>OX940792.1:43348855-44548855 GCA_954870985.1 Trifolium fragiferum | reverse complement strand
TATGTATCGATACAGAGTACCTAAAAATCAATTTTTCAAAGTTTAAAATAGTTTTTCGCTGTCAAGTCATTTGTAATGTTGCCAAAATATGTTCTACTCTATTTTCATGTGTTTTGACAATTATTAAAACATGAGGATGAACTGGTGCACTTACATTCTCCCCCTTTTCGATAATTGTCAAAACTTTGCATAAGCTAACTAAGCCTATACCTAATATGCAATAAAATAGCAATATGTATACAGATGCAATTACACCAAGGCTAACAATAAGCATGCTCCCCCTGAGTTGATGCCATAATGCATTTGATATTGTTGATAGTATTCAAGACTTCTTTAGCTATTCATCCTTAGCTTGTGCAATCCAAATCTCTCCCCCTTTGACAATATCAAAAAGAAGAAGAGAACCCATTAGAAGTATCAAGTTCAAACAATTTTAACCATAGTCATATCGTGCACTTACATTTGTCGAAATGCACTATATGATGAAATTTCCTAATCAAAATAATTACATACAAAGATATGCCAAAATATATCAATGACGAATACCAAATATCATGACAAATATGGAATGTAGAACAACAAACCAAAACCAACGCATGAATATCGTAACACATCGACATTTTAATCAAGTAACATATCCAAATATGGGACGAAATAAACAAAGCAATGCAACAAATGCATAAACATAACATGATTATCCATACAAACAAAATTATCCAAAATAACAAGTTATACAAAACCAAAATGAATGTTGTCCAACCATGACAACATTAAAATTATCCGTACAACCATATTGAATAAGCGAAGTTATAAGCAATTTTTATGACTTCCAAATAACATGTATGTATGAAACACATATAATCAACAAGGTACATACTTATGCATGTGAGCAAAAACAATACCAAAGCACATTATAACATGAGAACACATGTTAAACCATATATGCATGATAAGGCATTCACATAAATGAATCAAAGTACCAAAATTAATCATATGAAAATATATGTGTATGTATGCACACAAAGTCACATATAAGAACAAAACAAGCATATACAAGCCAAGTATGAACTTAATATGGCATTTGTAATGATCTTTGTCAAATCCCCATTTTAAACATATGAGTCTCAAAAACTTATAAATATTTTTGAACAAAATTCTTGGAAATGGAGGATTAGACAACTATCAATGTGAATATCATATTAAGGTGAAAGTTATATGTATATGAAACCAATGTACAAATGCTAAGAAAAAAAAATATAAAGGTAAAGGTAGAGAATAGAATCTTCCCTTAAGTGTTAAGTGGAGGAAGTGATCAATTTCCACAACTTTGTAAGTGTTGAGTTGAAGCTTTTCTCAGCATTTTTCTTGTTCATTAGTCTTGAACTCCATTGTTGTCGGTGTCTTTCGTCAATGGTTCAAGACGTTTTCCTACATATTTAGACATTTGAAATAGGTCCCCAACTCATGTTGGGTCCTAGTTGGTTAGTAGCAACATTATTGCTTAACTTAGGTAACCATTGCATTTTGCCTTTAGGTACCAAGGTTTTTCGAGCATGGCATTTTGCAATAGTATGACCCTTGTCACAACAATAATGACAAACGATATGAGGATTACTTTTCTTAGGATCCTTTTCAACAAATTTATACTTTTTATTTCTAGGTTTTAACAATTTGTTGAATTTAGATGGATCAACCGCAAAAGTAATCTCCGGCTTGGATGGTTCTTTTAGCTTATCTTGTAACTTTCGCAAGTCTCTATATAAGTAAAAGCATCCATCACATCCGGTTCTATCGTTACCGTAACTATTATCATGACTTGCACTTGACCTTTCTAATAATGATACCTTGAAAGCTTTCAACTCTTCTTCCGTTTCGGAAACTTTCTTTTCAAGAGCTTTGTTAACTTTTATAATTTCTTTTAATCGTTTGAAAGCTTTCCTAGTTTCACTACATAGATCCTCAAACGCACTTTGCAAATCATGATATTCTAACGAAGTATATGAGCTAGAGGGATTTTGGTTTACCTTTTTGGGAGCTTTATCCTTCTTTTTGTGATGATGAGTTGTGAAGCATACATTAGCCACTTCGCCTTCATCACTTGAACTAGAGCTTGATGATGAATGAGATGAAGAGCTACTACTCTCCCATGCAACATAAGCTTTCTTTCCTTTGCTCCTCCTTTTGTTTGAAGATGACTCCTTCTCTTTTCTCTTGAGATTAGGACAATTCGGCTTGTAGTGACCAACTTAGCCGCACTCATAGCATATCCCTTTCTTGGAGTACCTAGCATATTCATTCTTCCGGTGGTAACCACTATCTTTCCGAAACTTCTTAAGATTGTTATCAGAATGCCTTATCCCATTCTTTCTCACATATCTATTATAGCGTCGAACGAAGAGCTCCATTTCCTCATCATCGGAATCGTCTTCGCTTGAGCTACTTTCTACTTGCTCAACCTTTTTGGACTTGGATGTGGAGGCCTTTAGAGCAATGGACCTCTTATCCTTTTCTTTTTCCTTTTCGTCGTGTTTCTCCTTTTTCTCACCTTTCTCATGTTTTTCCAACAAATTAAGCACTTGTTCATGTTCCGTTAGCTTACCGAATAAGGTTGTGAGACTCAAAGTAGTAAGATCATTCGCTTCTTTGATTGCGGTGACCTTTGGTTGCCATGACCTATTAAGACATCTCAAAATCTTATTAGTAGCATCTTGATTAGTGATTGGTTTACCTATCCATGTAACTTGTTGGTAATTTTTACAAACCCTTGTTGCATATCCGCAATGGTTTCACCATCTTGCATATGAAACAATTCGAACTCTTGAGTTAAGGTGTTTATTTTGGATATTTTGACCTCATTAGTACCCTCAAAATGAGTAACTAATGTATCCCACATTTCTTTGGCCGATGAACAATGCGACACATGATAAAATTGTTCAATCCCAAGGGATGAAATAAGTATGTTTTGTGCCTTTGCATCGTAATTGACCTTTTTCTTATCATCGTCCGTCCATTGTGCCATAGGCTTATTGGTGACAATGCCATTAGGATCGGTGATTGTAGGAACAAACGGACCGTTCTCAAATGCATTCCACACTTCACCATCAAAAGAATTGATGTGTATGCGCACACTACTTTTCCAATAATCAAAATGATCTCCATTGAATATAGGTGCCCGATTATAAGCCCGTTTAGGTGCAAAAGCCATGTTTCTAATAATTGGCACAATCCACCGAATTTTGTAAACAAAATTGAACCGGGATCGTGATACCACTTGTTAGACTACTTGGCTACCACTTAGAGGAGGGGGGGGGGGTTGAATAAGTGGCCCTTTTAAACAATGTCGATTTAAAAAAATTTAGTTCAAAAGGTACGCGCGGAAGCGCCACCGGATCCGTAGTCTCTTTGCACCCGATTGATCACTGGAAAGGTAGTATAGCCTTGAACGAGATGATAAAGAACAAGAAACGATCGTGTGCAAAATATTCGAATTAAACCTAGTCCAAGCAAGTTACGAAAATATAGAGCCAACACAATCACAATCAAGATATATGTCAATTGAATTTTGGTGCACACGTACGAACACAAAAATTCAATTGAACCGAAAATTAAAACAATTGCGTAAAGTAAAAGATTAAGGAAGAAAGACACAAACAATTGATTAGGGAGTTCCCAACGGCTTTCGTGTCGTCCTCGCAGTCGGCCGGGTACGTCTCCCCCCAAATAACCAAACGGGTTATTTGAGCGTTTATTGATTAAAAACGTTTGAACAGTTGTGCACAATTTACAAAGACTCCAATAACCCTATATCGAATCTAATGCAAACTATGAGTAATAACCTCAACAAGTACCGAAGCTTCTCCCTCTGATTCCAACGATTCTACCCGTGCGCAATCCTCGCACCAATCGTCCAGCTGAGTACCTCGCTTCTACGTTGTTGATCCTTCAAGATATCGCACAATCTTGAATCCTTGAGAAAAACCCAAACCTTCTTCACAAATCAACTCGATCACGCCTCTGATTCACCGCAAGCCGTATCGAACGTTATCGACCAAATGTACAACCTTTATCCGAATGATCCCATACTCACTCTTCAATGAATTGCAATTTGATGGAAGATGATGATCTTGTGAAGAATCACTCTTTGATCCAAATTCTTTACCCAATTTGAATCCCAAAGAGTTTATCAAAGCTATTTCACTTTCTCATAGGTTTTTCTCTCTTTTACAATAACAAAGCACATTGCTATTTATAGAGAAAATAGGGTTGAGCAAATTTAGGCAAACAGACATGTATCGATACAACAGATGGTTTGTATCGATACAAACCCTTTGACCAGCGTACAATTTGAAAAATTTGACCTATGTATCGATACAAACATGTATGTGTATCGATACATATATCAGTTTCTTGAAATCTTGACTGATATGTATCAAATCATGCAAGCATGATTCGATACATCATGAGTTCTCTGGTCTATTGAGAGATACAGGTGTGTATCGATACATGCAAGCATGATTCGATACATAAGCAACTCTCTGTCTCTGATAGACCAGTTTTGTATCGATACAAGTGGTGTGTGTATCGATACAAAAGACACAAAATCAGTATGAAGTAATTTCAGGACATTTGTATCGATACAAATGATTATGTATCGATACAGAGTACCTAAAAATCAATTTTTCAAAGTTTAAAATAGTTTTTCGCTGTCAAGACATTTGTAATGTTGCCAAAATATGTTCTACTCTATTTTCATGTGTTTTGACAATTATTAAAACATGAGGATGAACTGGTGCACTTACACTTAATTTATTAAAAAAAAAATTGATTTTTCTAACTTTTTTAAAAAAATCTGAAACAAACAACAGCCATAGTTTTCCTAAGATTTAGATTTGTAAATGATAGTTTTTCTAAGATTTTTATTGTAAATTAATGATTATCGTCGTAATTTTTAGTTTTGATATTTGTCTTTTAAACAATCCTTCAAGTTTGTTTAACAATTACAGTATATTTGTGTCTGTCATTCCAGATTGAATTTTTATTTTGATTTTTGGTGTAGTTCAAATTAATTTCTTTAACGATTTCGTCTATCTAAAAAATTAATGATTATCATCATATTACACGTGAATTGAATTTCAACGTGAATTGAATTTTTTTTAATGGTAAATATATTATCATTAAATAACCAAGTCTCTGCACAAAACGAGCAGAGATCTGTAAAAGAGAGGGTACAAAAACAATGGCTCCATATATAAGCGTAAGACCAATGAAAATATCAAAATAGACACCACGTAAAAGAGATCTACTTCTAATCTCATTCTTAAAAGAGGACATTCTACGGCTACCAGACAATCGGAGAAGACAACAAACCCAATCCATAGAAATGCCACCAGACACTAACTTCCAATCTTCAATCGAAAGTGATTGGCCTATCAAAATCCAACAACGGCTCCTTGAGTAAAAAAATGTGAATTGAGTTAATTATTTTTTTTTAGCGTGGTTAACATATGTAGCAGGAAGGGTACAGACCCGGCCTCCACACAAGTGCAAAGTGGTCGACGACATTGGGCCACTAAATTTTCGAGGCCTCGGTTTAAAATTTTGAGATCCTATAATAATAGTTATATATTATTAATATTCATAAAATATCAGATGTGTTATAACACCCCAACTAAATTGTCTAGAATATTTAGTCGAAGCATACATAACTGAAATTCGAGTACATTAAATTATAAAGAATTAACCGAATCACATATTACCATTAAGATAATAAAAGAATGTTTGATACAGTCAGCGGAAGAAACGACAACAGAAAAACAAGCTAAATAAAAACAAGGAAGAAGACTAAGTCTTCTAAGCTGACAATCCAAGCTCAGCTCCAATCGTTAAATCCATCCTGGTCCCTGCTCCGAAGTAACCTGTCTACCTAAAAAAATTGAATGGAGTGGGGTGAGACTACTAAGTCTCGGTGGGTCCTACTACCCTCCTAAAGGCGACTACGCCGGGGAACCTAATCAGTCATAGCATATTATTATTCATAACATAAAATCATAAAGCATAATAAATAAAGGTGTAACACACATAACAACTCTTATTGATTTTAATCGCAAGGACACTCTGAGGTGATCATATTTCAGAGGCCTGCCTTGTTCGACGAACGCGACGCGTTCCGGCATAAAGCTCACAAATAATTCCTGATGGATGCTTCCGACGGAAGTCCAAAAAGCGACATCACAATCGCACATAATTGACTGATACTAATTAATTCATACTACCATAATATCCCAAACCCGGGGAGCATACAAGTTCTAATTCCCGAAGTTATTCCCTAAGATTCCAATTGTGTTTGACTTCCTGTACCACATTATATTAATTACGTAGTCTACAAAATATCAGAATTATTCGAGGATATAAAACGAGTGTTGAATTTTTAGAAAGTTGAAAATAAAAGGTCATTCTGCACATTGCTTGCTACAACGAGTCATCAACTCGCCATGGCGAACTAACAAGGTCTGACCTAAATCAACTCGCTATGCGGGCAAATGCTCGCCATGGCGAGTTTCATCAGCCCAGAAGTTGTTCACTCGCCATGAAGACTCGCTAGCAGATCGCTATGGCGAGCTAGTGCAGAAAGCACTCTGTTTTGCGAAATTAATTAATTTTTCAAAGAAACAACCTACAATCCTCAAATAACACAGTGCAAACACATAATAGATATAATATATAACAGAATAGAAGAGAATTTGGGAGTTAATTCTCCTCACACAATTAATCCCTAATTTCCTAAGTTAACATGCAAAATATTGAAATTGGGAAAACTAACTAAACTAGCCTAAGAACCCACCTGGAAATTGAAGCTTTTCGAATACATTTGCAGAACCACTTAGCTCACAACTCTTGTTTTCCATTTTGGAACTTCTATGCTTAGCTTCAATCACTTGGTTAAGCTTTCTTGTCCAACATCTCGTATACAGTTCCAAGAATAAGAGTAATGAGGCTCAAGTAGTGAAATTTATGATGTTTCTAGGACCAAAGGAATGGTTGGAATCACAGAAAAGGGTGTTGAATTTATTACCTTAGTTCTCCAAATAAACAAGGTGATGATTGATGTTAAGATTTGCACATGCATCCCAAAAATTCTAAACTTGGTAGATTTCAATACATTCCACATGAAAACTTGAAATGGTGAAATGGAGATGGGTTAAAACAGAGCACGAGAGGGAGAAGTTGAGTATCCCATATATCATACTTTGAAACTTAGATCCTAGGGAGCTCTACTCACCAATTGCATGTGAATTTGGATGAACATTTGGAATGGGTGTGTTGTTGTTGTGAAATTGCTGTGCGTGAGAGAGGTCAAGAAAGTGGAGAGTTTTGTTTTCCCAAAATTGCAAAGTGATAAAAATGAGTAATGGTTTGACCTTGAAGTGTGGTTGCCTCATTAAGTAGCATGTGGGCTCCACATACCCTTATGTGGTGTTAGCTTGTCTAGTTCCCTCACGTGAGAGAAGGAGAAATGGAAAGGAAAAGTATCATGACACTTGTATTCCAACTTATTTTAACTAGATTTACTCCCAATTAGTCTAAAATGTTTACCTCTAACTAATACTCTTTTATTAATTAAAGTTTGGATGTTACAATCTACCCCCGTTAAAGAATTTCGTCCTCGAAATTCAGAATTTCATCCTTTCTTACGCATCAATACTCCACTCTACTCTTCATATCCATGGTTTCAAGGGTTTACTTACACACACTTTACTCGCCAAATATTCGTCAGTCATCTTACAGTCATTCACCTTTATTCCCTTGGAATAAAACTTTCCTCTCTCAAAGGGTTATCTCACTGCATTTTCGTCTGATCTCATGCTGCGCACTCTGATCCGATAACTTATTGCCATCCCTTTGTCTGTGTCATCACGACCTTCGTCCATACTATTTGATCACAGTAGCACGTCATCCTGTCTTATCCGGCTCAACTTCTACCGTCATTACGCCTTATGTTGGATAACCTCATAAAGTAATACTTGTTTTATTTCATGAAGGCATATGCATGACTGCATTTTCCACACTCTACTATAACTTGACAAGTTCGCGACACTTCAACATACAGTACTCCTTGACGTCTCACACTCCAGACGTCCTCAACATGTCGCTCTCTTCACCACATTTCTTCTTCACAATGCAATCCACTTGTGGTAACTTCGTTGATTCAACAGTACTATTACTTACTCTACTGATGATGTTCGAGAATTGATTCTATTTAACTTCTTCCTTTACTGATCCCTACTACAGTTAACCTCCTTCGGTTAAACGAGAAACAACTTCGTTACTCAACGGACTTAACAAGTCGGTATCTGGCCTGGTTGGCGTTATATGATTAGCTGATTGGTATAAGCTTGAATATTGATACTGACAAACCAAAAATTTTCTTTCCCGAGGTCATTCTCATTTCCGAACATTGCAGCTCATAACATGTCACATGCACCACTGTCCCATAAGTGTTGCTTAAATACTACATGATCAATCAAAATAAAAAACGAGTGGAAAACGCCTAAACACTATAGATCATTTCGCCAATAAGTTAAACTCATCTGCAACCGACTCCATAGTACTACAGAATTTTCCACCTACCATTTCAATCTATTCTAGCACAACACTGTGATCGAGCAGTACACCTGATGTGCAAAAGAACCGAGGTTCGAATCTTCTTCCAAGGGTGCAGTTAGACTGGTTTGATAATTTACTGATAGGCTACATGGTCGGATTCTAATGATGGTTAACTGAAAAAGTAAAATTTGCACATTAAATGCAGAGAATGGATTGAATCCCTTGTCCAAGAATGGTCAATGAACAAGTGTATGAAAATCAAAGAACAACAAAGGAATTTCATTACCCTACCCGAGTAATTTTGATTTATATTGAGTTAAATCAATTACTGATAACGGACAGGAACAATTGGAACAATCGGCAGAGAATGGAATTGTTCAAACATGAATTCTGGGAATAGTTTTTGGTAAGGTATCTTAATACTAATCTTTCTACTAACTCCTATTTCACCGAAACTGGGAGGATCCGAACTTAATTGCAATTCAACTGATAAGACTCCGAGAGATTACCCAACACTATT
The DNA here is from genome assembly GCA_954870985.1 of Trifolium fragiferum. Lineage (NCBI taxonomy): Eukaryota > Viridiplantae > Streptophyta > Magnoliopsida > Fabales > Fabaceae > Trifolium > Trifolium fragiferum. The sequence goes on along the minus strand of OX940792.1, from coordinate 44,539,731 downwards.
GGAATACTGATGGGTAGTTCGGGTGCACGAAGACCTACGTGGTTAACTGATACTGAGCTAAATAGCTTGACGGATAATTGACTAATGAGACCGATTTAAAAGATCGAGAAGATAAGTGAGAGCTCGAATTGAATTTTATATGTGATCTTCCCAGAGTAAACTGGATTCCACAGATCATATTTAGTTACTAGCAATGTAACTGAAAGGCTGAAAAGATTGAACAAAATTACTTATAGGCAACGTCCCACAATGTCAGTTTGACTGACCGATGTTGAGGAATTTTGGAAAGTTTACCTTTCAACTACTCCGAGTGATAATTACGACTAACAGATGATAGGGCATGAAAAGGAATTATCTGTCCGAGACATGATCAGACAAGTTAGGGAGTGAACCCGTTCCATGTTCCCATGTCTAATGGATACCCAATCCAACATAGTTTAGTTCGATGAACTTAGCTTATCAAAGGTCCGAAGGATGGTCATGAATTTGGAATTCGACTTCTATTGGTTCCGGCTCAAATCAGGGTATTGAGGGGCATTCTTAATGGAAATCTGACTAACTCTAACAGATTCCTAACTCGAAGGTCTGAATAAATGAAAATGCCAAGTGGCTGATAAGGAATATATAACACCCCACAAATATATCTAGAATAATAGTGGAATATTATTATCGGTAACTGAGTACATTATTATTACAACAGGAAATTATGCACACGCAGGTGCCAAATACATCAAATGGTTCGGAAATAACAGCGGAAGATAACGAGAATCACAACCCTAGGGGATAACTAATACAACAAAACACGGTAAAAAGAAAGCATGAAAGAAATGTCATCCAAAGCACAGCTACGAGCACACCAACCAGCATACCTTTAGCCAACCTGCTTATCTGAATCAAATAGGGAGTGGGGTGAGACAGTCACTTCGTCTCAATGAATTCTACTACCCTCCTAATGGCGATTACGCCGGGCTCCTAATCAGTCATAACATATATATAGCATATCATAATAACTGAAAGCATAATAAGTAAATGTGTAACACAGAAGTATCTCTTATTTATTTTAACCGCAAGGACACTCTGAGGTGAGCATATCTCAGAGGCCTGCCTTGTTCGACGAACGCGACATAATAATTCCTGATGGATGCTTATCTTAGATCCTAGGGAGCTCTACTCACCAATTGCATGTGAATTTGGATGAACATTTGGAATGGGTGTGTTGTTGTTGTGAAATTGCTGTGCGTGAGAGAGGTCAAGAAAGTGGAGAGTTTTGTTTTCCCAAAATTGCAAAGTGATAAAAATGAGTAATGGTTTGACCTTGAAGTGTGGTTGCCTCATTAAGGGGAGCTTCTATGATGGATTCATTCCTATTGATGGAGTCATTTATGTGGCCCTGTAAAAAGGTGACACGTGGAATACTTTTATTTTTTTATTTTTTTTTAAATTAATTTCTCTATCCTAAGATCGAGGTTGTGCTCTGATACCAAAGCTTGAGCTAAGTACAAAAGATTTTTCATAGACAAATCTAAATTCTTTTGTCTAATTTTTTGAGCTGCAAAGACAGCCCTGCTACTGAGCTCTGTAGTTTATGTAGCTCTTTTTGTTCTGAGACTTCAAAATCTCTTTTGGGTGGTGCTATTCTATGGCTTTGACTTCTAAATAATGATTTTTCTTCTGTTTCTTCAAACAGATTTTTGTCAATTTCTATTAAGGAACAACTATTCCTTGCTGGAGTTTTAAATATAGGTGATTCTAATGTTACTACAGGTGTAAATAAATCATCAATATGAATTGTATCTTTTCCTATAAATTCTACGCTGTGATGTGAATTACTTAGAGCATAATTAATTCTTTAACATATTGTGAAGGGATGGTTACCTTTCTTCATAAGGTTTGGGTTTTCTAATCTATAGTGAAAAACTATAGATTTGTCTAGATCATTATCTTTTAGAGATAATCTCATTTGTAAGTTTATATCAAACTTAATTTTTCCATATTTCAAATTGCATTTTCCTTGTGCAATTATTGATTGCCTTCTATCTTGAATCCTAGAATCCTCTAAAATTATTTCTAGGGGTGCATCAATACCTTTCATGAATGTACTTTTAATTAAAATGTGAATGGTTGATATGTGAATATAACCAATTTTATTTCTTTCTTTTTCAGAAAGGTTTTGAATTCTTCTTTTAATCTGTGTCCTATCTATAGTAGATACGACTATATTTCCATAGGTAGAGTCAATTGGAATTGCTTCTTCTCCAATCATTATTCCAAATTTCAAAATATTTTTTCTTGACAAAAATTCCTTGAATTTATTAAACTTTCGTTTAAAGTTTTCTTCTGCAGTTAAGGATAAATCTGCTTCTTCTATTTTATGATCTAGTATGCTATCAGCAAAATAACTAGATGTGTTCTCCAAAAGTGAGATTTCAGTCATAATTGGTTATTTTTCAGAAAAGACTTGATAGTTTCTTCATGTAATTTATGTCTTGGTTGTTCAGAACCATCTAACAATAAATATTCAGAAGTAATTGAATATTCAAATTGTACTAGGAAATCTATACCAAACAAAAATTTATTTGGTTGTTCATCAATTAGTATTTTTAATTGAAATTCTTCTAATTTTCTTAGTTTTAATCGAACAATAATACTTCGTGTCATAGTTTTTAAAGAACCATCAAATTTGAAAACAGTTCTTGGTTCTGATAATATTTCAGAATTATCACATATTTCTTTTGATACATGTGACCATGCAGCTCCTGTATCAATTAAAATTGGTACTATTTTTTCGTTTATCATACCAATAATATGATATTGAAATGTAAATTTTGAGTTTAATAGAGATATATTCATACCTGATCTGATCTTCTTTGAGATGTTTGTTGATGTATTTGATTTTAATGATTTCTTCACTTTGAAGATGTTATCTTGGAATATATAATCTGATGATTATATTTTCTGATATAGGTGATCCCTCCAGAGTATTGCCTCAAGGATCTAGCTCCTCCAGAGTATTACCTCAAGAGCTACTTCTTAGAAATGATTCTAAGGACAGAAGAAATAATTCTAAGGACAGAAGAAATAATTCTTCACAAAACTAGATGATAGTTTCTTATTTCTTTCAACTGTTGCCGGATTAAGTTTCTTATAATTAATCACCATTCTTCTCTTACCTCTTTTTATTTCGTTGTGATTTTCGACATAAAAAGCTGGTGCAAAATGTGGGCTTGATGAAGGTCTAATAAGGTCCTTATCAAGTAGATCTTTACATTCTTGTTGAAATTCTTCAACATCTCTAATAGAATATGGAATCTTGTTTGGAACATTTATCTCGTCATTAGGATTTTTGAATTTAATGACTATAAGTTCATGGTTAGTGTTTTTAACACTGTCTAAAGGGTTATCTGAACAGACTTCATCTAATCTTTCTTCTATACTAATATGGAAACTTCTTTCTTCCCATATTGTTCTTAGTTCTCTAAGGTTTCCCTTAATAAGGTTTAAGATCTCATTTCTAGTAACTATTTTGGTGGTTACTATTTTTCTATTCTTAGGATTTCCTAAGTCCTTCCATTGAAGTGATATAGTATCCTTTCTTTGAGTAAAAGGTTCATATAACTTTAAAAAGTTATTTCCTATGATTAGGTCTAATCCTGAATCATGGAGGTAAATTGTTGGAATAAAAAATTTATATCCTTCAATTTCTATAGATACATCTCTAAGGTTAAACCATATCTGATGTTTCGATTTATCTGCAACTATTATTTCTTTTGGTTTGGTTAATCTTTCCCAATTTCTAGAGATAGATTTTTTCCCAAAACAAAGAGTTGCACTTGTATCTACATAAGCTAAAAGGTTTCTATTTTTTAGTACAATTTTGATAAATGTAGCACTTGGGTTTCCTTTACCAAGTATTTCTTCGACATCTGGATCTGTTTCTGTGCAGTATTCATAAATGTCTTCATCAGATTCTACGTCTGATTCTATAGGTTCATATCCTATTGCATATATTGCATGTAAGACATTTTTCTTAGGATTTTCTTTCTTAGGGCACTCATTTGCATAGTGACCTTCTTCATGACATAGTCAACATGTACATGATTTTTTGCCTTGTGAGCATGTTTTCCTTTTAGGGTAAGGTTGTTTTTTCCTAAAGAATTTTTTGTCTCCTTTTCTGAATTTTCTAAAAGGGACCTTCTTGAATTTCTTTCTCTTATAAGGTTTTTGTGACCTTATCTTTCTAGGTTTCTTTCTAGATTTGCAACCATAATTTCCTACTTTGTCTTGTAATTTGTTACAACAAAGGGATACTTGAGCTTCTCTTTTGGCTATCTTTTGACTACACATTTCTTGAAGCCAAATTTTTAGGGAAGTTATTCTTCCTCCTAAAGTATCATCTACTTTTCCTTCTGCTAATGCTGAGATAAAGAATGTCTTAACTTGAGCTGATACTTTTTCTGGTAACTTGTCATAGAATAATTCTAACAAATTTCTAGAGATTCTAGTACTATTATCTATGTTGTAGTAATAGTCCTGAAACTCACAAATGAAATTATCTACATAGCACATATTGCAGATTTTTAGGTTGGTAATTTTCCAAAGGTTTTGGTCAAAGAATGCTATTTTTGATTGAACGGAATCTTTCCATCCTTTGAATTCTTTTACAAGTAAACTATAGACCCAGTCTACTACTAAGGTTCCTGTTAGGGGTATTGTTCCCATAACTTCTGGTGGTAAGGTAGAAATGTATTTGTAGGCATTTCCTCTAGTTTTATATTGTAGGTAGTTAAAAATATCAACTGTTCCTAAATTTCTAAGATCTTCATTCAACTGGATTAACACACTATTTGTATTATACCAATCCCTAAGATCTTTTGCTGCATCAACACTACAGTCTATATCTAAAATTCCTTGTCATTGAAATGGATTTTGTGAGGGTACATAATAATGAGGTACTTTCTGGAATTTTTGTTTGGTAAATTCTCTTTCGAATTCTGCAGGCCTTTTTGTTCCTGATGTTTCTGCTGGTTCGATTTTTACGAAATGAGGATTTTCATTTTCTTCCTCTTCTTCAGAGCTAAAATCATAAATGATTTGGTTCTTTTCTTTTGGTTCTTCGTCAACTACTTGACTCTTTCCTGATATATCTAAAGAGACCATAAGTCTTTCTAGATTTTCTAATTGCCTATTAAGAGCTTATTCTGTATCGTCCATATTTAAAAGAAATTAGATGGTGGTTTAATTCTTAATTGTGTGGAATCAGAAGTTTCTTTGAGTTCAGAAAAATTTTCTTGAGATTGGATTTGTGATATTTCTAAGATTTCTTTTTGTTTTCCCTTATCTTTCTCTTCCCCCCTCTTAAGAAATTGAAACAACTCATCTAGAGCTAAATATTCTTCTTTGTTTTCTAAGAGTTTTGAAAGATCTTCTAGTTTAATGCAGATTTTTTCTATGTCTCTTTTCTGTTCCTCTTCAATTTCATCCATTCTTTGGTGAAATTTTTGATAACAACAATTTTTGATTATGTAAGCTAACATACATGCTATATTGTTTAGTTGTGGATTTGTTGTATGAAAAAGGTGAGGATATTTATGAGATTCATCTTCTTCATAACAGGTAAAATTTTCCTCATGAAAATTCCATGTTTCATAAGGTTTATACTTACCTTCTTCAAACTGTAAGTTTTCTAAATAGGTTGTTAGTTTTTCTATCCTACAGCGGAGATCAGAAAAGTTATCTAAAACTTTTTGTAAAACGTTTGAAATACTACCTTCAGTCATCTTGCCATAAACTTAAGATTTTTTTCGAAGTAATTTAACCATTTGACCATATTGTTTGGACAATTGTGTATCAATATTTTTAAAGAATAATTCTGTGTCTCTAAACCATCTAATCTGTAATTTATACAGACTTAGCTTAGCTAGATTTGGAGTAAAATTAATTGTTCCATAAATTAATTTATTATTTGGATTTTTAATCCAATTCATAGTTTTTCTTGACTTACTAAGCCGGTTGCTCAAAGAAGTGATCTAAAAAGTTTTGGTTCCATTACTGGATTCAAATTGATGATTGCATCATAGAATTTTCCCTCATTAAGTAGCATGTGGGCTCCACATACCCTTATGTGGTGTTAGCTTGTCTAGTTCCCTCACGTGAGAGAAGAGAATGGATCCTCTCAATTTGAAAAAAAAATTGAGGAAATAAAGTGGGGTTTTAAACCATTGAATTATAAATATAAAGTAATATTTAAATTGAAAAGAAATGAGAAAAAGTTGATTGATGGTTGAGATGTAAAAATTGAAGAAAATTGAGGAAAAATAAATTGAGAGAATCCATTCTCCGTGAGAGAAGGAGAAATGGAAAGGAAAAGTATCATGACACTTGTATTCCAACTTATTTTAACTAGATTTACTCCCAATTAGTCTAAAATGTTTACCTCTAACTAATACTCTTTTATTAATTAAAGTTGGGATGTTACATGTGTATCAATACATTAATTTTGAGACCCAATAATAAGTTATATATTGTTAATGTTCATAAAATATTTTATGTACTACCTCCTTACCAAAATATAAGTCATAATGCATGTTTGTTGAATAACTCTCTTAGTAATTAAGGTATGTGACACAACGAGGTTAGACTCTCGTAGGTACCTTAGTTATGAATGTAGGGAAACTTCACATACATAGGGTAGTAGTAAGGTACTACCATAACAAGAATAAAATCAACGCCGAATAATAATTTGGATAACTATGTTATACACCGATCATGCCAAGTATGAAAAAGGGAGGGAGTTCAACAGCCATACCTATCCTCTATATGTATGAATCAGCCTTTTACTTTTTTGCACGCATATCGCTATTTTTAACTAAAAACCTTTTTCAAAACCATAGCGAATGCAAAACCACGAACTTAGATAGCACTGACAATGCTTTGGCACGATCCCTGTGGATACGAATTCATTCTAGACACCTAGAGTGTGAATTATTACTCGACGACTGATTGGTACACTTGCCAAACCATAGTCAGTGATCAAACTTTTGCTGGGTAACTTAGGAAAACACTGATTTTTGTTTTTAAGTTTCGATTGGAAATACTAGTTAACTGTAATTATGCACATCTAGAATTGAAAAGTAATTTTATAGTAGTCCAGATCTAAAATTGTCCATCTCTCTATAACTACAAGATGTTTTATTTACAATGATTCTTAAAACTTACTACTATTAATTAAATACCCTTACTTTATGAATGTACCAAAAAAAATAGTAATATATGACAATATCCTGGGATACCAAAATGATTTTAAAATTACAGTGCGAGAAAGCAAAGTTGAAGAAGTTTTTGAGTTTCAAAATGAAGAAGTTATGTCAATGGAGGTTTTAACTTATTTAACGATTTGCAGAGTGTATAGAGAGAGAGAGAGAGAGAGAGAGAGAGAGAGGACTGAGAAACGAAATTAAAGGAAAAATAAGCGTTAGCTAGATTATTACTGCGGCTGCGACTGTAGTGAATGCAAGAATTAATGACTTTAGTTAATCTAGATCCATATAACATCCTATCCTATTGAATAATAATAATATAAAAAAGAAAATAAAAAAAGTGCAGCATATATGTAACTAATACAATATAAATTGTTGCCAGCGCGAGTCTCGACTCATTCATCAAATATGATAATGGGACTCCTCACTTGAAATTCACCATCATCCCACACAAGAGAAGCAGACCCAATGGATTTCTTCATTTTTCCATATATAGTGAGAGTATATGTTTGTCTTTCTCCTACCGACTTGAAGGATAAAACATTAGGCTGCACTATAATATTGAATCTTTTCGGAGCTGTTACTATTGCTTTGTATGTAGAGTTGGCTGATTTTATCAAGGGTAATTTTATCAATGGTTTATGATAATAATTCTAATTTATAAAAACAGGTAATTATTTTCAAATACAGTACTATTTAACATCAAGCATGAGCTAAGTTTAAGTTTATGCATGGACATATATTTATTGAGTTGTGTCATTTCTATTACCGGTTGTCATAAGCGCTGAATGAATTGTGGCTGGTGACCATGTCGGATGGAAAGATTTTATATGTGCCGCTGCACCAGATACATGTGGAGATGCCATCGATGTACCTGACACAATATTGAAACCTAAACCAGAAGTATTAGAATTAAGTGCAACTGGTGACCAACTGGCAATAATGTCAACTCCAGGAGCAATTACATCTGGCTACAATATTAAATAAAAAAAAATTAATAGAAGATTAACATGATAGAGATATATGTTGAATTTATTCATTCATAGAAACTGAACCTTGAGAATCTGAAGTGTAATGTTGTTTGGTCCCCTTGATGAGAAAAATGTCACCTCAGGTGCCAAAGTATCTATTAACTCCTCGGTCTTTAGTATAGTTGCAGTTGGAGTCTTGCAAATAAGTTAATGAAATAAACTTTAAATAACTTTGGCTATCTAAATTATTGTGAGTGTTGTATGTATATATGGAACTTGAAATTACTTTCTCGAGGGTATATATTTGAGTATCTGGGTGGCATCCTTCCAGTAAAGGTAACATGCAGGCAAGGGATGATTGTATGCAACATTTGTAGAAATTGTCCCTTGTATGAGGACACCAATTGCCCCTGCTCTCAAGGCCTCAAGGGTTCCAATATTACCTTCACACAAGACAATTTTTCCTTTCACCAAATTATCATCCAATGAATTAGATGAGCAATTTCTGCAATTCGAAAATTTTCATTTGCAAGTTACAGTTTTTTGCAATTCAATAAAGTCCATTTTCAAGGGATAATTTAATGTTTTGCACTGTTTTTTAACTTATAATATAAAGGATAGTTATCTAGATGAATACTTATCAAAGTCCGCTTTTTTGTTGGGTACATCTCCGCTATAGATAATTGGATATGATTTTTCCTCCAAATCAAACGTGTTTAGGGAGGTACCCTAAACATGCAGCAAATTAGATACTATTGTTTGTTATAAATTATTATAATCAAAAGAGAAAGTCTAATTAAATATGGATTTACCTCAAAGATTTTGTTATTTCCAAGTTTGACTTTTGTCACAAATTGTCTATTTGTGGTGCTTGCCCCCACAGACATTGCCCAGGGTAAAACATTCATTATGGATCCACGATCTGTACACGAGTTTCCAGCAGAAAATACGATTAGTACCCCGTGTTGATATGCATGGAAGGCTCCTATTGTTAATCCATCTTTAAAAAATACATTTTCTTTTATTTTTCCTCCGAGTGAAAATCATATAATGTCCACTCCGTCAACGATGGCATCATCAAATGCATTGAGGAGGTCCACATCATGACATCCATCACTCCAGCATGCTTTATAAACGGCAATTCGGCCCGATGAAGTTAAGTGCTATGAAAATCCCTTAATAATAATTGATAAAACAAGAGAAATATTTTGTCAGTATTTTCTATATATCACATACAAATTTAGTACTTTTATAAAAAAATAAGAGAAATATAGAATGTATAATTTATCTTATCCCTTTTTACATTTCAGCAACCCAATGCCCAGGAATGTCATCAAGCACTACCATCGTAGTTTTAGTGGATTTGTTGCAGAGTTAACGGAGGATGAAGCAATAAAAATGGCGGGTCGTTAGAAGTTGTTTATTCCTATTGAAAAATGGTCTATATCTTTTGAACATATTATTTATATATTAGTGATGTCTGTCTTTCACAATGAGAAAAGACAGTTATTAATCACAAGATCCTGGGATTTCATCGGCTTACCTCAACATGTAGAGAGAGCACAATCAGAAAGTAATATTATTATTGGTGTAATCGATTCTGGCATTTGGCCAGAATCTTCAAGCTTTAATGATGAAGGTTTAGCAAACCGCCTATAATGTGAAAGGGAAGTAAAAAAAAAATATATTTTCAATTGTTATAATTCCTCTGATAACTTTTAATTCTTCAAATATATATTACTATTAAAATCATAAGAGTTTAGATTTAGTTATAATATTTATTTAATTTATCACTCAGACGCACGAACGCACGCACACACGAGTGCACACACGCACATACACTCGCACTAAGTAAAAAAACTAGAGCCCATAAAATTTTGATGTCCTGCGTGGTCGCTCCTCTTAAACATCCTCTGGAACCCTCCTGATTACTAATTTACTACAAGAAAGCAAAGTTGAAGAAGTTTTTGAGTTTTAAAATGAAGAAGTTATGTCAATGGAGGTTTTAACTTTTTTAACGATTTGCAGAGTGTCACAACAGAGAGAGAGAGAGAGAGAGAGAGAGAGAGAGAGAGAGAGAGAGAGAGAGAGAGAGAGAGAGAGAGAGAGAGAGAGAGAGAGGACTGAGAAACAAAATTAAAGCATTTGAACTTGATTTGATTTTACAATGACGTGGCTGAAAAATAAGCGTTAGCTAGATTATTACTGCGGCTGCAATTTGTTTGACTGTAGTGAATGCAGGAATTAATGACTGCAGTTAATCTAGATCCCTATAACATCTTATTGAATAATAATAATATAAAAAAGAAAATAAAAAAGTGCAGCATATATGTAACTGATACAATATAAATTGTTGCCAGCACCAGTCTCGGCTCGTTCATCAAATATGATAATGGGACTCCTCACTTGAAATTCACCATCATCCCACACAAGAGAAGCTGACCCAATGGATTTCTTCATTTTTCCATATATAGTGAGAGTATATGTTTGTCTTTCTCCTACCGACTTGAAGGATAAAACATTAGGCTGCACTATAATATTGAATCCTTTGGGAGCTCTTACTATTGCTTTGTATGTAGACTTGGGTGATCCAACATTTGTAACGATCCTGAGGAAGCTTTCATTAACATATTGTTTCAGGAGTGGGGCTTTAAGTGCAAAGGAGGGAAAATTCAATTCTTTTGCTGTTGAATATATTTTTCCAGAACAACTGTTGTTACGTCCTGAGATTAATCTGTCCACGTAAAAATTTGAGGTAGTCGTTTACACCCGCATCATATATTAAGTCGGGATTCACAGCCTTGATAGGGTCAATTTGGCCTGCCCCGTACGCAAACTATGCATCCCGATTATTTTTGAGATTGGCTTGTTTGGCTGCAATTCAAGGAACACTCAATGTTTGTTTATATTAGGATTAAAACATAAATAAATATGCATTGTTTGACCAAAAAAAAATATATGCACATGCATAACTATTTTAAGTGTCAAAATTAAAAAGGTCACAAAAGATTCATAAAAATTTGAATGTATTAAAATGAAGTTTAATGCATGTTTATTTTTTAATAGACTATAGTTTTAATATATATATATATAAAATAAAAAAAAAAAAAAAAAAGAGAAGTGTAATTTAAACTCATCAAGGGTAATTTTATCAATGATTTATGATAATAATTCTAATTTATAAAAACAGGTAATTATTTTCAAATACTGTACTATTTAACATCAAGCATGTGCTAAGTTTAAGTTTATGCATGGACATATATTTATTGAGTTGTGTCATTTCTATTACCGGTTGTCATACGCGCTGAATGAATTGCGGCTGGTGACCATGTCGGATGGAAAGATTTTATATGTGCCGCTGCACCAGATACATGTGGAGATGCCATCGATGTACTTGACACATTATTGAATCCTAAACCGGAAGTATTATAAATAAGTGCAACTGGTGACCAACTGGCAATAATGTCAACTCCAGGAGCAATTACATCCGGCTACAATATTAAATAAAAAAGGGTTAACGGAACATTAACATGATAGAGATATATTGAATTTATTCATTCAGAGAAACTGAACCTTGAGAATCTCAAGTGTAATGTTGTTTGGTCCCCTTGATAAGAAAACTGCCACCTCAGGTGCCAAAGTATCTGTTAACTCCTCGGTCTTTAGTATAGTTGCAGTTGGAGTCCTGCAAATAAGTTAATGAAATAAACTTTAAATAAGTTTGGTTTTCTAAATTATTGTGAGTGTTGTATGTATATATGGAACTTGAACTTACTTTCTCGAGTGTATATATTTGAGTATTTGGGTGGCATCCTTCCAGTAAAGGTAACATGCAGGCAAGGGATGATTGTATGCAACATTTGTAGAAATTGTCCCTAGTATGAGGGCACTAACTGCACCTGCTCTCAAGGCCTCAAGGGTTCCAATATTACCTTCACACAAGACAATCTTGCCTTTCACCAAATTATCATCCAAAGAATTGGATGAGCAATTTCTGCAATTGGAAAATTTTCATTTGCAAGTTATAGGTTTTTGCAATTCAATAAAGTCCATTTTCAAGGGATAATTTAATGTTTTGAACTGTTTTTTAACTTATAATATGAAGGATAGTTACCTGGATGAATACTTATCAAAGTCTGCTTTTTTGTTGGGTACATCTCCGCTATAGATAATTGAATATAATTTTTCCTCCAAATCAAACGTGTTTAGGGAGGTACCCTAAACATGCAGCAAATTAGATATTATTGTTTGTTATATATTATTATAATCAAAACAGAAAGTCTAATTAAATATGGATTTACCTCAAAAATTTTGTTATTTTCAAGTTTGACTTTTGTCACAAATTGTCTATTTGTGGTGCTTGCCCCCACAGACATTGCACAGGGTGAAACATTCATTATGGATCCACGATCTGGACACGAGTTTCCAGCAGAATATACGATTACACTAGTACAAATATGACTTATTAATAAGCCTTTTACTACAGTGGAAAAGATATCAGATGCAAAAAATAATATGAAATACGTTTTACATCTGATTTCAATATTACCAGAAGTAAAAAATACATACACATAACATTTTACATCTGACCATAATAATCTCAGAAACAAAGGAAAACGCGGTGGCAATCTCGTAATTAGTAAGAAAATTGTCTAATTCTTTTTTAATTCTGAGAATTATATCCTAGTGGTAAAAAGTCTTCAATTATAATTTCCTTTAATTGAGCCTCATATACGCGTAACAACTCGTCCTCGAGTTTTGTTTGAAAGGAAACCCTAACTTGCTCACAGAATCAATCGCTCTTCCTTTCCCGTCCTCAATCAATCACTTTTGCTCTCTCGCTCGGTTGCTCTCATAGAATTCCAAACAGGTATGCTCTTGCTCTCACTGAATCGCTCTTGCTTTCTCACCGAATCACTTTCTGACTCGATTACTCTCTCACACTCTCACTCGATTGCTCTCACTGAATCGCTCCAATTGGGAAGAATCAAGGCTCAGTCAAACGAATTGAAGGAAAAATGAAGGCTCACGAAACCCTAACCGAACTCATTGTTACGAATCGAAGCCCTCGTTCCTCTTCCTCCGACTGAAAACGCAAAGGTACTGATTCTATCCCCAAATTTCTTTATTTTTTTCAAATGATTCATAGGAATTAGGTTATAATAAAGTTCCTGCATTATATTTTTTCAAATCAGCAAAAGATTCAATACAAAAGTTCTATAGATTAATATGTACAGTCAGCTGAATCACAGAAGACTTAAAGTATATATGTGTTAGTTTCTGATCAACTATAAGTATCATAAACTTTTAATTTGAATTATAATTTGCATGTGGAGAAGGTGTACAACAGAAAACATCATTTTCATGTGAAAAATGAAACATTTTGATTAATTTATGTTTGGAGAAATACATATAAAAAAATATAACCCTCTAGAAGTTAAGTATAACATGCCAGATTCCATCAAATTAAGCTTCACTATCAAGATGAAATTTATTAATTTTCAATATCAAGATGGCACCTTCAGAAACTGAGAAGAATAAAAAGTAATAAAATGATTATAAAATCTTTTTACTAATGAGTTCTAAACCGTTAAAATCATTATACTTGAGCAGATTTGGTTATTTATGCAGTAGTGAGACCAACTAAAATTATTGCCATCACTGGTTATGATTTTCCCCTTATAATGTAACAGAGTGAAGGTCACTGTTGATATCTTCAATGGATTCACCAACTGATAAAGGTATGGAAAAAAATAAGATGGATGAGAGAAACTTGGAGAGAATGATATATTAGGATGGCATCTGATGCTTTATTTAATCAAGATTGAGAAGACAGTGATGCTAATTAGCTCTATTATGATTGTGTTTGCTTTTTAAATTTAATGTATTCATTCTTTTGAATTTTGTGTTGCTCTTGCTCTATTTCCCTTTCAGTTATGCACACTAGCTATGTGTTTGACAAAATGCTGCAGTGAGTTGTTATTGATTTCGGCATTGCCTACAAACACAATTATTACAGCTCGCAGTGGTGAGGATGTCTCCATTGCGGTGGTGATGGTTGCTTTGACATGGTGAGTAAATAGTTTGTTCTACGGGACTTTTGCTATCTTTGATTTTGATTTTCAAACTGTAAGCACTTAGATTTGTCTTTCAATTTTTATAGTAGTAAAATTTAACATGGTTTACCTGATAATAATGTCTACCAGATTTCATATTTGCTTGCATATATGTCAAATTATTGCACAAATGATAATATTGATGCTCCCTTAATTGTGAAGGAACTTGTTCAACTTGGAACAAGATGCAGAGAGGTACTCCTTTTTTAACCTAACTATGATATCTCTTGATTGCATTATCAATTTTCCTAGTTTTTCAAATTCAATGTCACTACCACTAACTAGTGTGTTATTTTTGCTTCTTATTTTGATACCCTGCTACTTTGCATATTCAACTATATAGATCAACCCAAATTATTCAAATTACGTATATGTATATCAATCAATGAGAGAGTTCTTCCACTATAATTTTTAATGTTCAGATTCATGTCAACTTACAGGCTTTTATCCTTGTAAGTTTAGCCTTGGACCTTTCATGAAGGTATATACTTATTTCATATATATGTATCCATGAATTGTGTTTAGAAGTTTATTTGTTTAATTTGAATTAGGTTAACTCATTAACATTACTTGTGTCTGGACATAATGGATAGCTACTGAATCAGTGAAAGGGATTGATCTAGAACACTTTGGTGTATTTCAGTCTCCAATCCCTTTCTCATGTGTAATGAATTTGGGTCTTAGAATGTAGATTTCTTTTTACCTTGTGCGCAATTTTAACAATTTAATTGATGAACTTACATTAACAGTTGTAGCATAGGAAGAGAACATGTTTTCTATTTTGAGGATTTTTTCTGTATAAAAACTTGACAATCATTCAAAAAATATTTTGCTGACTTAATTTTTAATTCTACAAGTATATGAAATGAAATCAATATATTTATACCATTTTTTTTCTATGCAGACAAAAGAACATTTCCATTGGATATCATTTGGACATATAAGATTAATTTTTTGAGGGTATGTATATTACCCTATCTGCGTTTGAAATAATAGCGATGTTATATTTATTAGAATTAGTTGTGACTTATGGTAGTTCTTAATTCTTTTTCTGTTTATAGTATTAAATAGATTAAAGTTAGAAATCTGATAAAGTTCATTGCATAGTTTGGTTATAAAAAATGTTGTTTAGAATTGAAAATTCAGGTTCTCAAGTTGTGGGTGCTGTTCTGCCATGTTCATTAGTTTAATCTAATAGTTTATATCAAGAGAGCTATGTGAGACAGTGGCTGATTTTTATAATGTTTTTAAAGTGTTTGCCTATAAATTAAGTGAAGTAGGTTCTATTTTGCCAAGTTAAGTGAAGACTTAAATTTTCTTTTATAGTCAATGTAATTGAAGTTTGATGATTGAGAAAAATCAGAGAATTTTTGCCATGTGGTAACAGATTTGGGAGGATACCAAATGCAAAAAGGTCAGAACAATGGCAGGTCATCAAACTAGAACTGGTGTCTTGACATGAGATTCTCACATTTTGGCTTCCGAGAGCAGGGATAGGAACATACTTCAAAATGATTTGACAGTTTCAAGTGACTTTATTGCCAAGCTTGTTGGTCACAAGTCTCAGGTAAAAAGAATTTAACAAACAAATACACACTGAACTAGTAATAATGTTTTACGAGGTCAATTATATGTAAATAGAGAAATTGATTCCAATTTTTATCCTTCAACTTGACAGGTTTTTGGATTGAAATGGTTTGGTGATGACAGGGAACTTGGTTTGGACTGCTAGTTAGTAGTAGTTGGTTAGTTAAAATTCTAAATGATTGCTCACTTAGTATTTAGTTTCATGAGTTAAAATTCTAAACGATTGCTAGTCAGTATGCTTTTAGTGTCTTATGAGTTGTCAAATGAATTCTCTTGCGACAGGGTGTTATAGGCTTATTGGAACAGAACAAACTAGTCTTATTGAAGTTGTTGTTCATTGTGTAACAAGACTATTCATGATAACCATTAATTATAAATATAGATTCTCTTATGAGTTACTGTGTATTTGTATTAATTTGATGATTGTGAATTGTTTTGATTTTAAGTTTGGATGTCGAATGGTCGTGGAATTTGTATAGTATAATGTTCTTACAGGATTTGAAGAAAAAAAATGCAGGATTATAAAAAAAAATGTGAAGCTTTTACATCTGTGGACAGTTTTGACAGATGTAAAAAGCGACGCTTTTACATCAGTGAAAATGTCATGTCCGATGTAAAAGGTCCAATTAAATATTAAAAAAATAATTGAAAATATGGTTTTCAAAACAGCACGAACCAGATGTAAAAAGTGTCCCATTTACTATAACTCGTAGGCTTATGACTAACTTTTGGCAGATGTAAAAGGTGCTTTTCGCCAGATGTAAAAAGTGTTTTCTGCACTAGTGTTAGTACCCCGTGTTGATATGCATGGAAGGCTCCTATTGTTAATCCATCTTTAAAAAATACATTTTCTTTTATTTTTCCTCCGAGTGAAACCGATATAATGTCCACTCTGTCAACGATGGCATCATCAAATGCATGGAGGAGGTCCACATCATGACATCCATCACTCCAGCATGCTTTATAAATGGCAATTCGGCCCAATGAAGTTAAGTGCTATGAAAATCCCTTAGTAATAATTGATAAAACAACAGAAATATTTTGTCAGTATTTTCTATATATCACATACAAATTAAGTGCTTTTATAAAAAGTAAGAGAAATATAGAATGTATAATTTATCTTATCCCTTATTACATTTCAACAACCCAATGCCCATGAATGTCATCAAGCACTACCATCGTAGTTTTAGTGGATTTATTGCAGAGTTAACGGAGGATGAAGCAATAAAAATGGCGGGTGGGTAGAAGTTGTTTATTCCTATTGATAAATGGTCTATATCTTTTGAACATATTATTTATATATTTGTTAACTAAGAATATTGGTATTGTAGGACATGATGGAGTGGTGTCTGTCTTTCCCAATGAGAAAAGACAGTTATTGACCACAAGATCCTGGGATTTCATCGGCTTACCTCAACATGCAGAGAGAGCACAATCAGAAAGTAATATTATTATTGGTGTAATCGATTCTGGCATTTGGCCAGAATCTTCAAGCTTTAATGATGAAGGGTTTAGCAAACCGCCTATAATGTGAAAGGAAAGTAAAAAAATTATATTTTTAATTGTTATAATTCCTCTGATAACTTTTAATTTTTCAAATATATTTTACTATCAAAATCATAAGAGTTTAAATTTAGTTATAATATTTATTTAATTTATCACTCAGACGCACGAACGCACGCACACATGAGTGCACGCACGCACACACATACACTCGCACTAAGTAAAAAAACTGGAGCCCATAAAATTTTAATGCCATGCGCGGTCCCTCCTTTCGAACATCCTCTGGAACCCTCCTGATTACTAATTTACTACAAGAAAAGATAGATGCTGAAAAATTACACCTGCATATACGTACTGTCTTTGGTGAAGAAATTAATGTTCATTTTGGAATCACTTTCGCTAATAAATTAAAGTGTTATTTTTAAAGAAGTAGCTGGCTGGCTGAAACAAATCCAACAATGTAGTAAGAAACAAAATTGTTTCTTTTTTGTCAGAATGATTATTCGCACTTTCTAGGCGGTTTGCTAAACCCTTCATCATTAAAGCTTGAAGATTCTGGCCAAATGCCAGAATTGATTACACCTATAATAATATTACTTTTTGATTGTGCTCTCTCTGCATGTTGAGGTAAGCCGATGAAATCCCAGGATCTGGTGGTCAATAACTATCTTTTCTCATTGGGAAACACAGATACCACTTCATCATGTCCTACAATACCAATATTCTTAGTTAACAAATATATAAATAATATGTTCAAAAGATATAGACCATTTTTCAATAGGAATAAACAACTTCTACCCACCTGCCATTTTTATTGCTTCATCCTCCGTTAACTCAGCAACAAATCCACTAAAACTATGATGGTAGTGCTTGATGACATTCCTGGGCATTGGGTTGCTGAAATTTAAAAAGGGATAAGATAAATTATACATTCTATATTTCTCTTACTTTTTATAAAAGCACTAAATTTGTATGAGATATGTAGAAAATACTGACAAAATATTTCTCTTGCTTTATCAAATATTACTAAGGCAATTTCGGCAACAGTGAAGTTAATTAAGTTAAGAAGGAGCAGCAAAACACCGACAAATATCTCATGTCCATTGTCAAGCTAGTAATAACACAACAAAAAAATTGTTAATAGTGCATGTTATAATTGATGCATGCAACTGCAAGAATTATTTTTTTTAATAAATTTTTTTAGTTGAAAGTTAATTTGAATTTTCAGGGCCGGGAAACAGAGTAAATGTCAAATTAGCAATATATATAAATATAAAATAACAAAGGTTAACAAGGTACCACAATATAAGATTCTACATAACAAGCTTCATTTATGGATCCTATATATAACTTGAAATGAAAATTATTAAAATAAAACAATGCATATAAAATTACCTACAATGCAAATCTTAATATATATATCCATAAAAGTTAATTGTAATGAAAAAAATATATGTCTGATAGATAATGTTCTAGTTGGATTATTCATGTTAAAGAAGCTTGTCAAATTGTATTCCATAGCTTATAAAAAAAATCATGTTAAAGAATTTTATGGCAGGGAAAAATTAGTCAAATGCTTGCAAAGATTAAAAGTTAGTTGAAACTTAGATTAGTGATGTTAAAGAGAGCGCAGTCTAAAATTTTCCAAAAAAAATTCATCTTCCTTTAAATTCATTAAAAGTTATTAACAGTCTCATCAACTAGATTGTAATTAATGGTGATTTTACGCAAGCTCAAATTATGTTTTCTAGAGAGAGAAGCTCTGACTTCTCTCTAATACTCTCCCAACCTTTTCTGCGGCTAGGGTTTGTTGGATGTCTTGTACCAGGTTCTCCTGGCTCTCCCCAGGTTCATCCTGGTTTCCTCTCCAAAGTCCTCTTGGTTTCTCACCCCCGATAGGGCTCCGCCTCTATGTCCTCCCTTTCTGCCGTTTCGTTTTCTCCACCACTGTTTTACGCCTCTGTCGCATTCCTCTCCGCTACCGGTACTTGGTGTTCTGAGTTTGTCAAAGCGACTGTCACTGTGGACTACACCATGGGCACCTAATCTCAGATCTGATTCTGCAGTGGATCTGAAGCCACCCTTTCTGCTACCACCAGAGCCACCTCCGACAGGTCTGTTCCTAAACTCATTCTCAATTGATGAACTTATTGCTACTGGTGTTGTTTTCCGTCGTCCTCCACCAAAACCGCCATGGCTGTATTGGGCTCGTTTCATGCTTGCTTGGAAGGTGTTTGTTCAAATGTCTCAACAAAGATTTGTGTTTTTGGATAAAAAGGGCTTGGTAGGATCACTTGGTGTTGTTGATACCAATATTTGCAACCACATCCTGTTTCAATTTTCTTCCAATCAGGTGTTCAGTTTTGACATTATTGAGACCACTTATAGTCGAAATGAGCTTGCAACAGTAACCTATTTAATCCGTAACTGGATAGAAAAAAAAGATTGTGGATTCTCTCCTCTTCATTGTCACTGACCGTGGGCGAAAGACTTTGCAAAATTGGAATTTTGTTTGCTTATGTTGGCTTAACACGACTCTTTTGGCTCTTAGTCACTCTTTTACTACTAATGCTTATTGCTTGTTAGCCTTTAATTTCGTTTGTTTTCCTCCTACTTATTGGAAATGTTTCAAAGACAAATTAGTCTCAATCAGCTTGTAATCCTTATAGAATTTGCTTTCAATTAATGAAATTGCTTTTACCTTAAAAAAAAAACTAGATTATAATTAAATTAAGTAACTATCCTATTAGTGTCCTTTTAATCTCAAATAATAACTATCCTATTAGTGTCCTTTAAACAAATATAAATGTTATAAATTGAGTGTACATGATTAACAAAAAATAATCTTCAATTAGTAATTACTTTCAAGCCTGCATATGTTTTTTTTTTTTTTTGAATGGTTTAAAACTTAAAAGTGATCCTTTTATTATGATTTTTTTTTCCTTCTTTATTCTGACTACACTATTGAGTGCAATGTTATATATTGAGTACAAGGTCAACAACAAAAGTGTAATTAAATTATGAGACACCTAACTTTAATGGATTTACTAATGAATCTCAACTTCTTAAGTCAATATCACAATTGTTTTTATTGATGACAATGTTCCCTGTTTAATTGTTAGATTATGTCAACGCTGCCCTCCCCTATTTTTATTATTTTAATTAAGGTTCGATCACTGGCAAATACGCATGAAAAAACATTTGATGGGTTGGAAGAGGTCAACCCTTTGGATGAATTTCAGTTATCTCAAAAGATTATATCAAGTCTTATTTTTATTAATTAGGTTTTTATTAATTAAGCTAATGATTTTTTACTATTGACTTTATTTAAAGAACAATAGTACTAGTGTATCTTAAAATTTTACTTTAGTCAATTTTTTTAAAAAGTAAAATATATTGTTTTTTATATAAAATTTATTTTTCTTATTTTTTTTTTAAATGAGAAATGAACAAGCAGTATATATAAATTCAATGTCACTAATAATGCTACGTCGCAATTGTGTCAAAAGATTGTCCAATGTTATACTATAACTCTTATGTGTTTAATTTTTGCTTGGTTGGTAGTGGATAATACAAATAAGAAAGTTACAAATATCAAAAAATCAAAACACTAGTAATTATTAGTGGTTAAGATTTATAATACTTACAAGTTACAAGTAGTAATGGTCTACTTTTTTTTTTTTTTTTTTGGTAGATAGTAATGGTCTACTTTTATTGTGGACTTGGTGACTATTTCACTTGTTATATACTAGTATGTGAGTATAAAGAAGTTCGGTTATAGAAGTGACCAATCGGAAAAGGCTCTCATGACTTTAATGAGGGAAAGGCAGCCTGCCTTTGGCTTTATCATGTTCGTTAGATCAATCTTAAGATTCATATTATACCATGTGTCACTTCTTTAATTTTGTTGTTTTTGATATTTAAAATTAGTTTTCGAAAATAAGCCACTGAAGAAACTATTGGGTTGAGTCGCGGGTCGGTACGCTTTCTTTAAAACGTTTCGTGGCACTGCCCAAAATTATGCAAGCAGACTATCAACCACGCCGCCTCCAGGATAAAACAGTCCAGTTTCAACTGTATACCGAATTGCTACTGCACTTGTAGAAATCGGTCAAAGAATACACCTTCTTGAATGGTACTACAATACCACTCGAATTGATGCTACGACATTAATCTATGATTCATCGGTGATTCAGTGGTACTACAATACCACTCAAATTGATGCTACGACATCAATCTAAGAAACACCGGTACTACGATACCATGTGTGATACTACAATACCACATATATTGATAATTCTACAATATCGATCAATATAATGACACTGATGTCATTCTAATATAGTAACTAAGACCATTCTTAAATCAAAGGGGTGATGATACTATGACCATTCTTATTTTAAAGGAACTAGTGATACTTTGATCACATTCTTCAATCAAATTGAAAATCACTGATATGAACGAATTAGAATACGAGTATAGCTAATGCATATACTCTCTTCTGTTGAAAACTAAATATATAAAATTAAACATAATAGATACTAATTTGTTCTATTAATTGTAGACAGAAAATGAAACCTTATAGTCTATTTTCATCTAACATTAGTCATAGTGCACTTATATATATGAACTATGAAAGCAGTTACAATTATTTGTCAAAGAAAACCATGAATTGATAAATCAAACAATAACAAGTGATTTTATATCAATTAGCAACAAGTTCATGGAATTAATGACATATCCAAATAGATTATATTATTTGACATAGTTTTGGAACTCACATCACAAAATTTATCTGGTAAACTGTTAGAAGTAATTTATATTTAAGGGTATTTTAGTATTTACTATGTTAAGTACTTTTGAACTTGTCTGTTAAGTTTTCAATTTTAGGGCCTATGTGGCAAACTTTACTCTTTGTATAAATAGCTACTCTTTTATCAATACAATAAAAAAAATCTTCCTTTCATATTTGTGGCTGCTGTCTTTGTTCTCTCCTTACTATTTCATTGATTCATCACCTTGTACACCAACAAATTGGTATCTAGAGCTCCGGTTCGAATCCACGGGAAACACGAGTGAAACGTGAGTTGTGTGTGTTTGATTTTTGGTTCTTGATTTGTGTTGAATCTTGAACAAAATCTGAACAGAATCACTTTTTCTGATTTTGTGGGATTGGGAAACACGAGTGTTAGTGAGATTTGAGTGTACTGTACAAGGTTTAAGATGAACGGAAACGGTGGCATGAGTACCAAGCTTCCAGTGTTTGATGGCAAAAACTGGAATCGTTGGATGAAACAAATGCTTGTATTGTTCGGTGCTCAAGGTGTGCTTGAGCTTGTCACTGAAGGATACGTTCATGTTGCAGCAGATGCAACAGAGGAGCAGAAAGAGGCGCAGAGAGCTACAAGAAAGAAGGATCAGAAGGCGTTGTTCTACATTCATCAGTGTGTGAATGAGAGTGTGTTTGAGAAGATTGCTGATTCAGTGACGGCGAAGGAGGCTTGGGATCTTCTGACAAGGTGTTACGGTGGTGATGCGTCAGTAAAGAAGGTAAAGCTTGAAATTCTGGTGGCAAGTGTCAGATGTGTAGCACGATGTGTACACTTTAGGAATCGTACGATGTGTAGCCTAATGTGTCAACATCGTGGACAACTGAACTTGATGAACAAGTAAACAATATAAAGTGCAGAAAACAAAAGAACACGTGAGTTTGTTAACCCAGTTCGGCACTTATAACAAGCCCTATTCTGGAGGATACCAATCCAGGGATGAATCCACTATGGTAGTATCAATTCAAAGCTAAACTCCCCCGTTTACAACTTCTCACTTAATCACTACCCGTGCTAATTCTACCTAGGAACTCCTAGATATGAGAACCTCTGCTCACTCCCCCTCAACCTTACCCAGTAAGGATTTAATAACAAACTCAGTTGGAGACACACTCCTAGACAAGCGAAGCACTCGTACCTAAAGGCTTAGAGTGTTGCACAATCTAACTCCTTGCTTCAAAGCTTTGGAGAAAGACAACTAGAGATTACAACTCTATAAACTCAGTCCTTACTTGCATCAAAACTATGATCCAAGTGAAGGCTCACAAAGAACAAAGAACAGACTAAGACCTAAGACTCGATATCTTCAACTCTTGGCTTCGTACTTCATTATGTCTTCAGTCTTCCTTTATATAGAACAAGTTTCATGGGCTTGGATTTTCAATGTTGACAGCTGGCCTTTGTTAATTTTCCTTAAGATTTATTTGATCATAATCTTTTAATTGTTTGTTTCAAATCTTTTTGATCAAAGTCGGCCAATAAAATAAAACAGAACCATGAAAGATTATCTTGTTCCTTGGCGCGCAAGCTGGCACGATATACTTGAAAAACAAATCTTTTTCAAAAGATCGCGTTTAAATAAATAAAGGCGCGTCCAGTAGGGCGTCCAGATGTGAACCCTGATGTGCCACACATCATGCTCCACATCATGGAATCAGGCTTATTTTACCAAATGAAGCCAACACCCTAAAAGGTCTCAACAATCTCCCCCTTTGGCAAATTTTGGGCTAAAATAATCTTTGAGTCACCCAACTAAACTTGGAGAGATGTATAGGCACATCAGAGGCATGCAGCAGCGGATCAGAGCCTCACAAACGAAGAGAGAATTAAACTTTCACAAGATAGGAAAATAAATTCCCAAAGACTGAGAAAAATAAATTCTCAGACACATACAAGCATGAGATTCCATGCACACATAAGGGAGGGTAGCAAACCCAGTAATAGTCTACTCCCCTTTGAACTAGAGCACTTTCCATGTACTCCCCCTAAATCTCATATTCCCTATAGGCTTCTTCAGAATGCATGGCCTAGAGAGATATAGAGAAGTTTTAAACTTGGCTTCTTAAGAATGCATGACCAAGTTAAAACTCACAGATGTGTCAAACATCACACAAAATAGCAACTTCTACAGGCTTCTTAAGAATGCATCACCATGTAGAAATCATACAAATGGATCAACCATTACACAAATTAACATCTTCAATTGGACTTCTTAAGAATGCATCACCCAGTTGAAAACGTACAGAATAAGTCTTCAGAAAAACATGCTTTAGAAAACTAATTCTTCAAAAAGTTGTTGAGAAAATATTTGAAGAAAAATAAGCATGTATACCAGATGTGTAGTCAGATGTGCCACACATCAGAACTTCAGAAGTTGGAGAAGCTTCAGAAGCTGAGCAGAGCTTCAGAAGTTGTAGTGCTTCAGAAGTTGAGAAGAGCTTCAGAAGTTGTAGTGCTTCAGAAGTTGAGAAAGTTTCAGAAGTTCAGAAGTTCAGAAGTTCAGAAGTTCAGAAGTTCAGAAGTTCAGAAGTTCAGAAGTTCAGAAGTTCAGAAGTTCAGAAGTTCAGAAGTTCAGAAGTTCAGAAGTTCAGAAGTTCAGAAGTTCAGAAGTTGCCCCATGTGGATGAATAGAATTTAACTCTTTTTCTTAATTCTCGTCTCAATTCTCTCGTTCTATTCTCTCTAATTTCTCCCAAAATTATCACATTGTCCCAACACATCACAATTTGCTGCAGTTAAGACTTCAAAGTTTTTTATTTTAATTTTTACTCCCCCTTTTTAGCCAAAAATTATGACAAACATACTGAGAGTAAGTAACACACCATAGAATGCAGATAGCATGAGATGTAGAGATGATATTAATAGTGCAGCAGGTACAGAACAGGCACGCAAAGGTGCATCAGAAATCCAGGGCATAGCCCACAAAATACCAGCAAAAACAAGGAAATACTGAGTACAGGGAAATATTAATGAATTACAATAATTCAAATATCCTGGCTCCCATCAGTTTCCTCAGCTTCAGAGTCATTGGGCTCCTCCTCCTCCAATTCCTCATCCTCAGCCATTGTTTGCTCATCCTCAAGCTCCAGTCCAGCAATGACTGCCTCCAGCTTGGCCTTCTTCTCATCCAGAGCCTTGCAAGTCTCCTTTAAAGCAGCAATCATGTCTGTCCTAGACATAGCATTGTTTGAGCTGGATGTGCCCACATCAGGAGTCACATCAGACTGCTTGAGACTAAAAGAAATAGCAGACTCTCTTCTGCAAGACAAATCATCCTTGCCCAGAACATCAGGTCTCTGGCTCAATATGATTCCACACAGTAGGGAAGGAAAGGCAATGGGTAGTTTGACAGCTAGGGTTTTGGCATGTTTGATAGTCTGATCAAAAATATAAGTACCAAAATCGAAGTTAACTTTGTTACCCACAGTATAGATGAACCTAGCCAAACCTGTAGCCACATCACAGTTGTGTGTGGTAGGCACCCAGTTAGCAGCAGCAATCCTGTTCAGGATGTTGTAGATTGGAGTGAGCTTGCTTGCTTGCAATTTTCCCTTCTTAGGCCAAGTCTTGACCTTTCCAGCTGTGATGGCCTTGATTATGTAGTTGTCATTTGCCTCCATCTCAGCAAAGGGCTCCTCACTTCTGCCCAGATACTTGTTGATAACAGTGGGAGAGAAGTGAATTTCTTTACCTCTCACAAAAACAGTTTGGTATTCTTTGTCCAAAGGATTGTCACAACCAGCAGGGATGTTTACCAAAAATTCTTTGACTACCTTCTCATAGCAGTCACCCAGTCCAGTAACAGTCTTCATCAAGCCAGCACGCTTGATCAACCTCATAACTTCCTTGCACTGCAAGGCTTCAGCACTGAGCTCCCTCTCCAGAGCTAACCTTCTATGAGCAATGTACTTCCATTTTCCAGCATGTGCAGGGTTGTGGAAGGAAATCAAATCAACTGGGATGTCAGGAATTCCCTGAGGAATTTTCTTCTTCCCATAGCTCTTCTTCACAGCAGACTCAATGTGAATCACATCAAGCTCCATATTGCGTTCCTCAGCAGATTCTTCCTCAGAAGTGATTTTGTATGAAGATTTCAAAGAAAATTGCAGAAAGATGAACAAAGGGTTTGAGAGAGATCAAGAAAATTTTTGGTCGTTTGAGTGGTTGAGAAACGAATGTGGTGATCAATGTGGTAGGCAATAAGAAAAATCTTGAGTAAACGGATTTCTTGGAGTTTTGAACGCGAAATAGCCGTTGGAAATATTGCCTTTGGATTGCGTGCAACTATGGATGGAGGGAAAAAACAGGTAACCGTTGCACGTCTAAATAGCAATTATGGCTATTGATCCTCAAAGAGGCAAATACCTAGTTTGCCCCTTAACACCTCAAACCTATTTGCATCTAAAGCCTTAGTGAAAATATCTGCCAGTTGATTTTCTGTGGCAACATGCTCTAGAGTCACAATATTGTCTTCAACAAGATCTCTAATGAAATGGTGACGTATATCAATGTGCTTTGTCCTACTATGTTGGATAGGATTTTTGGAAATATTTATAGCACTTAGATTGTCACAGTATAATGTGAGCACATCTTGCTGCACATTGTACTCACCCAACATCTGCTTCATCCAAAGTAGCTGAGAACAACTACTTCCTGCTGCAATATACTCAGCCTCAGCTGTAGAAAGAGAAACACAATTTTGTTTCTTGCTGAACCATGATATAAGGTTGCTTCCCAAAAAGAAACATCCACCAGAAGTGCTTTTCCTGTCATCAGCACTACCTGCCCAGTCAGCATCACAATAACCCAACAATCTTGTGTCTTCACCATGAGAGTAGAGAATTCCATAATCACTTGTACCACTGACATACTTAAGAATCCTTTTGACTTGATTCAGATGACTCATCTTGGGCTCAGCTTGGTACCTTGCACACACACCAACAGCAAAGCTAATATCAGGTCTACTTGCAGTGAGATAAAGTAGACTGCCAATCATGCTTCTGTATAGACTTTGATCAACACTGACACCATGCTCATCTTTAGAAAGTTTGAGATGGGTTGCTGCAGGAGTTCTTTTGTGATTTGCATTCTCCATTCCAAATTTCTTCACAATGTTCTTGGCATACTTGCTTTGGGAGATGAAAATTGTATCTTCCATCTGTTTGACTTGCAGACCAAGAAAGTAGGTAAGTTCACCTACAAGGCTCATCTCAAATTCAGACTGCATCTGATTCACAAACATCTTGACCATTGGATCAGACATTCCTCCAAACACAATGTCATCTACATAGATTTGTGCAATCATGAACTTGCCCTTTTCTTCTCTGACAAACAAGGTTTTGTCTGTTTCTCCTTTTCTATAACCTTGCTGCACAAGAAATTTGGTTAGCCTCTCATACCATGCCCTAGGAGCTTGCTTTAATCCATATAATGCCTTCTTCAATCTGTAGACATGATCTGGATAATTTGGATCAACAAATCCCTTGGGCTGTTCCACATAAACTTCCTCATTCAAGTAGCCATTGAGGAAAGCACTCTTCACATCCATCTGGAATAGCTTGAATTTCAAGATACATGCTACTCCCAGAAGTAACCTTATGGACTCAAGACGTGCCACAGGAGCAAATGTTTCATCAAAGTCTACTCCTTCAATCTGAGAGTAACCTTGAGCCACAAGCCTAGCCTTGTTTCTAGTCACAACACCACTTTCATCAGATTTATTCCTATAAACCCATTTAGTACCAATGATGTTGACTCCTTCAGGTCTAGGAACTAAATCCCACACTTCATTCCTCTTGAACTGGTTCAGCTCCTCTTGCATAGCTTCAATCCAAAACTCATCTGTCAAGGCTTCTTTCACATTCTTTGGTTCTACCTTTGACACAAAACAAGCATTGGATACAACCTCTCTTGACCTTGTCATAACCCCTGACTCAGGATTCCCTATTATGAGTTCTTTTGGATGATTCTTTTGAACTCTAACAGAGGGACCCTTGTTCACTGGAGTCACATCTTCTTGCTGATCAGTCTTCTCAGGAATCTCTATAACTTCAGAGTCTTCAGGCAGGGGGTGAGATGTGTCCACATCAGGATCAACATCAGGTTCATTATCTGAACAGTCATCTATGACAACATTGATGGATTCCATCATAGTTCTTGTTCTGTTGTTGAAGACTCTATAGGCTCTGCTGGTTATGGAATAGCCTAGAAAGATTCCTTCATCACTCTTGGGATCCATCTTCCTCCTTTGCTCTCTGTCAGCTAAGATATAGCACTTGCTACCAAAGACATGGAAGTGTTTGACAGTTGGTTTTCTTCCTTTCCATATCTCATACAGTGTGATTGAGGTACCTTTTCTCAGAGTTACCCTGTTGTGTATATAGCATGCAGTACTCATGGCCTCTGCCCAAAAGTAGTAAGGTAGCTTCTTGGCATGTAGCATAACTCTTGCAGCCTCTTGCAAGGTTCTGTTCTTCCTCTCAACTACACCATTTTGTTGGGGTGTGATTGGTGAGGAGAACTCATGCCCAATTCCTTCATCAGCACAAAACTCAGAGAATCTTGAATTTTCAAACTCTTTCCCATGATCACTTCTGATTCTAACAATGCCACTATCCTTCTCTCTTTGTAGTCTAAGGCATAATTCTTTGAATGCATCAAAAGTGTCAGACTTCTCTCTGATGAAGCTAACCCAAGTGAACCTTGAGAAATCATCTACAACCACAAAAGCATATCTTTTGCCACCAATACTCTCTACCTGCATTGGTCCCATCAAGTCCATATGTAGCAGTTCAAGAACTCTGGATGTCACCTGATGTTGTAACATTGGGTGTGACATCTGAACCTGCTTTCCAACTTGACATTCACCACATATGTTGCCTTCAACAATCTTAAGCTTTGGTAGACCTCTAATAGCTTCCTTGGACACAATCTTCTTCATTCCCTTCAGATTCAAATGGCCAAGTCTTTGGTGCCAAAGCTTTACTTCTTCCTCCTGACTTATCAAACATGTAGTGGAGTGAGCTGTTTCATCAGGAATCCATAGATAGCAGTTGTCTCTTGACCTAGATCCTCTCATCAGCAATTCTCCTTTGTCAGAAGTAATAAGACATTCATTCTTTGTGAAGTTGACTTTGAGACCTTGATCACACAATTGGCTTATGCTGATAAGATTAGCCTTCAAGCCTTTAACAAGTAGCACATCCTCTAGGTTAGGTAAGCTTTTGCTGCTGAGTTTACCACTGCCCTTGATTTCACCTTTTGCTCCATCACCAAAGGTTACAAAGCTTGTTGTATGAGGCTTGATATTAGTGAGAAATTTCTCAACACCAGTCATATGCCTAGAACAACCACTATCAAAATACCAATCATTACTAGAAGATGCTCTAAGAGAAGTGTGAGCAATATGTGCAGTTTCAGAAACTTTAGGCTTCCACATCTTCTTAGGAGTGACCCTTGCTGTTTTGGCTTGCACCTGAGGCTTTTTCTTGGGATACCCATAGAGTTTGTAACAGAAGGGCTTGATGTGACCATTCTTCCCACAGTAGTGGCATCTCCAAGCATTAAACTTCTCTTTGCCAGCAGGTCTCTGATGTGGAGTGTGATGTGTCCACATTCTGCTAGGGTCAGGTTTCTTCTGAGCAGGAACAAACTTAGTATTTGTCTTCTTGCTGTGATGTTTGTTCTTAAATCCTACACCAGATGAGTCACCAGCATACTTTCCTACTTTCAAAATTTCATCAAGCATGTTGGTTCCAGGGTTGAGCATCTTTACAGACTTGGTCATATTTTTCAAGTTGGTTGACAGTAACTTGACTTCACTTTCAAGACTAGCAACTTGACTCTGTAGTTGACCCTTCTCTGTCTCCAGTTGACTGATGATTTCCTTCTGCTCTTCATTGACCTTGTACAGTTCCTCACTCTTGATAAATAGCTTTTTATGGACTGAGGCTAGTTCATCAAAGGTAAGTTCTTCATCATCAGATTCAACATCAGTATTATCCACCCTAGTTATGGCACTAACATGATTAGCAGCAACATTCTCTGAGTCAGTGTCAGAGTCTTCATCAGACCATGAAACAGTTAGGCCTTTCTTCTGCTTCTTCAGATATGTGCCACATTCTGATCTTATATGACCAAAGCCTTCACATTCATGACATTGAACACCCTTGTTCTGAGTTGACTTATCATCAGTTTTGGTTTTTGTTGAAGTGTTACCTAGTTTACTGATGTCAGTCTGGATGTTCCTCACATTCCTCCTTGGTCTTCTGTCCACCCTCCTTTGAAGCTTGTTGAATTGTCTTCCCAACATGGCTAAGTCATTTGAGAGGTCATCATCTGATTCAACAGCTTCTTCCTCTTCACCAGCACAAGATACAAAAGCTATGCCTTTTCCTTTCTTCTCAGTTTGCTCACCTAAGTTCATCTCAAAAGTTTGAAGAGAGCTCACAAGTTCTTCAAGTTTCATACTTGGGATATCTTGAGCTTCTTCAATGGCTGTGATTTTCATGTTAAATCTCTTAGGTAAGGACCTAAGCATCTTTCTCACCAGCTTTTCTTCAGACAATTTTTCACCTAGAGCCTCAAAGGAATTGTCTACCTCAAGCAAATTCATGTGAAATTCATGAATTGATTCTTCTTCTTTCATTCTGAGGTTTTCAAACTTAGTGTTGAGAAGTTGGATTCTTGAGCTTTTTACCTTGGCATTGCCTTCATGAGTGGTTCTGAGTACCTCCCAAGCATTCTTTGCAACAGTACACTGCTTGATCAATCTGAACATATTTTTGTCCACTCCATTGAATAAAGCATTCAAAGCTTTGGAGTTTCCAAGTGATGCAGTGTCTTCTGCAGCTGACCAATCTTCCTCTGGCTTGAGTACACCAGTGTCAACACCATTAGCATCCAAGATTTTGGGATGCTCCCAGCCTTTGAGCACAGCTTTCCAAGTTCTGCTGTCAAGTGACTTTAGGAAGGCAATCATCCTTGGCTTCCAGTAGTCATAGTTGGTTCCATCCAGGAGGGGTGGTTTGTTGACCGTTGTTCCATCCTTGTCCATGTTTCCAGAAAGTAACTTCCCTGGAGCTCACCCTCAAACAGGCAGGGTGCCTGCTCTGATGCCAATTGAAATTCTGGTGGCAAGTGTCAGATGTGTAGCACGATGTGTACACTTTAGGAATCGTACGATGTGTAGCCTAATGTGTCAACATCGTGGACAACTGAACTTGATGAACAAGTAAACAATATAAAGTGCAGAAAACAAAAGAACACGTGAGTTTGTTAACCCAGTTCGGCACTTATAACAAGCCCTATTCTGGAGGATACCAATCCAGGGATGAATCCACTATGGTAGTATCAATTCAAAGCTAAACTCCCCCGTTTACAACTTCTCACTTAATCACTACCCGTGCTAATTCTACCTAGGAACTCCTAGATATGAGAACCTCTGCTCACTCCCCCTCAACCTTACCCAGTAAGGATTTAATAACAAACTCAGTTGGAGACACACTCCTAGACAAGCGAAGCACTCGTACCTAAAGGCTTAGAGTGTTGCACAATCTAACTCCTTGCTTCAAAGCTTTGGAGAAAGACAACTAGAGATTACAACTCTATAAACTCAGTCCTTACTTGCATCAAAACTATGATCCAAGTGAAGGCTCACAAAGAACAAAGAACAGACTAAGACCTAAGACTCGATATCTTCAACTCTTGGCTTCGTACTTCATTATGTCTTCAGTCTTCCTTTATATAGAACAAGTTTCATGGGCTTGGATTTTCAATGTTGACAGCTGGCCTTTGTTAATTTTCCTTAAGATTTATTTGATCATAATCTTTTAATTGTTTGTTTCAAATCTTTTTGATCAAAGTCGGCCAATAAAATAAAACAGAACCATGAAAGATTATCTTGTTCCTTGGCGCGCAAGCTGGCACGATATACTTGAAAAACAAATCTTTTTCAAAAGATCGCGTTTAAATAAATAAAGGCGCGTCCAGTAGGGCGTCCAGATGTGAACCCTGATGTGCCACACATCATGCTCCACATCATGGAATCAGGCTTATTTTACCAAATGAAGCCAACACCCTAAAAGGTCTCAACAAAGCTTCAAACCCTCAGAAAACAGTATGAGAATCTCAACATGAAGAACAATGAGAAGGTTTGTGAGTACATCTCCAGACTAATTCTGATTACTAATGAGATGAAAGCTTGTGGAGAAACTCTTTCAGAACAAGTAATCATTGAGAAGGTATTGAGATCCCTTATCCCTCAGTTTGATTACATTGTTGTATCTATTGAACTTTCCAAAGATTTGGAAACCATGAGAATAGAAGAGTTACAGAGCAGTCTAGAAGCACAAGAGTTGCGTCTAACTGAGAGAAACTCTGAAAGAGAAGTAGAGCAGCAGGCTCTGAAAGCAGCCTCTGAGAAGAAGTTTCAGAAGAAGCCTTGGTCAGAAGCCAAGAATAGATCTGATGGAGCTCAGAAGCCAGAAACCTCAACTTCTGGAAAGCAGAAGTATGCTCAGAAGGGAAAAGACAAGACAAAAGTACGGTGTTACTCTTGTCAGAAGTTTGGCCATTTTGCATCTGAGTGCAAGTCAAACAAAGAAAGAAAGTCAGAAGAAGCAAATATAGCCAGAAGTTCTGATGACTCTGATAGTGAATTTGTTTTACTAATGGCTTCTGAATCTGATGATGTGAATTCAGAGTGGTGGTATATGGATACAGGGTGTTCAAACCATCTTACTGGAAACAATAAGTGGTTGGTTGATTTTGACTCGAGAAAGAGTACAAAGATCAGATGTGCTGATGATAAATACCTCAACGCTGAAGGTATGGGAAATGTCAAAGTCATTTTGAACAATGGGAAAGCAGCATTGATTCAGAACGTGTGGTATGTACCAGGCATGAAAAGCAATCTGATGAGTGTGGGTCAATTGATTGAGAAAGGTTTTTCAGTTACTATGAAAGACAATCTTCTGAAGCTGTATGACGGTAATCAGAAGCTGATTATGGAGTCAGAATAGGGAAGGAACAGAACATTCAAGGTGAATGTTAGAACTGCAGACTCTGAATGTCTTAGTGCAACAAGTGTTGAGAAGGATAGTGAGCTGTGGCACAGAAGATTTGGTCATCTGAATTTCAGAAGCTTGGGGCATCTGAAGTCAAAGAATCTGGTACATGGAATTCCTATAATCAAGAAGCCTGAAAAATCATGCAAGGTGTGCATGAAAGGGAAGCAACCAAGACTGCCGTTTGCATCAGAAGTAGCTCTAAGAGCAAAACATGCCTTGGGAGTAGTACATTCTGATGTGTGTGGACCATTTCCAGTACCTTCACTTGGAGGAAACAAGTATTTTGTATCTTTTGTTGATGAATTCACAAGGATGACATGGGTAACACTCATCAAGTTCAAGCATGAAGTGTTTGCTGAGTTTCAGAAGTTCAAGGTGAAGGCTGAGAAACAGAGTGGTCAGAAGCTGAAGATTCTCAGAACTGATGGTGGTGGTGAGTTTAATTCTAATGAGTTTAAAACTTTCTGTGAGGAGAATGGAATTGAGCATGAGGTTACAGCTCCTTATACTCCTCAACACAATGGTCTTGTTGAGAGAAGAAATCGTACTTTGCTTGATATGGTGAGAAGCATGCTGAAAGAGAAGAAGCTTCCTCATCATTTATGGGGAGAAGCTGTTGCCACTGCAACATATGTGCTCAACAGATGTCCAACGAAGAAGCTGAAGGAAATAGTTCCTATTCAGAAGTGGACTGGAGATAAGCAAAGTGTTAGTCATCTGAAGGTGTTTGGATCTGTATGCTATAAACATGTTCCAGAAGCCAGAAGACAGAAGCTGGATGATAGAAGCAAAGTAATGTTACTGGTGGGGTACCACAGTACAGGTGCGTACAAGCTTTATTGTCCAGAGACTAATAAAATTGAATTCAGCAGAGACGTCATTGTGAAGGAATCTGAAATTTGGGATTGGAACAAGTCTCAATCAAATTCTGATGTGAGAATCTCAGAGGATAGCTCTGAAGGTGAGTCAGAATCTGAAGGCTCTGAAGATGATTCAGAAGATGGAGATGACTCTGATGGTGACTCTGAGTCTGATGGTGATTCTGAATCTGACTCTGACTCTGAAGACGATTCTGAAGGTCAAAGTTCTGAAGACGATTCTGAAGGTCAAAGTTCTGGAGGAAGTCAAAGTTCTGAAAATCAAGGTTCTGAAGGTGAAAGAACTTCTGATAACACTTCAGAGGCAAGAGCTTCTGAAGGTGAAGCCTCTGAAGAGAGAACTTCTGAAGATGCTTCTGAACAAGTTCAGAGGCTACAGAGAATCAGAAGCATCCCAAGAAGATTTGCAGGATTTGAAATGTTGCAAGACACTGAAGTAGACTCTGAGGGAGAAATTATTCAGTGTGCAATGTTAGTAGATTCTGAACCCGTGAGTACAGAAGATGCTCTTAAGCAACAAGTCTGGTTGCAGGCCATGAAAGAAGAACTTGATGCTATAAAGAGGAACAAGACTTGGAAGTTATCAGAACTTCCAAAAGGCAAGAAAGCCATCAGCGTCAGATGGGTTTTCAAGCAGAAACTAAAGCCAGATGGATCAATTGGCAAACACAAAGCGAGGTTAGTAGCAAGAGGATTTCTGCAGAAACCTGGACTAGATTATTCTGAAGTGTTTGCACCTGTAGCAAGACACGAAACAATTAGACTGGTAATTGCAATAGCTGCTAACAAGAATTGGCCTCTGATGCATTTAGATGTGAAATCTGCATTTCTGAACGGTCCATTACAAGAAGAGGTATATGTGTCACAACCTCCTGGTTTTGAGAAAAAGAATCAGGAAGGGATGGTGTATAGATTGCATAAAGCCCTCTATGGATTGAAACAAGCGCCCAGAGCCTGGAATATGAAGATTGATTCATTTTTCAAGAAACAAGGGTTTCAGAAATGTGAGTTGGAGTATGGTGTTTATGTTCAGCACACTTCAGAAGGCAATATGATTTTGGTATGCTTGTATGTTGATGATATATTGCTGACAGGAAGTTCTGAACAAGAGATAGCTAAGTTCAAGAAGGTTCTGATGAATGAGTTTGAGATGACAGACCTTGGAAAAATGAGTTACTTTCTAGGGATGGAATTTCTATATTCTGAGAAAGGAATCATTTTGCATCAGTTGAAGTATGAACTTGAGCTTCTGAAGAGATTTAAGCTGGAGAATTGCAAAGTTGCTATCACACCCTCTGATACGAATCAAAAGTTGGATTCCGATTCTGATGGAGAGGATGTGGACGCTACAACCTTCAAACAGTTGGTTGGTTCTCTGAGGTATTTGTGTAATACCAGACCTAATATTTGTTTTGCAGTTGGAATGGTTAGCAGATTTATGAGTAAACCAAAATGGTCCCATTACCAAGCTGCTGTCAGGATTCTGAGGTACATCAAGGGGACTCTGAAGCATGGAGTGCTATTTCCCTCTGAAGGAAGGACTGAATCAGAACTTCTGAGTTATTCAGATTCTGATTGGTGTGGAGACAGAGTTGATAGAAGAAGCACTTCTGGATATTTATTTAAATTCCTGGGAGGTCCTATTTCGTGGTGTTCCAAGAAGCAACCTGTTGTTGCTCTATCAACCTGTGAAGCTGAATATATTGCAGGCGCTGTGACTGCATGCCAAGCTGTGTGGCTTCTGAACTTACTGCAGGATCTGAAGATCAAGGTAAACAAGCCTCTGAAGCTGATGATTGATAACAAGTCTGCAATCAATCTTGCCAAGAATCCAGTGTTGCATGGAAGAAGCAAGCATATTGAGACCAAGTATCACTTTCTGAGGAATCAGGTTCAGAATGGAGTGCTTGAAGTTGTACACTGTAGCACTCAGAAGCAGCTGGCAGATGTGTTGACAAAGGCTATCAAAACTGATCAATTTCTTCGTTTGAGGGATGGAATTGGTGTTGTCAGTTTTGTCTAAATATAAATTAAGGGATGGTGTTAGAAGTAATTTATATTTAAGGGTATTTTAGTATTTACTATGTTAAGTACTTTTGAACTTGTCTGTTAAGTTTTCAATTTTAGGGCCTATGTGGCAAACTTTACTCTTTGTATAAATAGCTACTCTTTTATCAATACAATAAAAAAAATCTTCCTTTCATATTTGTGGCTGCTGTCTTTGTTCTCTCCTTACTATTTCATTGATTCATCACCTTGTACACCAACATAAACATCATTGCATATGTAACAAGTGAATTCCCATTAATCAAAATGTCAAATATTAAATTCAAAAACAACAAGATGTTTATAGTTGCAGTAAAACTTACAAGCATCGATGCAAAGTGGTTTGTTATTCATATACTAACCTCAAATCCTTCTCGTAAGGAATTGAAACATGATGATCATGAGATGCTTTGACTTTCCACTCTATGATTTATCCTCTCATGATCATATCATCATCAAAATCAATTGATATTCAGCATGAATATAATTTTTCTTATATATTAAGTACTTAGTGCAAAAACCTTATAATTGGTGACGGCAAACTATTATCAAGTGTCCTCATCCATTAGATTTGCCTAGCACTCATTTAAAAACATGGCTAACCGTCCACTTAACACATGGGGTAAGGATGAAGGTTATACCAATAGCAAACATAACGTCTCACTTAATAAATGTGTAAATTAATCAATATAAATGTGCAAATTAACCAATATGCAAATTGATATTTTTATTCTCAAAAAATACACATTAATATTTTCTTAAATTACACACTAGTATGCTCTAGTACCCGATATGGCACTCAATTTTATTTTCAATTCACACACCAATGTGAACTTTGTTCCAACAAATTTTTTTAACAAATAAAAAAAAATTCAGCTACAGAAACACAATTTACCTTCTTCTCCAATTCAGCCTACAGTAACCAGCACTCCACTCCCGCCGTCGCCCTTCTTGCCGTCAGCTGCTGTTAAGAGCAACGCCGCCGCTATTACTTTCAGGGCCATCTCTCGCCATGTTGCAGATCTGGATTTTGGAAGAAAGCTTAAATTTCACAAACAGAAATCATGCTTATTGTCTTTTTATTGTTTTTAATCTTTAATATCATAATGAAAAATTTGTTTCTTAACATAAATTCCTATCCAATGTCAATGAAGCAATAAATCATGTTTGTAAATCAGTCCCATCGATTTTTACTTTTTGCATGTCAATGGCGGTGTTCTACACCGGCGACGTCAACAGTGACGAATAGGAAACCAACAGCAGAGGTCGTGGGAGGCGCCATGTGTGGTGGTTGAACTTGAAGAAGTTCACTGTAGGCAGCTTTGTGAGAAGAAGAAGCTCAGTTTCTATGTATCTTAATTTTTTGAAAAAATATAAAGATTTTGACATGTGGGATGTTTTGTTTCACTCGATTGATCTAACGAACGAAAATTGGCTAAAGTCACCGTGATTTGCCACGTTAAAGTCACACAAGCGCGTTCCGTGACCAATCTGAGAGAGTTGAGGAAATGACAGCAGGGCAATGTCAGTGATAACGTTGAGGAGTTGAGGAGATTACACCAGGTCAAGGGAGGGAGGGTACAAGAAAGCAGTTAGTTGTAGAATTCTAGCCGGAGGGTTCCGGAGAGGAGCGATCGCACAAGGTACTAAAATTTTAGGGGTATCAGTTTTTTTTTTACTTAGTGCGAGTGTATGTGCGTGCGCTCGCATGTGCGCGCGTTCGTGCGTCTAAGTTATACAATGAATAAATTAAATATTATAACTAAATTTTAAACGACTTAAACTCTTATGATTTTGATAATAAAAATCTATTTAAAAAATTAAAATTTATCGGAAGAATTATAACAATTAAAAATATAATTTTTTACTTTTCTTTCACATTATATATTTTAATGTGACTTATAAAAAAATCAAACACCAAAATTATACTTGCACAGGACACTCAAAATCTCAGGAACGGCTATGAATTATAGCAGAGGGAGTGATGGAGAAGTGAAAGGACACAAATAGAGAAGTGAAAGGACAAAGACATTAATATCCACTCACTAGTGAGAATTGTAGTGGGAATGGAAGAGATAAGATCATGGACATTCACCATGACTTATTATTCATAACATGGTCCTTTTATTATGACTTTTTTTTTTTCCTTCTTTATTATGACTACACTATACTTGATCCTTACTATCATGCATGCAATAATTAGTAATTATTAGTGATTAAGATTTATAAGACTTACAAGTTACAAGTAGTAATGGTCTACTTTTATTGTGGACTTGTGACTATATATTTCACTTGTTATATGTAATATTGGAGTAAGAATAAAATACTTTGTTAAAGTATCCATGTGATCTCCCACCCGAATCAACTCTAAAGTGATGATATGAGTGGTTAGTGCAAATTAAGAAACAAAGTTGGTCCAACTCAATTTTGATCATTACTAATTTACTACAAGAAATTACACCTGCATACTACGTATTGTCTTTGGTGAATAAATTAATGTTCATTATGGAATCGAGTGAATAGGAAAATACCTCCCTTCAAAATTCGTCAAATATTTATCTGCAATTTTAAAATAGGAAAATATCTCCCTGCAATTGTAAACCGTCAATTAAATGTCTCCCTTCGTCAATTTGTTTTGTTAAGAATGACGTGACAACTGTCACCTATACTCCACGTCACTTAGAGTTGCCACGCCATAGGCAAATACCCCCTACAATTTACTACTTAAATGCAAAATACCCCTTGAAAATTGAAAAATGTGGCAAAACGCCCCCTACTGAAGCATGTAATGGCCCTGTAATGGCTGGATGAAACAAATCCAACAATGTAGTAAGAAACAAAACTGTTTCTTTTTTGTCAGAATGAATATTCGCACTTTCTAGTGTGAAAGTAAAGTTGGTTAATCTTTTTTATTGATTTTCTCTTTGGTCTCAAATGTTAATATTGAATCACAATTGTAGGTAGTGACTATGTATTATCAACTCTAGTTACTATGGAAAAGAGAGGTTAATTATCATTTTCCAAAGGAAATTTGTGCATTCTTTTGCAAGTAGTAGAGGCCAAATGAAAAAATCAAACGTCTTCATCACTACCATGTTAACTTATTGTAAACCGGAAAATTTCTTAAAGTTGTAACTAATTGCAAACCGGAAATTTTCTTCAAACAAGTAAAACTGAAGATAATTAGTTGTTGGGAAAAAGGATTTATATAATACCAACAATGTAGCTGGCTGGCACAAAACTAACAATGTATTAAGAAACAAAACCGTTCCTTTTTAGTTAGAATGAATATTTGGTGTCAAAGTAAAGTAGGTTAATTTTTTTGATTCATTTTCTGTTTGGTCTCAAGTGTCAATGTGTCGTAATAATACATTACTTTGAAGTACTGATTTCACAAATGAACAAAACCTTCAAAAAGGTCTAAGGGATAAGCTACATAAGCAATAAATTGACTTTCTTCTCCAGCAACCGGCTCGATGTGGTAGCAGCGTCCTTTATAACGATCAAGACTGGTAAGTCTATCGGTCCACACAGTTGTCCATGTCCCAATGGAAGATTCGACAGCTACCGCTGCACCTGCTTCTTCAGGCGGAACTCCGGGTCGAGGAGTTACTCGGAATGCTGCCAAGATATCACTATCTTTGGTTTCATAGTCAGGAGTATAATAAGTCAACCTATAATCTTTAACACCAGCTTTGAACCCAACCTTTGCTTTAGTTTCTGTTTGTGGTGCCATAAATTCCCCTCTATAACTCATGAATTAAGAATTCTAACAACAACAAGGTCTGCTCGACATAACTTAGGAGTTAATAAAAAACTTAGGAGTTAATAAAAAACTCCTTATAATTCATTCAATTTGGTGCAAAATGAATTTTGAAGTGAATATATCACTGCTTTATAAAAATGGTTTAATTATTACACTTTATTATATTTCAATAGCTTTATGCAGTGTTTTAAAAACCGAACCGGACCGGCCAGTCCGACCGGTTGGACC
Source organism: Trifolium fragiferum (assembly GCA_954870985.1). Classification (NCBI taxonomy): domain Eukaryota; kingdom Viridiplantae; phylum Streptophyta; class Magnoliopsida; order Fabales; family Fabaceae; genus Trifolium; species Trifolium fragiferum. The sequence goes on along the minus strand of OX940792.1, from coordinate 44,499,482 downwards.
GTGAACCGGAGCTTGGCCGGTCTGGTTCATTAGTTGGATTGGCGTTGTAATCAGACCGCTCAAAACCGTTCGAAACCGAAAAAACCGGTGAACCGACGGTCTGACCGAACCGGCGGTCTGATTGCATGCCCCTATTTTTTTATTTTTTTATTTTTTGCCAAAAACGTGTAAACGACGTCGTTTTGTTTATAATATATTTTTTTTAAAAAAAAAGCAATTAAAATAGAAAATAAAAACGTTGTTTGTTCTATTTTTTCAATTTCTTTTATTTTATCAGATCTAAAATTTATGCTTTATTTTATTATTATCTTAGTTAATTATACTTTTGTTTCATTCTATGCTTTGTTTATTTTGTTTCATCATTACTTTCATATTATGCTCTGTTAACCTTTCATATTACTTCAATTTATTAGTTTTTGTTCTGTTTCATGAAGTTGTCAATTTATATTTGTTCTGCACTTCTGCCAATTTTTTTAGAGTCTGATTCATCCGGTTCTACTAATTTAATAACTATATAGTATTGTTATAGTGACCGGTTTATTCAACCGGTTTAGTCATACGGTTCGATCAGTAACCCAGAGGTTCGTCCAGTGAACCGGGACCTTACCGGTTCGATGTCCGGTCCGAATTTTAAAACATTGACTTTATGTGTATTGATTTCAATTTGTGCTCATATCTTGTACTCCAATAAAACTATAGGAACTGAAGGGTTGTGAACAGAGAGTGAACCTCTACCATTTAATACTCATTCTTGTCGTACGAAGTAGTAATCTTTTTGGGGGAAATTTTTTCTATTAAGTATTTGGTGGAAGGGAGAAACTTACTTCGTAAAAATAGTTTTTGGGTATAACTTTAATTTTGTCATCCATTTGTTTATTCTTTGAGCGATGAGGTGCACTCTATTTTGTACTAGAATGTTAGAGTTTGTTGTGGTGTGGCCAGAGCCGGCTCCGAATATTTGAAGGTCTGCTTAAATATTAAAAATAGGCCTTAATAAAAAATTATTTTTTTAAAATAAGTCATTCTCTAATTAAATTGTAACATAAAAAACGCAAAAAAATTATAATTGTAAATGGTTTCAATTCTTATATTTTCCAACAAAAAAAATATTGGTTTTAATAACCGGCTATAGCAGGTCATTTGGACAGGTCCACCAATGGACCCTTATTTTTGGGGTCCATATTAGAGGTTTCCATAATAAAAATGATGCATATAAAATAGCATGTTGAAATTTGAACAGAACATTAACACATACACAAACATCATAATCTACTACTAATCTATCGATACATATTTAATATTTTGTAAACATTAATAATATATAAATATGGGTAATGATAGGATACACCCACTTAAAATTATGAAGGAGTACTTTAGCACCCTACACCAAGGTAAAAGACAAAAAAGTCTACTTTCTCAAGCAACCCATTAGCAAAAAATTTGGTAGCTAATCCATAGCAAATAAGCTTAGTTCAATGAATAATACAATGATAGTAGTACGCAACGGGAATAAATTCCTACGAAGTCCATGTGGAAAGTTAATTTATCCAACAATCAGCTTTAAACCTAATCTGGCTGATCTTGCACTATACAAAATTCAACTGAGATGGTTTAAAAGACTACATTATTGGTTTAGAAACTCAGGAAATTTCTATTTAGCTAGAGAATATAAGGAACTAGCTGAAATCCTTAAGAAAAATCTTCAGGATATTGCAAGATGACTGAAGAAAGTCTAACAAGTAAATTACAGAAAGTTTTAGATAACTTCTCTGATTTACAAGATAGGATAGAAAAACAAACATCCTATTTAGAAACTTTACAGTCTGAAGAAGAAAGATATAAACCATATGAAACATGGAAATTTCATAATGGAATAAACTTTGATTGCTATGAAGAAGATGAATCTCATAGATTTCCTCACCTTTTTCATACAACAAATCCACAGCTAAATAATATATCTTGTATGATAGTATACATGATAAAACTTTTAGAAGACAAAACTCTTCAATTCTCTCGAGGGGAAGAGAAAGAAGAAGAACTAGAAATAGAAAATATTCCTAGGCTTCTAGAAAACCTCGAAGAAACTCCTGTTTCTACACAATTAAAAATTAAACCACCATCTAAATTCTTTTAAGAATGGACGATACAGAGGAAGCCCTTAATAGGCAATTAGAAAATTTAGAAAAACTTATGGTCTCTTTAGATATATCAGGAAAAAGTCAAGTAATTGACGAAGAACCGAAAGAGAAAAACCAAATCATTTATGATTTTAGCTCTGAAGAAGTGGAGGAGGAAAGTGAAAATCCCCACTTTGTAAAATTCGAACCAGCAGAAACATCTGGTACGAAAAGAACTGCAGAATTCGAAAGAGAATTTACCAAACAAAAATTCCAAAAGGTACCCCATTATTATGTACCTACACAAAACTCATTTCAAGGGCAAGGAATTTTAGACATAGACTGTAGTTTAGATACAGCCAAGGATCTAAGAGATTGGTACAATACAAATAGTGTATTAGTCCAGTTAAATGAAGACCTTAAAAATTTAGGACCAATTGAAATTTTCAATTTCCTACAATATAAAACTAGAGGAAATGCTTACAAATACATTTCGACTTTACCACCAGAAGTTATGGGAACAATACCCCTAACAGGAGCTTTAGTAGTAGACTGGATTCATATGTTACTCGTAACAGAATTTAAAGGATGGAAGGATTCCATTCAATCTAAGATAGCATTTTCCGACCAAAATCTTTGGAAGATAACTAACTTAAAAATCTGCAACATGTGCTATGTAGATAATTTCATTTGTGAATTTCAGGACTATTATTACAACATAGATAATAGTACTAGAATTTCCAGAAACTTGATAGAACTATTCTATGACAAGTTACCAGAAAGAGTATCAGCTCAAGTTAAAACATTCTTTACTTCAGCATTAGCAGAAGGAAAAGTGGATGATACTCTAGGAGGAAGAATAACCACCCTAAAAATTTGGCTCCAAGAAATGTGTAGTCAAAAAATAGCCAAAAGAGAAGCTCAAGTATCCCTTTGTTGTAATAAACTACAAGACAAAGTAGGAAATTATGGTTGCAACTCTAGGAAGAAACCCAGAAAAACAAGGTTACAAAAACCCTATAAGAAAAAGAAATTTAAGAAGGTTCCTTTTAGAAAATTCAAAAAGGGAAACAAAAAATTCTTTAGGAAAAAACAACCTTACCCTAGGAAGAAAATATGCCCACAAGGCAAAAAATCATGTACATGTTAGTTATGTCATGAAGAAAGTCACTATGCAAATGAGTGCCCTAAAAAGGAAAATCCTAAGAAAAATATCCTACATGTAATATATGCAATGGGATATGAACCTATAGAATCAGACATAGAGTACGATGAAGACATCTATGAATACTGCATAGAGACAGATTCAGATGTCGAAGAAGATACTTGGTAAAGGAAATCCAAGTGCTACATTTATCAAAATAGTGCTAAAAAATAAAAACCTTTTAGCCTATATAGACACAGGTGCAACTCTTTGTTTTGGGAAAAAATCTATCTCTAGAAATTGGGAAAGATTAACCAGGCCAAAAGAAATAATAGTTGCAGACAAATCAAAACATCAGATATGGTTTAACCTTAGAGATGTATCTATAGAAATTGAAGGATATAAATTTTTTATTCCAACAATCTACCTCCATGATTCAGGATTAGACCTAATCATAGGAAATAACTTTTTAAAGTTATATGAACCCTTTACTCAAAGGAAGGATACTATATCACTTCAATGGAAGGATTTGGGAAATCCTAAAAATAGAAAAGTAGTAACCACCAAAATAGTTACTAGAAATGAAATCTTAAACCTTATTAAGGGAAACCTTAGGGAGTTAAGAACTATATGGGAAGAAAGAAGTTTCAATATTAGTATAGAAGAAAGGTTAGATGAAGTCTGTTCAGATAACCCTTTAGACAGTATTAAAAACACTAATCATGAACTTATAGTCATTAAGTTAAAAAATTCTAATGACGAGATAAATGTTCCAAATAGAATTCCATATTCTATTAGAGATGTTGAAGAATTTCAACAAGAATGTAAAGATTTACTTGATAAAGACCTTATTAGACCTTCATCAAGTCCACATTCTGCACCAGCTTTTTATGTCGAAAACCATAATGAAATAAAAAGAGGTAAGAGAAGAATGGTAATTAATTATAAGAAACTTAATCTGGCAACAATCGGAGATTCTTATAAATTACCGAGAAAAGATTTTATTTTAGAAAAAATAAAAGGATGTAATTGGTTTTCTTCCTTGGATGCAAAGTCTGGTTACTATCAACTAAGACTAGCGGAAGAAACAAAACCATTAACAGCTTTTTCATGTCCACCTCAAAAACATTACGAATGGAATGTTTTGCCTTTTGGACTAAAACAAGCACCATCAATATATCAAAGATTTATGGACAAATCTCTCGCAGGTTTGGATCATATATGTTTAGCATATATAGATGATATACTCATTTTTACAAAAGGAGATGAAAAACAACATCTTCGAGATTTAGAAATTGTTCTTTTAAGAATTAAAGAAAAGGGTATTATAATTTCAAAAAAGAAATCAAAGATTTTACAAAAAGAAATAGAATACCTTGGTTTAATTTTAAAAGAAAATGGGGAACTAAGTTTAGCACCTCATACCCAAGAAAAGATACAAGCTTTTCCAAATGAGCTTTCTGACAGAAAACAAATCCAAAGATTTCTTGGATGTTTAAATTATATTGCTAATGAAGGATTTTTAAAAGACTTAGCAAAAGAAAGAAAGCATTTACAAAAGAAAATTTCAGAAAAAGTTCCATGGTCTTGGACTAAAGTTGATTCTGATAATGTTAAAACCATTAAAGAAAAAATAAAAATTTTACCCGAACTCTACAATCCAACAATAAAAGATTTTTTAATTGTAGAAACGGATGCATCACAAACAACCTGGGCAGGTTGTATGAGAGCCTTACCCAATGGTAAAGCAAAACTTTCTCTAAATGAGAAGGGATATAAAATTGAAGAATCAGATCTTCAATCAAAACAATCTGAAACTTCGAAAGAAGAAACAGATACCAAAAAAGGCATTGATTATAGTGCTTCTAAAATCCTGATAAAGGATACTGAAAAATTACATTTATGTAAATATATTTCTGGTACATTTACAGATACAGAATCTAGATACCATATTCAGGAACTAGAAACTCTGGCGTGTGTAAAAATACTAGAAAAATGGAAGATTGACTTATTACCGTCAAGATTCCTTCTTCGTACAGACTCTAAATATCTTACAGGATTTTGGAGATATAAAATTAAAGCTGACCATAAACAAGGCAGATTAATAAGATGGCAGATGAAATTACAACAATTCGAGCCATATGTTCAATATATAAAAACTGAGCAAAACAGTTTTGCAGATACACTAACGAGAGAATGGAGCAAGCCATAAAGCTACTTCAGAACAACATCAAGCAAAAAGACGAACAACTTGTCGCACTAGAAATCAAAAAAGCAAAAATCTCTGCCGAGAGGGGGGAGATGATTACAACACTCAAAGGTTTACAAAAAATGACAACAGATGAAAATCAATCAGCAAAAGGCTCAAGTGAAGTTCTTAAAAAAGAAGAAAATCGGGACCTCCTAGGACAACCTTCTGGAAAATATGACTACTATGTAAAGTATACAACCCCAGAAAGTTCAAAAATTCCTATTGAAACAATAGTACCCAGCGGTTGGAATATAGAACAAGAAGCAGAATCTTCAGAAACAACCTCAGACAGCAAGAAGTCTTGGGCTGACCAGGTCGAAGAAGAAGATGAAGCTAGAAAAAATGGTTTATCAACAACCATTCAAACAAGCGATCTCGTAGACAATGAGATGGGAAAGTTTGAAGCTTATGTCATTTTTTATGGTCCAATGAAAGGGATCTATAGAAAATGGGCAATAGCAAAGCAGCACATCTTAGGCAAGAATGTGCGTCACAAAGGATACAAAACCATGAAGGAAGCTGAACAGGCACTTTACGGAGCCTACAAGGAAGTTACAACAGCAAAAAACCTTCAAAAAATCTCCAACAATGGAGTCGAAAAGAAAGCTGTCGATTGACAAAATCCGCCAGCTCGAAAATCAAAAGAATTTCCAAGTAACCAACCCAACCTACATGGAATTCAGCCTTAGGTGGAAATGGTTAAACCATTATGTAGAAGAATTCACCACTGAATGCTTCTACCCGGCCAACAAATTTAGCTGTCCCAAGACAGTTACATTACCAGGAATAGATAGTACTACATGTCTATCTTTCTTTCAAAATGGTTTAATCCACACCATATATTTGGAAGAGCAACCAAAGAAAACTTTTGGGGAGCTCAAGTTTCTTCCAAAAAATCTACAAAATTTGGCAGAAAAATTCAATAATTTATATGCCAAAGGAAAAGAAATCTTCCTAGAGGTCGATTCAACATATCCTTGGTATGATGAAAATACCTTGGAGCTGGTCACAAAACCAATATACTTAATCAAGATTGGGATATCCAACAAAGAATATCCGGTCATGAATAAGGAAAGTACAGAATGGCATCCAGCTATGTACGTCAATCAGATGAAGAATTTTCGTCTGAAAGTTTCAAGATTGTCATCCCAGACAAACTACAGAACAATCTACGAAGACTCATCAATGATCGTGTATAGCGATTCCAGAAAACCGGCAAAAGAAAAAGATATCAAGGCAATCAAAGAACTTGAAGAAAGAACTGACCAACTGAAGGATGGTCATGAAAAATTACCAAAGGTAATTCAAGAAGAATGCTGCAGATATTTTTTACAGTATTACAAAAATCATAACTGTAAAAACTGTCAAAAATCGTCGGCACAAGAGGACAAGAAGGCTAACAGCACGGATCAACTGGCCACAATGTAGGACAGAATTGTGCAGTGGTACCTTATCACATCTGAGTCAGATGGGGACCACTTAGTGCTAAATAATGTAAAATACTATTTGTCGTATTTTTTAAGTGTGTTTTTCTTTTTGAGTGCGCATCACTTTTTCTGAGTACATGCCACTGTTGCGTGAGTGTGTGTCACTTTTTTGAGTGCATATACAATGTCATGGAAAGGGACGTTTACCTAATGTGAGCCCTTCTCCACTATAAATAAGAGCATTCAGCTCAATGTAAAATACAGTTGAAAGAAATACGAAACTATTAACTAGTTTTTGAAGAATTAATTTCTTCTGTCCTTAGAATTATTTCTAAGAAGTAGCTCTTGAGGTAATACTCTGGAGGAGCTAGATCCTTGAGGTAATACTCTGGAGGGATCAACCACATAACACAATATAATCAAACAGATTATATCCCAAAACAACACAAACATCTTCGGATCGAAGAATTCAACAAAACCAGAAACAAAGAAAATCATATCAGGTATGATTGTTATTATTACATCACTTATTTACTATATTATGTTGTTTGCATGATAAATGGAAAGTTCAAATTTTAGAACTCAAAGATTATTTTCAAATTTTTTTGAAATTGAATATACAGAACCTAGTTCTGGTCACACATACTTAGAATTAGTCTTGATGGAAGACTATGATAAAAAGGTAACTTATTTACTAGAAAGAATTCCTGAACCAAATTTGGCTAAAATAATCTTAGACAAATTCAAATTTAATCATTACCAAGAAAAGGTTTTTCTCGAAAAACTTCAAGAAACTATCGAAGGAGACTTCGAAGAACATGAATTAAAATGTTTAGTTCATGAGTTAAACAATTTTACTAAAAATTCTAAATACATAGAATGTTTTCAAGGACAATTCTATGGAGACTTCGCAAGTGTACATTATAGACTAAAAAATTCTCGAATTTATAGTCTAATAAAAACTTTAAATATTCTACCCGATAATATTAGTGAAAATTCAGAAGAATTTTGAAAATTATGTCTGAAATCTCACTTTTTGAAGAAACATCTAGTTATTTTGCTGATTGCATACAAGATCACAAAATAGAAGAAGCAGATTTATCTCTAACTGCTGAAGAAAACTTTAAAAGAAAGTCTATAAAATTCAAAGAACGTCTTTTGAGGAAAAATATCTTGAAATTTGGAATAATGATAGGAGAAGAAACAATTCCAATTGATTCTACTTCTGAAAATATTTTCATATCTACCATAGATAGAATACAAATTCAAAAAAGAATTTCAAGTCTTTCTGAAAAAGAAAGAAATAAAATTGGTTATATTCACATATCAACCATTTAAGTTTTAATCAAAAGTACTTTCATGAAAGGTATTGATACACCGTTAAATATAATTCTGAGAGACTTTAGAATTACAAATGATAGACAATCTATAATTGCACAAGGAATATGCAATTTAAAATATGAAAAAATTAAGTTTGATATAAACTTACAAATAGGATTATCCCTAAAGGATAAAGATCTGGACAGATCCATAATCTTTAATTACAAATTAGAAGATTCAAAATTTATGAAAAAAGGAAATCATCCTTTTACAATATGCTATAGAATTAATTATGCTTTAAGTAATTCACATCATAGCATAGAATTTACAGGAAAAGATATAATTCATATTGATGAATTATTTACCCCTATAGTGACGTTAGAGTCACTTATATTCAAAACCTTAGCAAGGAAGAGTTGCTCATTAATAGAAGATGACAAAAATCTGTTTGAAGAAACAGAAGAAAAACCATTAATAGAAGCCAAAGCCTTAAGGTAGCACCCCCAAAAAGAGATTTTGAAATCTCAGAACTAAAAGAATTAAATAAGCTACAAAGCTCAGTAGCAGAGTTGTCCTTACAACTCGAAAAATTAGATAAAAGAATCTAATTAAACTTCTGCAACCTGTTACACTTACTACCTGCGCTAGTAATGAACTTAGTTAAAGAAATAAAATATCTATTGTCTAATTATAGACTTTTAGTACAATACGCGAAGAATGAACTCCAAAGTTTATCTTACACGCGAAACTCTGGCCCGAAAACTCTGGTATCAGAGCATAACATCGATCTAATGATAGAAAAGTTTGGTTTTCATGTCCAAACAAAAAAGGTGTTCATTGCTAACAAACACCTTCTCAAAAGTAGATGGGAGTGCATTAGCATAACCCTATAAATATTATTATAGGACCTTAAAATTTACTACAAATTTTTGAGGTCCAGCAATGCGGTTGTACACCCTACATATGTATATTGTGGTCGGGCCTAGGTGTGGACTTGGGTCTTTGTGGTACTAGTTGGTCGGAGCCCCCTTTGGTATCTATCTTGTCTCAGTGGTTGATCTTTTTCTTTTCTTCATGGGGAGTTCGATCTTCTAGTGGTTGAAGGAGTTTGGTGTTCTTTGATTTTTGTAGTTGGTGTGCCTGATTTCTTTTCTTGCTGGTGTATTTTTTGGTTTGTTTTCTCTGACTCTTTTTATTTTTACCTTGTTTGAGTGTTGAATTTCTAATTTGTGTGTATTTCTGATACTCATCAATACTTTGAACTTTTTCTTATTCTTACCGATAATAGTGGATGATTTGAGGTTGTGAACTTGGGACCAGATGTTTTTGTGATATTATGTGGTTACTTGAAAGTATTTGGTTGCACCTTGTGCATTCATTTGATTGTATTAATTTTTTTCATAGTTCTTTTTACTTTCAAATTTACAAAAGTGAAAGATGAATTGAAATGATTGTTTTTCTCTTATGCAAGACATATAGGCTCATTTGAAATTTTTATTTTTGTTTGACTTTTTTAAGTTTTGGCTGTTGTTACTGTGTTAGTCATTGGATATTTCAGCTAAACAAGTTTAAAGGCATTGTAAGAGCTCGATTATTGGGTAGCATTTTTTAATATTTGTAATTTACATACCATATAGATGATCGTATGTGTCAATGGAATGACATATGTTTTTTTTAAGTAAATAAGTTTATACATTTCATTAATTAACAAGTGTTGAATATAATTTGGTATATCAACCAAAATTTAGAGACTAGCTAGATATATGTGGCCAGTTTTACTAATTTATGAACAACCTCATTTACTTGTCTCCAAACCGGTATATATATCCGTTACACTAACATAATTTGGATTTAAAGAAAATACTCTTGACAGTTTAAAGCAAACTTTCTACAATTAACCAATCAAAACTCATTAATTTACCACTTCAAATTTTTATCATAAAAATAAACCATTTATATTAACCATCATCTAGAAAACTGTCATCTTCTTTCTTTCAAGAAAAAGTAACATAAGTGAACTCCCTATTTTTTTTTCTTTTTAATACATTGTGATAACTCCCGGTTATTATATACAAAAAGTGATAAATTCAAAGTAGTTTAGTAGGAAGTTTGGTGTTTTTACTCTTAGAAGTGAGAAAATTACTTGAGGATTGAAATTTCTTGCAAAGGAAGAAAAGAGGATCAATTTGGGTGTAAATCTGGAATTTTCGCCCCCAGCTAAAAAGTTGCGTCTGGGGCGAAAAACTGAAGTTTTGAGCCCAAGATGTTCTAGAATTTTCGCCTGGGACGAAATAGTTTAGCCTGCGGTGAAAGCTCGAAGAGTTAAGTGGTTCTGAAGGATTCATGCATGCGCTTGGGGCGAAAAGGCTTAGCCTGAGGCGAAAGTTTACCAATGAGGCGAAAAAGGCTGCAAATTGAGGCGAAATGTACGGTTTTGTGACCTAATAGTGACCCATTTGCTACTCTAAAAAAGGGAAGCTTAGTTTTGGTAAAAGCACTACAAGAAATTTTGCATTTTGCGACACTACACTTGCGACGGTTGGGACATAACTGTTCTCCTTGTCCATTTGCGACAGTTCATACGCCTGTTTTTTTGCAACAGTCGCAACATTTTACTTAGAATACCGTTTTATTGGTTTTAATGTACGGTTTTGTGAGCTAATTGTGACCCATTTGTTACTCTATAAAAGGGGAGCTTAGTTTTGGCAAGGGTTCGAAAATTTGCAGAAGAATTGAGCTAGTATCCATTGTTGAAGCTTGAAAGTGAAGATTTTCTCTCTTGGAAGCAAGAGTGGATTCCATCCTTGATCACTTTCTCATGTATTCATCTATATTTTCTCTTGTAAGTTTCACCATAGCTGTGTGTAGTTAAATCCATATAAGATTAGATCTCTATAAGATTTTAATTCCATGCAGCTTGAACTATATAATCATGAGTTGAATTTCAATTATTTTACGAAGTTAGTGTTAATCAATTATCCCTATGCTTAATGCTTTTCATATCTTGATCATGTATGAAATTATTCCAATTATCAATTTTTTATGATAATAGGTATTGATTTTTAATCTAGCATTAATTGTTCAATTAACAACTTCTTAGAGATATTAAAATGTTAGTTGTGATTATTACATTAATGACGTTTTTCAAAACCTCAATTAATCATAAATTCTTCTAAAATATTAGAGATTGATGATTAAGGGAGAGGAGTATCACTCAAGAGATTGGGCATGTTGTGAATTCGTCTAAAATATCACACTAATCAAATTTTTTATGTGTGGAGTAATAGACCGACAACCAATAACAAGTGGATAAAGCGATAATAATAACAACGATACAAGGAGAAAGGAGAAACACGCGATAATTTATTTATCTAGTTCGGTTAAAACAACCTACTCCGAGGGAGAAAGTAGCTAGTCGTTCCACTAGAATCAAATAACTAACTTTACACAAGATCTCAATTGGGTTACAAGAATTAACATCTAACTCTATCTAATTCCCGAATTTCTTCTCATGCCAAAGAAACTCAATTTGATCTAGTCTGACCAAGATGATCCCAAGAACAAGCCCAAACCCCAAGAATTATACCAAGAGACAACTCCTTTGTTTAGGCTTGTGTGGTGGCTATCATATCCCAATTTTTAACCTAAGATCCCATCTCTTATTCTCATCAATGCATTATATGCATCACCAGCTAAAAATATATATATTTCACCATATTTCCTAATTAACATCTATTTTTTACTGTAATTAACATTTTTTTATTAACGATTATTATTTCCATTTATTCATCATTATTGCCATTATTATTATTAACTATTATTATTATTATTATCAAAACAATAAATAAATAAACAACAATAAAAAAAAAAAAAAAATAAAAAACAAAGAAGAACAAGCATGTGCTGTCTTCCCCCCTCCTTTTTTTTTTATTTGTTTGTTTTATTTATTATTACTGGCATCTAGAGGGGCACTTTCGTGCTCGTCAGTCCGCTTTTTTGTTTTATTATAAATTTAATTTTTATTTAAATTAAGTTGTGTATTTTTAGTTTCCCCAAAATAAAAATTGTAATTTACATGCATTAATTGGTCCACACCATTTAGGTAAAGTAACACATTGGAAAAAAGATAAATGATAACAACATGAATTATGTAAGTTTGTTGATAGAAGTAAAATCAAAAGAACTATTTAAGCATAAAATTTAGTACACTCACACAAATTAAAATTTAAAAGAAAAATAAATTAATCACATCAATTTATAATATTTTAATTATTTTTTTCTTAATTTTTTTACTTATTCAGTGTGTCTAACACCATTTATTTATATTTGGGCAAGTATTTTCCTAACATTCATGGTCAGTCCCCGGCCCGTGGAGTTGCTATTTGTGAATACAAATAATGATACACTCTCATGCTCCTACACTTACTACTTCTCTCTGATTAAGACTGCAGACCATAAGAAAAACGTGGGATGGGGCATAGGCTGCTATTATCAACTGCTCCAATCAATAAATATCTTTCATTCTTCACTCAATTCATCTTGACTTTAAATAAATATTGTCACTGTTCGAATAAACCACAAATTGGGAGTAATCTCTGTTGAAACTTGAATGGACAATGTCTTAGAAATTTGGTAAGAAAATTAAAACAAATTCAACTACTGTGTTAAATGTGAATTTGAAAAAATTCAATAAATCTCCACTGAAGAGATAACACACACTTTTAGTATGTTTATAAAAAGAAAAACTGACCATTTATAAGAGTGCAATTTTTGTAAACAGGAGACACGCGCAACTCTTCCATCACAAGCACGCCGCTTTTTTTATAAGCATATTATTATTTTGTAGTATCAATTTGTGTTGGGAAGTTCGTGGTCATTGTTTCTCCCGGACTTCCCAACAAATGGTATCAGAGCTGTGGTTTGGTTTGATGGGGAAGTGTGAGTGATTAAGTCTTAAATCGACTATGTATGGAAAGAAAAGAATGTTGAATTTATAAAAGAGGTGACTCATTAACCTAATGTTTAAAGTTTTGGGTGGAGATGTGACGTTTTCCTCTTTTGTGGTCCTGGAGCATTGATCCAATATTTCTCCCCAACAATTTGCTTTATAATTCTTACCGATAAACAAATTTTTGTATCAAAATATTTTGAACATTGTGGATTGGTTAGCTTATGTCACTACTTACATTACATTTTGAAAATCGCCAACTACAAGACAAAATGAAGTTTCCAAAATTCAATTCCATGCCATTAATATTGAAATTTAATATTTCTTCTCATTTTCTCAGTTGGCAGGCTCACATCAAAGCCCTTATTATTGAAATTCAATTCCACTCTTCAATTATTATTTCCTTCATATTTATTGCTCATACACTCAAAACTATATATAAATACCTAAACATAATAAGAATAAGAAATTAAGTAGTCTCTTCATAATCATAATAACTTCTTCAAAGTCAGCTATTGATAAAAAAAAAACTCTATAGTTATACTATACATTCTATTTTCCTTACTAAACAAAAACATAATGGAATCATATCCTAACTCATATTCTTCATCAAAATCTTCATACATATCCCAAAACACTAAGAAAGCAAATGGATCATTGAAACATGATCAATACCCTTTTCAATCAAATAAATATTCTTGGCTTCACTCAGTAAGAAAATCACCATTAAAGACATGGAATAAGAAAGCACCAATAGCACCAATGGCGCCAATACCTCCCAAAGTATACAAAGTGGATCCTATAAATTTCAAAGAACTTGTTCAGTCCCTTACTTGTGCACCTGAATTCTTGCCTCCACTGTCTCATCAACAACTTCTTCAAATCACAGTCCAGAACCATAACACTGTCACTGCCACAGACACTGTTCCATCTCTCCCAGTGAAAAAATTATCGAACAAAGTCGACTCTTTAGAAGTGTCGACCCCTCAACCTCCGCTAATATCACTGAATACTACTAACAGCTGGTATCAGTACTTCCAAAATGAATATTTTGGAAATAATAATACTCACGAGAATGAGGAAGTAATGATGACTACTGGTTTGTTGGATATGAATTTGCTCTCACCAAATTCTTTTGGTAACTGGTGTTTTGTTCCTCCCATCATGACCCCGAGAGCTTGATATGTTTGGAATCTGTTCTTTATAGCTAAGACTTTTAGAATGGATTGATTATTTTTTCTTCTTTCTGTAATGTATCAAAATATCATCGTTTGGAGTTTTCAGCTGGTGTGTAAACAATTATTCTATATATATGCTGCTTTATGTAATTTTATTACAGAACACTCAAATTCAATTTTACTTTTATTTTGGGCTCATCAAGAGCTAAATATACAGTAAATTAAATTCATTAAATGTTACTGCAGAATGCTATTATTTTAAACTTATCCAATAGCTATGGTACTTGTTTAATTTTGTTGTTGTTGCATAATATGTCAAACCCAATACTGAACTGAAGAGATGATACTTGTTTAATTTTATTTGAATAATGTTGACAATAAGGAATTGAAGGAATAATGTAGTTTCTTGTAAAACAAGTCAACTGCTAGTTAGTTACACAGTTACTTGACGGTTAAGCTAACTATCGTGTAGAGTTAGATTTGGTAGTTACAAGTTGTTAGAGGTAGTTGTAACCCACCATTAGCTAGTTATCATCCTCATACACTTGTATATATAACCTAATCTACACCTATTGTAACTTTGAGTTTGTGAAATAAAATTTCCAGTTTGTGAAATAAAATTTCCCTTTCTTTAGGCTCGGTCTGCGCTTATTCTCTGTTTCTTCTTCCTCAAGCTCACCTTGAGCTTAGCTTTTCTGTGTTTATGTTGATAATTTCTCCCTAACTAGATTTTGAAGTGAGATAATGCAACATAAGTTTTGGATTCATGGATATGTAATCTGGTGGTGAAAAGATCTCAAAGTGTTGTGGCAAGTGTGATGTGAGGTAAGTCCATATAGGGAGTACCCATAGACCTAATGTCTTAAGGCTTTGGATAAAAGTGTGGTATTCAATGTGGATGATCCCCGGATGCTCCCCTCTTAGAGGGAAGATTGTCGTGGCAAGTGTGACGTGAGTTAAGTCTCACATTGTTTAAAAAGTCGACTCAATCCCTCAGCTGCCCTCCTTGTGTGTGTGACCCAACACAAAGTGTGGGTGAAAGTTGTCAAGCTTCGCCTAGGCGAACTATGCTCCAAAAAGCCCTAATTTCTGCCAAACTCACCTCATTGGTAACCTAGGCAAGCTTTGCATTCCAAAAAAGTCAAATCTATTTGTAGCTCGCCTCATTGGTCACCCAGGTGAGGCAGTTGATCCTTCAAAAATTCGTTTTTAAAATTGTGGCTCGCCTAGGCGAGGGCCGCCGTAAATTTTTAGCCTATTTAAGTGATATTCCTGTTTTAGATTAGGGTACTGAATTTTGGCAATTTGAAACTACATCGAACGTGTTTTGGAGGCTAGGAAACCAAAGAATTCACTCTTGGAATACAAAAAGTGAATGTCCAATCCATCATTCTATTTTTTAGGAAATAGAGACGGGTCTTCGTTGTGTTTCTATTCATGAAACAATTTCCTTGTAGGCATGGTAATGGGGCGGGTCGGGGACGGATTTTGTCATCCCCAAACCCAAATTTATAAAGTTCGGATATTCCCAAACCCGTCCCAATTCTTAATGGGGATGAAAACTAAAACCTCAAACTCATACCCAACGGGATTCGGGTATCCCCGTGGGGTTCGGGTATCCCCATTCCGCTCTACCTTCATATGAATTTGAGTTGCAATTTGTTGTTTTTTTATTAAAAAAATAGTTAAAAGTAGAAAATTATTTTGTTTCAATAATATTTATACATAGAAAATAAATTGATTAATACTCAACTTAAAAATATGAATGTAATAATCTAATAAAAATAAAATATGAATGCAATCTAGAGTTTGCTTAAGAATTTCTAATATATAAATGATAAAATGTAATTTGATATAAGCGGGGCGGGTTCGGGGACGGATTCGGGGTGGGTATCAATATCCTCATTACTCGCCCCAACCCCAACTTTTAAAATCGAGGAAAACCCAAACCCAAATCCAGTCAACTCGGGTTTTTCCCCGTCAAAATCGGGGTGGGGCGGGTGGGTACCCACGGGTTTGAGTTATTTTGCCATGCCTATTTCCTTATGAATATCAATGATGGATCGCCTTAAATTAAATATGTGGTTTTAAATACTTATATGCAATTAAAGTTTTTATGTTTATTTATCGATTCTCATTCGTAATCTATGATCAACCATTTATAAAAAAAAAAATTGAACAAACAAAAATGGAATTTATTTATAATAATAGAAAGTCCTAATCAGCACAAGGTGTGCCAAGCAGAACAATAAAAGTGTACAATAGTCAAAAACATCAAAACACATATTAACCGATATCCAAACAAGCAAGAGGACTTGACAACCATATATGAGAATTAAGACCTATATATTTGCATTATTAGATTTCATCCACCACAAGGTGTGTACTTTAACTTTCTCAAACAACTGAAGGACTGTTGATTCCTTTGCCATAAAGATCCGATTATTTCGTTCGTATCACACCACCCAAATGCAACAAAGCCAAAGGAGCTGCAGGAAGGAGCGGGGAACACAAGTTCCCTCTGCTGAATGGACAAACTGAACAAAGTGGTCCTATAACAAATACGGATCAGCCGCAGATATACCAACCCAACCGCGAATCAAGTGCCATAATGACGCTAAAACAGAGCAGGACGGGAACAAATGAAAATAGGATTTTAGTTTTACTTCATTATTGAAAATAGCTAGTAAGAACCAGAAATAGAACCCACGTCGGCTGGTCTGGTATTGGCTTGTAACATGAAAGTATCCTCCTCTTAAGGTCTCAAGTTCAATTCTTTTTTGTACCAATTTGAATGAGTTAGTTTAACTTCTTAAGAAAACCATAAATAGAGTTGATGTTCATGTTTTAACATGTTAATTTGATGTTATTATATTAATCACATATTGAAAAGATGTGATTTGAAATCCCAATCGTAATCTCTCTTTCATAATCTTTCAATTGTTGATTTTTTATTATTTTTTAGTCAAACAATATCATCAAAACTTTTACTTTCTCATAATCTTATGATTTAAGTATGACGTTTAATATTTTTTTGTTTTGGTACTAAAAAGGGCAAAGTTCGAGAAAAAAAGACGAAACTAAACAAACCCTCCTAAGCATGCAAACTCCAGATATATTATGAATGAGGAGACTTTGAAGCTCTGACACTACAAGAAAAACAGCATTTAGCGACGGCCAAAAGCCCTCGCTACATGAGAAAAGCCGTCGCTAAGTAGTTACTGGCGGCCACTGGGCGTCAGGAAAACTGGCGTCGGTAAATTTTGCGACGGCCTACGCCGTCAGTAACGGATACGACGGAATTTGCGACGGCCCCTGGCCGTCGGTACTTAATAAAGGTGCAAAATCTGGGCAAATTTTTTTTTAAAAAAAAATTAAATATTTAATTTTAAAAAAAAATTAAAT
This sequence comes from Trifolium fragiferum, assembly GCA_954870985.1. Taxonomy (NCBI): domain Eukaryota; kingdom Viridiplantae; phylum Streptophyta; class Magnoliopsida; order Fabales; family Fabaceae; genus Trifolium; species Trifolium fragiferum. The sequence goes on along the minus strand of OX940792.1, from coordinate 44,481,692 downwards.
ATTTAATTTTTTTAAAAAAAAAAATTTATTATTTTTTAAAAACAAATTTATTTATTATTTTGTAAAATAAAAATCAACATAACATTATTTTTAATACATATTAACATATAAAATTAAATATTTGAAACAACCAAAATAAAAAATAAAATAGAGAAAATGTATTGAAGAAGATGTATTGAAATTACATAATAATTAAAATAAAGAAGATGTATTGAAATTACAAAGATTTTTGAAGAAGATGTATTGAAATGTGTTGGAGAAATATAAAGAGAAAGTGTTTATGAAGATATGGAGGAAAGTGTGTTAAAATGTGTTGGAGAAATGTAGAGAGATGGTTATGAATTGTGTGAATTTATTGGAGAAATGAAGAAGAAAGTGTTTATGAAGATATAGAGGGAAGTGTATTGAAATTTGTTGGAGAAGTGTAGAGAGATGGGTGTGAATTGTGTGAATGTGTTGGAGAAATGAAGAAAAAAGTGTTTATGAAGATATAGAGGAAAGTACAAGCATTGAAGACCTTTTTTTTTTTTTAATTATCGATGCCATTTTCAACGGCCCAGGCCGTCGCAAAATTCGTCAGGCATTACTGACGGTCAAAGTCGTCAGTAAATCATCATTTAGTGACGGCCCAGGTCGTCGCAAAGTTTTGGACGGATTTTTCAAATGAAAATACTATTTTTTTAATTTTTTGACGGATTTTCAAGCATTTGTGACGGCTTGGGCCGTCACAAACTTATAGAGGGCTTGGGCCTTCACAAAATATTTTACAAATTCGTCAAGAAATCTTGATTTTCTTGTACTGTGAAGGAGAAGTCTCTATAACATGAACATCAAAAGAATTAATAAGTAAACTATAAAACTAATCAACCAATCGGCGTATTTATTTTCTTCGAAATGTTGTATTTGAACTTGCCAATTCAAATTCATGAAATCACGAATGTGCTTAATTAAAACAGGTGTGCTTTTCGTTGATGTTGCAAGTCCTTATTACCATGTGATGACAGAAATTTTGTAGTATTTTAGGTATAGTATTTGTAATAAAATGACTCAAGACAAGTCCAAATACGAAACAAAACCTGAATATTCGAAGCAAAGCGAGCAAGAATACAAGAAAATACCAAGAAAGAGCAAAAAGTGGATCCTGCTGCGATGACTCCTATCGCAGTGCGATGGGAGTTACTTGGTGCACAAGGTGATTACAGACAAAAATCTGTTTTATTTTTTAAACAAATTCACACATCGCAGTACGATGGGTCCATCGCAGCAGGATGGGACGCTAAGGCCCGTTAGAAAAACTATAAATAGAGCCCATTTCCCTCTTTATTTTTCATTCAGAAATAAGAGAGCATTCTCTAGTACACTAGAGTTGTTCAAGAGGAGCAAGGGCAAATGAACTCTTTACGGGAAGAACTTTCCCCCTTCACGGGAAAGGTAACTTCCTCAGCAAAGTATCTTTCTTTGGGTACCACTAGAGTTGGGTGCGAGTCTCACATTATTCAAATCTGTACCCGAAATCATCACCTCAACTCAAAGGCTTTCGGGTGACAAAATAACATCCACACCTGTTGGGTTTAGATTTTTCCACCTGAACCTAGGGGTGAGTACGAACCCGCAATCCGACTCGAAACCGATATAACCGACAATATATTGAGGCATTCGGTCGGATGCGGATCGGGTCTCGGGTCAACGATTGCAAAAAATCGAGCATGAATGGTTGCATACGGGCGGGTGCGGGTCTCTAAAATTCTATCTCTTTATAACCGAAACCGACCGAACAACCATTAATATGAAGAAAAAAAAAATCTCTGATCCTTCCCTCTCTCAATCTCATATATACTTTGTTTTGTTGTTTTTATCCATATTTGATATAGGAGAGAAATGTTATATTTTATAAACTTCTAATATAAATGAAGTGCAAAATATATATTTATACTTTTCTATTTGGTCTATTATTGTCATTAGATCTACAAATTTTAAATAAAATAACAACATTTCACCCTCTTTGTTTTTTCATTTAGTTCTTCTATCATTTATTACATTGTGAACAAGATATTGAACTATTTGAAAAATAGGAGTTTTTGAATAATAGAGTTTTAAATATAATAAAATTTCAATCAAACCCGTAAAAATGACCCGTTCTATCCGCCACCCGTACGACCCGCCACCCGAACAAACCGAAGATATAGTCGGTCGGAATTGGGTCCAAATTAAATAATTGCGGTTTTTGTCGGTTTTGTGGTTTTCGGCCCGAAACCGACCGATGCTCAGGCCTACCTGAACCCGATCAAGAACACACAAAAAATACAACAGCAACATTAAAACACAAGCATTCCATTAAGGTCTCTCAAAGAAATTAAGAAATTAAATTACAATTTTCCATCAAGTTTGGTAACATTACAATTAAAGTTAAGGTTTCAATACGGTAACATTACAATTAAAACTAAAGTTTTTTTTTTTTTTTGAACAAAAAAACTAAAGTTTACTATTAAGCGAATGTGATTTCGTATTTCGGATACGAATTTCATACTATCCAAACTCATGCCCAAATATCATGTGTCACCCAAACTCAAACTAATCAATCTGAATTTTTACCTATTGACTCGAATTTAAATGCGGGTGGACACGTGGATTTGGGCTTCCTTGTCACCCCAGTCTTGAGTTGAGAGTTGTTTTGCTATTTGTGGATATACGATGATACAGTGATACTCGTAGTACTAATTTTGGTACCTAATTGAAAAGGAGAAAGAAAAAAAAAAAAAAAAAAAACTCTTACTAATTCTCTTCGAAAAAGACAGATAAAAATAGCCACGTGGGATGGGGCAGGGCAGAGGCTGCTGCTATTCTCAAGTCCTCCAATAATCTATGAATTATTATTCATGACCATGACTCAACTCATCTTCAAGTTTTATCTCCATCCATAATCTAATAAATGTTGCAAGTGACCTTCCAACGAAGACAAACTTGGAAGCTAACTATATCTAGAAATCATATTATAGCCACGCCCACATTATCTTGCCATATCAATTTCATTAATACTATAATCAAATTATTTTGACCATTATAGATTGGTTTGCTTATGTCACTATTTGCATTGCATGATGCATACATATATCCGCCGACGGTTAAGACAAAAATATGAAACTTCTAATTTCTTCTCATTCCTCAGCTGCCTCACTCACAGTCACAGTCACAGTCACACCCCTTAACTTAAAGGTCGTTAGCCTTTATTGAAATTCTCAATTCAACACCAATTATTATTTCCTACACAACAATATCTATAAATTGCTAAGTTGAGATATAACAACAACATAAGATAAGAGTAAGTATATAACTAGTCTATTGAATCACCTATTCATTTAAAAAACATAATCTTAAACCAAGCTAGACAATGGAATCTTATTCTAGTTCTTATTCTTCATCTAATAAATCTTCATATATATCCCAAAACACTAAGAAAGCAAATGGATCAATGAAACATGATGAATGCCCTTTTCAATCAAATAAATATTCTTGGCTTCATTCAGTAAGAAAATCACCAACAAAGAAATGGAATAAGAAAGCACCAATAGCACCAATGGCACCAAAACCGGTCAAAGTATACCGAGTCGATCGTATGAACTTCAAAGAACTTGTTCAGTCTCTCACTTGTGCACCTGAGTTCTTGCCTCCACAGTCTCATCAACAACTTCTTCAAATCACAGACCAGAACCAAAACACTGTCACTGCAACTGCCACAGACACTGTTCCATCTTTCGTAGTGAAAAACTTATCGAACACAATCGATGCTGTAGAAGTGTCGAGCCCTCTACCTCCACTAGTTCCAGTGAATACTACTAATAGCTGGTATCAGTACTTCCAAAATGAATATTTTGGAAAGAATTCTCATGAGGATCATGAGGAAGTAGTGACTCCAGGTTTGTTGGAAATGAATTTGTTCTCACCAAATTCTTATGGTAACTGGTGTTTTGTTCCTCCCATCATGACCCCAAGAGTTTGACAATAGCTATGCTACTTGTTTAATTTTCATGTTATTGCATATATATATGTATCAAACCCAATACTGATGAGTTGATACTTACTATGTTCCTAGTGGAGAATTTATAGTCTTTATATTTATGAATTAGTTAGTTATTAATTGAAAAAATATAGTAAATATTATGGATTGGTACTGGTTAGCCTATATAAAGACTTAATGCAATTACTTTAGACTAAAATTGGGTTGTAAGTCTAAACACATGATTACATCAAGACTACCAACTCCTAAATCTATAACTTTATATATCTCTAATACAAATTAAGCTTCTTAGAGCACCTCCAATGGTGCAACCCTTCATGGGTTCTTTGACTGGGTCCCACAATGCCACATATTGATGAAGCAACTCTATCATTTTTCTCTCCAATGGTAGAACTCTAAAGAACTCATTTTGGACCCCACAACTTTAACTAACATATTAATATTAATACGAAGGAAGAATTAAAATATTAATTGAACTTAATTTTTTTTAACAATAATTGAAAATTAACGTTAAATACATAATACATATAATTAAAAAAAACGGCTACCATAAGAAGTAAAATAAGTGTTTGAAGAAGTAGAAACGGTCATATACTGTCCTTGAACAAAGCTATACTAATATTTTAATCAATTATGTCAGGACAAAGTTACTTCATGAACTCTTCATGAACGTTCCTTCACCACGGAACCGTTTCGTCCAGCATGGCAGACCCCAGTAGATGAACAATTCATTTTCTTACTTTTTGGTTCTACAGCCTGGCGTACACACTTGAAGGACAACCATTGGACTTGCTCTTAACCCTTTAGACTCGATAGTCAGAGGTTGTGTTCGGTACCAAATATTTAAGCCGAATGATCACTTAGAACGCATTCTACGTTTGAGTTTGGTTATATTATATTATAAAAGATACTAGTAGATGTTTAAGTTGTGAATGTCTGGTCTATGACTTCTAATAGAGTTTTTAGTATGTACAATTCCCTTTCATTTTTAATTTAATTGTTGAGTAACTCATTGGTCAATGATTTTTGTAACTAATATATTAAATTGGCTATGACCACACATTGGAGCTAGAAATGCAAGTTTTAAACAATTTCTTATCATACTTCATATATTATATAACTAGTACTATTTACAATTCAGATATTCTTGAAGTTTAACTACAATGCTTGTAATTTAAGCTTCTCAATATCTAATTGGGCAGAAATTGTTGGAGAGACGCTCAAGGTGAGACCAAATCATGCTTCCAATAGAAAATCTTGGTATAACATCTCTACTATTGTTACTGGATGATGAGGATTCCGAGACACTATAGGGAGAATTGTGAACTGAAACAATTGACTCACCAATTGCTTTTTTCATCAACTCTGCTATATTTTCGTTCGCATCTTGACCTGAACAATCTGAAACGTACAATGATCCTATTGCTGTCTCACCCTCTACTCCAAACTCAACTCTTGTTATCGATAGTCCATTCTCACGAATTACGCGTGTTGCCTTTGATAATAGGCCCGTTTTGTCTTGAGTGTGAATATCTATCTTTAATCCCTGCAAAAAATACAATGCAAAAAGATCACACTTAACTACTTTAATTGTCACTAGAAAAGTACTAATGCAAAATAGCGCAGCGTTGATTATTATATTAAGGTTGGTCATATAAAATTGAAATATTTATCAAGATATATCGACCATTGTAAATGCAGATAATAAAAAGCCGAAAACAGAAGTCTTCAAGCTAGGGCCTAGGAATCATGGGACATACATGTGAAGCTCTGCGCTCTATAGCAGCGATTAAACATAGGGTGAGCCTTCGCTTTTCGGTTTCATTGTCAAGATTAGAATTACCCTTGTTTCTGATAAAGTACTCCTGTGTAACAAATACATTGACATCAATACCTCCAATTCAAGACAGGGGAAACTAATATATATGATATTAATTGAAACATGGTTCATATATGTCGAATTGTGTAATCGGAGAACAGAAAAAACACCACAAAATTTAGAGTACCTGTTCTGCCATGGGGCTGTTTGAGGTGACAGCGGCATGAAACACCTCATATTGCATGTCTGTGAGCACGCACACAATATCAAACAGCAACTTTGGACGATCCCTGCTTTTTATATTAACCACCCAGTAACCTCGCCCCTCGTATCGATCAACTGAAACATGGGTCTCGTCAAACCGCCTTTTGTGCTCTCCACAATTATCCCCATTACAGGCATGACAACTTTCATAGTCACCGCCATCGTACATCATCTGATGAAGCCGTCTTTCAGTATGGCTGCTCCCGACAGTGGAGCTTGTCAACCTCACGCTCCTCCTCTCTTTCTCTCCTCCCCCGTCATGGGCCTCTATCACGCTCTGGATATCATCCTCAACTTGGGCCAATCGCTCTGTGTCATTGATGGGCCCGGGTTTTGATGCATCCTTCACATAGATAATGCAGGCTACTTTGCCATTGTGGGCCCAGGCCGTTGCTGAGGTGATGTTGAATCCCAGGTTCATTAATACCGCTGATATCTCTGAGAACAAGCCTGGTCGATCAGTTCCTATCACCTCTATTGCAACATTTGCATGTTGTGGTCCCTCGCAACAGTGTTGCACTGTTTCACTTATAATTTCTCTGTTGCTTCTTGTTTTGCAGTCACAAAGTGTCTGAAAATCACTGAATTTTTTTAGATTTTATCATATGAAAATGAGATTATGAATTACAACGTTGTGTTTGTACATACACATGTGACATGTGACACAGAGAGAGACTTGGATCATCTACAGCTGAATTATGTTTCGCAATCTAAATTTAATAAAGCCTACAATTACAGCGGTAGAGGATCCAAAAACGCGACACAAAAATGAGACAGACAAAATATACCTGCTGAATGTGATGCACGAGGCTTTTGTCAGTGAGCTTGTTCCCAGTCTGGTCCTTCACATGGAACACTGTCATGTCCAAAAATAATCTTAGACCCACGAATGGGAGAGCAATTGATTTATTCAGATCAAATACAAAAGTATGTAAATTTTATTCTTATTAAGTTGTTAATTTGTTCTTAATTATTGTTTACAGTAATAATATTTACACATCGATCGAGGGAGGCATACTGACCATCCATTAACCATCCGCCATCAGAAGAAATGTATGATTTCGAAATTATAAGGTCAAGATCTATCAAAGCCTGGATCATCTCCAATAGTATCCCATGCTTGTTTGCTCTATCAATCTGCAAACACAAATAGATCGTAGAAATTAATATGATTCAAATGAAAAGATAATAATAATTAAGTACTCAAATTTAGGTTATTTGCTTGTATAAACCTTCACCACAGTGCAGTATCTGCAGGAATCATTGTCTATGCAAACCCTGCACGTATAGAACCAAGAAACACAGAATGAATTCATTAATCCATATATTGAACTCCGGCTGATCACTAAATAACAACGAGAGATATACTACCTTTGGTACTAAATAAAAGAAAAAGTTGAGTCAACAAAAGTTAGTGTATTTGGTTCAAATTTTGGACCAGATACATCAACTTTTGTTGATGTAACTTTTTCTTATATTTAGGATCAGAGGAGTATTAAACAAAGAAAATAACATAGTATTATAGATTTATAGTAGTACCTAGGTGGATGAATTCTTTCTAAGTGTGATTCAATCTCTCTGTTGATGTGAGGCTGGTAAATAATCTCCATATCCTCTATGAAACAATGGTTGAATTTGAGTTTTGTTGCCTGATGACTGATGCATGCATGTATCTACGGAGATTCCATAGCTGCATAGTTCAGAAACATTTTCAAAACACACGAGGAAAGAAAATAGCTGCATATAAAATAATTAAGGGAAATATAATGATTGCAATTTGCATATATATGAAGGGGAGAAATAATGATAATGATTGCAACCTTAATGGCAAAGATACGGTATAGAGAAGGATGAACTGGCTTATAATTATAGTAGGCTTCAAAAGCATAAATACAATAAAAAGTTGAAATAGCGACAAAAATTTAGAGACAAAAAATACAAAATCCGCCTATAATTTCGTCCTTTTGAGTTGGTTTCTCTTGGGTCGAATACCCCGTGTATTTTTCCCGTTTGATAGGTTTAGTACTTGCTGTACTTTTGTCTTTCATTTATATTAGTTTCTTTTTCCGTTGAAAAACAAAAAATAAGTACAATTAGAAATCTTACAATTTGAGTTTCAACTTAACTCAATTTTTATAAAACCGGCTTGTAAGATAAAAATTGTCTCCGCTTTAACACATTTATGAGTCATATATCACCTAAATTGTAACTCGATAATGGTAATCCAATATAAGGTAGCTCAACGGATCTTGAATAGACTTCGATATAACCTTAAAAATTTGAGTTGCATTTAATTTAATTCAATTCTTATATAAAATGATGCAATTTAACTGTCCAATTTTGTTATAGATGTGGAGTCGTGTAGAGGTGTAATAAGAGTGGGGAAATTCTTGTGATATTCTACGTATAGTTACGTATATATTAAGAAAATACTAGCTGTGTGTGTACACAGTATTTAGTTCAGTACAAATGCGGTGAACCGATCATGCATAAGCTGCTCTACCGCACATAATAAAACAAAGTGTTGCCAATGTTCAAAACCAATACTTGCACTGCTGTACAGCTTGACAGCTGGCGTTATTGAATTTATATGGACTATAATGTGTGACTTAATAATAATAATTATATTATTATAAATACTATTCTTCAAATTTTTATAATAACAACAACCTAAACTGCAAGTCCTCTCACCTTTTCTTTGTTGGCATTCAATTTAGAAGAATTTCCAGATGAAAATAGTGACAACTTGCATGTATTGAAACTGAGTATTCATTTATCGAAAATTGCTATATAGGCCCCTCATGTTTACTCCCAGGCCCCTCGAAGTGACGAAAATGCCCTTGATAATTAATTTCGTTGAGTACGCGACGAAAATACGGCTAAACATTGGCCAAACCTGCTTCCTGCGCAAGAATCACTACTTTCATCTCGAAACTATCAAACCACAATTTTGTTGTCTACCTAACGAAATCTTGTGCCAACATTATAATTTCGTTGTCTATCTGACAAAATCTTGTGTCAATATCTTTATCCTTATATTTTTTTGTTTACCTAACGAAATATTGTGCTAACGACAAATTTTTTCAAGTAAACGACGAATTTTTTGACCACTACCTCAAGATCATTTTGGAGTTTTTGGGGGGTCTGGGACCAAGTTGGAGGGTCTATATAGCAATTTTCTCATTTATTGAGTAGGGTCAAGACCGTGACTTCACCTTACCAATATTGCGCCACATGTCAATTGATGTAAACTTGGCAGTCCTAATATTAGACGAAACAATAAGTTATTAAAAATAAAATCTCATACACAAAGTGAATGGACCTGGTTTCAAACTCCGATGATAACATTCGATTTAACAATTTAGACATTTATGTCAATTGAATTAAAATTTGTTGACGACAGATATAAAATTGTAAAAAGGAAAAGATTAAGGAAAATACTAAATAGTGTACCCGGTGCACTAGTTAAGTATATAAATAAGGAAAGTCTGTCTTGAAACGCGTGCATTCAATACATTGAAAGTGTAAAAAGTTATTTTATTAACATTAACTTTTTATTTTATTTCTATTTTTGGAATGCTTAACAAGTGCACCAGATACACTGTTTAGCATGACTCAAAGATTAATTAAGCATGGAAATATAATTTATTAATGATTTAAATTCAACCGTATAGTTCGTCAGCAAAGTGTGCTGATAAAATGTATTAGTCTATTTGTAAAAGAAAATTTGATTTCAAAATCATTACAATTGCTTTCATTCATGCTCTTTAATTCTCTTTTTGTTTGAGAAACCAAAATTGATCAAATTACCAACCTATTATATTTCTGTCAATCTCTAGTTTACTCATAATAACAAAAGTAAGTTTATTAATGTGTTGTTTAATTGCACTTTTGAACCTCTTAATCAGATGGGCTTCACAACAAAACATAGAGGAAAGCTACTTTTACACCACCCCGGATTTTCGAAAATCGCATTCCTACTCCAGAGTCATCTAGATGCAAGAAAAACAAATTATCGAAAAGGATAAATCCAGATGAAAGTGATTTTTATGAATCTTGGGAATAAAAAATAAATCCCAAAATAGAGATGTGTCTTCATGTAGGCCTTCCTTGGACAAAAATCCATGAAAGATTTAAATACATAACAAAAGCCAAAGACCTGTGTTACCTAAAAAGAAATGGCTACGTTTCTGTTTGTTGAAGGGAACTTAAATTTTTCTTGAGCTTACCTAAACATTCATAACTCCATGTTAATAAAGTTATTAAATAATTGATTTTCCTAATGTGCATGTTGATGATCATATTATACTAGAACACGTAAGTTGAGTGCATAAAGGTTCTTTCATTACCAAAACAAAACATAGTATTAATTATCCCATTTGTCAAAAAATATTTTGTTAGCAAATATTTCTATTTCTATCAAGAGAAAAACAATCTTTTAAAACTATGAAAATGAGCATGTGCTGATTGAATATCTGAATAGTGAATGTGAATTGAAAATAGTGAGCGAGGTGTAACCTAAATGGATGACTATTGCACTCTATACCAAAGTATTTGTAACCAAGAAAGAAACTAATTTGCCTTTGCAATTGCATACACAAGAAACTACTCCTACCATTTTAAAGATTGCATAAAATATGGGCCAATATGGCCCAACTAGCTAAACAAAGCCGGGTCAAAATGGACCATTGTTTTTTGGATTTGTAATTGGCGAGCCCAACTTTGACAAAGCAAAGGCCCACTAACCCGATCTGCCAAGACAGATCAAAATTGACAGCTCTAATGTAAACCATGATCATAATACATGAAACTTCCATGCAGCTAATAGTTTGTCAACATGAAGCTCCAAGTAGTAGCTAGTGATTCCAAACACATGTTAATTGATTCTAACTATCTAAAATGCAAGATGAATCCACTGCTTTATACCAAATATACACCCTATCTTATTTTGCGCATGGATAATGATTGATATGTAGGAAACTAATAAGTTTTGATATGGATTTATAGCAAAAAAAACCAATGGTGTCGGTTTAAAATCTACATTATACATTAGTACAAGGAATCAGTTCGGAGACAGAAAAGATACATCTAAGAAGACAGGAGAAAGAAGATTCATTTACAATAAAATACCCTTTTCTCTCAACTCACATACCAAAATTCACATTTTCAAGTTTTCATGGCATATGATTAATTTATCTCCTTAAAAGTTATACAAATTATGATTGTGGAGTTGTTGAAATGAAATCTTAATCGAACAGTTAAAAGTTTGCTCTAACTAAAGCACATTCCTCACTTTGGAAGGAACAAATATGCCAACAAATTCCATTCCCATCAATTTCCCCTTTTCAGCTCTCAATGTAACTAAATCTCGCATGTGTGCATCGAGGTTTGTAGCATTGCAACTTGGCGCGGAGCAATGTTGACAAATTTCCACCGTAGTGGTGACATGGCATTATGGCATGATGGATTTTGTGCCAAGCAACACGGGGCACAAACCCTATTATATCTACCATGTTTTTGTTATAGGACAAGCGTCATGTTCTTATGGCGGGTTTTGGGCTGGGCCACATAATTCACTATTCGCTATTTATAGAACACTGGCTATTTAGAGGATTACTTCTCGCGCCCCCTGAGTCTCACACGCGCCACCCGGCCTTTCAATACTACCCCCTTGCAACGCAAGATGCAAGTGTGTAAATAGCAGATATTGGGGAAAAAATAGTTCGCATCTTAGAATGGGAACTTTATAAAATCTAATGTTTTTGCATCTCTCCCCCTTCTTTCGCCCCCTATTTTTTAAGGTTCGCATGCTAACATGCGAAGTTTTTACCAAATTTGGCACCCCCTGAGAAGTAGCGAAGGGGTATTTTTGAAATTTCCGGGGGCGAACCAGGACTTCCAAGGGACGCGAGAAGTAATTCTCGGCTATTTATATCCATCTTGTTTGTATAACACTGTTGTGGACACATTCTATCTGAGGACTCGGGCCGAACATAATCCAATGTACTGTGGTTAAGGAATCGGGCTGTACAATTTTAGTTTAATAAGTAGTGATATTTTGTTGGGGGTGGGTGGGGTTTGAGTTCCCAATCTGATTATCATCACTTCACGCCTTACCTCTCACAATCTAACCACCAAGTTAGGCTTATAACTTCCTAAGCCTATGCAACTAATATGATACTTCCATAAAACTTGATCTAACTAACTCTCTACATTCCATTAGTTCCCCCCGTTATCCTTTCATTTCATCATTTGGTAAACTTGATACTAATTAATGTCTGTTTTTTGTTTTGCTTTTGTGTAGAGAAATATAAGAAAGAAACACTAGAACTAGAAGAACCCACATCATGTTATATGCAATAAGAGCCATAGACAAACCTGGAGAAGCATAATGCCACTAGGTCCAGCTTAATCCACGGCTCGAAACCCACCCACAACAAACTTTATATTCAACCAGTGGTAGAAATCAGTATGCATTTAAATGCATTCGTCTGAGAAAGTGAAGATAACATACTATTTCATTGCAATGTAACAAAAATTTACATGATCCCAAGTAAATTAATACTAATCCTCATAAATGGTAGTTTACAATAGTTATTATACAGTTAATTTTCTATAAATCTATAGAAAAGGAATTCTATAATCTGAAATGTAACTGTAACCTCTAGAAGAGGTGAATCCTCTCGAAAGGACTAAGTTGAGATTGAGTCATTTCCCTTAGCAGTGGCAGCGGCAGCGGCTTCTTCTTCTAGACGCTTCTTTTTCCAATACTCATCAAGTGGAGGTCCAAATATTGATTTACCAGAAACAACACCAATACTGCATACATAATCCAAACAAAATCATAATCATGAATCCATATAACAACTACACCAAGCAAGATAATTAGGTAAGAGAAATGTAAATAATTAGTTCTATTAAACACGATGATTAAAATAATAAACAAAAGATCGAAGCTTACATGACTGCACCGATTACCAGTGGAAAGGAGAGAAACTTTCTTCGCCCGAATCCCCCGAACATTTTCAGTCAGATTCCAGCCGGTGTTTCACCAAACAGATACTACGTCGCAAGTTCTCTCTCTCTAACCCACCCACAACAATTGTTGGATACCAGAAGCCCATACAAACTTTACACCCAAGCCCGTTAATCCAATTAATGACGGGTTTTTTTTTTTTTTGACACCCTATTCCATTTCTCGTGCCCCTATCAATTTATCAAAATATTTTTGTCAACTAAATAGCAGACACGCCTCAAAAACTCTATCGAATTTTATTTTTGTAACGTTCACTACTTAAATAACGGGAAGATATACTGAAAAAAAACGTAGGGCATGCGAGAAATTTGTAAGATGACAAAAATAAATTTCACTATTGACTGCTATGAAGCATGGGTACTTCATTTTAGAAAGAGTACCGGTACCGGGTACCAGTACGCGTACTCCTTGGGTACGCACCAACAGCGTACCTATTTTACTTTATTTTTCTACAACGAGTACACGGGTGATATTCATGTGGTACGCGCGTGGTACACGAATATTAAAAAAAAAACACATAATTTTTTTCCCTTTTTCTTTTATTATTCGTTTTTTTATGTATAAGAATATTTCAGTTTTTTATTTGTTTATAATATATAAGTAGCAGTTACTGCTAAAAATGTGCGATAAATGAGATTTATTTGATGTAGCTGATATTTTTGAAGTTGCACCGGTGTAATATTTGAGTGATGTTACACCGCTCAATAACGCTTTAACGAATATAAATTTTACAAAATCCACCGTTGAATTGAAAATTTATATTATATAGATCATTCATGTTAAATTTTACAAAATTATAAAATCGTTTGATATGTTATTGAGATCGTTCAAGATTAACGATATTCAATAAAAACGACTAAACCGTTAATTTTGACGAATCTCAATAACATATCAAACGATTTTAGATTTTTATAAAATTTAACATGAATGATCTGTAAGATATAAACTTTCAATCCAACTATAAATTTTTTAAAGTTTGTATTCTTTAAAGCGTTATTGAGCAGTGTAACATCACTCAAATGTTACACCGATGAATTTGATATTCTACGAAGGTATGCATTAACAAAATATATCTTAATATGTATTTAGTTACTTTTTAGTTTTTACTATTTGTTAACACACGCCTTCTAAAAAATAATTAAATGAATTATAACAAATGATTGATAAACTAGCTTCATCAAAGAGTAAACATAGACTAAAATATAGTTTAATGAGAACAAAATTATGTGCATGTGAAATAAAAGCTGATTAAAAATTATTTGTGAATACCACATGTCATTCTATATATGTGACTTGTTATAATTGATCGTTGGATAAATATTTCATATTATATCAATCGTTAATTGGTTCAATGATGATTGACGTTGAACTTAGTAGGGAAGATCATGATTTGATCACCCACAACTGTGATCGGAATGGGGCTGAAATCACTTAATGTCAGAACAGACCCTCTAATCAGATAGTAGTGTATAGATCTCACAAAATAAAATTGCTTTAAAATGGAAGTGAATAATTGTTTACCCTTATGAAATAAACTCATTCGATGTGACAATGCTTTCAATTATATATTCATTTTTTAAACTTCAATAGAATAAAATTTTAAAATAATTTAAATTCATAAATGAAATGTATCATTTCCTAATAATTTTAAAATTCGTAATATATGGCATTTTCCTTTAGTTAATATAGTCTCGTTACAAATATTTTTAATAAAATTTACTTTTGTCATCCTATCAATTTCTTACATACTCTACGTCTTTTTCATTTTGCTATTTAAGTTGCAGACGTCATAAAAATGAAATTTTTTTATAAATTATGTCCACTACTTAAATAGCTATTAGAAATTTTTTAATAAATTCGTCAGATAAGTCAGAAAAATGTAGGATGACAAAAGAAAAAATTTTTTTAAATAAAAACTTACCAATAGATTTTAGAGAAACTAAGCTCGACTAGGACCCAGGTCAGCCAAACACAAACGGGCCAAAGAGGGAGGCATGTCTAATTGTCTATGATATGAATCCTTAAAAAATCCGTCAATACTAATTCCTTAAAAATAATAGAGAACTGTAGTTTGATTTTTAGCTAGGTACCATGAGCAAAGACAGAATATCCAACTTGTACCATTAAATTAATTATAGTTGGTGTTATCAACTGTGCAGTACGTTCGCAATACATTAATAAAATGCATTAAGTTCAATTTTGTAGGATATTAGAATTGTGTATCTAGTTAGTGGAAGGTAGTTGTAAGATATATGTGACGGTTAACGTTCGAACTTTGTCTTTTTTTTTTATTTATAATGAAAATTTAGGGTGAAGAGATAGTGCTTCAGTCCAAAGTAGGAAAAATTTTAGGATTCAAAAAGCACTTACAAAATTCGAACTTTCTCTCATAATTCAAAAAGCATATATATATATATATATATTTATTTATTTATCTGCCAAGTATTAGTGGGGAATAAATTCTAGACCTCTCAAACTTAATTTTTTTTTATTATTAGATCAAATTATTTGAATTATATACGTTTCTTTTTGTCAAAGCTTAACCAATATAATGTCAATAGTCATAATGTATCGTAATCCAACTCACCTAAATTTTTATATTAAAAATAATAAAACTTAACCAATAATGAGCATCTTATCCGTGCCAAAACTATAGAGACAAAGCAAGGAATCTAATTTTTCAAACCCCTTTAAATTACTTGCAGCATCAATACCTTTTTTTCTAGTAAACTTGTGAGATAGGATTAGGGAGCTTATTAGTTATTAACTTCCTACAACTTAAAATTAATCAGATAATTATTACAATCTCATAACCTCTTTGTTCAATCAATCAACCTTTCTAAATAAATCAGTCAAAAGAAGTAGTATAATTCCTATAGTGTACGATGAGCTGCACCAAGACATGCTTTTACAAAGGTAGAAAGGTGAAGAATTCATTGTACACATGCAAAAAGCACGATGGTGTTGGAGTGGCAGCGTGGCTATGTCAAAGTGTTGCAGCTACCTTTTTTGCTTCCTTAGAATTTTGTTGTTGTGTGTATATTGAAACAAGAGATGGTCCCGAAGATGATTCCATTGTGCAACGCAATCTTATTCCTTATGCAGAAAAGGAGGACTATAATAGTAGCCAAATCTTGAAGCATAGTTGAATTGTTGAAGAACAAACATTACAACTAAAATCAATATTAATTGTTGAAACGGTATATTGCATATAGAAAAGTGTGGTTTGTTCTCCTCTCTTATCAAGGTGTGTATATTAGTATGCACGAAAATGTTATTATATTTATAATTATTTGTTGTAAATTTGTATAATTACATTAATTAATATGGTGTATATAAGTCATTTTAAATTCAGGGCAACATTTTTAGGATGGTGCTTATAATTATATGTTGTTTTTTGTGTTTTTTTTTTTTTAATACTCTTTAAACTTCGCTAGTATGCTATACTGATACATTAATTTTCTAATGTATCTAAAAAGTGAACATTTTCTTATATTAAGGACTAAAGGGAGTAATTAATTAATTTATTTATTTATTACTAATTTACTTTCGAATTATAATTTCATATGTGAACAATTGAAAATATTTGTAATTTTGATACATATAAATTATATAATGAATGATTGGGTTTAACACATCTAAATATCGAGCAACTTAAAACTTCTATCTCATCTTTTCAAACTTCTCTCCCTTCTCTTTAACCTTATCTTCCGCCGTCACCCTTTAACCCTAAAATCCAAACATCTCCATCACAATGTAACCACCATGGACGGTGATGCGATGAGCTATACACTTCGCATCACTACAGGACCGTCCTTCCGGTGAGCCTCTATTTTTCGTCGTCGTTCATTTCGTCTATTTAGCTTGGATTTGGACCTCCACATTCTTCCTCCGCGCCGGAAGGTTGGATAATGGTTAGGGAAGGAGTCGTCGCTGCCTTGCTTTTGCGGTTTTGTTTTTGTTTCAACGGATTTGTTTCTGTTTTTGCGGTTCCTGTTTTTCATCACAGGAAGGGTGCTGGTTGTTGGTGCTGGAGTCTAAGTTTTGGCGGATCCAGCAGTGTTTTGGTGTTCTTTGCCGTGTGATTTTGGTGTTATTTACAGTGGGGTCTCTGTTCCCTGGTCTCATTTGGTTGACAAATTGGTGGAGGTGGTTTTGGTTTTGGTTCACAAGTGATAGGGGCTGATTGGGTTTGGACAGATCTGCTATTTGTTGGTGGAGGTGGTTTTGGTTTTGGTTCACACGTGATAGGGGCATATTGGGGTTGGAGGTGATGAGAGGTTTAGTGGTGGCTCCGACAGATCTGAGTTGGGCGTGTTGGTGGCGGCTGCGATGGACCTGGGATGGGTGTGGTGATGGCGGCTACGAAGGATATGAGATGGAGGCGGTGTGGTGGCGAGGTGCTGACGTGGAGGTGTTGGATTTAGTATTGTGGGTGTATGGTTAATGTCGAATGTGATTTCCTGTTTGTGTTGGGCATATCTCCAAATTCCGTGTCAATGGAACCACCGTGGACCGTCATTACCTTTCTCTAAAGCTTTTCATAGGTGCGGTTTTAGCCCTTTACGCCGCCGCTTGTGTTGTTAGTTTGGATTTGAGAGGTTGATGTCTGTTTCTGTGTCTTGTTTAATCTCGGTCTGTTGTGATTGCGTGGTTGTATTTGTGCCTTGGTTTTGGGACGAGATTCGTGATGTCGTTGGATGGAGGTTCTTTTTGAATAGGTTTGGTTTGATATTTGAATGTGAATGGATGCTTCTTGGCATTAGCCGTTGTTTTGGTTTCGATGGAGTGTAGGATGGGCGGGGATGGTAGTTTGTGTAATTACCTTTATTTGAATATTGGGGCGTTTTTCTGTTATTGTCCTAGCTTGTTGATTTAGGTGTTCACGTATGGGTGATTGTATGGATTTTTAGGACTTGCCATTGGTGTTGATGGAATTCTTCCTTTGTGAAAAATTATGTATGAGTTGTTTTTGTGGATTGTGCTCGTTTTAAACTCAGTTACATTATTAATAAAATTTAGCCGTTAAAAAAAAAACACACATCTAAATATAAAAAATAGTTATTCATCCAATAAATTCTTCCTAGCGTCCATAATAACCATGTGATAGAAAATCCAGCAGCTCCGTACAATGTGTGCTAGGCAAGCATTCATAAAAAATAGTGCATTTCCATTTTATGTGCTTCTCAAACGTAGACATTTCATGTGTCACCTACAAGAAATGCAATGCCTTTAGTGGCTTTGTTCATTTTTTTTCCATAAGGTAAGGGGAATGTAATGGCTTTGTACCCGCAATGCCGCTCTTCCAACGCATTTGGAGGGGCAGACACTATCACACCCAAAACCCAAAAGTTATATAGCCGACTAAAGTAGGGCTGAAGTTAAACAAATTAATTGGAAGATCAATATTTTCACAGAATCATTCACCATGTAATTAAAATTATGGAAGATCAATATTTTGACAGAATCATTTACCATGAAATTAAAATTAAGCAAATGTTAATGCATATTCACTCTTTTTTACTAAGGTGTGTTTAGCAATATGTATTTTAGAGTGTATTTAATTACTTTTTATTTATAGCTTATTAATTAACGCACATTTTCTAAAAAATATAAGTGGGTGTAATATAGCAAATGCTTATAGCAGTTATTAATTTATTCTCACTTATTTTTAAAATGGGTGTTTTAGCAGCATACATGTACTCAAGGTGTATCGTCTAACTATTTTTTTAATAATAATTTACTAATACACAACTTTTAAAAAAATAAAACCTTTAAAATTATATTTAATTTAAATGATTATATAAAATAAAAATTAAATTAAATTTTAATTACATATTAAAACTCATTGTAGTAATTAAAATTTATGCACTAAAAATCAATTTTATTTCAAATTATTCAAACAACTTGTATTAGTAAAAATGCTTTCACATAATATATTCAAAGATAAATTATTTATATCTAACTCACTTTTAGCTAAGATTAATTCAATTAACACACTTAAACAAATAACAAACAAAACTAAGTTGTATTTGCGATGCTAAAGACGAGATAGTTCTTTACTTTATGTCACCCTTCCCCCTTCACATGGTTTTCACTTTTCATACCATGTTTGTCTTTTTATCATTTTTCATCAATTATTGTACCACGACTGCCAAAATAAATTGAGCCACTGTGGAGAGTTAACAAGAGGCTTAATTAATCGTTAGTTTTAGTTTAGTAGTTATTACTGTTGAATTTCGTAGGAAAAATTATGGTTTAATTCTCCGCAATTGTAATGAGAGGGGGTTTGAATCATTTAAAATTAAAGTTAGGGCTCGTTTGACCTAGTTTATTTTTGAGCTTATGCAAATAGCTTATGCAATTTTTATATATTATTATAAGTTTTTTAAGGTAGTTTATGATAAAATAACTTTTAAAAATTCAATTTTCACTAGTTTAAACTTATAAAATAACATAAAACCTAATTTATATTGTATAAGCCGTTTGCATAAGCTCTAAAATAAATTAGGTCAAATGAGTCCTTAATCTCCAAACTAAATTAGGTGGTTAAATGAATTAGATACTCAAGTTGATAAAAAAAATATAAAAAAAAAAAAAAAAAAAAAAAAAAACTACAAAGAAGTTTAATTCTGCTTTTCTTTTTCATTTTTATACTCAAGAGGCCAAGTCTCAAGATTTAGGGGTCTTGAATTAAGATTATTTTGTTAGATGTCACTTTACCAATCAACAATTTTAAAATCGACATATTATTATTGCTGGCCTTGTCGTATTTGAGGTATAGTTATACTTATAGACCACCTTCACAACAATATAAATATCTACCAAAAAAATAGGTTTAAATGAACTTTTAATTATTATTTTATTTTTATCATATTTTGATAATTTTGATAGTCTCTAAACTTTTGATTGCCATGATAGTAGTTAGCGGTGTTCGCGGTGCGGTTAGGTTCGGTTTTGAGTCTAAAAGTCATCCTAACCGCGAAATAAAATTATATGCGGTTTGGTTTGGTTTGATTGGTTTTTAAAAGTCATCCAAATCAAACCAATGCGGTTATGATCGGTTCGGTAATTGCGATTTACACCATAATTAAAATCTATTGAAATTAAATTAAACTAAACACAATGAGTGATTGCGGTTTAAATACATGCTCTCTTTTTTTTAACAGCAAAAAGATTTATTAAAATTGGGGAACACCCAAACCCACACTAGTCAACTTGGATTTTCCCCATCAAAGCGGGTATGATTTGGGGGTACCCACGGGTCTGAGTTTTATTGTCATGCCTACTCATAAGCTAGTAAATAATTGAATAATGAAACTATCAAGACTTGTTGTGAACTTTGTTTCAATAATATATTTGTCCATTGTTATTGGGCTATGTATATTGGAAGATAATAGAAACTTAATGTGAAATTTTAGTGGTATTGGAATATAATAGAAACTTAATGAGGTTTTAGCGGTTAACCGCGGTGTTTGCGGTTTTTGCGGTTCAATAGAAAAGTTATCCAAATACATCCAAACCAAATGCGATTTTTGCGGTTTTCGGTTTGGATTGGTTCGATTTGCGGTTTTACTTTTGGATTGGTTCGGATACGATCACCCCTAATAGTAGTGACTCTCATTAATGGTCATGATAGTGAGCAAATATGATAATTATATCATATTTTGTTTTAATTTTTTATTTGATGCACCAATGAGATATGATAAATTATTCCTTTTTTTAATCATATCATATCCCTACTTTGTAATTTATATTCTGAATTTTTGTTGGGTTATAATTATTCTACAGCGGAAGAATAAGTGAATCCTTAATTTAAATCTCTCTCTCTCTCTCTCTCTCTCTCTCTCTCTCTCTCTCTCTCTCTCTCTCTCTCTCTCTCTCTCTCTCTCTCCCACTTTTTTTAATTGTCATTTTTTAAAGGAAAAAAATATCAGATTTATAATCAAGTCATCCATCATTTATATCTGCATCTCAAGTCTATAGCACTGGACGCAAGAAGGTGTGTTAACAAATCTCACATCTGTTGTATGATAGCCCTAATATTAAAAGACGATTTTATAAAGATAAGTTAGACCTAATATTTATTTCCAAGAATTCTTATTTAAATACAGTGTTGTTTTTTTAATCTAAATTTCTTTTTTTTGAACAAGCCAAAATGAAATATATATTATAAAACAAATCGCCGTAGCACAAGGTGTGCTAAGGTCGACTATCAATGTTTACAAGGAAAACAAAAGATATACAGAGAGAAAAGCCCTAAGGCAAGCAGATCATACAAGGCCCAAATAAAGCAAAGTACAAGACCACCAACTATGGCAGTTAGAAGGTAAAGTAACACTCGTTGCCTTCAACCACCTAAAGGAAAAAAGCTTTATCTTGTCCAACAGCTGATAAGAAGAGCTAGCTGAGCCGCTGAACATCCTGCGGTTTCTCTCCGTCCACACAACCCACACGCACGCAAGCCAAACAAGCTGCAAAAAAGAGCGACGTGCCCGAGAACCACCTGTTGAAGATATGAACTGGATGAAGTGGTCACGTAAGGAAGTGAACTCCACCAACGGAATGCCAACCCACGAACGCACTAATGCCCAAAGAGAGCCAAAACTACAACAAGATATAAATAAATGATGAGCTGACTCCGCCTCGCCGCAACCCGACACACACAAGTCATCTGCAATAGGTAAGATGCCTCGAATGACCAGGTTGACCTTTGTAGGCAACCTGTCATGCAGTAGACGCTACGCGAAGATGGAGACCTTCAACGGAACCTGAGGGTGCCAAATGAGGTTGCCCGCGTCATCTATAGAAGGTGAGACCTAGGAAGTCAGAAGCTGGTATGCTCCCCGAACAGTGTAGCCTTTGTCAGGGTCAGGCTGCCACTGCTACCTATCTGACTGTTGATCCTGCAATGAAAGAGTAAGTAATAATGACTGACACTTTCTCAACTCATTCTCCTCCCATCCCCTCAGCTACCTACGCCACACCCAGGCCTCCCCATCTGCTCCCCACCCTAGCAAGGACATCTCAGCCACCGTACACCGTTTGGTCTCAACTAAATCAAACAGACGACCAAAACGCTCACACAAGGGAATCCCGTCCACCCAGGAATCAGTCCAGAAAAAAGTTTCGGACCCATCCCCCACCCTCCTCAAAACATGCTCTTGAAACCATTTGTCCCCTGTCTCACCTCCCTCCCTAATACGAAGGGGATTAGTTTAAGAAGAACATGTGAAGAAGAATTAGATGAAAAAGAAAACATGGTACCCACATGTGAATTTAAAATGTGGGATCATGTATTCAATATTAACTTCAGGATTTTTAGTAATTACTAAAGATATAGAATATTGTGTCGTGAGCTTAATTCAATTGGCAGGAATATTATATTATACTGTATATGTAATTAACTGAAGTCCAAACCTTAGTTATTTCACTTATTCACAAAAATATAATATTCTTGACCAAAAAAAATGTATTATTAAAATTGGACAGTTCTATTGGTAGATTTTTAGGGATTTCATTTTACGGTGGTAGATTTTTAGGGATATTATTGAAAGAATTTGAATTTGAACACAATTTATAAATTGAGCTTAAGTGTTACTCCTTCCGTTTTAAAATATAAGTCGTTTTGAGAAAAAAAATGTTTCAAAACATAAATCGTTTTGCATTACCAATGAAGCATTTATTGTTCTTTTTCCTATTATACGCTTAACTATTTATTTCTCTTTCTTCTTTCAATTTTTCAATTTATTTTTCCAACACAATTAATGAAGGACAATTTTGTAAACTAACTCATAATTTCTCTTTTCCATACAACATTAATTACATTTCTTAATTTGTCTAATATGGTCAAAATGACTTATATTTTGGAACGGAAGGAGTATTAATTAAGCTCCTTTTAAAACAAATTATTTAAAATAATTTCAGTTTATTTAGACACTCACGTACAAAATGTATATTTATTTACAAGTCGTTAGTTGGTTCACAGATGATTGACGCTGAACTTGATAAGGAGAACTACGGTTCAATCTTTCGCAATTGTGGTAAGAGAACTGAAATCACCTGATGCTAAAATTGACCCTTGAATCAAATTAAACCGATGGTGAAAGCTAAAACAATACTATATATTGGTTTGAAAATAACACGTTATTTTCTATTTTTTTTCTTTTTCATTTGTGTGTGTCCAAAATAAATTTATTTGGCAATATGGTGACCAACAAGTACATGTTTCTTCATCATTATGTTGTTTGGTATTTTTTTAAAATGACATGTTAAACAATACATCTGATGTATTTATTAAGCATATCAAAAATTGAAATAAAACATAAAATTAATGTTGATAAAAATAATTTTTTACACTTTCAATATATTGAATATAGGAGTTTCAAGACAAAATTTTCTTATTTATGTGTTTAACTAGTGCACTATTTAGCATTTTCTTTTTTTAAAAAAGCCAAAGAATAACATGAAAATTGGTAGAAGATATGCCTAAAAAAATTGAGCTTGACTTTAATCCAGTCTAAATCCTGTCACGAATATCGAGGCCTAACTCATCCTTACAAAATCAGCTTGTAAGGTGAGGATTGCATCCTCTTTATAAACTCTTATCAAGAATCATATCTATCCGATGTGGGACTAAATCCAACCGAGTGTTGGCTGCTAACACCCTCCCTCACGCTTCAGCCCGGTCAAATGGGCTTGAAGGGTGGACGATGGAGGAAGCCCAACGATAGACCCGATAGGCTCTGATACCATGTCACGAATATTGAGGCTTAACTCATCCTTACAAAATCGGCTTGTAAGGTGAGGATTGTCTCATCTTTATAAACTCTTATCAAGAATCTTATCTATCCGATGTGGGGTTAAATCCCACCGAGTGTTGGCTGCTAACAAATCCTACAAGCTCGGTGGAAGAAGGAAAATTGTAGGATTTATGTGAGATCTCCAGCGATGCCACATAACACATTGGTTATTTTTTAGAATTGAATATTGAGTCTAATTCATCCTTACAAAATTGACTTGTAAAGTGAGAATTGTCTCTAATTTTTGAACATATATTTAAGTCATTTTGCAACCAATGTGAGACTTCTTTAACACACCTCCTCACGCCCTGCACTATTGGATTTGGGGCACATATATAAATAGTGGATGACTCGGTCATAATAGCAGGCGGCCCAACAAATGAGGTTCTGATACCATCATAGATTCATAGAATTAAGTATTGGGCGTAATTCATCCTTATAAAACCGACTTATAAAATGAATATTGTTTTTATTTTATAAACATATATTCACGTCATTTCCCAGTGAAATTTTTTTAACATTTTTGAAGAAAAACAATACAACAAATTCTTTGTACCAAGATAAGAACATAAAAAAAAAAAAAAAAAAAAAAAACAAAAAGAAATTTTATAAGGCACTGCATCCATCTCAGCACACTATAAGCCAACTAATAGGTATATATCCAGACAAACAGTTGGATTCGAACATCATGGATGACAATCAAAACTGAAATCTTTCTTCCTAGCTAGCTTTAAGCCAACTAATATGTTGTTTGTTATTAATTATAAAATAAACGAAGAGAAATTAAAGTAAATAAATGAGTGGATCAATAAAAGATAAAAGTACAAAACCCAAAAAAATGAAGATATAAAACTATATGTGAAATTTTTTAGTAATTAAAATTACATTTTGATTTGTACAAAAGAAAAACTTTAAAGATACTTCTATAGAAAGAGATAAAGTATTTCTTTAATGTGAGATTACTATATATAATGAAAGAGCGTGTGTTAGTGATGAAAAAGATTATTTGATCTCTATTTGCTTACCAAAAGTGAAGAACAAATTGCATATATATATTGACCTTTGGTGCACAACAAAGGGTAGATAAAATAGAGGTAGAGCTGAAGTGTGATAAATGATGTATGGCTACAGAAGTAAAGATGGATAAGGAAAGGAAATAAACCATCAATCTTTTGTTCATGTTCTTTTTATCCAGATTGAAAGTATTCATAAGAGACTTAATCTTATGAATTATGATTTTCATACGGTTCAAATTTAAAACAGTTTATATTTAAATTTAAATCATTTAATTAGAGTGACATATCTCACTTAATGTATATATTGCAATTCTCTAATTATTTTTTACTAATTTATCAATCAGATGGTGTACCATATTGCTTCACCACACCCTAGCCGGAGGCTAAGTAGAGTTGAATAAGGTGAGATCCGATCTCGGTTGTTTTCAACTTAATTTCCCTCTCGATTGATAGGGCTTTTGGAGGCTCGTCCTTCAATATCATGATTGGATTGACCAGACCAAGTTTTTATTTGAAGGCCATGTTTTCACTTTTCAAAAAACTTTCATTCTTTCGTTTTGAAAGCGATTGAGCAAGCCGACATGAGCTTTTTTCAAAGTAAAAAGTATGACTGAAAAAGAAGAGAAAATATGTTTTTATTTGTATCCCCTATAAATTTATACATATAAATGATTTTTTTTTTTTAGATGAAGTGGTCATCCATTGAAAGGGTTCGAACTCAAGTCACAATGTCCGACCTAACATTTTGACAATTTTTACCAGTTGAACTAAGAATGGATATTTAATTAATTTTACTAATTATTTAGCAGGTATCGATATCCGCGGGCACAGATGTTATTAAATCCGCATCTGTATCCATTAAATCCGGATAATTGAAATATCCACTTATTTTATCCGCGGATATCTATTAAATTATCCGCTCCATATCCATTGCAAATTTTATTCGCAAATATCTGCGAGTACTGATTTTTTTACCATCCCTAATTCAAACCGAAGTGACCATAAAAAATTTATCCCTAGCAATTTCATAATTGCGAAAAAACACTAAATTTTATACCAATATATGTTTGCATGACTCATTTATAACGTAGAGTATTTTTTTTTAAGAGACATTGCTAACAACTTTTTCAAACCCTTTTTTAAGTATTTCATTTAAAATTGTTATTTATTTAAAAAGATAAATATTTTTATTTCAAAATACATTTACTATACATATTTTTATAAAATTTTAAAACTTTAAAATAGGGTCTTTTCCTTTCTCAAAATACTTCTTTTATGATATTTTATGGATCGGATACATTAAATATACAATAAATCAAGTGCGATTTTTCTTATATATTATTATAAAGAAAACAAAAAATAGGGTAAGCAACTTTTATGTTTTCCTTCTTTTCTTAGCGATAACCTTTATTACTCTTTCTCAATTTCCTTCTCCAAGACCCCAACTCCTATGACAATTCTAGTAACCTATGGATTCTCTAGATACAACTATGGAGACTTTATTTTCACGATTATTGTATGCCTCAATTGCTCAAAGTTATGTCAAATAAGCAACTAGCTATGTCTATATATGCGTGCGTGTCCAGGCCACATAGATATTTTAAAATGATTAGACATTCAGCTTAATTAAAATGAAATAAGTGATATAAAATAGATTCAAACTTCAATCTCATGTCTATATAATACAATGTCATATCAATCGAACTAATTAGTTCACATGATAGATATTAGAAAAATCTAGTTAGTAGCTTTACTTCTCGTTTTTCTCTAAACTCATTTTTATCTCTATAAATTTTACAATTAATATTCAAAATAAAAACAATTTCTATGAATTTCAAAAATCGTAAAGTTCAAAATCCACAATTCGCACGTTAATTTTAAGAAAGATGGAACATATTGTCAAAAAAAGAAAGATGGAACATAAAAAATGTATTTAATTAGAGAAATTTTACGTTTGTAACAAATAAATTTTTTTAATTTTTTAATTAATAAATAGATCTTTTAAGTTTTATATTTATAATAGATAAATTTTAAGTTTTTTAAGTAACAAATAAGTCATTTAAGTTTGTAATTTGTAACATTTAGATTCTTCTAAGTTATTCTCTGTTACTTAAAAATAAGACTCAGATATTACAAATTATAAACTTAAAGGAACTTTCTATTACAAACGTAAAACTTAAAATGACATATTTATTACTTAAAAAAACTTAAAAGCATATTTGTTAAAAACTTAAAAAAAAAACTTAAAAGATCTCTAGATTTATTTTGACTAATTTTTTTTTGTTGTATACTTTTACCTTTTCAAAAATTGAAAATTGTACCGACCATAGCAATATTCTCACCAAAGCATCAATTAGGTTTATGCTAAATGCAGAACTTGAACATTTAAGGGTATTTTGGTCCTTTCCAATTGCAATTTCCTTAGTTAGCATCCTCTTATACCCTGTTTGGATTAGCTTATTTTTTATCTTATACAAACAGCTTATGCAATATAAATTAAATTTTATGCTATTTTATAAGTTCAAACTAGTGAAAATTGTATTTTTATAAGCTATTTTATCATAAACTACATTGACAAATTTATAATAATATATAAAAATTGCATAAGTTATTTGCATAAGTTCAAAAATAAGCTAATCCAAACAAGCCCTTAGTCCTGTCATCAGTGACATTTGGCAGAATCATTAACACATCTTAAAAAAGTCAAGCAAGGGATTTTTTTAAAGTTGACTGTAAGTGCGGTGGCTAAACGAAAGTTTTTTAAAAAGTAAGGATTAAAACTCAAACGACCCCTAAATGCATGGACCATTTGCATATTTAAGCCTTCATTTTATAGAAGTTGAATCCTTTGAAACTACTCTTTTTGTTTAAGAATCAATGAACTAGTTGGTTGATGTGCATTTTTCACATATTTTGATTTGATCATATTTTTTTTATTAATAAATATTAACATATAAGATGTTGTTGAAGTCGTTTCAATAAGTATTTTTAAAATATCAAATTTTTTTTACAATTTTACTATATTATAATTAAAAATATTAATCATTAAAATTATACATTGACATACACAAAACGATCAATTGATTCAATTGTGGGATAGAGGAAGTAATATTTACATTGTCGAATTCAACTTTGCAACTAAGCATAAAAATCAAACTTTAGAGGACCCATTAAATAGTCCCAATTTGAAAAAGAGATGTGACGTATTGCTCCATTGCCCCCACGACGCGACCATAGTGCCAAATGACTCAAAAGCCATGCACAGTAAATAATTTTCAGACAAAAACACCCTTACTAACTTACCTTAATTACACATTTTAACCCCACAAATCCTCAATAAATAAGGGTACCCTCCTCTACCTTTCTTCCCTTTCTCCCTCCTCTCTCTCACAACTCTCTAATTACCAAAAACTCTGTCCCTCTGCCGCCACCATGCTCTCCACCCTCCCTCCCTCCGACCCTTTTCTCGACAACCCATTCTCCGCCGGTTTCCCGCCATGGGATTTCCACGACCTCTTTTCCGACGACATCAAACCCACCACTCCCTTACTCACCACTTCAAGTTCCGGTTCAGACGAACCGAACCAACCCCATGAGAAACATAAACCGGACTCAGACGAACCGAACCACCGGGTCATAGACGAGCGAAAGCGGAGACGAATGATATCGAACCGGGAATCGGCCCGAAGATCACGGATGCGTAAACAGAGACATGTAGAGAATCTAAGGAACCAGTTGAACAAGTGCAGACTTGAAAACCGGGAAATGAAAAACCGGTTGCAATTCATTTTGTATCACTTGAACCGGATAAGAACCGAAAATGAATGGCTCCGGTCTGAGCGAACCGTGCTGAACCAAAGAATCAACAACTATACTCAAATTTTGGTTTGCCAACAATTTCAATCTTTCTCTCCTGCGTGGACATGTAATACTACTACTACGGTGGAATAAACCATCTTGATTAATTAATTAATCAAGTAAATTAATGATAATATAATCTCGATTAAAATTCTAAGACAAAGTAGTAATTTGTCTGTGTAAATTATTAAAATTAGATAAGAAAATTATTAAAAAAAGTCTGGGGATTTTCCGAGCTATTTTTGGGGGAAAAGCTAGGACTGGTTTTGAAAAATATTGTTGATATTTTCAAAGCCATTTGGGTAATATTTTGATTAAAATTATATATTTATGTATAATATTTGCCCTTTTTTTTGGATAAATATTTGCCGCTCTTTGATTTAAATTCTATATATTGATTGTTTTGCTTATCTAGTTAGTTATTTAATTATCAAAATGAAAAAAGAAAAAAAAAATATTGCACAAAAATAAACCGTAAACTTCCGCAATTGTTTACTTTTGTATTATTTTTTCCTTACACCTTGATCATTTTTCCTTTTGATGTTACCACTCATTCATATACGGTATTACAATATGATGTTGGTTTTTATATTTTGTCCAAGTAACAACGGTTTATATATATATATATATATATATATATATATATATATATATATATGGCGTCCGTTTGGAACTTTAGAATATGTTTTTTTTAATATTTTATATTCGATTTCTTTTAATGTTAATTTTGGTGGACCGATCCATAAAGAGTAAAAAATCCAGGGGCGACTCTGAGGGGATGTAGGGTGTCCTAGTGTAACGAGCCTCCAGATTTTAAGGGTCTCGAAAATAATATTATATTATAGTAGGTCTCTTAAAAAAAATATGATTCAAAAGAATTAAAATAAAATCTTAATATTTTTTAAATTTATTTTTGTTGTCCCAATTTAAAGTGGTTAGTGCATGTTTTAGAAAAATAAAATAAAATGAACACTATAGAAAAGTTTGTCATGTCTCAAATATAATCAGAAACTTGTGTATTTTTTTCTTTTTCATCCCACTAATTAGAATATGATTATTTTATATTTTGTTTTATATTTTTCTTAATTAAGGAATTCATTTTTAGTATTCTGTTCAAAACCTCCAAATTATCGGGACCGACCCTGAAAAACCTCTACTTTTGAATAGACTTCTACAAATAGATGGTGACATTGATCCTCTCATATTAATTGGTCATTGGACCGAATAACTCGTGTCATAGAATTGAAAGTGAAAATAAATCTCATACAATTAAACCTTCAAATAATTTGTTCCAATATGTAGTAATTTTTTAGCCAAATAGTTAAGCAAGCAATTGGACTCACATACATTAAGAGGCCATTTGTTATAATTGTTTTTAGAAAAGAAAAAAAATCATTTTTTTTTTTTATAAAAGTAGTCACTTTTAAAAATATTGCATTTGTTTATTATGAATTTTTAGAAAAATCAAAATCTAAACACAATCAGAAAAAAACTAAAAGTGAAAAGTTGTTAAAAGTGCCTTTTCAAATAATAATTTTTTTTAAATGAAAGAGAAAATAAGTGTGGTTATTTTATAATTAAAAAAAATCAATTTTATATATTATATCCAAACAAGCTTAAAAAAAAACTAGATTGAATACTACAAGATTTATTTTCATTCAAAAAAGTTTTTTAAAATTCTTTGAAATCCTAATTCTTTTAATTTTTTATTACAATAAACAAGTACAATAATTTATACGATTTTATAAAATCTTTAAAAATTAATCTCTAAATTATTTAATATTAAAATTACTATTTTTAAATTTGTGACAAATGGATTTTAAATATAAAAAAATTAACTTTGAAATCTTAATTTTAAACTCAAAACTCCGTAAATAAACGTTCTTGCAGCCACCATAATGAACTATAATTACAAGACATTATCTAATACGCAATTAGTAATTGATATAAAGAGATGATAACACAGATATAAAATACATGTGATTGCCAATGAAAAAGAATCATTACATCTAAAGAAATATATAAAGAGATACATAGAGTTTAATTCAGTTAGTAGAGATATACGATTATATTTTATATGGTTATGCTAACCGGTAGATCCGAACACTAGTTTAAGGATTAAAAAAAAGAAAATTTTGTATTGAAAATAACATTTTTTTATACTTTATAAACATATATTAACTACATAAGTTTCATTGTCAAAAAAAAAAAAAAACTACATAAGTTTCAATTTATTATTACTATATTATTATGTTTCATTAATTAGTGTCCGGAGACGTTATTTAATATTTTTTTATTTTATATGCAGGGGTTAGTGTTCAAATATCGGTCATTCCACATGAAATTTATAGCCACTATGTTAACTGACAAAAAATATATATGAGGGATCAAATTACACTAGTGTAACATAAATGTTACACCGCTTAATAACGCTCTAATAAAAATGAATTTTACAAAAACCACCGTTGAATTGAAAATATATATCATATAGATCATCCATGTTGTTTTAAATCAAGCAAACTTAGTGCATTTCATTAACTAGTTAACTAGTAAACATTCAATACATAAAAGAATAATATCAAATCTACGGAAACTAGCCCAATAATTGGCCACTCAAGCAAAAGTATGGGCAAAGATATTCGCTTGTCTCACAACAAACTTAACCTCAAAGTTTACAAACAATAACATAATTTCGATAATGTCAGCAACAATTAAACTAAATTCTAAGTTACCACTACGCCTGGTTCGAATAGCTTCAACCAACACTTTTTAGTCGTTTTCGAATTAAACTCTAACGTTTTTGTTATGGACTGAGCCTATAAAGCCCAATCTCCTCTTTAGCTGAGCACAGCCCAACAAAGATGTGACCCAAAAGCAACGGAATCATCCAACTCCACATACAGCGAAGCGTAACGCTCGCACCGGAATAATGAGCATTACTGCTCATCATGGCTCTTCAAGCCGTTTTCCGGCAGCCACTTGATGGGCATTTATTGTTCATTAGGGGTCTTGGCCCAGCGTTGGAGGCTATATAAACTCCTCATTTTGCTGAGTCAAGTACAATTTTACTTACATCTGAAAACCAAAACTTTACACAAATACTGACTTGAGCGTTGGAGTGTATACAGATACACAACCCCTTCCACTTCACCAGGGGCATTTGCAACATCAAGAACACCGACGAGGACGACTCTGATCAAGGTAAGATCAGTGACGCCGTCTGTGGGAACGATAAAATTTGTTCTCAAACCCAGCCCCTTAGCCTCGACTGGGGGGAATCTGTTCTGGCTCACCTATAAGTTTCACATTGCTTGGAACTCGAGGCTAATGGTAGTTTATATACAACACACCACACTCCTCTAACCAACTAAGGCGCCTTTTCTACAAAGGAAAAAACCGTGACGGGTTAACCCCAAAGCGGACAATTTCTCGGAGATGTGAATTTGAGGTCGGGTCGGTACATATTTATCCCCTGCGGATAAATCTGCGTTCTGTTCGGAACATTTTTCAAATTGAATTTTCAGTTGTATGTTGAATCATGTTCGATCTCAAATCGACGTTTATGATTAGTTACAGCGTGAAACTGTGTCATTATTTGACAATGGTGAATCTAAATCCCTCCTTATGACATAAAGAGGATGCACTTTTAAAGTTGCATGATTAATTGTATTTTTTGTTGTCAAAGATTAATTATAATTTATTGACGGTGTAAAAATTATATTGAAATGTATTTTTTTAAAAGAGATCAAATTACATCAGTATAACATTTAACATTTGAGTAATGTCATCGCTTACTTGAAACCTGAATCTTTACTAATTCCTTCTACCTTAGCTCAATTCAATTGAGCTACCCACCCCACTTGAAAAACTTATACCATATAGACCATTCTTATAATTTTGGGTTAAATATATTTTTAATCCTTATAAAATGGTGACCTTTAAAGTTTAGTCCCTATTTAATTTTTATTATATTTTCCTATGAAAAATTTCTCCCAGATAGTTTTAGTCTCTACTAAAACTAAATTTGTTTAATTATCACTAAATTTATAAATTTTTGAATGGTTTTTTTTGCAAGGTATGTCTAAAATATCATATAAAGCTTATTTACAAAAATTTAGAATTTTTTAACATGAGATGAATTAAATAGAAATTTTTTAAATTACACAAATTTAAGATAAAAATAACGAAAATCACGACAAAAAAATCAAATTTTGAGTTCTTTTTTTTTTTTTTGAAGAACTTTCCATAATATTCTAAACATACATGCAAAAAAAATCATTCAAAAATACACATTGAATTAGTAGTAGGGACCAAAACTGAGTGCATGATAATTTTTTAAGGGCTAAAAATATAATAAAAATTTATTGGGGACTAAACTTAGAAGGTGACCACTTTTTAGGGATTAAAAACAGATTTAACCCTATAATATTTTATAGAAATAAAATTATTTGATATTTTATTAAGGGTTAAATATGTTTTTAGTCCCTACTTTTATGTGAGTTTCAACTTTAATTATATTTTTAGTCCCTACATTTTTTTATTATATATTTAGTCAATTTCTTATGATTAGGATAACATAATTGACCACATAAGATAACTCCAATTGACTATAATAACATTTGCATCGAATGACGTGACATCTATGTGTCTATGTGGCTGATTTCGTTATCCAAGTCACAAAAAATTGACGGTAGAGACTAAAAATGCAAACGGCAAAAATGTAGGGGACTAAAAATATAATAAAAAAAAAATAAGGACTAAAAGTCGAAACTCACATAAAAATAGGGACTAACAACATATTTAAACGGTGTGCAATAAAAATACATAAATTGTTAATATTGGTTGTTCTCAATAACATATATAATGATTTTAGATTTCTATAAAAATTTACATGAATAATCTATGTAATATTAACTTTCAATTCAAAGGTAGATATATAAAATTTATATTCGTTAAAAGGTTACTAAATGGTTAAACTACTATTAAGTGTAATTCAATTCCTTTTTATATAGTAGAATATAATATATACACTATGAAAATCTATTAAAAACTTCTAATGAGAAACAAACACGTCACTTTCTTTAATCAAACAATGTTATGAACTTAATCCCTCTACTTTAAGAGAATCCAGTTGATTGGTTTTGGATTAAGTGCAATTAGGATGGACACTTTAACGTATATCATAATATAAAGTGATTGATGACTTTATATATGTTCAAGAATTTTGGTTAAATTAGGGGCCACAAGTTATAATCAAAGACGTAGCCTAATCAATGGACTATAAAGAGGACATTCGTCACTCCAAATTCAATTATTTTATATTGTGGCATCTATACTATTATTATTTGACTTACTCAAATCAAATAGTACACGTGTTATTTTTAAGTTTATTCTCAAGGAGAAAATTCATATGTAGCATTATTTTAATAACATGGCGTCTACGTGGCTTTTCTTTATGACCTAAAGGGACACGGTTCAATTCCCACTAACAACAAAACAATAATTTTATGATTTTTTTTCCTTTTTTTCCTTGCTTTTTGTTTATTGTTTATTAAATCTATTGTGAAAAAAAATAAATTAATAGGATTACCATCAATTCTATAGGATAAGTAACATAAAAATAATTTTTTGTCAAACAAAAAAATAGGATTGACTTGAATATTTTATAGGATAAGTAACATAGAAATCTATACTATTATTATTTGCCTTACTCAAATAAAATAGTACACGTGTCATCCTCACGTTTATTCTCAAGGAGAAAATTCATATGTGGCATTATTTTAATAATGTGGCGGCTACGTGACTTTTCTTTACGACCTAAAGAGACACGGTTCAATTCCCACTAACAACAAAACAATAATTTTATGATTTTTTTTCCTTTTTTTTGCTTGCTTTTTGTTTATTGTTTATTAAATCTATTGTGAAAAAAAAAATTAATAAGATTACCATCAATTCTATAGGATAAGTAACATAAAAATAATCTTTTGTCAAACAAAAAAATAGGATTGTCTTGAATATTTTATAGGATATGTAACATAGAAATGATCTGACTTAAGATTGGCATCATAAATTAAATATTGCCATCACTCACAAAAAAACAAGCAATTTATAAATTTAAATTTCTCTTAACTCAAAAAAAATAAAAATAGATTGGCATCACAAAAAAAGACAATTGTGTATTGCTTAAGGATTATCATAACTTCCGTAAAAAAACCAAAAAGATTAGCATAACTAATTTGTTACATATTTTAGATGTTTTGGGTCTCTTTTCCTCTATATATAGATATAGATGTTGATTTTAATATTTTTATTTGTCTATTTATCTCACACGAATTTTTTTCTTGCATATAGAAAATATACAAATTTGTTTCTTCCACTTAAGAAATCATCATGGCACAAAAATACGATAATATTTCTGAAATCAATTCCGAGAAAGACTTATGGACTATAGCTGCACGAATCATTCGTATTTGGTTCGTTCGAGATGTGAACCATGTTAACCATGGCGACACACGACCTTTCTCTCTTGACATGATTCTAATGGATGCATCGGTGTGTATTTTATATTTAATATTTAGTTTTTGTGTGTCTCTTTTTTATGTATGTTCTTATTTATTTTTTTGTTCCAGGGTAACAAAATTCATGCTACCATCCGAAAGACACTAACATACAAGTTTGAGAAAGACTTGAAAGGGGTAAGGTGTATTATTTCACTAACTTTGGTGTTGCCGCAAACCTCGGATCCTATAGAACAACACGTCACGAATATAAAATCAATTTTCAATTCAACACAAAGGTCAAAAGAGTATGAACACAATGGAATGAAAACTAAACGACTTGCGATTGAGTTGGATTATGATGGGTTAGTATATAGTGTTTATGTTTATTGTTTTATGTTATGTTTATTGTTTTATGATAATAATAGGTCTATATTTTTATTTTCTTACAGTTTCAAATACAAAGTTTACTTTATTTGGTCAATATGCCAAAGAAATTATTTCTATAGTTGCCGCTGGAGACTGGAGAGACCAAAAATCTCATTGTAGTTGTGCTATTGGCTAAGGTGAAAATTTGGAAAGGTATATTAACTATTTATTATTTAAACTTTATTATTTTTAGTCATGTCGATTTTTAATACATGACAATCATATATCTGTCGATTTTATATTAATTTGGAAAGGTAGTTGTGCTATGGATCTATATTATATCTCCACATGTGTTTTCAAGTTCATTCTAAATACACGACAATCACATATCTATCTCTTTCCTTTAATTCCAATTTTATTTATTTATTTGTCTGTGCCAACATCTGTTCAATTTTATTTTTGTTAAAGAGAATGACATTCTAATAAAGCATTATATGTTCATACCTTTTTTTTTAGAATCTACTACAATACAGAATACAATTTATGCAACAAAGTTGCTTTTCAATCCTAATTTTGTTGCAGCTACTGACTTGAAGAAAAGGTGAATTCTCTAAATATTAAATATTTATTTTACTTCGAGTTAATGATTAATAATATGATAATATGATAATTTATATTTTGATATCATTGTGTATGACATAGGATGTCTGAAAAGAATCAGACCCCATCTTCTGAAATATCTTTGATACAAGATGTGTCAAAGGTAAGCGATGAAGATGATTTCTTAAAGCTTACGTCAAAGAATACCATCGAAGGTCTCAAAGAATGTACCAAGGTTATGATATTAATGATTATATGTACTTCAAAAATTTTGCAAATAAAAATTTTAATTTACAAATTTCCCTTTGCGTCTAGGATTCCTGTTTTGCTGTTTTGGCCACTGTCAAATTTGTCGTAGATGCGGATAATTGGTGATATACAGCATGCTCATACTGCAATAAGAAAGTAATACCTGATGAGCGCATGTATTATTGTTCGAGACATCAGTGTCATTTCTGCCACTTCAATATTCAATGTTATTTCCTTTTGGTGAAGATGGTTTCCATTTAAATATTAATATTATATCAGAGAATCACGGAAATGTTCAACGAAAAAGATTAAATGTTACCATGAGGGAGTTTATTTCATACAGGATTCAAGATAGACAGGTTGAGTATGGCAACATTGTGAACTCGAGAAGACTTTTTCAACAGTTTGTAGTTGATTGCTTCACGATGTTGGAAACACAGAAACTTTCATACATACGAAACAATCAACATACGATACGATGTGACATATTAAATGATGTCCAAGAGGCTTTGACAAGCGGTGAGACAAATGCAAAAGACACCGGTCGTAAAATAGTTCTCCCGGCGTCGTTTGTAGGAGGTCCGAGATATATGTTTAATAACTGTCAGGATGCTATGGCTATTTGTAAGAAATTTGGTTATCCGGGCATGTTCATCACCATTACATGTAACTCAAATTGGAGAGAGAGTCAAGATTTTATCAAAATTCATGGCCTGAAGGCGCACGAGAGACCTGATATTATTTCCAGAGTCTTCAAAATGAAGCTTGATCAATTGATGGATGATTTGAAGAAGAATGAGCTATTTGGGAAAGTTGATTCAGACATGTCTTTATTAATTAATTAATTAATAATTTATTATGTATTTTGATTTATTAATATTTATTTACATTAACTAAATATTAATCGTTCTCTTCAAGAATGTACACGGTTGAGTTCCAAAAAAGAGGTCTTCCACATGCTTATATTTTAGTGTGGTTAAGTGCTGATAATAAACTTCATACAAGTAATGATATTGATAAGATTATTTCGGCGGAACTTCCTGATCCTAAATTATATCCAAAATTGTTTGAAGTAGTAACATCGTTTATGATACATGGTCCTTGCGGTGAGATTAATCAGGGGTCACCGTGGATGAAAAATTTTAAATGTTCCAAATTCTATACCTAAAGCATTTAGATCGTCAACTACAATTGATGAAGATGGTTGCCCTAGATATCGAAGATGTGACAATGGAGTGTCATTTCAAAAAAACGGTGCTACCATTGATAATCGATCTGTTGTACCTTATAATCCACATCTTTTAGTCCGTTATGGAGGTCATATAAATCTTGAATACTGCAACAAATCAAATTCTATCAAATATTTGTTCAAGTATGTTAATAAAGGTCCTGATCGAGCAACGATTGGGGTTTCAAAGAACGCTAATACTACTGATAAAGATAAACACGTTGATGAGATACAACAATACTATGATTGCAGATATGTTTCCCCATGTGAATCTACTTGGCGAATTTTGCATTTGAAATGGCCGTCGGTCTTGAAATTGACATTTCATTTGGCAAATGAACAATCTTTATTATTTAAAGACCATGAGAATATTCAAACAGTGGTTGATAGGGGTGAAAGTTCAAGCACTATGTTTCTAGCATGGTTTAAAGCTAACTGCATGTATTCTGAAGGTAGGGATTTATTATATTCAGAATTCCCATCAAGATTTCGGTACATAAAAGATGAAAAAAGGTGGCAACTTCGATAGAGGGGAGATCAAATTGGAAGACTGCAGTACACACCACCTGGTGTTGGAAACCTATTTTATCTAAGGTTATTGTTGACAAAACAAAGAGGTTGCATGGGGTACAAATGCTTGAAAACTGTTGATGGAAAAACTTATGATACTTATCAAGAGGCGTGTCAAGCACTTCGATTATTAGGGGATGATAATGAATTCATTGAGTTGATAAAGGAAGTAAGTGAACTGCATCATGGTCACCAATTACACAGTATGTTTGTTTATTTGATGGTAATTACTTCCATGGAAAATCCACGTGATGTTCGGAATGCAACATGACATTTGTTGTCGGATGGAATCTTATACAACCGGAGGGGTGAATTAAAAATTCCAGGTAATTCATAGTTTTATTATTAATCATAAATAATTGATATTCCTAATTAGGTATATTGTAGATAACTGAAACTGTTATTTTTAGATTTACAAATTCCAGTTGATGACTTGAAGAACTTATGTCTAATTGAGATTGAGAAGTTGTTGAGAGGAAACAAAAAATCACTCGAAAATTTCAAGAAAATGCCTCAGCCTGATTATACAAATGTAGCTTGATTTGGTAACAACTTTATTGCAGATGAATTAAGTTATAATAGGGATGAAATGGCCAGGATACATGATCAACTATCTAGCATGCTTTCACCAGAGCAGAAATTTATTTACAATCAAATTGTGGACTCTGTTGAATCTGGATCTGGGGGTTTTTTTCTTTTTATATGGATATGGAGGAACATGAAAAACATTTATTTGGAGAACATTGTCTTCTGGACTGCATGTTAAAGGATACATTGTACTTAATGCAGCTTCCAGTGGCATAGCATCCTTATTACTACCAGGTGGTCGTACAT
Organism: Trifolium fragiferum; assembly: GCA_954870985.1. Classification (NCBI taxonomy): domain Eukaryota; kingdom Viridiplantae; phylum Streptophyta; class Magnoliopsida; order Fabales; family Fabaceae; genus Trifolium; species Trifolium fragiferum. The sequence goes on along the minus strand of OX940792.1, from coordinate 44,442,535 downwards.
CGCATTCATTGTTTGAAATTCCACTGCAAATTAATGAGAGATCGATATGTAGTTTTAAAAAAAAGCGCAAGGCTGAATTGTTGAGAAGAACCAAATTAATCATTTGGGACGAAGCACCTATGATGCATCGTTGGTGCTTTGAGGCTTTGGACAGGTCATTACGTGATATAATGTCTTAAGATGGTGTGGACAACAACGATAAACCATTTGGTGGTATATCAGTTGTTTTAGGGGGTGATTTTAGACAGATTTTACCGGTTATTAGGAAAGGATGTCGACAGGACACAGTGGCAGCCACCATCAATTCATCCAAGTTGTGGGGATCATTGCAAAGTTTTGGAGCTTACAACAAATATGGGTTTAACCGCTTCGACTGATCCTGCTGAGCAACTTGAAATAAAAGCGTTCGCTGAATGGATTCTTTCAATCGGTAATGGAAATGGGACTGCAAATGAGAGTGGAGAATTTTTTTTGAATATTCCTGATGATCTGTTAATAAAAGATTCAACTGATCCATTACGTTCCCTTATTGATTTTGTGTATCCTGATTTTTTGCAAAATATGAAGAATTCCGATTTTTTTCAAGAGCGTGGTCTACTTGCCCCAACTTTGGATGCAGTCGAGCATGTTAATGATTATCTTCTATCGTTGGTCCCCGAAAGTGAGCAAGAATATTATAGCTCTGATTCGGTTTGCAAATCAGATGCAAATAGTGAGATACACAGTGAATGGTTCACAACTGAATTCTTAAATGATATTGAGTGTTTCGGCATTCCAAATCACAAATTAACATTTAAAGTTGGATGTCCAGTGATGTTGATGAGAAACATTGATCATGCTGCTGGGTTGTGCAATGGGACTAGATTAATCATCGATATTCTTGGAATAGATTATATTGGTGCAACCGTTATTACTGGAAAAAATGTGGGTGATAAAATCATTATTCCAAGATTGAATTTGATACCAAGTGACCCTGGATTACCTTTCAAGTTTACTAGAAGACAATTCCCATTGACCTTATGTTTTGCAATGACAATAAATAAGAGTCAGGGCCAATCGCTTCCTCGTGTCGGCATATATCTTGCTAAACCTGTATTCACTCATAGACAATTATATGTCGCTTTGTCTAGAGTGACATCAAGGAAGGGTCTGAAGATGTTGATATTAGATTAAGAAAATCGAGTGTGTAGTCAGACCGTTAATGTAGTTTATTGTGAGGTTTTTAACAATGTCAAATAGTGTTTTTTTTTTCATTATAATAAAAGTGACTGTCAAGTGAATTATTAGATTTCTCTCATATTCATCCATTTTTATTTATATTTTACATTTTCAAAATATTCAACTCAATTCTTCTAAATCAGCTAAAATATTATATTGAGTATAAAACCTACAAATATTGTATGTTTGTCTAAATGTTATTTTTCTATAATTACAAAAATAATACGAATAGTATATGACTTTAATTAATACTTTATAGATAAAAATAATATAATATGTGATGAATTAAACTATTTTTATATGATTAATTTTAACAAAATTCTAGCCCGTGCTTGGCACGGGTGCATATACTAGTATATATATATATATATATATATATATATATATATATATATATATATCACATAACAATGGTAAAGATATATGAGAATATAAGAATGAATTTTCAACCATCAGATTAAAAAGAAAGGTTGAGATTAAAACAAGTTTTTAAATGTGTCATGTGACTTCTGGTCTGTAACCTCCATAACCTTACCTTTTGGTTTTTAATATGTAATTAAACAAAAAAAATTATGAAAGTCATTTAACATTTTTTTTTTTACGGGAGTCACTTAACAATTATGTGTTTCCTTCCAAAAGAAAGATACCAACTCTCTCTCCCTTGATTCAAGCTTCTTCTTTTTTTGGATGAAAATTTAAGATTTGTTTTTGAGATATGTTTCTGCACATCAAAAATACACACATATATATATGGTGAAACAAAAGAATATTTAAGTTCTGACACCCCTTGCAAATCTGATGAAAATTTTGATATTGAGAGTGATTGGTTTACGTCTGAATTTTTGAATGATATTAAATGTTCAGGTATACCAAATCATCGTTTGAACTTGAAGGTTGGAGTTCCTATCATGCTTTTGAGAAACATTGATCAAGCAGGTGGTTTGTGTAATGGAACAAGATTGCAAGTGAATGATCTTGGTATAAATATAATTACAGCAACTGTTATTGCCGGTAAAAGTATTGGTGAAAGGGTATTAATACCAAGGATCGATTTGGTTCCTTCGGATTCTGGTCTTCCATTCAAATTTCAAAGAAGACAGTTTCCTATCTCATTGTGTTTTGCTATGACAATTAACAAAAGTCAAGGACAATCATTATCTAAGGTAGGATTGTATCTACCTCGACCTGTCTTTACACACGGTCAGTTTTACGTAGCTGTATCTAGAGTAACAACAAAAAAAGGTTTGAAGATGTGCATTTTGGATGAAGAAGGAAAGACATGCACTTCAACTATCAATGTTGTTTATCCGGAAGTTTTTGATAACCTTTAATTTTATGGAAGCAAAAGGTATACATTTTTAAAAATTTTCCACTAATTCAAATATTTTTACAAGTGAATCAAATAACAATTATTACTTTGTTCCATTTTTTGTAGGATGCAGCATCACATTTCAAGAGCATCATAAAGTCAATGGATATTGCATTTAACTATATGTTTTGTTTTGAAGTTGTGTAATATTATAACAACTTAGCGGATATATTATTTTTGCTACTTCGTTGATTATGATTCGGTCAACATTTTGTTGGCATGTAATATGATTATACATTATCTTTTATGCCTACATAGCAATTATGTACTAAATCATGATTATCCATTAGCATTTGCAACTCAAATTTTTGTATGAAATTTTAAATATACGGAGTTCCCCGTGCGTTGCACGGGTACTCCGACTAGTATATATATATATATATATATATATATATATATATATTTGACCTTTTGAATTTAGATCTTCTTCAAAGGTTGAGATAGAATCCCTAAATCTCATTAGAATACCTAGAGCCTTGCTATGAATGTTCCTCTCTGTTGATCTGTTGGATTCGCTGGTAATGGGTTAAGGACTGTATTCACTTGTTCATCTACTTCTTGAACAATGAATATCACATTCATCTGTTTCATCCATGTATCCCAATTCTTTCCATCAAGAATGGGCAAATTCGCGTGGAAATTGCTTTTTCCAACCATGGTTGATTCACCTCAACCTTTGATTCTCCTCTTGAAGAAGATTTGAATCAAAATATCTTGGATCGTGCTTGCTCTAGATACCACTTTGTTGGGGATAAAACCCAATGACAAAGAACACAGAAGAAAGAAAATGATGAAGAGAATATGAAACTTAGGAAAGAAAGAATGTTAAAAATCTTATTCACAAAAGATTGATATTTACATGTGAAGTTACATCCGTATTTATACACAACTATCTAACGGATAACTTCAAACTAACTACCAAAACAGAAAAACATAACTGAACAGAGGTTCAGAAAACAGAGCTTCAGAAATAAAACAGAGCTTCAGAACGAATCGAGCTTCAGAAGCAGATGAGCTTCAGAAGCTGCGAAGCTCCAGAAGCTGCTGAGCTCCAGAAGCTGTCTAGCTTCAGAACCTGAGACACTTCAGAAGCTTGAGAGCTTCAGAAGCTAGGAGCATTCAGAAGCTGCAACCATGTTTCAAAACTTGGCTTACAAAACCAATAGAATTTAAGATTAGTGTATTGTACTATAGAATCTATCTATTAAAAATATCATCTGTTATTTTATAGAATAAAAATTACGTGTAACCCTTTATAAACAGTTCTCCACTGGTGCTATAACTTTTATTTACTGGTGCTATAATTCTTCTGTTAAAAAATGAATATCTTCGCAAAATAAACACAATTTTTTTTTTCTTTTTGTTTTCATGTTATATGAATTAAACTTTTTAGTTCGTTTCAACTTTCAATACATTTTTGGTAAATATTTAAATTTAATCTATTTTTTTTCTCTGACCTTCTGTCGATAATATTTTACTAGCTAGCTAGTCCCACCTTTAGGTCATAAACTCACAATTATATACTTTGATTTTCATACATGATTTTTTTTTTAATAAAAGCATGCTTTCAAACATGATGTGCTACTACATGCTCGTTTGATATATGTATTATTTAAGTTCTTTTCCGAAGTAATTTATGCCTCTAATGTAGCACACTCCATGCCACAATCAGTTTAGAAAGCGATGTTTATCGGTTTATTTAATCAACACTCATTGCGATTGACTTGTAAGGACAAAGTGAACCGCCAACTTTAGGATTAATTTAAAACAAAATTCCATAATAGTGAGTGAGTGAGTGAACCATCCAAAACAAAACCTACTTGACTAGTAGATAGAGATATGGCCACTATTGAGCTTCATAGTTGGCTTCCAACCCGTGACGCACTGTCTCCGGGCATATATTTACCTCGACTGAGCTAGTTTTTATACATATATAATTGTTCCTTTATCCACTTCTTAATTGAACTAGGTACTTGTATCTGAATTAAGTTATTGATAATTTATCCAAGTGTGTCTTTTTTAGTTCAACTAAAGTTACGAGCTCGATTCGTGATTTGGATATGCAGTAGTGTTAATATTTTTTGGGAGAATTTATTGTCTATTTGTATTCGACAATGCTTGGGGGATTAATTTTTATAGTTGCGCATATATGATACCTAATTTTTATGCTAAAAGAAAAGGTTATTGATAATTCATAATAACCTGGTAGAACTAGTCTCGGATATATGATACCTAATTTTTACGCTAAAACAAAACCATTTTATGTTAAACTTTATGAATTAAAAAAAGAAATAGAAACAATACCATAAAAAAAATAGAAAAAGTAGTTTCAATCACGTTTTCATCTTCTACCAAAACTATTTGCCCAAGAACTAGAAATAACGAAGTAGAAGATGACTCCGACGATAGAACTAGAAATAAAACTTTTTAAAATGGTATTTTTTTAAAGATTTACTCCCAAATAAAAATTATTTCCAAAATAAAGATTTTCAAGATTTATTTTCAAATCTTTTTTAATTTAAAAAACAAGAATCTTTATTTTTTAAAAACAAAACCATTTTATGTTAAACTTTTTGAATTAAAAAAAAATAGAAACAGTACCGTAAAAAAAATATAAAAAGTAGTTTCAGTCACGTTTTCATCTTCTACCAAAACTATTTGCCCTAGAACTAGAAATAACGAAGTAGAAGATGACTCCGGCGATAGAACTAGAAATAAAACTTTTTAAAATGGTTTTTTTTTTTTTTAAATAAAGATTCTGTTTTTTTAATTAAAAAAGATTTGAAAATAAATCTTTAAAATCTTTATTTTGAAAATAATTTTTATTTGGGAGTAAATTTTTATTTTTGGTGCAAAATAAAAAAAATCTTTAAAATTATTTTTTTAAAAAAATAAAATATTATCTGACGTGGAATTTTAAAAAATATATAAATGATTTTTTTCCACGTGTACAAGCCACGTCAGCATATGTGCACAGTCACATATTCTGCTGTACATCCAGGGGGCAAAATGAGGGAATCTATGTTTTGCAGGAGGTAAACAGAAAAAAAATCTGCACAAAGGGGTAAACGAAAATTCGCTTATTTTGCAGGGGGTAAATGATCATTTATCCGGTGTTGGGTGAGTTGATTATCCTCTACAAAAAGAATTTTAATTTTGTTCTTACGGTTGCTTATTTGAAAGGAATTTTGCTAAAAATTTAAAATGAAACTAGATGTTTAATAGTTGACTTAAAAATATTAGTTTGATAACAAGTTTGAATATTTTAAATTTTTAAATATAGTTTTGGTCTCTCAGTTTTTTTATTATTGCTATCCGATTCACCGAACCGTTTAATTTGATTTGATGGTCAGTTCTGGTATTAAGTTGTTTCAGCCTGTTATGGGGATCGAACCGTGGTCCTCTCTATCAAGTCCAGCATCAATAATCATTAGATCAACTAACAATTAGTTGTCTCCCAAACTTTAATTGTTTGATTTTAACCTTTTTAAATTTTAGAATTGCTCATTGTAAAAAAAAAAAGTTTTCAAATTGCTTGATTTTATTTCGATTGTTCAATTCTAACACTATAGTTTATCCCATTTTATATTTGGTAGCCCCTTATAATAACTAATGAATAGTTATGTCTCCCAAACTTTAATTGTTTGATTTTAACCTTTTAAATTTTAGAATTGCTCATTATTAAAAAAAGTTTTAAAATTGCTTGATTTTAAGTCTAAATTTTCAATTGTTCAATTCTTTTTTTTTTTTTTTTTTTTTTTTTTATAAGTTTCAATTGTTCAATTCTAACACTACAGTTTACCCCATTTTATATTTATTTGCCTCTTAATAACTAACGAACTTCAAAATTTTTGCTTCTGTGGAGATGCTTCCATGATAAATTACCAACTGATGATAATTTACCTTTGAGAGGATGCAATCTACCTTCTATGTGCAGTTTATGTGGGATTCAAGCTGAAACTACTTAACATATTTTCTTGGAATTGGCTTGGTTCCCTTATCAACATTCATTGTAGCTTTAGCAACATTCTTGATGTCATCTCCATCTGCAACAGGAATTGATCCCCCTCTTTCTAAGTTAACTCTTACTGCAACTATTATCAATTGTTTCAATATAATTTTGTTCTCTAGAAATCAACTTCAGTTCGCATACAAGAAAACTCTTTTTCTGCTATCAATCATTGTTGCTAATGTGGCACTTTCTGGAAAAATTTCTAATATTCATACTTTTTCATCCATCTCTGAATTTATTATTGTAAAGGCTATGCATGTGCCTTTGAAATTCTTTAATGCTCCTGTTATCAATTTTAGATTAATTTATTGTCTATTATTGTTATTATTATTTTATATTTTATATAAAATAAAATGATCCATCATGACAAATATTTGTGACATTCAATGGAGTATATCATAGTTAATTAATAAGTTGAATGGAAATGGATAGTTGTAAGTTAAACGGAAACACTTTTTTGTTGGTCTAGTGTATATGTGATTTTGCTATCCTATGGTGGCATACATGTTATTTTTAACTTAGTTAAACATATATGGCGCAAGGAAAACAAATGTGTAGATCGGTTAACTAATTACAATCTTAGCTAAAGTTTATTAATTTAATGTAAGAAATCTGATAACTCCTCTTAAAGAATTTTAAAATCTTTTTTTTAATGATATATCCGAGACTTAATTATATGTCTAGGAACGTTAATGTAATCTTATAATTCTTCTATTTTGGACTTTGCCCTCATTTTTCTAAAAAAATAAAATAAATTACTCCATGAGTAACTCTCCATCGACTTATTCCGCTTAATAACTCGATATTGTCATTATATTTCTTCATTCCGACCGTTGATTTCAAATATCTCATTGAGTAGATCAACTCTATAAATTTTTATAAAAATTCAAAACCGTTTGATACTTTTTCTGATAACTTCAATTGAACGTACGACAAACTTTTCAAAAAACCGTTGAATTTCAATAGGCCGAATACATAACTACATTTTTTGAATTTTTTATAAAAATTTGTAGAGTTAATCTACTCAATGAGATCTTTGAATTCAACGGTCGGATTGAAGAAATATAATGTCGATATCGAGTTATTAAGCGGAGTAAGTCAATGGAGACTTACTCCTAGAGTCAACGGATCCCTCCTCATATATATATATATATATATGAGTCATGATCCGTTGACACCAAATAGTTTAACACCAAATGTTACACCTCTCAATAACGTTTTAACCGATATAAATTTCATAAAATTCACCGTTGGATTGAAAGTTTATATCATATAGATCATTTGTGCGAATTGTCAGACAAATCTAAAATCATTTGATATGTTATTGAGATACGTCAAAATTAACAGTTTGGGCGTTTTTTAAAATGCCGTTAATCTTTATGCGTCTTAATGACATATCAAATGATTTTGAATTTGTCTGACAATTTACACAAATGATCTATATGATATAAACTTTCAATCCAATGGTGGATTTTATAAAATTTATATCGGTTAAAACGTTATTGAAAGGTGTAACATTTTATGTCAAACTATTTGGTGTCAACGGATCCTGATTATATATATATATATATATATATATATATATATATATATATATATATATATATATATATATATATATATATATATATATTGGGGCTTGCTTGTTAAACAAGTTTTCTTTGTTTTAAAAATAAAATAAAAATAACTAACGATTAGTTATGTCTCTCAAACTTTAATTGTTTGATTTTAACCTTTTAAATTTTAGAATTGCTCATTGTAAAAAAAAAGTTTTAAAATTGCTCGATTTTAAGTTTTATCAATTGTTCAATTCTAACACTCAAGTTTATCCCATTTTATATTTGCTTACCCCAAGTTTACCCCAATATAATCATGACATGTTGCATAACATGGCCTAATAATGTGATTTTCTTATGAACGGCCAAAATCAATAATTAATTATTAATATTAGTATTTTTTTTATTTACCGCGACTTGAATCCAGGTTTTTTTTAATATACCCTGTCCCCCCAACACACATAAGGTAATTTAAGGACTACAAAGAACAAATTTTTTATTTGTATGGACTAAAATCAAAATACGTAGTTATAGAAATTGATATCAATATAATATTTAAACCCATTTTCTAGTATTTACCTATGGATGCTCCTATTTAACGTTTTTTGTTTTTTTTTTGGTGAAAAACCAAACGTGTCTTTCTCAATATATTACTTTTGAGTTTTGATAGTTGCACCTAAAAAAAATATTGCTTTTAGAGTGATGTATTGATGATTTGAAATGGGTGCGACCAATACCTAACCCCAGTGACGGTGACCGGCTAAAAATGTATATTCCTAATTGGAAGAAGTATATACGTAGTTTTAGGGGCTAAAAATGTATATTCCTAATTGGAAGAAGTATATACGTAGTTTTAGGGAATTGGATTCTGTGCAGTCGAATTTTCGCTGCAGTCGTCTTACAATCGTCCGATCTTAATCGGATGATTTAAATAAATGCAGTCTTTAAATTAAGTGTTTAAATTATGACCGTCCGATTTCGATCGGACGGCTTTAAACAGTCTGACTGCACGACTGCACCAAAAAATTAAATGCATGCAATCCGGGTCCGTAGTTTTAGCATCAAAGTTTTTAGTTTAATTAAATTTGTATTAAAACTTTGATGGGTCTTTCGTGGATAACTTGGGTATTTCCCGTTTGTGGAGGGCTCATTCATTATTTCTTCTATCATCATCAAGTTACGCATTAAACTTTTGTATATGGGTATTAATTATTTGCTTACATTCCACTTCACTTCCCTACTCAACCTGCTTAGCTAAACTTGAGCAATACAATTAAAATACAGGAATTGTTCGGTTAGAGAGAAATTGAAAGCAAATTAAAACACATAGTAATTGAATTGAGAACTACAAAACCAATAATTTATACAAGAATTTTTGTGTTATAAAAATTTTCCTCTATATTTATATATAAAAAGAATATTGGCAAAAAGAAAAAGTATAGGAAACTGATGGTAATATTTGAGGTAGTCTTATATGAAATATGTTAAATATGTTAAACACTAAGAGTCGATTGAATTTGTAGTGTTTGATAAAATTAATGATTTAACTAACTTATAAGTATGAAATGACATAAAAAAATATGTTTAATTAATATTTAATATTTTTCTTGAAGATGGTAGAGTAAAATTGAAAGAAAAAAATGATAAAATATAAGTTATAAGCTCATAAGCTATTTGAAATAACGTTTAAAAATAAACTAAAATTTAGTACAATAAACTATAAACTTCTTTTGAAAAATATTTACGAAACAATGTTTTTTTGATCATATGAGCTAATAAGCTATAAGCTCAAAATTTGACATTACCAAAGAGAGCTTAAATACAAATGTCATTTGTTTGTGTCTTATTAAATGTCATTCAATAACACTTCAACAAATGCAAATTTTACAAAATTTAGCGTTAGACTGAAAGTTTATATTATATAACATCATTCATGTTGAGTTTTAAAGAAATATAAAATCATTTTATATGCTTTTGAGATACGTTCACTACAACATTTTAGGCCTACCGCAACGCATAAATTTTGGGATGTAAAAAAAAGTTCTCGTAGGGTGTCTAAGGCAACCCTTTTTGTAAACCATTGTGATAGTATATATATTTTTGTTAATTGTATGCAACAGTAGAAAACCGTTCTTATAGATACCAACAAGAACAGTTTTCTATCTGTAATCTACAACAACGGTTAAAAACGGTACTAATATAATTTTAAATTATTTTAATAAAATATATTTTTCATTGTATTTTTTTTTTGTGGAAGTTTGGGGAAAACCGTTTTTATAGTCAATTGCAACAAGAACGGTTTTTTATTTTTAATCTATAATAACGGTTAAAAATTGTACTCGTATAATTTTAAATTATTTTAATAAAATAATTTTTTCATTGTATTTTTTTTGTGAAATTTTGAAGAAAACCGTTCTCATAGTCAATTGCAACAAGAATGGTTTTTTATTTTGTAATCTATAATAACTGTTAAAAATTGTACTCGTATAATTTTAAATTATTTTAATAAAATAGTGTATATCCATTCCAAATTATAAGGGTTTAGTCACTGTTGAGACCTTTTAGGGTGTTGGCTTCATTTGGTAAAATAAGCCTGATTCCATGATGTGGAGCATGATGTGTGGCACATCAGGGTTCACATCTGGACGCCCTACTGGACGCGCCTTTATTTATTTAAACGCGATCTTTAGAAAAAGATTTGTTTTTCAAGTATATCGTGCCAGCTTGCGCGCCAAGGAACAAGATAATCTTTCATGGTTCTGTTTTATTTTATCGGCCGACTTTGATCAAAAAGATTTGAAACAAACAATTAAAAGATTATGATCAAATAAATCTCAAGGAGAATTAACAAAGGCCAGCTGTCAACATTGAAGATCCAAGCCCATGAAAATTGTTCTATATAAAGGAAGACTTAAGACATAATGAAGTACGAAGCCAAGAGTTGAAGATATCGAGTCTTAGGTCTTAGTCTGTTCATTGTTAATTGTGAGCCTTCACTTGAATCATAATTTTGATACAAGTAAGGACTGAGTTTGATAGAGTTGTAATCTCTAGTGTTCTTTCTCCAAAGCTTTGAAGCAAGGAGTTAGAGTGTGCAACACTCAAAGCCTTTAGGCACGAGTGCATAGTTTTCTAGAAGTGTGTCTCCAAACTGAGTTTGTTATTAAATCCTTACTGGGTAAGGTTGAGGGGGAGTGAGCAGAGGTTCTCATATCTAGGAGTTCCTAGGTAGAATTAGCACGGGTAGTGATTAAGTGAGAAGTTGTAAACGGGGGAGTTTAGCTTTGAATTGATACTACCATAGTGGATTCATCCCTGGATTGGTATCCTCCAGAATAGGGCTTGTTATAAGTGCCGAACTGGGTTAACAAACTCACATGTTCTTTTGTTTTCTGCACTTTATATTGTTTACTTGTTCATCAAGTTCAGTTGTTCACGATGTTGACACATTAGGCTACACATCGTACGATTCCTAAAGTGTACACATCGTGCTACACATCTGACACTTGCCACCAGAATTTCAATTGGCATCAGAGCAGGCACCCTGCCTGTTTGAGGGTGAGCTCCAGGGAAGTTACTTTCTGGAAACATGGACAAGGATGGAACAACGGTCAACAAACCACCCCTCCTGGATGGAACCAACTATGACTACTGGAAGCCAAGGATGATTGCCTTCCTAAAGTCACTTGACAGCAGAACTTGGAAAGCTGTGCTCAAAAGCTGGGAGCATCCCAAAATCTTGGATGCTAATGGTGTTGACACTGGTGTACTCAAGCCAGAGGAAGATTGGTCAGCTGCAGAAGACACTGCATCACTTGGAAACTCCAAAGCTTTGAATGCTTTATTCAATGGAGTGGACAAGAACATGTTCAGATTAATCAAGCAGTGTACTGTTGCAAAGAATGCCTGGGAGATACTCAGAACCACTCATGAAGGCAATGCCAAGGTAAAAAGCTCAAGAATCCAACTTCTCAACACTAAGTTTGAAAACCTCAGAATGAAAGAAGAAGAATCAATTCATGACTTTCACATGAATTTGCTTGAGGTGGACAATTCCTTTGAGGCTCTAGGTGAGAAATTGTCTGAAGAAAAGCTTGTGAGAAAGATGCTTAGGTCTCTACCCAAGAGATTTAACATGAAAATCACAGCTATTGAAGAAGCTCAAGACATCCCAAGTATGAAACTTGAAGAACTTGTGAGCTCGCTTCAAACTTTTGAGATGAACTTTAGTGAGCCAACTGAGAAGAAAGGAAAAGGCATAGCTTTTGTATCTTGTGCTGGTGAAGAGGAAGAAGCTGATGAATCAGATGATGACCTCTCAAATGACTTAGCCATGTTGGGAAGACAATTCAACAAGCTTCAAAGGAGGGTGGACAGAAGACCAAGGAGGAATGTGAGGAACATCCAGACTGACAACAGTAAAATAGGTAACACTTCAACAAAAACTAAAACTGATGATAAGTCAGCTCAGAACAAGGGTGTTCAATGTCATGAATGTGAAGGCTTTGGTCATATAAGATCAGAATGTGGCACATATCTGAAGAAGCAGAAGAAAGGCCTAACTGTATCATGGTCTGACGAAGACTCTGACACTGACTCAGAGAATGTTGCTGCTAATCATGTTAGTGCCATGACTGGGGTGGATAATACTGATGACGAATCTGATGATGAAGAACTCACCTTTGATGAACTAGCCTCAGTCCATAAAAAGCTATTTATCAAGAGTGAGGAACTGTACAAGGTCAATGAAGAGCAGAAGGAAATCATCAGTCAACTGGAGACAGAGAAGGGTCAACTACAGAGTCAAGTTGCTAGTCTTAAAAGTGAAGTCAAGTTACTGTCAACCAACTTGAAAAATATGACCAAGTCTGTAAAGATGCTCAGTCCTGGAACCAACATGCTTGATGAAATTTTGAAAGTAGGAAAGCATGCTGGTGACTCATCTGGTGTAGGATTTAAGAACAAACGTCACAGCAAGAAGACAAATACTAAGTTTGTTCCTGCTCAGAAGAAAACTGACCCTGGCAGAATGTGGACACATCACACTACACATCAGAGACCTGCTGGCAAAGAGAAGTTTAATGCTTGGAGATGCCACTACTGTGGGAAGAATGGTCACATCAAGCCCTTCTGCTACAAACTCTATGGGTATCCTAAGAAAAGGACTCAGGTGCAAGCCAAAACAGCAAGGGTCACTCCTAAGAAGATGTGGAAGCCTAAAGTTTCTGAAACTGCACATATCGCTCACACTTCTCTTAGAGCATCTTCTAGTAATGATTGGTATTTTGATAGTGGTTGTTCTAGGCATATGACTGGTGTTGAGAAATTTCTCACTAATATCAAGCCTCATACAACAAGCTTTGTAACCTTTGGAGATGGAGCAAAAGGTGAAATCAAGGGCAGTGGTAAACTCTGCAGCAAAGGCTTACCTGACCTAGATGATGTGCTACTTGTCAAAGGTTTGAAGGCTAATCTTATCAGCATAAGCCAACTATGTGATCAAGGTCTTAAGGTCAACTTCACAAAGAATGAGTGTCTTATCACTTCTAACAAAGGAGAATTGTTGATGAGAGGATCTAGGTCAAGGGACAACTGCTATCTATGGATTCCTGATGAAACAGCTCACTCCACTACATGTTTGATAAGTCAGGAAGAAGAAGTAAAGCTTTGGCACCAAAGACTTGGCCATTTGAATCTGAAGGGAATGAAGAAGATTGTGTCCAAGGAAGCTATTAGAGGTCTACCAAAGCTTAAGATTGTTGAAGGCAATATATGTGGTGAATGTCAAGTTGGAAAGCAGGTTCAGATGTCACACCCAATGTTACAACATCAGGTGACATCCAGAGTTCTTGAACTGCTACATATGGACTTGATGGGACCAATGCAGGTAGAGAGTATTGGTGGTAAAAGATATGCTTTTGTGGTTGTAGATGATTTCTCAAGGTTCACCTGGGTTAGCTTCATCAGAGAGAAGTCTGACACTTTTGATGCATTCAAAGAACTATGCCTTAGACTACAAAGAGAGAAGGATAGTGGCATTGTTAGAATCAGAAGTGATCATGGGAAGGAGTTTGAAAATTCAAGATTCTCTGAGTTTTGTGCTGATGAAGGAATTGGGCATGAGTTCTCCTCACCAATCACACCCCAACAAAATGGTGTAGTTGAGAGAAAGAACAGAACCTTGCAAGAGGCTGCAAGAGTTATGCTACATGCCAAGAAGCTACCTTACTATTTTTGGGCAGAGGCCATGAGTACTGCATGCTATGTACACAACAGGGTGACTCTGAGAAAAGGTACTTCAATCACACTGTATGAGATATGGAAAGGAAGAAAACCAACTGTCAAACACTTCCATGTCTTTGGTAGCAAGTGCTATATCTTAGCTGACAGAGAGCAAAGGAGGAAGATGGATCCCAAGAGTGATGAAGGAATCTTTCTAGGCTATTCCATAACCAGCAGAGCCTATAGAGTCTTCAACAACAGAACAAGAACTATGATGGAATCCATCAATGTTGTCATAGATGACTGTTCAGACAATGTACCTGATGTTGATCCTGATGTGGACACATCTCACCCCCTGCCTGAAGACTCTGAAGTTATAGAGATTCCTGAGAAGACTGATCAGCAAGAAGATGTGACTCCAGTGAACAAGGGTCCCTCTGTTAGAGTTCAAAAGAATCATCCAAAAGAACTCATAATAGGGAATCCTGAGTCAGGGGTTATGACAAGGTCAAGAGAGGTTGTATCCAATGCTTGTTTTGTGTCAAAGGTAGAACCAAAGAATGTGAAAGAAGTCTTGACAGATGAGTTCTGGATTGAAGCTATGCAAGAGGAGCTGAACCAGTTCAAGAGGAATGAAGTGTGGGATTTAGTTCCTAGACCTGAAGGAGTCAACATCATTGGTGCTAAATGGGTTTATAGGAATAAATCTGATGAAAGTGGTGTTGTGACTAGAAACAAGGCTAGGCTTGTGGCTCAAGGTTACTCTCAGATTGAAGGAGTGGACTTTGATGAAACATTTGCTCCTGTGGCACGTCTTGAGTCCATAAGGTTACTTTTGGGAGTAGCATGTATCTTGAAATTCAAGCTATTCCAGATGGATGTGAAGAGTGCTTTCCTCAATGGCTACTTGAATGAGGAAGTTTATGTGGAGCAGCCCAAGGGATTTGTTGATCCAAATTATCCAGATCATGTCTACAGATTGAAGAAGGCATTATATGGATTAAAGCAAGCTCCTAGGGCATGGTATGAGAGGCTAACCAAATTTCTTGTGCAGCAAGGGTATAGAAAAGGAGAATCAGATAAAACCTTGTTTGTCAGAGAAGAAAAGGGCAAGTTCATGATTGCACAAATCTATGTCGATGACATTGTGTTTGGAGGAATGTCTGATCCAATGGTCAAGATGTTTGTGAATCAGATGCAGTCTGAATTTGAGATGAGCCTTGTAGGTGAACTTACCTACTTTCTTGGTCTGCAAGTCAAACAGATGGAAGATACAATTTTCATCTCTCAAAGCAAGTATGCCAAGAACATTGTGAAGAGATTTGGAATGGAGAATGCAAATCACAAGAGAACTCCTGCAGCAACCCATCTCAAACTTTCTAAAGATGAGCATGGTGTCAGTGTTGATCAAAGTCTATACAGAAGCATGATTGGCAGTCTACTTTATCTCACTGCAAGTAGACCTGATATTAGCTTTGCTGTTGGTGTGTGTGCAAGGTACCAAGCTGAGCCTAAGATGAGTCATCTAAATCAAGTCAAAAGGATTATCAAGTATGTCAGTGGTACAAGTGATTATGGAATTCTCTACTCTCATGGTGAAGACACAAGATTGTTAGGTTATTGTGATGCTGACTGGGCAGGAAGTGCAGATGATAGGAAGAGCACTTCTGGTGGATGTTTCTTTTTGGGAAGCAACCTTATATCATGGTTCAGCAAGAAACAAAATTGTGTTTCTCTTTCTACAGCTGAGGCTGAGTATATTGCAGCAGGAAGTAGTTGCTCTCAGCTACTTTGGATGAAGCAGATGTTGGGTGAGTACAATGTGCAGCAAGATGTGCTCACATTATACTGTGACAATCTAAGTGCTATAAATATTTCCAAAAATCCTATCCAACATAGTAGGACAAAGCACATTGATATACGTCACCATTTTATTAGAGATCTTGTTGAAAACAATATTGTGACTCTAGAGCATGTTGCCACAGAGAATCAACTGGCAGATATTTTCACTAAGGCTTTAGATGCAAATAGGTTTGAGGTGTTAAGGGGCAAACTTGGTATTTGCCTCTTTGATGATCAATAGCCATAATAGCTATGTAGGCGTGCAACGGTTACCTGTTTTTTCCCTCCATCTATAGTTGCACGCAATCCAAAGGCAATCATTACAAAATATTTCCAACGGCTATTTCGCGATCAAAACTCCAAGAAATCCGTTTATTCAAGATTTTTCTCTTATTGCCTACCACATTGATCACCACATTCGTTTCTCAACCACTCAAACGACCAAAAATTTTCTTGATCTCTCTCAAACCCTTTGTTCATCTCTCTGCTATTTTCTTTGAAAATCTTCATACCAAATCACCATCATCATCATGTCTACTGCAACCAAAACATCTCCTTCAACCAAATTCACGACTCCTCCATCATCACCAAAACTTAATTCCCCGCATCCTGAAGAAGTTCAAAGTGACATGATCGTTAATGTCACTCCTGTTTCTATGATCAAGCCATCTGGATCAAAGAAGAAGAAGTCAAAACGATCAAGAAGGGAATCAACCCCCATTGCTGCAGAGGAAGATGTTGTTCCTTCTCCTTCCACAGAAAAATCCAAGAAGAAGAAGAAGAAAAGCAAGAAGCCAAAGATTGGCTCACCAAAGAGGGTTCACACCATGGAAAGTCTGCATGTTGAACCTCTTTCTGCAAAATCTGGTGATGCAAATGCTGAAGCATCTATGGGTGTAGGTTCTTCAAACCCTAACGCTGAGAAGGCTGCTGTAAAGATCCCTGAGAGTCAAAGACATCCCTTGACTCAGAAGATCATTGATTCTGTGCTCCAGGCCCTGCAAGAACCTAATGTTGCGGCAGATGTTGGCACATCATTGCCACAAGGTGAAGAAGAGTCTCCTGCTGAAGAAGAGACTGCTGCTGTTGAAAAACCTGCTGTCATTCCTGATTCTCCTGAACAGGAATTTGTTGAAGAAGATCAACCTGCTGAGGTTGAGGAACCTGAAGATAAAACCCAGTCTGACAAGGTTGTTGTGGATGTAGAAGGCTACAATTCTGACATCCCCTTGAAGAAGCTTACTGAGGATAGTATTGCAAGAAGGACTAGAAGTGGTAAAGGTCCTGCTGTTGTTGAGATTTCTCCTGCTGCTACTAAGGAGAAGAAGAAGCCTGTTAAGAGGCAAGTCATGTATGGTCCCAAGAAGGGATTTAGTAAAGCTGTGGTTCCACCTGCAAAGAAGAAGACTCAGAAAAGAAAAGAGCCACCTACAAGTGACTCAGAGTACGATGTGGAGCAGGATGTAGCTCACATCAGTGAGTCTGAGGAAGAATCTGCTGAGGAACGCAATGTGGAGCTTGATGTGATTCACATTGAGTCTGCTGTGAAGAAGAGCTATGGGAAGAAGAAAATTCCTCAGGGAATTCCTGACATCCCAGTTGATTTGATTTCCTTCCACAACCCTGCACATGCTGGTAAATGGAAGTACATTGCTCATAGAAGGTTAGCTCTGGAGAGGGAGCTCAGTGCTGAAGCCTTGCAGTGCAAGGAAGTTACGAGGTTGATCAAGCGTGCTGGCTTGATGAAGACTGTTACTGGACTGAGTGACTGCTATGAGAAGGTAGTCAAAGAGTTTTTGGTAAACATCCCTGCTGGTTGTGACAATCCTTTGGACAAGGAATACCAAACTGTTTTTGTGAGAGGTAAAGAAATTCACTTCTCTCCCACTGTTATCAACAAGTATCTGGGCAGAAGTGAGGAGCCCTTTGCTGAGATGGAGGCAAATGACAACTACATAATCAAGGCCATCACAGCTGGAAAGGTCAAGACTTGGCCTAAGAAAGGGAAACTGCAAGCAAGCAAGCTCACACCAATCTACAACATCCTGAACAGGATTGCTGCTGCTAACTGGGTGCCTACCACACACAACTGTGATGTGGCTACAGGTTTGGCTAGGTTCATATATACTATTGGTAACAAATCTAATTTTGATTTTGGTACCTATATTTTTGATCAGACTATCAAACATGCCAAAACCCTAGCTGTCAAACTACCCATTGCATTTCCTTCCCTACTGTGTGGAATCATATTGAGCCAGAGACCTGATGTTCTGGGCAAGGATGATTTGTCTTGCAGAAGAGAGTCTGCTATTTCTTTTAGTCTCAAGCAGTCTGATGTGACTCCTGATGTGGGCACATCCAGCTCAAACAATGCTATGTCTAGGACAGACATGATTGCTGCTTTAAAGGAGACTTGCAAGGCTCTGGATGAGAAGAAGGCCAAGCTGGAGGCAGTCATTGCTGGACTGGAGCTTGAGGATGAGCAAACAATGGCTGAGGATGAGGAATTGGAGGAGGAGGAGCCCAATGACTCTGAAGCTGAGGAAACTGATGGGAGCCAGGATATTTGAATTATTGTAATTCATTAATATTTCCCTGTACTCAGTATTTCCTTGTTTTTGCTTGTATTTTGTGGGCTATGCCCTGGATTTCTGATGCACCTTTGCGTGCCTGTTCTGTACTTGCTGCACTATTAACGGCCTGAGTGCCTTTTTCTGTTCATGCACCATCATCTCTACATCTCATGCTATCTGCATTCTATGGTGTGTTACTTACTCTCAGTATGTTTGTCATAATTTATGGCTAAAAAGGGGGAGTAAAAATTAAAAATGAACAACTTTGAAGTCTTAACTGCAGCAAATTGTGATGTGTGGCACATCTGACTACACATCTGGTATACATGCTTATTTTTCTTCAAATGTTTTCTCAACAAATTTTTGAAGAATTAGTTTTCTAAAGCATGTTCTTCTGAAGACCTTTTCTGTACATTTTCAACTGGGTGATGCATTCTTAAGAAGTCCAATTGAAGATGTTATCTAATTTCTACATGGTGATGCATTCTTAAGAAGCCTGTAGAAGTTATTTTGTGTGATGTTTGACACATCTGTGAGTTTTAACTTGGTCATGCATTCTTAAGAAGCCAAGTTTAAAACTTCTCTATTTCTCTCTAGGTCATGCATTCTGAAGAAGCCTATAGAGGATATGAGATTTAGGGGGAGTACATGGAAAGTGCTCTAGTTCAAAGGGGAGTAGACTATTACTGGGTTTGCTACCCTCCCTTATGTGTGCATGGAATCTCATGCTTGTATGTGTCTGAGAATTTATTTTTTTCAGTCTTTGGAAATTTACTTTCCTATCTTGTGAGAGTTTAATTCTCTCTTCGTTTGTGAGGCTCTGATCCGCTGCTGCATGCCTCTGATGTGCCTATACATCTCTCCAAGTTTAGTTGGGTGACTCAAAGATTATTTTAGCCCAAAATTTGCCAAAGGGGGAGATTGTTGAGACCTTTTAGGGTGTTGGCTTCATTTGGTAAAATAAGCCTGATTCCATGATGTGGAGCATGATGTGTGGCACATCAGGGTTCACATCTGGACGCCCTACTGGACGCGCCTTTATTTATTTAAACGCGATCTTTTGAAAAAGATTTGTTTTTCAAGTATATCGTGCCAGCTTGCGCGCCAAGGAACAAGATAATCTTTCATGGTTCTGTTTTATTTTATCGGCCGACTTTGATCAAAAAGATTTGAAACAAACAATTAAAAGATTATGATCAAATAAATCTCAAGGAGAATTAACAAAGGCCAGCTGTCAACATTGAAGATCCAAGCCCATGAAACTTGTTCTATATAAAGGAAGACTGAAGACATAATGAAGTACGAAGCCAAGAGTTGAAGATATCGAGTCTTAGGTCTTAGTCTGTTCATTGTTAATTGTGAGCCTTCACTTGAATCATAATTTTGATACAAGTAAGGACTGAGTTTGATAGAGTTGTAATCTCTAGTGTTCTTTCTCCAAAGCTTTGAAGCAAGGAGTTAGAGTGTGCAACACTCAAAGCCTTTAGGCACGAGTGCATAGTTTTCTAGGAGTGTGTCTCCAAACTGAGTTTGTTATTAAATCCTTACTGGGTAAGGTTGAGGGGGAGTGAGCAGAGGTTCTCATATCTAGGAGTTCCTAGGTAGAATTAGCACGGGTAGTGATTAAGTGAGAAGTTGTAAACGGGGGAGTTTAGCTTTGAATTGATACTACCATAGTGGATTCATCCCTGGATTGGTATCCTCCAGAATAGGGCTTGTTATAAGTGCCGAACTGGGTTAACAAACTCACGTGTTCTTTTGTTTTCTGCACTTTATATTGTTTACTTGTTCATCAAGTTCAGTTGTTCACGATGTTGACACATTAGGCTACACATCGTACGATTCCTAAAGTGTACACATCGTGCTACACATCTGACACTTGCCACCAGAATTTCAGTCACAAATAAAAAAAGATTTGCAGAAAACTATTTTATTACTAGTATGGACACCCGTGCCAAGCACGGGCTAGAAATTAATTTTTTTGTATCTATTTTGAAATTAATTAATATTTTAGAAGTGAAAAATTGTCCGCATTATATATAAGTTAGCTTTCATTTATAAAAATATATTGATTTTCGATTTTTTTTGTTAGAGTTAACGATTTTGACTTTAATGCGCACATATATTTCTTTTATTCTTGTTTTGGTAGAAAATTCAATTAATCTATCAAAAGGATTTTGTTCTAATGGAAGAGGATACTCTTTTATGGGATGAAGAACTCATTGAAGAACATCTAACCTTAAACCTTGTATCTTGACTATTAGGTAAAGAATTTCTATTAAATATCAAAATGTATATCTAAAGGAAAGAACTAAATCAAGCTGGTGTAAAAAGTAAAACATAATTAAAACCAAAATCTTAAACCTCACATATTTATTATTTTTTGTAAAAAAGTTCAATTAAAATATTCAAAGAGATATCCGGTCAAACGGAAGAGGCGTAATCTCTTAAAGTGTGAAGAGCTAAATTAAACTCACGTAAAAAATTAAGAAATTGAGACGATATCCTTAGACCTCGAATCTTAGTTATTTTTATAAAATGTTAAATTAAAATATTAAAAGGAGTTTGATATAACAAATTAATGAGGGTTAATCTCTTACGGTAGAAAGAAATAAAATCAGGCCCGGTATAAAAATAAAGCAATTGAGATAATAATCTTAGGTCTTCTGAATTGTTTTTGTAAAGAGTTCAATTAAAATTTTAAGAGGGATTACATCTATCTAACAGAAGAAAATAATTTCTTACAGTGTGAAGAACTAAATTAAGCCTCTGCAAAAAGTAAAGATTGTAATCCTTTACATCTCAGTTATTCTTGTAAAATGTTAAATTAAATTTTCAAGAGAGATCTGAACTAACGGAAAAGTGTAATCTCTTACCGCGTGAAAAACTAAATAATATCCGTGTAAAAAGTAAAGTAATTGAGATAATAACCTTAAGACCCGCATCTTAATTATTTTTTAAAAACTTTAATTAAAATATCAAGAAAAATGTATTCTAACAGAAAATTGTAATCTCTTAAGGTGTGAAGAAATAAATAAAGACCGTGTAAAAAGTAAAGTAATTGAGACTGTATTATTAGGTCTTGCGTCTTAAATTTTTCTTTTTTAAAAGTTCAAGTGAAATTTCAAGAGGGGTTTGATGTAATAGAAGGGACTAATTTTTTACGGTGAGAAGAACTAAATCAAACATGTGTAAAAAGTAAAACAATTGAGACCATAACCCTAGGTCCACATTTTAATTATTTTGGTAAATTATTTTTATTAAGATATCAAAATGAATTTCATATAACATAATAGAATAATCTCTTACAGGTGTGAAGAACTTATTTAAACTTGTGTAAAAAGTAAATTAATTGACACTATAATATAAGGTCTCACTTTTTTTTATAATACTTGTAAAAAGTTCAATTAAAATTTCAAGAGAGATTTCCTCTAACAGAAAAAAGTAATTTATTACGGTGTGAAGAACTAATCAATCTCGTGTAATAAGTAAAACAACTGGACCATAACCTCAGGTCTCATAACTTATTTATATAAAATATTCAAGTAAATTATTCAAAGAGATATGATCCAATGGATGAGGGTAATCGCTCTTACAACTTGAAGAACTAAACGAAGTCTGAGTAAAAAGTAAAGCAATTGATATCATAACCTAAGGTCTTAATTATTAATTATTTTTGTAAAAAATTCAATTAAAATATGCAGAGAAATTTGTTCTAACGGAAGATGATAATCTCTTACATTGTGAAGAACTAAATCAAACATGTGTAAAAAGTAAAACAATTGAGACCATAATCCTAGGTCTCATATTTTAATTATTTTTGTAATTTTTTTGATTAAGATATCAAAATAAATTTCGTATAACATAAGAGGATAATCTCTTACAGGTGTAAAAAATTTATTCAAGCTCATGTAAGAAGTAAATCAATTGACACTATAATCATAGGTCTCGCTTTTTTATAATACTTGTAAAAAGTTCAATTAAAATTTCAAGAGAGATTTGCTCTAACAGAAAAGAGTATT
Organism: Trifolium fragiferum; assembly: GCA_954870985.1. Taxonomy (NCBI): domain Eukaryota; kingdom Viridiplantae; phylum Streptophyta; class Magnoliopsida; order Fabales; family Fabaceae; genus Trifolium; species Trifolium fragiferum. The sequence goes on along the minus strand of OX940792.1, from coordinate 44,419,721 downwards.
TTATTATGGTGTGAAGAACTAATCAATCTCGTGTAATAAGTAAAACAACTGGACCATAACCTTAGGCCTCCTAACTTATTTATTTATATAAAATGTTCAAGTAAATTATTTAAAGATATATGATCCAATGCAAGAGGGTAATCGCTCTTACGACTTGAAGAACTAAATGAAGCCCGAGAAAAAATAAAGCAATTGATATCATAATGTCTCAATTATTAATTATTTTTGTAAACACTTCAATTAAAATATCCAGAGAAATTTGTTCTAACAGAAGATGATAATCTCTTACATTATGAAGAACTAAATCAAACATGTGTAAAAAGTAAAACAATTGAGACCATAACTATAGGTTTAACATTTTAATTATTTTTGTATATTTTTTGGTTAAGATATCAAAATGAATTTCATATAACATAAGAGGATAATCTCTTACAGGTGTGAAAAACTTATTCAAGCTCGTGTAAAAAGTAAATCAATTGACACTATAATCTTAGGTCTCGCTTTTTTATAATACTTGTAAAAAGTTCAATTAAAATTTCAAGAGAGATTTGCTCTAACAGAAAAGAGTATTTTATTACGGTGTGAAGAACTAATCAATCTCGTGTAATAAGTAAAACAACTGAACCATAACCGTAGGCCTCATAACTTATTTATTTATTTATATAAAATGTTCAAGTAAATTATTCAAAGAGATATGATCCAATGGAAGAGGGTAATCGCTCTTACGACTTGAAGAACTAAATGAATGCCGTGAAAAAAGTAAAGCAATTGATATCATAACCTAAGGTCTCAATTATTAATTATTTTTGTAAAAACTTCAATTAAAATATCTAGAGAAATTTGTTCTAACGAAAGATGATAATCTCTTAAATTATGAAGAACTAAATCAAACATGTGTAAAAAGTAAAACAATTGAGACCATAACTATATGTCTCACATTTTAATTATTTTTGTAAATTATTTTTATTAAGATATCAAAATGAATTTCATATAACATAACAGAATAATCTTTTACAGGTATGAAGAACTTACTTAAGCTCGTGTAAAAAGTAAATCAATTGACACTATAATATAAGGTCTCGCTTTTTTTTATAATACTTGTAAAAACTTCAATTAAAATTTCAAGAGAGATTTGCTCTAACAGAAAAGAGTATTTTATTACGGTGTGAAGAACTAATCAATATCGTGTAATAAGTAAAACAATTGGACCATAACCTTAGGCGTCATAACTTATTTATTTATATGAAATGTTCAAGTAAATTATTCAAAGAGATATGATCCAATGAAAGAGGGTAATCGCTCTTACGACTTGAAAAACTAAATGAAGCCCGAGTAAAAAGTAAAGCAATTGATATCATAACCTAAGGTCTCAATTATTAATTATTTTTGTAAAAACTTCAATTAAAATATCCAGAGAAATTTGTTCTATCGGAAGATGATAATCTCTTACATTATGAAGAACTAAATCAAACATGTGTAAAAAGTAAAACAATTGAGACCATAACTCTAGATTTCACATTTTAATTATTTTTGTAATTTTTTTTTATGAAGATATCAAAATGAATTTCATATAACATAAGAGGATAATTTCTTACAGGTGTGAAGAACTTATTCAAACTCGTGTAAAAAGTAAATCAATTGACACTATAATCTCAAGTCTCGCTTTTTTATAATACTTGTAAAAAGTTCAATTAAAATTTCAAGAGAGATTTTCTCTAACAGAAAAGAGTAATTTATTACGGTGTGAATAACTAATCAATCTCGTGTAATAAGTAAAACAACTGAACCATAACCTTAGGCCTTGTAACTTATTTATTATATAAAATGTTCAAGTAAATTATTCAAAGAGATATGATCCAATGAAAGTGGGTAATCGCTCTTACGACTTGAAGAACTAAATGAAGCCCGAGTAAAAAGTAAAGCAATTGATATCGTTACCTAATGTCTCAATTATTAATTATTTTTGTAAAACTTCAATTAAAATATCCAGAGAAATTTATTTTAAAGGAAGATGATAATCTCTTATGGTATAAAGAAATAAATAAAGTCGTCAAAAGTAAAACATTTGAGACAATATTCTTAGGCATTTCTTGATCAAATAGTTCAATTAAAATTTTAAGATGAATTTGATCAAATCGAAGAGAGTAATTTCTTGAGGTGTGAAAAATAAAATCAAGCCCGTGTAAAAAATAAAAACAATTGAAACCATAACTTTAGGCCTTACATCTTAATTTTTTTTACAAAATTTTCAATTAAAATATCAAAAAGAATTTAATCTAACATAAAAGGGTAATCTATTACGGTGTGGAGAATTCAATCAAACGTATGTAAAAAGTAAAGACAATTGAGACTATAATCTTATGTCTCGCGTCTTAATTATATGTGTAAAATATTTGTTTAAAATTTCAAGAGATATTTGATCTAATAGGATAGAGTAATTTCTTATAGTATGAATAATTAAATCAAACTCGTGAAATATACAAAACAACATGAACATAACTTTAGGTCTCACATCTTAATTATTTTTATAAAATGTTCCATTAAAATATTCAAAGATATATGAACTAACGGAAGTGATTTATTTCTAATTGCGTAAAGAATTAATAAAGCTCGTGTAAAAATTTAAATGAAGTTGATTAAAAGATGAAAATGTATGTTTTAATATTAGGGGGAAGGGGGATGAAATTCAAATTTTTTTCGAGGGAGAAGACAGTAATTTTCTCTAATATATTTTGTATAAGAGATGAGGAAAGTATATATTTTAACATAAAAGGGGAGAGTAATGTAATTTAAGCACCTCTCAAAAGAGGGTAATGTAATTTACTATAATATATATTATCTTTTAATTAATTTTTGTTTATTTTTTATTTTGTAAGGTTTGTTATTATTTTTTTGGGCAATACATTGAATAATTGGTAAGAAAAAAAACAAACCAAGGCAATTTTATTATTTTGTTTGAGAATAGATTCTTTTTTGTACTTATCCTATAGAATTTATCTCAATCTTAATATCTATATTATTTTTTTGTTTCACAATAGATTCAATAATCGATAAAAAAAAAAAAAGCAAGGCAAAAAAAAGGAAAAAAAATCATAAAATTATTGTTTTGTTGTTAGTGGGAATTGAACCGTGTCCCTTTAGGTCGTAAAGAAAAGACACATAGGCGCCACATCAATAAAATAATGCCACATATAAATTTTCTCCTTGAAAATAAACGTGAGAATGACAAGTGTTCTATTTACTTTGAGTAAGGTAAATAATAATAGTATAGATTGATTGATATTGATTTCAACACCAACTCCAGACAATACCCCTACAACATCTGTAATACAATAAACACTTTAGTAAGGATGTAATTGACAAAAATAATTTAATAATACTAAAATAATAAATAACGTACCGACTAAGTAGTCAGTGTTGTATCCGGGAGTAAATATGTCCATTGGATTCGACAAAGGATAAACATTCTCAGGAACCTTCTTAGCGTCACAAACTTTGACCTTTGTGTTGAATTGAAAATTGATTTTATATTCGTGACGTGTTGTTCTATAGGATCCGAGGTTTGCGGCAACACCAAAGTTAGTGAAATAATACACCTTACCCTCTTTCAAGTCTTTCTCAAACTTGTATATTAGTGTCTTTCGGATGGTAGCATGAATTTTGTTACCCTGGAACAAAAAAATAAATAAGAACATACATAAAAAAGAGACACACAAAAACTAAATATTAAATAAAAAATACACACCGAAGCATCCATTAGAATCATGTCAAGAGAGAAAGGTTGTGTGTGGCCACGGTTAACATGGTTCACATCTCAAACGAACCAAATACGAATGATTCGCACAGCTATAGTCCATGACTCTTTCTCGGAATTGATTTCAGAAATATTATTGTATTTTTGTGCCATGATGATTTCTTAAATGGAAGAAACAAATTTGTATATTTTCTATATGAAAGAAAAATATTTGTGTGAGATAAATAGACAAATAAAATTATTAAAATCAACATGTATATATAAAGGAAAAGAAACCCAAACAATCTAAAATATCTAACAAATGAATTATGCTAATCCTTTTTTTTTTTTTGACGGAAGTTATGCTAATCCTTAGCAATAGACAATTGTTTTTTTTTTGTGATGCCAATATATTTTTTTGCAGTTAAGAGAAATTTAAATTTATAAATTGTTTGTTTTTTTGTGAGTGATGGCAATATTGAATTTATGATGCCAATCTATTTTTTTTGGAGTTAAGAGGAATTTAAATTTATAAATTGTTTGTTTTTTTGTGAATGATGGCAATATTGAATTTATGATGCCAATCTATTTTTTTTTGGAGTTAAGAGAAATTTAAATTTATAAATTGTTCTATTTTTTTTGGAGCTAAGAGGAATTTAAATTTATAAATTGTTTGTTTTTTTGTGAGTGATGGCAATATTGAATTTATGATTCCAATCTATTTTTTTTTTTTTTTTTTGGAGTTAAGAGAAATTTAAATTTATAAATTGTTTTTTTTTTTTTATGAGTGATGGCAATATTGAATTTATGATGCCAATCTTAAGTCAGATCATTTGTATGTTACTTATCCTATAAAATATTCAAGGCAATCCTTTTTTTTGACAAAAAATTATTTTTATGTTACTTATCATATAGAATTGATGGTAATCCTATTAATTGATGGTAATCCTATTAATTTTTCTTCACAATAGATTTAATAAACAATAAACAAAAAGCAAGGCAAAAAAGGGAAAAAATCATGAAATAAAATTATTGTTTTGTCGTTAATGAGAATTGAATCGTGTACCTTTAGATCGTAAAAAAAAAGCCACGTAGGCGCCACGTTATTAAAATAATGCCACATATGAATTTTCTCCTTGAGAATAAACGTGAGGATGACACGTGTACTATGAGATTTGAGTAAGGTAAATAATAATAGTATTGATTTTGTTAAATTTCACAAAGATTAAGTAAAAAAAAAAAAGTTACTTGTACCAAAAAAAAAAACAACAAACTAGCTGTCAAAAAAAAAAAAAAAAACTAAAATACAACGCATACAATTGATAGTGAGGACTTAGGATGTTTTTTTATGCAATTGATAGTGATGATGTTTATCATCCCTTGAAAACAAATAAAACAAACTATTTTAATAAAATAGTGTATATCCATTCCAAATTATACGGGTTTAGTCACAAATAAAAAAAGATTTGCAGAAAACTATTTTTTTATTTTGTTAAATTTCACAAAGATTAAGTAAAAAAATAAAAAAACAAAGTTACTTGTACCAAAAAAAAAAAAACTAAAATACAACGCATACAATTGATAGTAAGGACTTAGAATGTTTTTTAATACAATCGATAGTGATGATGTTTATCATCCCTTGAAAACAAATAAAACAAACTATTATCTTCCCTTAAATCATATGTATATATATTGTTTCTTCCTGTTGATTTCATCCCCAAAACCCCAATTGATTTCATCCCCAAAATCCCAATTGATTCTTCCCCAAATTGATTCTACTTCTCATAATCGATACTCTTCGAAGTTCGAACAGGAAACAACCGGCGATTCAAATCACAAAGTTTCCTTATCCGTTTTGTTGTGTAGACTGTGTTCATTACAAGACATCGAACGTGTTCATTACAACAGGAAACAACCGGCGGTTCAACTCACGAAGTTCGAACGTGTTCATTACAAGACATCGACAAATCCCAACCTCATTGAAAGAAACACAATTTCAGTCTTCATCTCAACAAAAAGCTATTCCTTCCTTTTCCGATTCTATTCTCCCAAGGTACTCACTTTTTCCTTTCTTTCTAAATTACGATGAAAATGGTTTTGCTGATTTTGGTTTTGATTATATTATACTGCATTGTTATTTTAAGTTCTGAACCAACACTTTTATTATATTGTGTTTGTAGCTAAACATGTAACTTTAATATAATTATGTGAGTTGTGGGACTGTGATACTTAGGACTGCTCATTCGAAATTATGAACCGAACCGATTATTTAGGACTGTAATGATAATATTTTGAATATTGTTGTATTGAAAAGTTGCGTATTTAGGACTGACTATGTTAGTCACACTTCTGAATAGCTAATTCATTGGATTTTTTACAAAAAAAAAAAAAAGTATTGACTTCTAGATAGCCGATCTGCTCATTATTTCTTTTCTTTTTTCTTTGAATTTTAATCATATTACTTTTATTTTGCAGAAGAGGAATAATGATGATATCGAAGAAGAAATGCAAGATTTTGAAGAAGAATCAGAGATCTAGATGTATAAGTTTTAGAATAGGATATACATTATGAAGATGTTAGTTTCATGGTGAATGCACATTAGGATATACATTTAAGATTTAAGATGTTAGTTTCATTTTTAAGATACATGGTCAATTTTATTTTGAAGATGTTAGTTTGATTGTGAATGATTGACAATGTTGGATCAACGTTATGTTGATCGATGTTATTATTTTAATATTTATGAATGATAATTATTTTAGTTTAATTTGTTACGTCTTTTATTATTGGATTATATCGAAATTATTGTTCTTTATTTGTTAGGTTTAATATAATGATTATTTATGAGGGTGATGAAATTAAATTGAAAATATTCATACCTCATTAAAATTAAAAGTTAGTATTTGCAAAGCTGCAAAATCGTTCTTGTAACTTTACCAGAACGGTTTTTATAAAGCAACGGTGAGAAAGTGTTGCGGTATTGAAAAAATCAGAACAGTTTTTTATTTGGCAACTAAGAGAAGCCTTTGTCGTATCAAACAAACCAGAACGGTTTTCGAAATGGCAACTGCAAGAAAGCGTTGTCGTATCTATTTGATAATTAATAAAGTTAAGGTCTATCAAAACGGTTTTTACGTTTAACAATGGTTAAAAAGCGTTGCCATTAGACCAACGAGAACGGTTTTAATTGAGAACAGAGAGAAACCGTTGTAGTAAACTTGATGAGCAAGAAACGGTTGAAAAGGTATTGAAAACTTTAACTTCTAAGTTTGATCACATTGTAGTGACAATAGAAGAGACAAAAGACCTGAGTGAGATCAAGATTGAGGATCTGCAGAGCACTCTTGAAGCTCATGAGCTGAAGCATGGTGAGAGAAGCCATGTCAGGGAGGATGAGCAAGCTCTTTTCACAAAGTTCAAGAAATACCAGAAAGACAAGAAGAAATGGCAGGGAAAGAAAGATTCCAAGAAGAGCAAAGATGATGGTGAGACAGGACCTGAATCCTCTAATGGAGGAGGAGGGAAACAGAAGGCTAAGTCAAAGAAGATGGTTGACAAGAGCAAGATCCAATGCTATAACTGTGGTAAGTATGGCCACTATGCAAATGAGTGCAAAAATCCAAAGAAAAAGAAGGGCCAAGAGAATGAAGAAGAGGCAAAGGTAGCACATGATGACTCAAGTTCAGATGATGAAACAAGTTTCATGGTGACAATTGCTGATGAAGCAGCAGATTCCATGGTGTGGTACTTTGACTCAGGATGTTCTAATCACATGACTGGCAATAAGAGCATCTTAACTGACTTTGATGAGTGTCTCAACACCAAAATCAGATTGGCTAATAGTGATTCCATTAAGGCAGAAGGCATGGGAAATGTTGTGATTCAGATGTCTAATGGAAAGAAGGCTGTAATTGAAAATGTACTCTATGTTCCTAGGATGAAGTGCAATCTCATGAGTGTGGGACAATTGATTTCAAAGGGCTTCAAGATAGTTATAGAGGATGAGACTCTACAACTATTTGATTCTAAGAAGAGGTTAGTTTTCAAGACAGCACAAAGTAAGAACAGAATCTACAAGACTCAGATCAAAGCCATTGAAACTACATGTTTGTCTGCAACCACAGAGGATAGAGATAGTGATCTATGGCACAAGAGGTATGGGCATTTTAATTTTAAGAGCTTGTAAATGCTTAATTCAAAGTGCATGGTGTTAGGTTTACCTAGTGTCATAACTCCAGTAGACACATGTACTACTTGTTTGTTAGGAAAGCATCATAGATCTTCATTCAAAAGTCACTTGCCTATGAGATCTAGTGATGTGCTGAATGTTGTGCATTCTGACATATGTGGACCATTTGATGTTTTATCAACTGGTGGAAACAAGTACTTCTTGACATTTGTTGATGAATACTCAAGGATGATATGGTTGTATCATATCAAGGCCAAGAGTGAAGCTTTTGAAGTGTTTAGGAGGTTTAAGACACTAGTTGAAAAGCAAAGTGACAAGTCTTTGAAGATTCTGAGAACAGATGATGGAGGTGAGTATACCTCTAAAGAATTTGAGAAATTCTGTAAGGATCAGGGCATAATCTATGAGGTCACTGCACCATACACTCCTCAACACAATGGTCTTGCTGAGAGGAGGAATAGAAGCATTCTAGATATGGCCAGAAGTATGGTAAAGTAGAAGAACCTTCCATCAAGGTTCTGGGGTGAAGCTATAGCCACAGCTGTTTACATACTAAACAGAAGTCCAACTAAGAAACTGAAGGATAAGGTACCTGAAGAGGTATGGTCTAAAAGTAAGCCAAGTGTGAGTCACTTGAAGGTGTTTGGTAGCTTGTGCTACAAACATGTGCCTGATGTTAAGAGGAAGAAACTAGAGGATAAAAGTATACCTATGATATTTGTTGGATATCACAGGACTGGTGCTTATAGGCTTTATAATCCTACTTTAGATAAGGTAGAGATTAGTAGAGATGTGAAAGTGTTAGAGGATGAAGGTTGGGATTGGAAACATAAGATCACATCTAAGAAAGCTTGTGCAGTGGACTTAGATGTTGGATCAAGCAACACTAACAACACAGTTACATTTGTGAACCAAAATCACAACCAAGGTGCCAACAGTGATGAAGATATGCATACCTCTAGTGATGATGACAATGTTGTACCACCAAGACCTCAGAGGAATGTTCAGTTGCCTAGAAGGCTAGCTGACTGTGAGATTGTTCCTGATAATGCAGTAGACAATGAAGGAGAAATTGTACATTATGCAATTCTTGCAGACACTGAGCCTATAGATACCAAAGCTGCATTAAAGAGTAAGGTATGGATGGAGGCAATGATTGATGAGTTGAAGTCAATTGAGAAGAACAGAACATGGGACTTGTGTGAATTGCCCTCAGACAAGAGAACAATTGATGTGAAATGGGTATACAAAGTCAAACAAAATCCTGAAAGCAAAGTGATAAAATACAAGGCAAGGCTTGTAGCAAAAAGGTTTTTGCATAAGCAAGGGTTGAACTATGATGAGGTATTTTCACCAGTGGCTAGACATGAGACAATAAGGTTAGTGATGGCCTTAGCTTGCAGCAACAGATGGCCCCTATTTCATTTAGATGTAAAGTCAGCATTTCTGAATGGACCCCTAGAGGAAGATGTGTATGTGAAGCAGCCTTCAGGGTTTGAACTGAAGGGCAAGGAAGATAAAGTGCTGAAGCTAAATAAAGCCTTGTATGGTCTGAAGCAAGCTCCAAGAGCTTGGAACAAGAGAATAGATCAGTTTCTTGTCACACAAGGCTTCAGGAAATGCAGTGTAGAATATGGTGTTTATGTAAAAGGCAGTGATGGCAAGCACATGTTGATCATATGCTTGTATGTTGATGACCTGTTGGTGACAGGTAGCTCACCTACATAAATAGAGAAGTTCAAATCACAGATGAAGTGTGAATTTGAGATGACTGACCTAGGGAAGCTTACCTACTTTCTAGGCATGGAGCTCTTGGAAACTCCAAAGGGAATGATATTACATCAATCCAAGTATGCTACTGAGATTCTGAAGAAGTTTGAGATGCTTGACTGCAATTCATCAGTTACACCTGCAGATACTAAGGTCAAGTTTGATGAAGAGGCAGGTGGTGACAGTGTTGATCCAACTATGTTCAGGCAGCTAGTTGGTTCATTGAGATACTTGTGTCAAACCAGGCCTGACATAAGCTATGCAGTATGTTATGTCAGTAGGTTTATGAGCAAACGATTGAAGTGTCACTTGTTAGCAGCAAAGAGGATACTTAGATACATCAATTGTACAATCCACTATGGTGTGCTGTTTCCATACTCTAAGGGTAATGGAAAGCTAGAGTTGAGTGGATTTTCTGATGCTGATTGGTGTGGTGATAAGATAGAAAGGAAGAGCATCAGTGGTTACTTTTTTAAGTTCCAAAATGCACCCGTGTCTTGGTGTTCCAAGAAACAGTCAGTCATAGCTCTCTCAAGCTGTGAGGCAGAGTATGTAGCAGGTTCTTTAGCAGCTTGTCAAGCTAACTGGTTGCAATCACTTATCAGTGAGATAGGCATTGTTGAAGACATCACAGTGGTGCTGAAGCTTGACAACAAATCAGCAATCAATTTGGCTAAGAATCCTGTTAGTCATGGCAAGAGCAAACACATTGAAACTCGGTTTCACTTTCTCAGAGACCAAGTTAATAAGGGGAAGTTGATTCTGGAGTATTGCCCCACTGAGAATCAACAAGCTGATATAATGACTAAGGCTGTGAAGAGAGATAAGTTCCTCAAGCTCAGGAGGGAGATAGGGATTATATGTTTCGATAGCTTGTCTTAAGGAGGAGTATTGGTTTTGTAAGCCAAGCTTTGAAACATGGTTGCATCTTCTGAAGGCTCCTAGCTTCTGAAGCTCTCAAGCTTCTGAAGTGTCTCAGGTTCTGAAGCTAGGCAGCTTCTGGAGCTCAGCAGCTTCTGAAGCTCTGTTTTATTTCTGAAGCTCTGTTTTCTGAATCTCTATTCAGTTATGTTTTTCTGTTTTGGTAGTTAGTTTGAAGTTATCCGTTAGGTAGTTGTGTATAAATACGGGTGTAACTTCACATGTAAATATCAACCTTTTGTGAATAAGATTTTTAACATTCTTTCTTTCCTAAGTTTCATATTCTCTTCATCATTTTCTTTCTTCTGTGTTCTTTGTCATTGAGTTTTATCCCCAACAAATTCCTAATGTACCGCTACAATAAGTTTTCAAATTAATAGAAAAATGAGTATATTTTAAAAAAAAAAATTTCTTATCTTATAAAATATTATAATAACTAAATATTATTCATCAAAGTTAATTTTTCTTATAAAATTATGTTTTGTAAAATATAATAGTTAATAAATAACTTTTTAATTATAAAAATTATTATTTATTTACTATTTTAAAAATTTAGTGTACCGATACCTTCAAATTTTACTAATGTACTGTAGAAACTCCCTTTTAATATGAATTAGTCTAATACATTTTTAGAAGAATTAGTTTATTTTTCATATGAAAATAATATAGACTAAATTTTTTTTTTCAAAGACCGGAATGGCCTGGAAAAAATTGTGAGAGACTAAATTTAACTTTTAAAGTCGTGTGTATATATATATATATATATATATATATATATATGATTATTTGTGATTTGTTTATAGTTATTTTTGGTTAGCAATTTGTTAATAGTATTAGTTGGTACAAATTTTTTTTATGTATATCACAAATAAACAAGCCACCCGCCCTGTCTAGAGAGTACCATAATTAGTCACTTTCTTTCTTCTTAACCTAATAAAGTTTTGAAATCATCTCCTTAATTTGAGGAACCTCCTTTTGGTGATTCTAGCTAGTTTCACATTCTTGTCAAATTAATAAGGTATATTTTTAATTCTAGCTATATGGAAGACTATAAGAAAAAAATAATTTAGACAATAAGTGCAAACCTTGTGCTTTTATGTAAAGCTCTTACGAGGCAATTTGCCAACCATTTTTTTGTTCCATTGGTTACCACTTACCACATTGACCACTTACCACCATTCTCAATGGTGCGTTATGGAAGGACATCATTGGTTCCAAATTTGGGACAAGCCAAATTCAAAGATTGCATATCTAAACAATTATAGATGCTAAAGTATTGGTAAGCCTCTAAGAATTAGTATCTACAATTGTTATTTAAATCAAACAATATAATTACGACAGCATGAAAGGTAAGGTGTATATTTTATTATTGTAAATTAGATATTGTGAAAATTGGCATTATTACATAATGGATAATTAAAGTATTGTATTAGTATCTGTTGAAACCAATTAGAAGTTACAAGATCTTGATTTTCAAATTAAATTTTGTACGTAGTTGTTAAGCCAATTGGAAGCCATAGTTTATTAATGAAAGATTTACGATTTTGGAGACCTATTAGCTATTGTTTGAAAACTCTTTGTTTGGGTAGATAAAAATGATGAGTGCCCGTGAAACCTATGATTTTATATCAATAAGTTAAATAATATGATATATAATCTGATGGTATAGAATCATTTAGGTGGATTAGTTATTTACATTTTATTAATTAAATAACAGCAAATAATTTTTTAAATTGAAACCAAATTTTTAATGAGATTTCTTGTATGAATTTTGATAATTTTAATAACATTAGCTTGTACCTAATATCATTTAAAATATATTAAATTACCATTTTTAGGTGTAAAAATCTAACGAGGGACAAAAATAGAGTGATTTTAAAATAGGGAGATTAATTTTATGAGTGAGTAAAATTAGGAGGACTAAAACCGTAATCAAGCAAAAAAAAAAAAAAAGACATAAGTCAATAAGTACAACTCATATATAACAAAGGACAGAAATATTTGATATGTCGAAACACATTTTGTTCCTGTGTTGGAATGGGGGAATATAAAATATATGAGAGTATAGAAATATATTCTAGGGTATAGTTATTGTGTTAAGTTCAATCTCCTTCAAAATTGAATGGATCCTCCTATTTATAGAGTTAGGGGTAATTTATGAGGAGGTTTTAACTTCACCATGATCCCACGTTCATCATGGACTAGTGGAAAGGGGGAAATGTTTCCCGCGCTTCCATCCTTGATCTCATGATTCAAATGTGTAGTGAAGCGGTTAACATCATGGTTTAGGGGTTCTCAGATTACATGTGTCGAGCTTAATTGGGCTTTGAAGGTAACTTTGGGCCGATCCAAATGCTTAGGCGCGAGACCTCTAGTTGGGAGACCAGAGCTATTAGGTGTGATGGCTTGTATGGACGGTTTGAGCCATTATTTGACATGAGTCTATCTTCAGTATGGACTTACAATTTCACGACCGTTACAAATTTAAATTTATAATTCTCTCTTTTTGTAGTAGACTGTGTGAGTTTTAGTTTCGCCGTTAAACTCTTAATTAAAGGAAATATGTATCGTACTCCCTATAATTTTTTTTTGACTTTTACCATAAGTTTAATCTGGTTCGAGGGTCAGTTCTGACGTACTCCTTACGATCTTAATTATAAGCAAATATTTTCTTTTCAAAATCATTAAATAATCTCAACAAATCTATTAAATATCAGATACATCAATTATTCAACAAATCTTTAAAAAAAATTAATTAAAGTTGGAGTACCTATTTTGACAAAAAATATAGGCTATGAGGTGAAAGTTAGACGAGTAGATTAGACTCTTTTTTTATGCATGGATAGATAAGTATATTAGACTTGAGACCACTCTAAAGTTTTATAGGCATATATTCAAGATAGGGAATTGGGCTTATTTAATTAGTTACATTTCAAAACCGTCCGAAGCATCACTACTAGGACACAAATGATGGGCCACCATCAGATTCTAATTGACCCAATCTACAATTTATTGCAAGAAAATTGCTATATAGGCCCCACATCTTTGCTCCCAGGCCCCCCAAACTGACAAAAAGACCCCTGATAAAAAAATTCGTTAAATAGACGAGGATCAAAAGTCTGTTTCGTTGACAAACTGACGAAACTACCGAACCACAGTTTAATGTCTCGAAACTACATTTTCACAGTTTCGTTGTCTATCTGACGAAATTTTGTGCCAATATTATGTTTTGTTGTCTACCTGACGAAATTTTGTGCCAACATTATGTTTTGTTGTCTATCTAACGAAATTTTGTACCAACATTATGTTTTGCTGTCTATCTGATGAAATCTTGTGCCAATATTTTTATCTTTATATTTTGTTGTCTATCTGACGAAATTTTTGACCACTACCTCAGGGGTATTTTGGAATTTTAGGGGGACCTGGGAGCAAGTAGGGGGGCTTAGATAGCAATTTTCTTATTGCAAAATATACCTGTATAAGTAAAAGTCTTAAAATAGAAACATAAACTAAAAAGATATTGAAATGGCGGTTGAAGCTACAAGCCCAAGAAAATGATAATAATTAAACAATGACTATAAACACATAGTCAGATTTCCACGGTTACAGCAGGGTCCGAGGTTGTTAAAACCGGACTGGATCGGTCGGTCGGACCGTGAACCGGTGATGTATCCGATCCGGTTAGGCTTAAAAATCAGTCTGCAGACGAACCGATAAAAAATTGGTCGAATCGGTCCGATTGTTTCGTTTTATTTTTCAAAAAAGTAGGTCAAAACAACGCCGTTTCATATATATATTAAAAAAAACACCAAACAATGTTATTTGGTTTTATTTGTAAATGAAAAATAAAAAAAAAATAAACAAGTTACAAACGATGTTATGGTACTATTTTGTGTTATTGGACTTAGTTATTATGTAATTTTTAATTTAGTTTGAATTAAAAAATTTATGTTTAATGTACTAAAGTTTTAATTTTATATTAACTTTATGACATTTCAGCTTTTTCACATGTAAAAATAAGAAATATTAAGTTATTATTTATTTATTTATTTTTATTTATATATTAATTAAAATATATATTTAATTAAAAACGGTCTGACCGGTCCGACCCCGATCCGACCGGTTGAACCTTGAATCGGTAAGCTCACCGGTTCGGTGACCGGTCCAGTTTTGAAAAACTTGCCAGGGTCCTATAATTGATTTGGACTGTTCGCTGATTCGCGATTGAAATTGTTTTGGCGTCTTATAAAATTGTATTTTAAATTTAAATCATCTGATCTAATATTGTCATTTATGATTGATTACAACGTGAAATTGTGTCATTTATTAAAAGCAGTGAATCCAAATCCCTAAAAACTAAGGGTGGCAAAACGGGCCGAGCCCACCGGGCTCAGGTTTTCAGCTCGATACTTTAAGTTGGCCCGCCCCGCCTAGCCCGCTTAAAAAAGGGGCGGGTTGGGGCGGGCATGCCCGCGGATTTTGTTACTTTTTTTTTACTTGAGATGAAAATTGGCTATCTTATCTTTTAAGCCAATCCAATAATTTTTGTTGTTGTTTTTGATAAAAAAAAATCTGATTGTTTATTAATTTATTTCCCTAATAAAGTTTCTTTTTCCTTTGATATTAGGGTTTTCAAATTTCCATTTGTTTATTTCCATTGGTATTGTGAAGTTGTTTTAATGGTTTTTTACTTTAACATTGATGGTATTGTGAAGTTGTTTTGTTTTTGCTATCGTTGAAATTCTATTACGCACTCTTAAAAAAAATTATTTTGTCGACTTCTTTGATCAAGTTAAATAATTTTGTAATTATATTAAATCCAAATGGTAATTAAAAAAAAAAAAAAGTTTGGCGGACCGCCCGCCAACCCACCAATAAACGGGGCGGGCATGAATTATCAACTCGGACACCTAAGTCGGCCCGTCCCGCCCCATTTTTTAGCGGGCTTTAGGCGGGGCGGGCTTAAACGGAGCATGTCGCCCGCTTTGCCACCCCTACTAAAAACACTAATAAAAGAGATGTATAGCTAGACAGGGGAACAATTTTAATAAAAGAATAGTCAATTAGTTGACTCATAAATTCGTAAGTTTAACTATCCTCAAGATTCAACTTATATATAACTTTTCTTATACAAAAAACAATAAGAAGTTGGATATACGAATAATATAAAATTTGGATGTTTACATTTGATTTAGGAATGGTGGAAATCCAAATAGTGGGATAGATATAAAGGGGGAAGAGTTCAAAACTTTTGACACCAAATGCTTGATTTGATGCAGGCGTTTGAGTTATATTTGGACGCTACTTTTTACCTGCTTCTAACATTTAAAAATCTTTTTGTTTTTAAGAGTAAATAAGCTTATACTCTTGTAAGTGTGTTTTGTCTTTTCCCTTGTAATTTTTTTTTTTGACTCGTCCTCCTATATGTTGAACTTTTTTAAATCGGTTAATCTGTTCAACCAATTTAAAAAGTTCAAATTCCTTATATCGAAGGGGGGAAATAAAAAAAAATTACTTTGCAAGGGGCAAATCACAAAAAAAAAATTATAGGGGAAAAACAAAACTTGCCTATATTACAGGGGGTAAAGACTTATTTACCCTTATTTTTATACTCTCTTGAATTTATTATTGAGTTTTCACTTCTAATTTTTTTAAAAGTAAATTTTCAAACGATATAGTCATTTATAAATGTCTGTTTTTTTTTACAATACTTATCACTTATGGCCCGTTTGATCTAGCTTATTTTTGAGCTTATGCAAACAACATATGCAATTTTTATGTATTATTATAAGTTTTTCAAGATAGTTTATGATAAAATAGCTTATAAAAATCTAATTTTCACTAGTTTGAACTTATAAAATTGCATAAAACCTAATTTATATTGCATAAGCCGTTTGCATAAGCTCTAAAATAAGCTAGGTCTTAATTAGTTGTTTTTTTACATCTTTTCATTTGAATTAATTCATGAAAGAATATAACTCTTTATTAAGAGTTTCTTGTCATTAAATGATGTAGGCTACTCTATAAACTACTTCATCATGTAAGAAGGATACGTTTGATATTAGATGTAAAATCTATGAAATTGTAGAACTATTATTTCGTAAACTATGACCGAATCATATGTTTGATATTAGATGTACTCATGTACAATCTATCAAACAACTTCAAAGTATTAAAAAACACACATTTTAGGATAAAGTACATCTATTATATTTCATTGTTGTCCAACAATTTTCGCTTCTAAATCTTCGCTTCTAATTAACTCCTCGTGTTTTTGTAAAGAGAAAAATATATCCTCCATCTTTCTAAAAGTGTACTTGCAAATGATTTGCTTCTTTTGGACGTGTATGTTCAAACTTCATTGATGAGTAGAAATTTTATTTTTTTATTCTTCATGCCTTCTCTAATATACCCTTTCCATACATTTGGGACCTTATTGGGCCATGGCCAGCCAAAGAATTTGACATTGGAACTAATCCTATTAAACACTCATAGATCCTATAATTTATGATTCGTTCTTTATATTTCATATTTTTCATTCATTTTTTTATTTATTTATAAAAGTAAAAGTATTCTATTTTTTCATGGAAGATTGACCTTTGATAAAGATGGGTTTCTTGAAGGATACACAATCTATTGCTATGCTACATAAAGGACTTATACCGAAGAAATAAAAGGTATAAACTCGGTTTCTCTTTCTTTCTTTTTATTTAAAGAACAAATATCAGTATATTATTATGCTAGGTTTTATTTCTTAATTATCAATATTATAATTATAATTATAACTTGTTATAAATAAATTATTAGCTATCTGTTATTTTTTAACGAACAACCCCTAAAAACACCACAAATACCTGCATTAATCTTACAAACTCCACATACGGATTTGTAACTGTCCGGTAAATATCAAGAATAAGCATTCCGAACCTCTTAAGCAATGCAATGCAATGATCTTAAAGAAAATAAAATAGAAGAAATAAAATACTTAATAATATATTATTATTTTTACACGCAAAACATATTCCGGATATGATATCTCACTCATATGCTCAATTCAAACAACGCTAAATAAATTTACATACCATTTATGAAGCAGAAAGTTAGAAAATTAGAAACAAATAAATTACAACCATGATTCATGATAGTTGAAGCCTCGGTGATCTTCATCTTCTAACGTTCGCGAGCGATCTCTATGTTTAGGAAGACGAGGGAGCTTAGATAGTTTAATGTAACTATCATCCTTAACATCAATGGCACTTCTACATGAAAAAATACAATAGTTTCTCCTTAAACTTAAACAATTAAATCCAACACCTTTTTTGTTCTTGCTTTGCATCTTGAAACTTTTATCACTTTTAGTACATTCCTTGTAAGCCACAAGAAAAGGGTCTTCTTGTAATTTGATTCCCTTCATAGAAGTGCTTCTTTGAGGAGGAGGTTGTGTTTGATATGGAGGCAAAGGAATATGAATTTTCTTGTCTTGAAATTCGAGAGTATTCTTCTTAGAAATATTGTCAAAATGATGACTGGTTGGTAAATTGGAAGATGTTTTTTGGTTGATGAAATTAAGAGGACACTCATTGTTGGGTGTCTTACAAATTCCTGGCTTGTCCTCCCATGAAAAGGGTATGCTTCCATGTGAATGGGATTTTCTATGACTCATCATTTTGGCATGACCAAAATAATCAAATGAAGCAAGAAATATGGTTCATAGGTTATAGGAGGAGAAGGTGTAGAGCATTGGGTTTTAAAGCTATTTTTCATTTTTGTTTGTATTCTATAACGGTTAATGATATAACTAAAGGGCAAGCAAATAGAACGTAAAATGGAAGCTTATTATTATTGCTTATAAATGAATCAAATAAAGCACATGTAACCGAAGAAGAAAAATATGAATCAAAATTTAATCTAAAAAGTTTTAATTTTCTATAATTGTGGTGAATTAGGAATTAAATTGAGAGATAGAACTTGACTTTTCATAATATATATTGCAAGTTGCTATGACATTTCAATTGTTGATTTCTTGGTAGGTGGAGTAGTGGGTGGTGTATTTAGTAACTGATGTGTCAATACTCAATAGTGATGTTTCTACCATTTGCATTTTGTATTTTAGGTGTAGTTTAAAGGTTAAATGGTACTATATCATTAAATTTTAGCAAGATAAAGTAAATACATACCTCCTCTACTCTACCCTTAGATCCTTTTCTTAGAAACTCTTAGTCTTAGGTCCTTTTCTTAGAATTTAGTAGTATTTTTCTGTTTTGTTTGTTTTTAGTTGTGGCCTTTACGAAAAAACATGTGTTTTTATTTTATTTTATTATTTTAATTATAAGTAAAAATTAACTTTTCATATTTAAAAAGTAGATTTTTATTTATAAATAAGGATAAATTAAGTATTTGTTATTTTCCAAGTTTAATGCAAGGAGTATTTTTATTTTGTCTATATTTGCTTTTAATTATTTAATACAAAAGGTAAATACAGTTAGATAATAAAATGACAAAAAAATAAAGGTGTTATAGAAAAAAAAACAACTAATATAGTTCCGTAAAAAAAATAACAAAATTTATTGAACTAGTATGTTAGCCCGTGCCGTGCACGGGATAATTTTCTTTTTAAATATTATTTATGTGTTTATTTTAATATATTATTAGTGCAATATTTAATTAAAAATGTTAAGATAAAATTGAGATATATTTTGCAAGATATATGTTTAACAATGTTATAATATAGAGCGAGATGACAAATATTATTTTGCTTCCCGTTTTACATTATTAAGAGATAAATTATTTCTCTCATCTTCATATATGTGACTATATAGTGACCTTTTAAATATAAAATGATTATAAACTTCATTCTCAAATGAAAATTTAATTAGTCTAGGTGCATTTTTAATAGTGGGGTCAGAAGTGTTATACATTTCTCATTCTACACTAGTGAGAGATTTTATCTCTCTCTCATTATTTCTACATCTCTCGAACATAATAATTTTCATTTTTTAATAATATTTATTTGCTTATGTTCTTTGTTTTTTCTTTGGAAGGTTGACTATATATGTCACTTTTCATTTTATATTATTTTGAATGTTGCCTATATTTTTCTTTCAATTATTTATGAGATTGATTTTGTATAATTTACTTGAGTATGAAAATACGATATATGTTTAAGGATGTTACAGGGGTATAGTGTGGTGGAAAATACTCCTTCATTCCCCGTTCAACAACAATATGAGATTCTATCTGACTCCCTCTTTTTCACGTCTCTATAGGAACTCCATCAACAACATTTAGAATGAATATTAAGATACTTTGACCATGTTCATATTCTCAACCTTTTTTTTGTCATTGTACCACAATGAAACAATTTTCACGTGTGAGCGTCAAATGAAAATATCTATGTATGAATCTCCACTTACATTGATAAATTAGCATCCCAAAAAAGGTTTGAACGAATGTTTATGGAAGGTTTAAAATTGAAATTATAAAAAAAATCCATTGATTATAAAAAATTAAAATTATATTAATTTATTTTAGATTTCAATTCCCATAGATTTTTTTTGTTGGATGTAATATAGTGAAAGTGCGACGAACACAAAATAAGGAAAAACTCTCTCTCTTGCTCTCTCTCTCTCTATCTCTCTCTCTCTCTCTCTCTCTCTCTCTCTCTCTATATATATATATATATATTATTTTCTAATGAATATTAATAAAATTCTCGTGTTCGGTTCTCACTATCACATACATTAACTTTTCATCTTGGAAATCATTTTTATCGTGCTAGATAAAATTTTAAATAAGTGATCCCCATTATAAAATATAAAAGTATGGCTATGCGATTGAAATTCAAATTTTCATTATTCAATGTACTTTTTAAAATAATTGGGTGAGGAATGCTACCCATATTTCATTATATACCACTGAGACTCCCTCTCTCATTCTAGCCGTCTTATGTGTCAATTACAGGACTTTATGGCAGCTCCATAAACAAAAAAAAGTTATAAATTCTTTATTATTTCTTAAGATATCAATAAAATTCTCGCACTCTTGTTCAAAAAAAATAAAATGAGTGATCCCATAAAAAAATATGAAATATGATTTAAATTTATTTTAAAACAAATCAACATATAAATATAACATTTAATTGAATGATTGGATAATAGATACATATCCAATCAAATTTTAGTCGAAGTGCTCACTTTTTTTTTGGATAAAAATCCAAAATCGAAGTGTTTACTTAGTTTTTATATATTAGGTATATAATATTTAATCATGGATTAAATAAGTTTGTCGTCATTAAAACTATAATATATATTAATAATAAAAATAAAGTATTTGAATTTCTATAAAAAAAAATAAAAGAAAAGCTTTAATTGAATTTTACCTACGCAATAATATTAAAATAGAATATTATAATTTCTAAAATAAAAAATATCAATCCCCGCAAAAAGAAAGAGTTTCTAAAAAAAATAAAATAATAATAACGAAGATTCTACAAAAAAAAAAAATAGAGTTTATATTTATATAAAAAATATATAATATTAAAGTTTCTACAATAAGAAAATGTGAGAGAAGTTCTAATTGAATGGAAAAAAAAGCTCGATAAAAAAAAAAAGAAAAAGAGAAGATCTAGTTTAGTTGTATATATCCAACATTTTTTTTTATAATAATCCATTAGAGAAGATACAAAAAAATAGAAGCTTTAATTGAATACCACCTAAGCAATTTAACTTTAATTTTTTTACACTCAATTTAGCTCTAATTAAACGCCACATAATCAATTTTTCTTGAGAATGCACGAGAGCTCCGTGGGAATCTCGCTATCTATATATAATAGAGATGTCTTGATATGCATGTATCTTTATCTTTATATATCTAATGGGAATAACATGCTACTACTTAAACCCTAATCATATTTGCTATTTTTGAGGGAATTGCTTAGTGAAGACTAAATAATATAAAAAAGTTGTTTCAGTTGGATTTGAACACACAACCTCTTTATACAACTTTATTATTTAACCACTAAACCAATTGAATTCATATGAAATATGTTGGTAACACCACATAATAACTATGACTTTCGATGCATCAACTACATTTTATTTTTCATCTCACTTTCAATCTTTTTTTTAATCCAATTATTGTTGTTTGATGTACCTAAACCACATTTTTTAAATATTTTGGTTGTGACGAACGATATTGTATTTCATTTTTTTTCTTCCTATTTTTGTAATTTTTTTGTGGCATTGCAATTTTTTATCATATCATCGATTTTTCTTTTTATACTATAAATTCAATTTGTTTCATTGCTTATAAAATTTAAACTTTTTAAAACTCTTTATAAAATAACTAATTAATGTTATATTAGCTCCTAAAAATACAATTGTTGATGCAATAAATGATTATGATTTGGATTTAATTCCTGAAGAAGAAAAAAACGTATTTGAGTTATGATTCTCCATGTCATATCAAATCGAATATTGACACACGAGATGATATTCATACTCCTGAATTCTTAAACACCACGATTGCATATGAAGTTTCGAAACATAAGGTAAGATTAAAAGTTGGAGTACCAATAATGTTGCTCGGAACATTGAACAATATTTGGGATTATGCAATGGTACTCGGTTGATTGTTACAAAAATGAAAACATATGTCGTTGAAGGTAAAGTAATATATGACAACAATATATTGGTGAAAAAGTTTTTATTCATAGATTATCATTGAATTCTTCAGATAAAAGAATCCCGTTCAAGTTTCAACGTAGCCAGTTTCCAGTGGTTGTTTCAAGTGGTTGAAAATATTAATAACCGACGAAAAAGAAAAATATACGGATAAAAACTGGAAATGTTGTTTATAAAGAAGTTTTTCGTATTATCCATATGTCACATATTTGTAAATTGTTATATCACATATATGACCTGTGCGAATGCACGGGCATGGTGTCTAGTTTGTGCAGAAACTCTAGAAAGACAAAGGAATATCAATCTAATGTTAGTTAGGCTAGTTAAGATTTGGTGTAACAAGGTTGACAAATAAATAGACTCCTTAAATATGCTCATTAGTTTGATCGATGCGGATCCTCTGCTGCAGATACCACTGCAGCCACACATGCTGCAATCAAACAGCCTCACGATCAATCAATAGTATTGGATTAGAAACAATTTAAAAACCCACATGCGACTTTATTTTGACCCGGTATTTTTTTTACTAAGCCTTTGCACTTAGCATAACATTTTCTGTTAAAAAAAACCTACTCAATATGCACCCAAAAAAAAACTACTCAATTATTACTAACATTATTTTCGTTTAAATTAAATATATTTTATGTCCCAATAAAAATTGTAAATTTTGGTTTTCATCACAATAAAAAATCACATATTTTCATTTGTCAAAAAGTTTATTTAATTTTTATGATCATTTTAATGTCAATGTTGTGATCATTTTATATTCAAAATACGTTTATATATTATGTTAAACTTATATGTTCATATTATATTAAAAAAATGTCAAAGACAAGCCAAAATTTTATTCATTAGAGACTAAAAGTAAAATAGTAGAACATTTTTAAGCGATAAAAGCATGTGTTTTTATTTTATTAAATTTACAAATATTATAGAGAAGAAAAACATACTTAACTCTTTTTATTTTTATATAGGCTTAGAGATCTATTTTGCCACTTAATTCATTTTAAAAATTATTTCGGTCCTTTCAATTTAAAACCCATAAATCTGATTATTATTATTTTTCGTAAACTGGAAATCTTTTTGTGTGTAACTGTAAAGACTAATTTCTTGAACTTTATGGAACCCAAGTGAATAAAAAATTCTTTATAAAAGTTTTAACCAGGGTTCTAACTCCTATGTAAAAATTAAGCTTACATGTAATTTTTTTATATGAATGCTAAAAAATATCATGTAAATTTTATTTAATTTTTGATAAAATTTATTATGTAAATATTGAATCATAAAAAAAAAAAAATGACAAGCTATATGAAAAATATTAAAAATAAAATAAAGAAAAGTGCCATTAGGTTTTCTATATAAATGCTAATTAACTAGACTTTTTAATAAGTTAACCATAACTAAATCATTAAGCAAACTAAATCCAATTTTAATGACGAAATCTATATATTTTATAAAATAATCGTATCAATCCAATAACAAAAAATCAATTGTAAATTATATCCATTTTTATGGCTTAAATGATCTTTTATTCTCTGTATGTTTGTGAATTTTTTGTTTTAATCCATGTATCTTCTTTTTGTTGCAAATAAGTCCCTGTATGTACGTGAATTTTTTGTTTTAGTCTCTAAAGTCAAAATTCGCAGGAAAATCTGAAGGAAAATCTACACGAAAACTGCAAATTTTTCTGCGGATTTTGACTTTAGGGACTAAAATCAAAAATTCGTGAACATACAGAGACTTATTTGCAACAAAAAAAAATACAGGGACTAAAACAAAATAATCGCAAACATACAGGGACTGAAATGATATTTAAGCCTTTTTTTATAATTGCTTTCCAAATTGAAGTCCAATGTGACAAAAGGCCGATCTTTTAAATTCAATAAATTTCAATGTTTTCGATCGTTTTTTAAGAAAGTTCCTGAAAAAAGTTTCAGATTATTTTAGGGAAAAATGTCTATGTTTTTCGAAAAGAAAGTTTTGATTACAGATAAATACAATTTCAGAGTATTTTCCAAAAAAAGGTTTTCAATCTTTTTTCACAAAAAAAGTTCCGATATTTTATTCAAAATAGCTCCTGCTTTTTACCGAAAAAAAGTTTCCAATCTTTTTTCGGAAAAAAAGTTCCCGATTTCAAATAAATACAATTTCGGAATTTTTTCCGAAAAAATGTTTCCGATCTTTTTTTGGGAAAAATTCCGGATTTTTTCACAAAAAAATTTCGATTTAAAATAAAAGAATCCGAAATTTTTTCGGAAAAGAAGTTTCCAATCTTTTTTATGCGAAAATTCTTGATTTTTTCCGAAAAAAAACTTTCCGTTTGATTTCAGATATACAATTTCGGAGTTTTTTCAAAAAAAAAAAGTATTCAATCTTTTTTCACGAAAAAAGTTCTTAATTTTTACCAAAAAAAATGTTTTCGATCTTTTTTTCGAGAAAAAGTTTTCAGTTTAATTTTTGGTAAAAAATCCCGATTTTTTCTGGGAAAAAATTTCAATATCAAGGAAGTTACCGATAGAAACAAAGTTACTCATATTTTAATCTGACATTTAATTTCTTATTTTATCCCGAGTCTCGAATAGATAAATAAACAAAATGGTGAAATAAACATAAGAAAAACGATAAAGGAGTGTTTTTGAGAGAGAGAGAGAGAGAGAGAGAGAGAGAGAGAGAGAGAGAGGGGTTGAACTAGCAACTATAGAAAAGAGAAAGAAGAGTATATACCATAGTAGTCTATATTGATATGCGAGTTTGACACTTCCACCGGCACACCAAACAAATTCTTAATTAGTTTATCTATGGTGCTCGAGTTTGCATTAATCAATTTACTTTGTTGGGTGATTTTATGTTTATTGAATTTGATAAAAGTTTTTCTACTACATTCCAATATGTTATTGCAATACATGAAATTTGACTTGTACCCACGAACAAAATTCGTCACTAAAGGAAAAAAATCATAGGTATAGACCCAGATCGAACGATTTGGAAGATGAATGAGTTGAAATCGAGAGAGAGAGAGAGAGAGAGAGAGAGAGAGAGAGAGAGAGAGAGAGAGAACGGCGAATGAGAGAAAATTGTGAACGCGTGAATCTGTGTTTTTTTAATGAACTTGTTAATATATTAAATTTTTTAAAAAAAAAAGTAAAACTCAACTTGTAGTAATGATATTTGGACGAGCTACCAAAAAAAAAAAAAATTGATATTTGGACGTTCGTAGGTAAAACAATCCTCAGCTTTGAAACGGTGGGTATAGGACTATTTTCTTATAGTGTTGTGAGATTTATGATTTTTTTTACCATATTCAAGTTATATATATTAATAAATAAGTAATTACATATGAATTAAGTAATTATATATTCAAGTTATTGATTTGATCGTGATTTTCAATTCAGCTAATCATTAAGCTCATCACTACAAGAAATTTGACTTTTAGTGACGACTTTTTCGTACCTTATAATTTGCTGTACCTACGGAATTTTTTAGGTATAGGTCAAAATATAGCTATACCAACACACTTGTTTCCGTACCCTATAATTTATTGTACCTACGGAATTTGCCGTCACTATAGCCTGTTGTTACGAATTTGCAACTGTTGGTATAAAACATTTATTTATACCTACGAAATTTTGCCGTCACTATAGTCTGTAGTTACGGATTTTCACTTGTTGGTATAAAATATTTAATTATACCTAAGTCTTTGTCGTGGGTATATACATCTAATCCGCCTATACCTACGGCTATTGTGCCTGTCACTAGAAACTTTTGTTGATAATTGTCAATTTTCTTTTAGTGCATCATTGAATTAGGGGCTTATAATTTAATGGGGGAGGGAAAGATATTTATATAAGATTGTTTCTGTCATAATGCACTAACATAGTGATTCAAAATACTTCATTTAGTGAAGAAATGAATATAACAATTGAAGAAGTGATCTGATTGCACTCTGGAAAGTTTTACACTAGGTTGGGAATAATTGTACTTTTACATACCAATGAATCATTTTTTATTTTTTTTTGTTTTGATTCAAATTATTGTTATATGGATGCAATTTATTTTGTATAAGTTATTATATTTTGCCTGTATTTTTTATTCTGCTAACGTATATATTTCAGATAGTGCCTTTATTAAGATGTGCGCATTTTTATTTAATGATTTTTTACATTTAATTCAAGGTCTATATGTGACTTAATTTATTGTTTTCCAAAAGTCAACTATTCATAAAAAAAAATAAAAAAATAGATGTACGAAAAATTTATAATAATCTTCAACATATTAGTGAATATTCAATAATAAAAGAAACATTATACAAAAAAATAATAATAAATAAAAGAAACCTTATACACATTGTACTATTTAAACTGTACACATTAGACAAAACTTAAGCTCTATATGTAGTGTTAGTTTTAGCCCAAATAGTTGTTTGAAGACATTTGAAGTCATTGTCGCTATTGGTGGCAGCTCCATAATCATGCAACATTGAAATCAAATTTGACATGATTAAGAACAAAATGCACAACGAGTTTTAGTTGCAAAGTTGATTCTCATTTGCTTTTGTCAAAAAGAACACATTGCGTAAACAATGAAAAGGATTGTCCTAAACTTTCAAAACATATCTTCCAAATTTAAAGTATGAGTTAGGAATTTTTTGGCAGGGGAACGAGAACAATTTATCACCTAATTAATGAAAATGATATATTGAAATGATAGACTATATTAATTTCAGAGTCAAGTATAAGGAAAGGCTAGATATGCTTTGTAAGTCTAGAGGTGAAGAATACACATTATCCTCTCAATTTTTCCTTATATTCTCTTCTATCTTTTGTAAAAAAAAAAGATTTAATCTTTAATTGATAATTTTTAGATGCTCAACTATCATTTGCTAATTACTTCATTTTTGCATGCCTCGTCCATTACTAAAGTTGTTAAAAGATGCTAAAAAAATAAAATAAGAAATTACATGTTTGAATTTGAATCAAATATATATTGTTTATGACTTTATTTTTTGTAAGGAAGCTAAAAGGAAAAGGAAAAAATAAAACGAAAAAGGAAAATTATTCACGAAGAAATAAGGTTTTCATTGTGTCGTTTCTAAAAAGATTACGAACGTCTTCTGGAGGAGAAACATGAGTCAAGAAATCTGCATCGGTATCTAAGGAGATTTCAAGTTTAGCGAAGAAATCAGCACATTGATTATCCTATCTAAGTGTGTGATACAGGGAAACATTGGTTTGAGAGAGCAACTCCTTTATATCTTGGATCAACACAACATGAATATGATATTTAACTTGAGGTTCTTTGATGAGTTTGACACAGTGTAAAGAATCATAGTAGCAAATAAGTTCATCGACACTCATATCTTTGGCCAGCAAGAGGCTAGACCCTTGTAGATAACATACAGTTCAACGAGCAAATTGTCAGATGATCCTTGAATGAAGCATAAGAAACCTGCAAGATAATGATCGAATGTGTTTCTAATAATGCCACTAAATGGGAGAATCGAGGAAACTTCCATTCACATTAAGAATGACACAAAAATAATTATTATTGTTCCACTTGATATATTTATGAATTAACTTGTCGTTAGAAGCGGGAGAGAAGCAGTTTCTGAAGGTTTCGACTATAGCACAAATGTTAAAGGAGAGCTGACTTAAAGACCAAGTCTCATTGTTCAGACACATTAGGTTGTTGTGTCTCCAAGACCACCATACAGTTGCCAAGAAAAATCAGAGTTTGTGTATTTGTTGCACCTAACTTGAGCCAATCGTACACATCTAGATTTGAGAAGAAATTCTAATTGATAAAACCAACGTGATTTCAAAGATTACGAGAGAACTCACGGTCCCGTATGCAATAAAGGAAGTGTTCATGTTGTAGGCCACAACGAGTGCAAGTTGCAGAAAGACCCATCTTGCAATGATTGAGTAAAGAGATGATAGATACATAATTGTGACAAACCAACAAAAGAAGAATTTGATATTTCTAAAAAAGTTTAATTTATGTTAAGAGACTAATTTTTCTGCTGTTTTTAAAATAAATGGTTAGTTTTTTTTTTCATCACCAGTTGAATCTGGTTCGGGGGTCAGTTCTTGGATCAAGTGGTTCCAGCCTCCTTACAATCGCAGTTGTGGAAGATCGAACCGTGATCCTCCTACCAAGTTCAGCGCTAATCACCACTGAACTAAGTCACGATTGGTAAATAAATGGTTAGCTTATAGTAAATTATTTAATAAATTGATATATAACAACCTACCTAAACCGCCTTGATCTTATTAGCTTTTTTCACCATGAATTCGTTCAATATTCCATGGAAATGTTTAGACCTAGCTCCTGAACCAAAAATCACCACTATCGAACCACCTAAACCACAAAAAACCTTCGCCCAAGCCCTAACCAACCTGTGTGATATTCCTTTGTCACAATTTCGTCAACCGGTCGTTAAGGGTGATCGATTGGCCATTGAAATACCAGAAGTAGCTTATGAAGCTGGGTTAGATGCATGCAAACACATTCTACATGGAAGGATCCTTTGGCCTAAGGGTTCAACTCCTTTGTCGGTTGTTGCCTTGAAAGCTAAGCTTTCTTCGATTTGGAAGGATTTGTCAACATGGGGCGTCATATCACTTGGTAAGAGTTTCTTTGAATTTACTTTTACCACTTTAGAAGATGTTAGAAGGGTTAGATCTTCTCCCTCGTGGAACTTAAACCCTAGTTTGTTAAAGCTTTTTGCTTGGTCCAGAGATTTTAATCCAAAAATGCAACACAATACTTCTGTTCAAGTTTGGGTTAAAATCTTTGGTTTATCTCAAGAGTATTGGCACAAGAATATATTGTTTACCATAGCTGGAAGTATAGGAACCCCTATTTGTATGGACTCTGTTTCAGCTAAGCCCATGCACGAAAGAACTTTTGGACAGTTTGTGAGAATATTGATTGATATTGATCTCCTTCAACCTTTGAGACACAAGTTACTGGTAGAGAGGAAAGGATTTGCCTTCTTTGTTGACCTAGAATACGAACATATCCCTGCCTTTTGTGAAAGTTGCAAGGTTATAGGTCACAATATTGAAAATTGTAAGAGATGGAACAATGAGGAAAATGTGAGACAAGAGAAGGAAGCTCATGTGAAAAAGAAAACAACTGTGGAGAAGAAACAAGTGTTTGCACCGGTCAGAGATGGAAGAATAGCACAAAACAAGCAAAAAGAGATGGCCATTGATGACAATGAAGTTATCAATGTGGAGGACAACTCTAGTAAGTTTCCTCAGATCAATTTGCTTAGTAGTGGTAGTAAAGATAAAGGCTCCACTAGTAAGGAGAAGCAGGCTTCCTCTGAGGCTAGGCTTTTGGATTCTACTATTCTGAGGCCTGTTAGCCCTGGTTCTATCCTCAAAGAGCAGGACAAGCAGTTAGAAAATGATTTGAATAGAGATATTGATGATGACATTAGTTCACAAGATTCATTTATTGATGAAACCCTAGTCATTGCTAATGCTTCACTTTCAGAGGGGGTTTCTCAACCTCCTGCTGTGAATTTGCTCCCTGCTCAAGCTATACCTCAGTCTTCAAAGGATACTATTGTTGGTAATAGGGTTGAAGACACTTTACCTGAGAGAGTTGATAGGGATATGCCTTTTCTTAAGGAGTCCTGGGCCAATATTGCTGAAGCTGAAGATGATTTAGAAAAAAGCCTTGATGACACAGGCCAAAACTCTAGCACACATGATGATGGTTTCCAAATTCAAATTTCTAAAAGTAAGAAGAAAGCTAAAAAAAAGTCAAAACAATCTAGCAGGGATTCTTACTTAACTCGATCTAAAGGGGTTTCTCCCAAACCCTTTAGATGAAGTGCCTTTTTTGGAATGTAAGGGGTCTTGCTAATGCCCCTACTAGATTAGCTCTAAAAAAAGTTATCTTAAAACATAATCCTGATTTTGTTCTTCTTTCTGAACCTTGGATGTCTTTTGATGATCTACCTAGTAGATGGTTAGCCAACCTGAACCTTAAGCTTTTTGCCTCTAACACTAAACCTAACCTTTGGTGTTTATGTAAATTACCTTTAAATCCTCTTGTTTTATCTTCTGATGATCAACAAGTTTCTTTTTCCTTTGTGGAGAATGACAAAACTTTAGCCATGACTGCTGTAGATGCTTCAACCAATTATAGAACCAGAAGGAAATTATGGACTGCTCTTAACTCTTTACAAACCCAACATGATCTTCTTTGGAGTTTCATTGGTGATTTTAATGTCATCATGGGAGCTCATGAACACAGAGGTAGAAGTTCTCCTGCTAGACTACCTATGGAAGAATTTCAAAGCTGGTATGACTCTTTTAATTTAATTCACCTAGCCACTAGAGGTATTGAATTTACTTGGAATAATGGAAGAGGAGGCAATAGACATACTGAGAGAAGATTGGATAGAGTAATTTGCAACCAACCTTGGATTGATCTTTGTTGTGTATCCACTGTGTGTGCTCTTACCAAGATTAGATCTGATCATTTTCCCTTGTTACATGAATTTCAAACTACCTTTGAATCACATGTTTCTCAATTCAAGTTTATGAAAATGTGGTCAAAACACCCTGATTGTAGAAAGATTATTTTGGATAGCTGGAGTTCGAATGTTGTTGGTTGTCCCATGTTTATCCTTAATCAAAAGCTGAAAAATCTTAAAGCTAAGCTCAAGTGTTGGAATAAAGCTTGCTTTGGCAATGTTCATGACCTGGTGGCTGAAGCTGAGCTTAAGCTTCAACAAATTCAATTTCAAATTCAGCAAGATGGCCCTAATGATGAGTTGTTACTTGAAGAAAGAGCAGCTAGTGTAATTTTTGAAGATGCCTTGAATAAAGAAGAAGCCTTTTGGCAAGAAAAAGCTAGGCTTAACTGGCACCTGGAAGGAGACAGAAACACTAAGTATTTCCATAGGCTAGCCAAAATTAAAACCTCAACCAAATACATAAATTCCCTGCAAGTTGGTGATGATGTTGTTACTGATCAGGCTCACATTGCTGATCATGTAGTGAACTATTATAAATGTTTATTTTCTTCTAACATTGTTTTGCAGGATTCAAGACTTGCTGATGCTGTTATTCCTAACTTGGTCTCAGATGATGTTAATGCTATTTTGACTATGCTGCCTTTCCATACTGAAATTAAAGCTGCAGTTTTTTCCCTTAACAAAGACAGTGCACCTGGCCCTGATGGATTTAGTGCTTTCTTTTTTCAACATTATTGGGATATTGTCAAAAATGATGTGACTGCTGCTGTTCTTCAATTCTTTTCCTCTGGTTGGATCCTCCATGGATTCAATTCTAATATCATTGCCTTGATCCCTAAGTCTCCTGAAGCTTCATCTATTGATCAATACAGACCAATTGCAATGGCCAATTTCAAATTCAAGATTATTTCAAAAGTCATAGCAGATAGACTAGCTTCTATTCTTCCATCTCTCATATCTCCTGAACAACATGGTTTTATTCAAGGCAGAGATATTAAGGATTGTCTGTGTTTAGCTTCAGAGGCAGCTAACCTCCTTCACAATAAATCCTTTGGTGGTAATCTTGCTCTTAAGATTGATATCTCTAAAGCATTTGACACCCTTGAACGGAATTTTTTGTTGAAAGTTCTTAAAACTTTTGGTTTTAATGATAAATTTTGTAATTGGGTACTGTTAAAGTACAAAAGTAAGTTTAAATTATCGTATCCACAGGGACTGGTGCGATATTAAAACCGTTCAATAACTAATATAATTTTAAGTATAGTGATTATAAGATTGTTTAAGTGTGAAATTATGAAATTGTAATTGCAAGTAAAAATATGATAAAGTTTCAGAGAGATAAGTTTGCTGGGATTAGATTTCACTAACTCAATCACATGTATTTTTCCAATCAGTTATACAGACTTTAGCTATTTATCAAAATTATCACGTATCGCTCACATACGTGTCCGTGTCCAGATCACGATGAGAATTCCGTTATATCTATTAATCCCCGATGTCTCGGGTGATCAATCAATACATCAATTTTATCGTATTGCTTAAACTTCGATGTCTCAGACAATTTAACCAATACAATAGCATTAAGATTTGATACTCTAAGTGAATATTAAACTTAAATCTATGTCTAGAGTTTAGAATTTAATAGATAATTGTTCTAGGTCTTGGATTCAAAAAATATATGTCTATAACATTTCAAACCCAAAAATTTATAATTGAAATCAAGAACAAGAACAATATCAATATTGATTAATAATCTAAAACCATATATAACACCATGATCAAAATGAATACATACTATTAAGTTAATTACATCTAACCCAGCAAAAGTGTCTTTAGCTACTCATTACCATGGTAGCTTTACACAAGTGAGAAGAAACAGGATGAAATAACAGCACCCGTTGATTTCTCAAACAGTTGGTGTGCATCCCACTCTTTTCCTCCGTCGTTCCTTAAGCTCTCTCTCCCATTCTCTCTGTTTCGTTTTGTTCCGTTGTTAGGCGTGTGAGAGTGAATGGCGTGTAATAAGAGTGAATGACTTTCAAGCAGTGGCTGATGCATCCTTTTATAATGTGAATATGCCGCCTTCCTTTTCTTTGGCATTAAGAATGTATCAGCCACTTGACTAGCTCTCTGCTCCTTTTTTTTTCTTTCTACAGACTTCACCGCCCCTTTTGTTTAACCTTTGCTTTCTTTTTATCTTTTAAAACCTATTATACAATATAATCAGTAAAATATATCTAATAACTAATATATAATTATAGAAGATATATTATAACATATAAGCTATTGAATTAAGTTAATAAGTCTCTTTAATTTAAATCACTTATAAATAAAATTGACACTTATTATTAATCTCATCAAAACCTACAAAAGTAAAGTAAAATAGGTGAAAATAGGTGACATACTAATTTGCTAGTAAAAATTAATATTTACAAATAGCTGGGGTTTTTATTTCAAATAACTTTATAAAACAAGTCAATAAGTATTTCAAATGTATAGGTAAAATTACTGCTTTTTATCACTTATCAGGTACATGTCATTCTTCACTCAGCTTTTCTTTCTGTTTCTGTGAATGGTAAATCTCGTGGTTATTTCACTTGTAATAGAGGAGTTAGGCATGGTGATCCTCTATCCCCTCTTCTATTCTGTTTAGCTGAAGAAGTTTTGAGTAGAAGCATCTCAAATCTTGTGGCCCAAGGCAACCTAAACTTGATTAAGGGTACAAGGTTTGTGCAGGTTCCTTCCCATGCTTTTTATGCTGATGACTTGATGATCTTTTGCAAAGGCAATCTGAGTGGTTTGAATTCTCTAAAGGAGTTGTTTCACAACTATGCATTGGAGTCAGGCCAGGTTATCAATAATGCAAAATCTACTATATACTCAGGCTCCATCACACCTGGTAGGATGAACATTATTATGCAGCTGTTCAATTTCAAAGTTGGTTCTCTGCCCTTCAATTATCTAGGTGTTCCTATTTTCAAAGGTAAGCCTAAGGCCTGCCACCTCCAACCTATTGCTGACAAAATCAAATCTAAGTTATCTGCCTGGAAAGCCTCTCTATTGTCTATAGCTGGTAGAGTTCAACTAGTTAATTCTGTGATCCTCAGCATGTTAATTTATAGCATCTCCATTTACACTTGGCCTGTATCTCTTCTCAAAGACTTGGAGAAATGTATCAGGAATTTCATATGGAGTGGTGACATAGAGAAAAAGAAGTTAGTCACTACCTCTTGGAAGAAAATGTGTAGACCTCTTTCTCAAGGAGGATTGAATATAAGATCTATGATTGGTCTTAACAATGCTTCAAATCTCAATCTCTGTTGGTCCCTTCTCAATAGTGATTCATCCTGGGCTTTTCTTCTCAGAGATAGAGTGCTTAGAAAAAATGGTGTCATCTCTCATCATATTTTCTCTTCTTTATGGAGTAGTGTCAAATCTGAATATGAGGTTGTGTCTGTTAACACCTCTTGGCTCCTTGGTAATGGTAAGAATATTAACTTCTGGGTTGATAGTTGGTGTGGCAGGCCTTTGTTTGAGCAATTAAACCTTCCCCCTCAGTTTGGCAGCTCTCTCATTGCTTCTGTCAGTGATTTTATTATTGATGGCCAGTGGAGCTTTCCTCAGCAATTAAACCTCTAGTTCCCTAACTTATATTCAATAGTTGAGAAGGTCATCATTCCTTTAGATCTTTCACAGGACTAGCTTCTTTGGATACACTCTGATTCAGGTGACTTGGATCTCAAGCAAGCTTATTCTTTCAAATTACAGCAGTTTAAGGATATTCCATGGGCCAAGTTGATTTGGAATCAAGCTATTCCACCTTCAAAGTCCTTGATGGTTTGGAGACTAATGCATGACAAGATGCCAACAGATGAGAATATAATGTTAAGAGGTTGTGCCATCCCTTCTATGTGTAACCTCTACAACTGTCACATTGAATCCTCATTTCACATTTTCTTGGATTGTAGCTTTGCTAGAAAGCTTTGGTCTTGGCTAGCTGGATGCTTGAATACAACCCTTCAGTTCACTTGTATGAATGATATGTGGGATCTCTGTGAGCTGAACTGGTCTCCACAGTGCAGAGTTACCATCATTGCTGCTATTATCAATCTTTTGAATGCTATTTGGTCAGCAAGGAACCAGGCCAGGTTCAATAACATTCCTGTTTCTTGGAGAGCTTCAATCTCTCAGATTATTGCCAATACTACTTTAACAGGTAATAATATTTCTAAAACCTCATCTAATACCATGAGAAACTTCACTCTTCTGAAAATGTTTAGAATCAACATCCATCACCCTAGAGCTCCTATCCTTAAGGAGGTGTGTTGACAACTTCCTATTTTGAATTGGATCAAATGCAACATAGATGGAGCTTCAAATGGCAATCCAGGTCTCTCTGCCTGTGGAGGAATTTTCAGAAATTCTAAGTCAAATTGTTTGTATGCTTTTGCTGAGCCTTTGAATATTTCTACTTCCTTTGTTTCTGAACTCAGTGCAACAATGAAGGCAATTGAAATTGCTTATCAAAACAACTGGAGGCATCTTTGGTTAGAATTAGACTCAACTTTGGTGGTTTCAACTTTCAACAAACCTCATACTCTTGTTGCTTAGCACCTAAGAAACAAATGGAAAAATGTGTTGAACTTAGCTAGTCAAATGAATTTGGTAGTCACTCACATCTTTAGAGAAGGCAATGTTGCTGCAGACTTGTTAACTAATCATGACCTTAGTATTACTTCCTTCATGTTTTTGTTGAAGCCTCCTTTGTTTCTTAGTGATTGTATTGCTAAAAACAAACTTGGCATCCCTAATTTTAGACCGTCTTAGTCCTTATGGAATGTTGGCCTTGTCCCCTCCATTGTACATTTCTTTCTCCTATCTTTCCTAAAGGCTCTTTGCTAACACCTCTTTTGACTAAAAAAAAAAAAAGATATATAACAAATTTGAAAACAAAAAATAAAAAAGAAATTTATTCAAAAAACAAAAAAGAAATAACAAAAAAAGAAAATTGAAAACTAAAATCATCATCACATTTGGTTATGGCGTGGAGAAAAGAAAACCTCTCCCGCCACTGAAAATTTCTGTGGCTGGTTATCTGACTCACACTCTCATCCATCTATAATCACATCACATCATCACTGATTCATCAATTCTAGGGTTCATCTTCATTTCCAATTCCAACAAACCAATGGCTACAACCCTACAATCTCTTCGATTTCCTTTTCATCCATCTATCACACCCCCAAATTCTCACTCTTTCCCCGCCACTACCCTTCATTACTCCCCCAAATCAATTACCTTCAAGGATTCATTTCTCGCCACCCGAAACAAACCAGCTTTTTATTCCAAAGCTTCGACTTCTCAGTACAGTCCTACTGTTGCGGAAAATCTCGGTGATGTTAGTATTTTCACCGCCGCCGGTGAGCCTGTCATGTTCAAAGATCTTTGGGACCAGAATCAGGTCAGTATGGTTATATTCATATGCAAAAGCTTTAATCTTTATATGTTTTGGTTTTTTTGGCGCAATTTTAATTTTAATTTTTTACCTAAGATTGTGGTTTCTAGTTTCTACTTTGTGGAATATTATATTAATTATCTGTTGTGTTTGTTAATGCTGGATTTAATTTGAAGTAGTATGAATTAGTTAGTTGAAATTAATTTGAGGTTGATGTATTAGTTGAAATTTGAAATTTATTTGAGGTTGATATATTAATTGAAGTTAATTTGATGTAGTATTACTGGGTTGGCTTGGTGGTGAAGGCTTGAGACTTTGGAGTGTGCACTTCTCAAGGTCTCAGTTCGAATCCTCGCCACTTTCTGTGTTGGGCCGTCCATTGACTTCAAATGGGCCCCAACTAGTGGACAATAGGATTGGTGTTGCGTAGATTAGTTGGTCTTTGGGCCCGATTCCGAGTCTTAAAAAAATAATATTTGAAGTAGTATTAGATTAGTTAGTTGAATTAATAGTTTGATGTTAATTTGTGGTTGGTGATTGGAGTTAATTCTTGCAGGGAATAGCTGTGGTGGCACTATTGAGGCACTTTGGATGCCCATGCTGGTAAAGAAATGATCTTCACTTTTAGGTTTTGTTTATCATTTTCTAGGACTTGTTTGAATGACGATTATTCTTACTGTGGATTGGATTGTCTTCTCTTGTTCTTAGTTGGGAATTGGCTTCAACCTTGAAAGAAACCAAATCAAGGTTTGATTCTGCTGGTGTCAAGCTAATTGCAGTAGGTGTTGGTGAACCCAATAAAGCCCGTATGCTAGCTGAACGAGTAATGTTTCTTTGTCCTCCTTTTTCATTTCAGTTTTTGACTGTTTTCTTAGCGAATTATGAGGCTTTAAAAGAGTACAATCAAATCGAAGCAACATCTAAAAGTCTCTGTCTTTGAATAGTTTAGGGTTTTTTGTTACCTCTCTAGAGTAGTTTTAGATGGAAATTACCAATCTATTATAGCTAAAAAAGTTATTACTAAAACAGGGTAAGTCGTGCCTGCCTGGTATGTTCAACTTAATAAGAAATCGTACTTTCCATGACAAATTTGTATGCAAAATTCACCCACACT
This sequence comes from Trifolium fragiferum, assembly GCA_954870985.1. NCBI lineage: Eukaryota > Viridiplantae > Streptophyta > Magnoliopsida > Fabales > Fabaceae > Trifolium > Trifolium fragiferum. Next base: position 44,382,360 of record OX940792.1, on the reverse strand, counting down.
CAAGAAGTCGAATGTAGGGAGTACAACTTCCCTTCACTACACTGAAGTCATACCTATCATGCAGGAAGTCCATGAATCCGAAGCAAATTTGCAATTCTCATAAAAATTAGGCCCAGAGGGATGAAATTAATGTCAATAACCTTTTCCACATAAAAAAGTATGCCAATAGTGATGCAAAGAATAAGATATTCAATGATTCTGAATTAGGTTCACCTTGTTAGCTCTAGCTGCTAGTAGCTGTGAAACTCTTCAGGATTATAGAGAACTCCATAAATAAATAAAAAATTAATAGATCCATTGCATGGTAAAATTTGAGTATGATCCAAACATAAAGGAAATGAAATGTTGAAGAACTTATTGTTACTGGTGTAGTACGTGATGGGTCTACAAAGTGTGTAACCCAGCATCCTTTCCTTTGCTTTATTCCCCTTCATCTCACTCACCATTAGCTGTATTATTCCTTATTTGATTAATTTGTTGAAGAGTTATTAGATAATGCGGTATCGATGAGTTAACACTGTTGGTTTTTATCATTTGTGTGAGCTTTGATTATAGATTATATAGATAGAGATATTTATACCATTTACAACTTACCCTGTTTTGGTGAAAGGTAGGAATCCATGGCCACTAGTTTTCAGAAAGGATTTTAGGTCAAATGTTATGCTTGTGAAAAGTATTGACTTATTAGTCTCAAGTATATTTTGGCTCAATGGTTTGCAATTTAACTTTAAATCCATTTCGCTGAAGGTACCATCTCTGTTGGAAATTAACCAAGGATCTCTATATTTTAACATATATGAAATTTGAAGACTTTTCTTGTAATTTACCTATTTATATAATATTGGTACGAACATATACTCTTGATGTCAAGACTCAAACCTGGTAATTTTTTTTCTTCTTTTTGCATGTCCAGTTACCATTTCCAATGGATTGCCTTTATGCCGATCCTGACCGCAAGGTAAATGCATGGATATCAATGATTTTCATATCATGTTCAATATTCACCCACTAGAACTCATCTTATAAATATCTATTTTAACCAATTCTGCTGTTATTCAGGCATATGATTTTCTAGACCTCTACTATGGGTTTGGCCGTACTTTCTTCAACCCAGCCAGTGTAAGCTTTTACCTTGGATTTCTCTGAAATACTATATATATATTTTGTTAGACATTTTCCATTTCACATGCTGATAAATATGCGTTTTGACTTCAAAATTGTTATTAACAGGCAAAGGTGTTATCGAGATTTGATGCTTTACAAAAAGCGGTCAAGAACTATACAATAGAAGCCACTCCAGATGATAGGAGTAGTGTGTTGCAGCAGGTTTGATATGTCAATCTGGTGGCATAAGAATGAAAACAAACTTAATGTTTTACTTTACAAACTTGGGCTTCCTAAATTGATAAATTCTTGCTTTTTGTCAGGGAGGGATGTTTGTGTTTAGAGGGAAAGAGCTATTATATGCAAGGAAAGACGAAGGGACAGGTGATCATGCCCCCTTAGATGATGTTTTTGATGTTTGCTGCAAAGCTCTTGTTGCTTAACTGTACTGTATAGATTGTAAATTCACATAGCATTAGGAATGTTCAGTTTAAGAAGAGTTGTGCTCTTAGAATAGGATTTCACTGTGAATCATACAAGAGGCTACATATAATATGCTTTGGATAAATGGTTGAAAATCGTATTTATATAATTCAATCTATAAATCTTTTGTAATTTATATAGTTCATTACTTCATTATGAACTTAACTATATTGTAACAAAACATGAGTTAGAAATGGCAATTGTCACATGTAAGCATTTCTTATTTTAATCATTATGAATGATTATAATGAAGCTGTAAATTATTGTATATACCTAAAGACTGAAATTCTGAAAATAACAGTAACTGTAATATAATTGTATGTTGTAACTACAACAGTAAAACTCTGCTTTCTGGTGAGGCATATGGGGCCTTGTCATGGTGGTCCTTGTGTTTGGCCCCAAGTTGGATTATTTGGGCTCAACTTTATCCACCTAGTTTCTAAAAAACTACACATAACTCCGGAAGAGATTTACTTTTCGCACCCCCATAGTTCCTTCTTCACCCCCTGAAACGACCAAAGTATCCTCTCGCCATCTAGAAAGCGAGCAATTTTCGCACTCTAAGTAGCGAGTGTTAATATTTTATACTCAAACTGAACGCTAGCACCCCCCATGGATGAAAAAATCATGAAAAAAAAGTGTTCACATCCTAGGGAGCGAACTCTTTTTTTCATGATTTTTTCATCCATGGGGAGTGCTGACGTTCAATTTGAGTATAAAATATTGACATTCGGTACTTAGAGTGCGAACTAAAACATAGTTCGCTACTTAGAGAGGGAACTCAGTTTACACTTTAAAAAGGGGTGAACAAGACAAAAAAATTTGACTTTTATAAGGTAGGAGGCGAACTGTGGTGTTTCTGTTTTTGCAATTTTACACACTCGCTTTTTTCCTGATGTATACTTCTGAAGTGATATTTAGGGGTGAGAAGAGTTTGATCCAAATTATTTTATTTTGGGCCATCATGTACTAATTTGACTTTTTCAATTGTTTTAGTTTAAAATTTCTTAGAAACCGGTTCGAAATAGCTGTAGCCGGTGGAGTGGAGTAACAACTATACTAAAGAATGTGGTAAGGATTATTCTTTTATGACATTTTTACTTAAGTGAAGTTCATTCTATTGAGAAAAATATTAGGAACATACTTTTAAATACACTTCACTGAATTTATTTGGTTTCCTGTTTTAAAATTACAAATATAGTACATTTGAACCCAAACGTTTGTGACTGCAAAGTACAAACCAGACATAGTATAAGTTTGGAACCGCGTTTGGAATGCTCTAATCGCACGTTTAGAATGAAGCGACTAACTGGAGCTTCAGTTTAAATGCACAAGTAAATAAAAGAATATCCAATGCTTTTTCCCCTTTCTTAAATAGAACAGTACAATTTTATTTGTAAATGATTGAATTGCTGTAAATTAACATGTTTTTATCAAATTAGTCATATGGGATGACAAGATGAAAAGATAATTTGCATATCAGAGTGATAAGAAACTCATATATCAAACATACTAGTAACTTAAAATTTGTTTATTACCATACAGAGTCATATATTTTAAATATGCAACTTTTATTTTTCAATCACTAACCAAAGTGTAACAATGTATGGTATTCTCTGAAATAAAATAACTATTTGCAATTCCAGAATTTTGTTTTTAATTTACTAAGTTATAGTAATTTTTAAAGACCATTTTGGTGATTTCCTAAAAGAGGTGCCATGCTGGTTTGTTGTTGTAGACCTGTAGGCTGTAGCGGATATATGATAGCAACCTATGAATGAGTCCAATGTGGGACAAAAGCTTTGGCTTTTTCCTGTTTTTTTAATTGAAAAGAAATCTGTAGCATCTCAACCATTCATCCACCAGCAAATATCCAAGGTGAGTCCACCCTATTTTGCTCTTCTTTGGTCCCTTTCATAGTCCTAGGAATGTGAATAGTTTAGTGTGGATAGGCTTCAACAAATTAGGCTGCAAATGGCTCAGCTATTAATCTTTTTTTCCTCTCCACAAATTTCACATAGCTTCTGTTTCATTGTGAAAGAAAATCTAGTAGGTCATTGCTGCAGGCCTAAAAGACTAGGTAGTCGTTTTGCCTGTATCAAAACTAAAATAGAAATGTGTTGGATCTTTGAATAGATTTATACCATAAGTGTCACATGTTACTACTATTTGAAAATCATCCAAAATTTTAATGACTATTATTGACATTGCTGGCTTTAAAGTAGATTGTTCATGATCCTCATGTCCTTTAATAGTTAAGATGTTGATTTAATCTGTGTTAAATTAAGCAAAACAAGATAAAATATATATAATTTGATTTTTGAGACACTAATTGTAATTTTTCTTATTTTTGACAAACATACACCGATTGAATCACCATCTCAGTCATGAGGATAAGTAATACCATATCTTCTATTTACTAGAAGCAACCCTAATCATTATGCCATATTTTATGAGACTAATTTCCATTCTAGAGTCACCAATGATTTTTTTTTTACCATAATACAAATACAAAATTTTCACAGCCATTTAACAGTGACTAATTTTCGTCGAAAATCCTATGGGACATACAATGTGAATTTTTCCTTCCCATTCATTTTTTTTTCCATAGATAATAATCCGGGGTTGAATCCATAATCACTCGTTTAAAAGGTCAAAATTTCGTATCACTTAAACCGGTACATTATTGATTAGATCCCTTATGATATTTAGACACTAGTACAAATTTAGTTGGATATTTGGAAGTAAGATGGGGGTAAAAAGGAAAAGGTAATGCTGAATGTTGTGGTCAGCAAAGTATAGGTCATAAAAGAGATTCTCATCCAAGAGTACGACATATGTAACATTTTTTTTTTTTGACATGACGACATATGTAACATTAATGCAATAGAGACAGAGGAAATGGACTGGGCGTGGGGTAAAGTCACAAGTAATGGGGCTAAGGGAGGGGTACAGAGGAAAATGCCATTGGGTTCAATGAAAGGTTTACTTAAATACTCAGAAAGAGAAAGTGCACAAAACACCTTTTTCTTCTCATGCATAATACACTGTAATATTAACAGGGTTGGTTGGTAATCAGATTAGTTGCTATCTAATTTCACTTTTTTCTGTTCACTCCATATGCTTGTTTAAGCAATTCATTTCCATTTGTTTTCATTCCATTTTTCCATAGTTAGTTTTCTCTATCAAGTTTACTTGAAAAGGCTCTGATGATGACAAAATGCAATTTAATTTCCTTTGTTCACATTATTAATAGGGAATTTTTTACACTTTGTGAGTTGTTGTGACTAACCAATACTAGATTCATTTCATACATCATTCATGTTTATGTAGTCATGTATGTACTAATCAATTTCACACCAGAAATGGTTCATTTGACAAATTAAGTAATGGTTTTTAAGGTTTTAGGTTGTTAGCGGTCCCAATTTCGTGCACACGCAGTCAACTATATCTATAGTTATTCAATTAAGATTGGACTATTCAAATTTTAAAATCATATTTTAGATTTCAAAATCAAAATTTGAATTGAAATTTAGTTTGTCTGATCTTGAATAAACAACCGTCAATGTAGTTGACTCCGAAAAATCACAAGATTTGAGTGCACATAATCTAAACCCAATTTTTACCCCATAAAAACTAATTATATATTTTACCATTTATCTGAAAAAACTTGTTATAAGAAGTTACAAACTTCCCAAACAATTTCTGAAGTTAAATATATGTTTGGCTTCATGGTAAGTTTAACAAAATCCAAGCAGTTTGAATTTTGTTTATTTTGCAAAACAATGAGGATAAAATTTGTACAATTAGAGCTTCTCATATTGTCAAATTGTTCCCATTGGTTGTCATTAAAAGCTGAAAATGTCTTGTACCTATGGTGCCATGTTTTGTTGCAAAATTGTCCAGCAGATAGTGACAGGAATATAACATCCCCATCACACTGCAACCATAAAGAAAACAATTCCAACGTATAGCCGGCCAGACGGCCAATCCAAGATCAAAGAAGCATATGTTACAAAGAATATTCGTTTACCTAATAATGTGACAAAAAAATACCAATTAATAATGAGCAACATTAACCTAGGATAGTTAAATTGATGTTAATTTTAAATTAGTACACATCCATATATATAATTGTAAGCATTCAATTGAAGAAATCAAACACGAGAACAATGAGTGACAAAAAAATTGTACTAGTGACCGGTTGTGCTGTCGGTGGCATTGGCTATGAATACTGCAAAGCATTTGTCGAGAAAAATTGTCGTGTCATAGCCTCTGACATCTCAACGCGAATGAAAGACATGTCAGATTTGGAGTCAGATGATAACATAGAGACACTTGAACTCGACGTGTCATCTCATCAAAGCGCTACTTCAGTAATAGATGCTATTATATCAAAACATGGTCGTATTGATATTCTAATTAATAACGCTGGAATAGGTAGTACTGGTCCTTTAGCCGAATTACCGCTCGATACAATTAGAAAAACATGGGAAATTAACACTTTAGGACAACTAAGAATGGTGCAACAAGTGGTCCCTCACATGGTTATGAAAAAAAGTGGAACCATAGTTAATGTTGGAAGTGTAGTTGGAAATACTTCAACACCATGGGCAGGGTCATATTGTGCTAGTAAAAGTGCAGTTCATGCAATGACAAATAGTTTGAGGTTAGAATTGAAGCCATTCGGGATCAATGTTGTTTTGGTTTTGCCTGGTTCTGTTAGATCAAACTTGGGGAAAGCTAATTTAGAAAAATTAAGTGATTATGATTGGAAACTTTATAAGGATTTTAAGGAAGTTATAGCTGAGAGGGCTAGAGCTTCTCAAGGTGAAAAAGCAACAGATGGTAGAGTTTTTGCTAGACATGTTGTTAATAAAGTTTTGGCAACTAAACCACCTAAGCAAATTGTTTTTGGTCACATGACTGGTTTGTTTGCTTTGCTTTCTTGGTCTCCTCTTTGGGTTAGAGACATGTTTTTCTCATCATGTTTTGGGCTTAACAGAAAAGTTTGATTTGAGTGTATGTCATATGTATCATTTTCTTCTATTCTCCTTCTGCATTGCCTAAAATTAGCAAAAAGTTCATCGAAAGATATCGAAAGATGGGTTCGAAAGATATATTTCGGTAACGCACGAAAACACAATTTAGTGTCCAAATTTCATGGACACTAAAACACAATTTCTTGTAGTTAACTGCACCTTCATTTTCTTTATGATAAAAAGTCTTGTTTCATTTTTCACTATTTGGGTCAATGATATATATATACTGTTTTATAATGTGACAATATCTTCATGTTACTATAGCTATTTATTTGAGTTATAAAAAGAAATGTAGTAAACAGCATGATGCTATGCTAATAGTTATAGAGCAATTTTTATAGTCCCACCAATGTTGATTACATGTGGCAATTTTAGCTAAACAATTAATATGCATTAAAAAAATTTATATGCATCTAATGATCTTATAAATATTAGGAAATGATAAATATTCAATTACCTCAGAGATGTAAGATTTATTTAGATATTTTTTTTACACATCAGATATTTTCTTTAAACTTTTTAAGTAAATCAAAGTATCAAATAATTAAGAGATTTATGTATCTACCATTTATGTCAGATATCGTTCAGTATATTTAAGCTTTAATGAATGTGATACTTTTTTTTTTTAATTTTTTTATAATAAAACCCACAAAACCAACTATATAAGGTGGTCCTAAAAAAAAGGTAAGAACTATTTAGACTTATAAACTGTATATAGGCCATGCATGTTTGTAGATAAAGTAATTAAGAACTATAGAAAACCTAGCTAATAGGTTACTAACAAGGATTTGTATTAGTATTAGTTACTAGTATCTAGTCCAACATTGTTTAAAAGATCACAAGGAAAAAAGCATGGTGAATGGAAAGAAAGCAAATTTGACCAAGGCAGTGAATAAGAGCTCCTTTATTAATCATCTTTCACAAAATACTTCAATTTTGGAGCAAAATGTTAATTGTCTCTAGTGCTTGTTTGGTGGATATAGTCATGATTACCACAATCAAAAAGAGGGTTTTTTTTTTCTTTTCTATTTCTCAACATTCCTCCTGGTCTGGTCCTGCCATGCATCTTTTCTTTCCCTGCTAAAAATTCCAATTTTTAATCTCTTTTCTAAAACAAAATCATACACTCTAGAATTCCTGTCTCCATGAAATTGGTCATGCAAATTTGCATGCAAACTAATGATTACGATGATCAAATGGAATTTATCTATATTTAAAGTTTTGCAAGATATTATTAGTCGGATTGAGTCTAACTAAAATGGTTAGTATCTCGTAGCGTGACAAACCAATCCATCTCATTTTTATTAGTTTAATCTATACTATTATTATTTTCCTTCCTCAAAGTAAAAAGTACACTTGGCGTCATGTTACTTCTCAAGGAGCAAATTCATATGTGACATTATTTTAATAATGTGGCGCCTACGTGTCTTCTCTTTACCACCTAAAGGGACACGGTTCAATTCCCACTGACAACAAAATATTAATTTTATGATTTTTTTGTCTTTCTTATTTTGCCTTGCTTTTTATTTTTTTTACCGATTATTGAATCTATTGTGAAACAAAACAATAATATAGATATTAAGATTGGGATGAATTTATAGGATAAGTACCAAAAAAAGAATCTATTGTCAAACAAAAAAATTGAATTGCCTTGATTTGTATTTTTTTTTTTACCAATTATTCAATGTATTGCCCAAAAAAATAATAACTAACCTTACAAAATAAAAAAAAAAACAAAAATTAATTAAAACATAATATATATTATAGTAAATTACATTACCCTTTCTTGAGAAGTGCTTAAATTACATTACTCTCACCTCTGATGTTAAATATATATATATATATATATATATATATATATATATATATATATATATATATATATTTTCCTCCCCTCTTATACAAAATATATTAGAGAAAATTACTCTCCTATCCCTCGAAAGAAATTTGAATTTCATCCTTCTTCCCCTAATACTAAAACATACATTTTCCTCTTTTAATCAAACTTCATTTTAATTTTTACACGAGTTTTATTAATTCTTTAAGCAATCTATACTATTATTATTTTCCTTCCTCAAAGTAAAAAGTACACTTGGCGTCCTCACGTTACTTCTCAAGGAGCAAATTCATATGTGACATTATTTTAATAATGTGGCGCCTACGTGTCTTTTCTTTACCACCTAAAGGGACACGGTTCAATTCCCACTGACAACAAAATATTAATTTTATGATTTTTTTTGTCTTTCTTATTTTGCCTTGCTTTTTATTTTTTTTACCGATTATTGAATCTATTGTGAAACAAAACAATAATATAGATATTAAGATTGAGATGAATTCTATAGGATAAGTACCAAAAAAAGAATCTATTGTCAAACAAAAAAATTGAATTGCCTTGATTTGTTTTTTTTTTTTACCAATTATTCAATGTATTGCCCAAAAAAATAATAACTAACCTTACAAAATAAAAAAAAAACAAAAATTAATTAAAACATAATATATATTATAGTAAATTACATTACCCTCTCTTGAGAAGTGCTTAAATTACATTACTCTCACCTCTGATGTTAAAATATATATATATATATATATATATATATATATATATATATATATATATATATATATATATATATATATATATATATATATTTTCCTCCCCTCTTATACAAAATATATTAAAGAAAATTACTCTCCTATCCCTCGAAAGAAATTTGAATTTCATCCTTCTTCCCCTAATACTAAAACATACATTTTCCTCTTTTAATCAAACTTCATTTTAATTTTTACACGACTTTTATTAATTCTTTAAGCAATTAGAAATAAATTTCTTCCGTTAGTTCATATATCTTTGAATATTTTAATGGAACATTTTATAAAAATAATTAAGATGTGAGACCTAAAGTTATGTTCATGTTGCTTAGTATATTACACGGGTTTGATTTAGTTCTTTATACTATAAGAAATTACTCTCTCATATTAGATCAAATATCTCTTGAAATTTTAACCGACTATTTTACGCATATAATTAAGACGCGAGACATAAGATTATAGTCTCAATTGTCTTTACTTTTTACGTACGTTTGATTTAATTCTTCACACCGTAATAGATTACCCTTTCTGTTAGATTAAATCCTTTTTGATATTTTAATTGAAAATTTTGTAAAAAAATTAAGATGTAAGGCCTAAAGTTATAGTTTTAATTGTTTTTCTTTTTTACACGGGCTTGATTTTGTTTTCACAATGCTAGAAATTACTCTCTTCTATTTGATCAAATTCATCTTAAAATTCTAATTGAACTTTTTACAAGATATTTTAATTGAACTATTTGATCAAGAAATGCCTAAGAATATTGTCTCAAATGTTTTACTTTTGACGGCTATATTTATTTCTTTACGCCGTAAGAGATTATCATCTTTCATTAGAACAAATTTCTCTGGATATTTTAATTGAAATTTTACCAAAATAATTAATAATTGAGATATAAGGTTATGATATCAATTAATTTACTTTTTACTCGGGCTTCATTTAGTTCTTCAAGTCGTGAGAGCGATTACCCTCTTTCATTGGCTTCATTTACTTGAATATAAGTTATAAGGCCTAAGGTTATGGTCGAATTGTTATATGAAATTCATTTTGATATCTTAATAAAAAAATTTACAAAAATAATTAAAATGTGAGACCTAGAGTTATGGTCTTAATTGTTTTACTTTTTACACATGTTTGATTTAGTTCTTCATAATGTGAGAGATTATCATCTTCCGTTAGAACAAATTTATCTGGATATTTTAATTGAAGTTTGTACAAAAATAATTAATAATTGAGACCTTAGGTTATCATATCAATTACTTTACTTTTTACTCGGACTTCATTTAGTTCTTCAAGTCGTAAGAGCGATTACTCTCTTCCATCGGATCATATCTCTTTGAATAATTTACTTGAACATTTTATATAAATAAATAAGTTATGAGGCATGAGGTTATGGTCCAGTTGTTTTACATATTACACGAGATTTATTAATTCTTCAAACCGTAATAAATTACTTTTTTCTGTTATAGCAAATCTCTCTTGAAATTTTAATTGAACTTTTTACAAGTATTATAAAAAAGCGAGACATAAGATTATGGTGTCAATTGATTTACTTTTTACACAAGCTTGAATAAGTTCTTCACACCTATAAGAGATTATCCTCTTATGTTATATGAAATTCATTTTGATATCTTAATAAAAAAATTTACAAAAATAATTAAAATGTGATATCTAGGGTTATGATCTCAATTGTTTTACCTTTTACACATGTTTGGTTTAGTTCTTCACAATGTAAGAGATTATCATCTTCCGTTAGAACAAATTTCTCTGGATATTTTAATTGAAGTTTTTACAAAAATAATTAATAATTGAGACCTTAGGTTATGATATCAATTGCTTTACTTTTTACTCGGACTTCATTTAGTTCTTCAAGTTGTAAGAGCGATTACCCTCTTACATTGAATCATATCTCTTTGAATAATTTACTTGAACATTTTATATGAATAAATAAGTTATGAGGCCTAAGGTTATGGTCCAATTGTTTTACTTATTACACGAGATTGATTAGTTCTTCACACCGTAATAAATTATCCTTTTCTGTAGAGCAAATCTCTCTTGAAATTTTAATATGCTAATAGTTATAGAGCAATTTTTATAGTCCCACCAATGTTGATTACATGTGGCAATTTTAGCTAAACAATTAATATGCATTAAAAAAATTTATATGCATCTAATGATCTTATAAATATTAGGAAATGATAAATATTCAATTACCTCAGAGATGTAAGATTTATTTAGATATTTTTTTTACACATCAGATATTTTCTTTAAACTTTTTAAGTAAATCAAAGTATCAAATAATTAAGAGATTTATGTATCTACCATTTATGTCAGATATCGTTCAGTATATTTAAGCTTTAATGAATGTGATACTTTTTTTTTTTAATTTTTTTATAATAAAACCCACAAAACCAACTATATAAGGTGGTCCTAAAAAAAAGGTAAGAACTATTTAGACTTATAAACTGTATATAGGCCATGCATGTTTGTAGATAAAGTAATTAAGAACTATAGAAAACCTAGCTAATAGGTTACTAACAAGGATTTGTATTAGTATTAGTTACTAGTATCTAGTCCAACATTGTTTAAAAGATCACAAGGAAAAAAGCATGGTGAATGGAAAGAAAGCAAATTTGACCAAGGCAGTGAATAAGAGCTCCTTTATTAATCATCTTTCACAAAATACTTCAATTTTGGAGCAAAATGTTAATTGTCTCTAGTGCTTGTTTGGTGGATATAGTCATGATTACCACAATCAAAAAGAGGGTTTTTTTTTTCTTTTCTATTTCTCAACATTCCTCCTGGTCTGGTCCTGCCATGCATCTTTTCTTTCCCTGCTAAAAATTCCAATTTTTAATCTCTTTTCTAAAACAAAATCATACACTCTAGAATTCCTGTCTCCATGAAATTGGTCATGCAAATTTGCATGCAAACTAATGATTACGATGATCAAATGGAATTTATCTATATTTAAAGTTTTGCAAGATATTATTAGTCGGATTGAGTCTAACTAAAATGGTTAGTATCTCGTAGCGTGACAAACCAATCCATCTCATTTTTATTAGTTTAATCTATACTATTATTATTTTCCTTCCTCAAAGTAAAAAGTACACTTGGCGTCATGTTACTTCTCAAGGAGCAAATTCATATGTGACATTATTTTAATAATGTGGCGCCTACGTGTCTTCTCTTTACCACCTAAAGGGACACGGTTCAATTCCCACTGACAACAAAATATTAATTTTATGATTTTTTTGTCTTTCTTATTTTGCCTTGCTTTTTATTTTTTTTACCGATTATTGAATCTATTGTGAAACAAAACAATAATATAGATATTAAGATTGGGATGAATTTATAGGATAAGTACCAAAAAAAGAATCTATTGTCAAACAAAAAAATTGAATTGCCTTGATTTGTATTTTTTTTTTTACCAATTATTCAATGTATTGCCCAAAAAAATAATAACTAACCTTACAAAATAAAAAAAAAAACAAAAATTAATTAAAACATAATATATATTATAGTAAATTACATTACCCTTTCTTGAGAAGTGCTTAAATTACATTACTCTCACCTCTGATGTTAAAATATATATATATATATATATATATATATTTTCCTCCCCTCTTATACAAAATATATTAGAGAAAATTACTCTCCTATCCCTCGAAAGAAATTTGAATTTCATCCTTCTTCCCCTAATACTAAAACATACATTTTCCTCTTTTAATCAAACTTCATTTTAATTTTTACACGAGTTTTATTAATTCTTTAAGCAATCTATACTATTATTATTTTCCTTCCTCAAAGTAAAAAGTACACTTGGCGTCCTCACGTTACTTCTCAAGGAGCAAATTCATATGTGACATTATTTTAATAATGTGGCGCCTACGTGTCTTTTCTTTACCACCTAAAGGGACACGGTTCAATTCCCACTGACAACAAAATATTAATTTTATGATTTTTTTTGTCTTTCTTATTTTGCCTTGCTTTTTATTTTTTTTACCGATTATTGAATCTATTGTGAAACAAAACAATAATATAGATATTAAGATTGAGATGAATTCTATAGGATAAGTACCAAAAAAAGAATCTATTGTCAAACAAAAAAATTGAATTGCCTTGATTTGTTTTTTTTTTTTACCAATTATTCAATGTATTGCCCAAAAAAATAATAACTAACCTTACAAAATAAAAAAAAAACAAAAATTAATTAAAACATAATATATATTATAGTAAATTACATTACCCTCTCTTGAGAAGTGCTTAAATTACATTACTCTCACCTCTGATGTTAAAATATATATATATATATATATATATATATATATATATATATATATATATATATATATATATATATATCCTCCCCTCTTATACAAAATATATTAAAGAAAATTACTCTCCTATCCCTCGAAAGAAATTTGAATTTCATCCTTCTTCCCCTAATACTAAAACATACATTTTCCTCTTTTAATCAAACTTCATTTTAATTTTTACACGACTTTTATTAATTCTTTAAGCAATTAGAAATAAATTTCTTCCGTTAGTTCATATATCTTTGAATATTTTAATGGAACATTTTATAAAAATAATTAAGATGTGAGACCTAAAGTTATGTTCATGTTGCTTAGTATATTACACGGGTTTGATTTAGTTCTTTATACTATAAGAAATTACTCTCTCATATTAGATCAAATATCTCTTGAAATTTTAACCGACTATTTTACGCATATAATTAAGACGCGAGACATAAGATTATAGTCTCAATTGTCTTTACTTTTTACGTACGTTTGATTTAATTCTTCACACCGTAATAGATTACCCTTTCTGTTAGATTAAATCCTTTTTGATATTTTAATTGAAAATTTTGTAAAAAAATTAAGATGTAAGGCCTAAAGTTATAGTTTTAATTGTTTTTCTTTTTTACACGGGCTTGATTTTGTTTTCACAATGCTAGAAATTACTCTCTTCTATTTGATCAAATTCATCTTAAAATTCTAATTGAACTTTTTACAAGATATTTTAATTGAACTATTTGATCAAGAAATGCCTAAGAATATTGTCTCAAATGTTTTACTTTTGACGGCTATATTTATTTCTTTACGCCGTAAGAGATTATCATCTTTCATTAGAACAAATTTCTCTGGATATTTTAATTGAAATTTTACCAAAATAATTAATAATTGAGATATAAGGTTATGATATCAATTAATTTACTTTTTACTCGGGCTTCATTTAGTTCTTCAAGTCGTGAGAGCGATTACCCTCTTTCATTGGCTTCATTTACTTGAATATAAGTTATAAGGCCTAAGGTTATGGTCGAATTGTTATATGAAATTCATTTTGATATCTTAATAAAAAAATTTACAAAAATAATTAAAATGTGAGACCTAGAGTTATGGTCTTAATTGTTTTACTTTTTACACATGTTTGATTTAGTTCTTCATAATGTGAGAGATTATCATCTTCCGTTAGAACAAATTTATCTGGATATTTTAATTGAAGTTTGTACAAAAATAATTAATAATTGAGACCTTAGGTTATCATATCAATTACTTTACTTTTTACTCGGACTTCATTTAGTTCTTCAAGTCGTAAGAGCGATTACTCTCTTCCATCGGATCATATCTCTTTGAATAATTTACTTGAACATTTTATATAAATAAATAAGTTATGAGGCATGAGGTTATGGTCCAGTTGTTTTACATATTACACGAGATTTATTAATTCTTCAAACCGTAATAAATTACTTTTTTCTGTTATAGCAAATCTCTCTTGAAATTTTAATTGAACTTTTTACAAGTATTATAAAAAAGCGAGACATAAGATTATGGTGTCAATTGATTTACTTTTTACACAAGCTTGAATAAGTTCTTCACACCTATAAGAGATTATCCTCTTATGTTATATGAAATTCATTTTGATATCTTAATAAAAAAATTTACAAAAATAATTAAAATGTGATATCTAGGGTTATGATCTCAATTGTTTTACCTTTTACACATGTTTGGTTTAGTTCTTCACAATGTAAGAGATTATCATCTTCCGTTAGAACAAATTTCTCTGGATATTTTAATTGAAGTTTTTACAAAAATAATTAATAATTGAGACCTTAGGTTATGATATCAATTGCTTTACTTTTTACTCGGACTTCATTTAGTTCTTCAAGTTGTAAGAGCGATTACCCTCTTACATTGAATCATATCTCTTTGAATAATTTACTTGAACATTTTATATGAATAAATAAGTTATGAGGCCTAAGGTTATGGTCCAATTGTTTTACTTATTACACGAGATTGATTAGTTCTTCACACCGTAATAAATTATCCTTTTCTGTAGAGCAAATCTCTCTTGAAATTTTAATTGAACTTTTTACAAGTATTATAAAAAAAGCGAGACCTTATATTATAGTGTCAATTGATTTACTTTTTACACGAGTTTGAATAAGTTCTTCACACCTGTAAGAGATTATTCTCTTATGTTATATGGAATTTATTTTGATATCTTAATAAAAAAATTTACAAAAATAATTAAAATGTGAGACCTAGGGTTATGGTCTCAATTGTTTTACGTCTTACATATGTTTGATTTAGTTCTTCACACCTTAAAAAATTAGTCCCTTCTATTACATCAAATCCCTCTTGAAATTTCACTTGAACTTTTAAAAAGTAAAAATTTAAGACGCAAGACCTAAGAATACAGTCTCAATTGTTTTACTATTTACACGGTCTTTATTTATTTCTTCACACCTTAAGAGATTACAATTTTCCGTTAGAATAAATTTTTCTTGATATTTTAATTGAAGTTTTAAAAAAATAATTAAGATGCGGGACCTAAGGTTATGATCTCAATTATTTTACTTTTAACACGGACATTATTTAATTTTTCACGCTATAAGAGATTACACTCTTCCGTTAGTTCATATCTTTCTTGAAAATTTAATTTAACATTTTAATTACAAGAACAACTGAGATGTAAAAGATTACGAGCTTTACTTTTTACAGAGGCTTAATTTAGTTCTTCACACTATAAGAAATTACTTTCTTCTGTTAGCTAAATGTAATCCCTCTTAAAATTTTAATTGAACTCTTTATAAAAACAATTAAGAAGACCTAAGATTATGGTCTTAATTGCTTTATTTTTATACACGGGCCTGATTTTAGTTCTTTCTATCGTAAGAGATTAACCCTCATTTGTTAAATCAAACTTCTTTTAATATTTTAATTGAACATTTTATAAAAATAACTAAGATTCGAGGTCTAAGGATATCGTCTCAATTTTTTAATTTTTTATGTGAATTTAATTTAGTTCTTCACACTTTAAAAGATTACGCCACTTCCGTTTGACGAGATATCTCTTTGAATATTTTAATTGAAGTTTTTTAAAAAAAATAATAAAGATGCGAGGTTTAAGATTTTGGTTTCAATTATGTTTTACTTTTTACACCGGCTTGATTTAGTTATTTCCGTTAGATCAAATACATTTAGAAATTTTTTTACCTAATAGTCAAAATACAAGGCTTAAGGTTAGATGCTCTTGAATGAGTTCTTCGTCCCATAAAAGATTATCCTCTTCCATTAGAACAAAACCCTCTTGATAGATTAATTGAATTTTCTACCAAAATAAGAATAAAAGAAATATATGTGCATATTAAAATCTATAATCATTAATTTTAACAAAAAATTTCCAAAATCAATATATTTTTATGAATGAAAGCTAACTCATATATAACGCGGACAATTTTTCACTTCTAAAATATTAATTAGTTTCAAAATAGAATTATATATATATATATATATATATATATATATATATTAAAATCTATAAAAATAGTAAAATTTCTAACCCGTGCTTGTCACGGGTGTCCATACTAGTTAGTGTTTAATTAGCGTAACTTGAAGTAATATATAGTTTGAAGATAATCTAAATAATTAATGATCCAATAAATTACGCTTCATTGAAGATATTGTAACATTTTTTTTCAATTTTAGTTTTACTATAACAGTCGCTTATCTCAACCGTTCTCGAAGTCGCCATTGACTAGGCACTAAAAATAGTTTGAAAAACAAGTATTCAAACTCTGAGAGACTACTAATATAATATATACTATCAACTTAATTACATTTGTTTTAAAAATTAAGTTCCAATATCATACTAGATCAAACTAATTAAATATTCAACAAAAATTTCAAATATTGTATATATATGTTATGATTGTAATGGCTATTCTATTGTAGTTCATATCATAGGGAGTTAATGTGGTTCGCTGAACATGCAGTAAGGACTGTACCAAAAATTCATTGTAAGGCTTTAGTTAATTCATTCATCATACTTCACATAAAAGTAAGCTTGTTAAGGGTAAACTTAGTTGTCCCACATTCCCACTACATAGAATAAATTAAAATCCATCTATCTTTATTAAGGGGAACATATATACTTGTTCAATAGTCTATACTTTATGGTAAGTTTAGTCGTATTTTATTTTGAGTTTAATCGTCCATATTATATTAAGAAAGTGAGTATAAGTGAACAACATTATGGTGAAAAATATGGTTATGATTGGTTGACGGTGTATATTCCTTTTTCTCTTTTATTTTTTCTTCAGTATCCATAAAAAAAGTGGTTGGTCGTTACTTATTTGCCTCAACAAAATGCACATGTCAAATTACATAAACACACCTACTTTTCAAATTATCGAATCTTCAATTTATTTATTTTTTTGACGAAAGGATGCTTATAGCATTTCATTTAAAATAAATTGTTCGATACAATGGGGTACATCAATATAAATAGTGGGACTAGCAGAAAACAGGGCAATCCTCGCCAAAACGTGAGCTACCTCATTTGCTTGTCGCCGATTAAACTCAACCCGAGAGTTTGTAAACGAAGAGGAGAGGAGACTTCTACTAGCTGCCATAACTTGACCAAACTCAGAGATATTCGGCCGTTGATGATAAAAAGCATCGGTGACAATTTTAGAGTCTAAGGTGAAATTAATATGATCAAAAGACATGTCACGCAGCCACTGAAGGGCATGAAACAAGCCCACGGCTTCACCAAGCGGAACCGAACATTTCGGTGAAAAATGGAGTGTCTTGGCCAGAACAAACGTACCTGCAGCATCTCTTCAATGTTTTTAATGAGTTCTCTTTGTCACTCTGTTAATATTTCATCCTCTATATCCTATGAAGTCTCGATACATGACACAATACTGATATGATATCGATATGCTGATATGGGAATTTTTTTAAAATCTCTATCCGATACTGCCGCGATATGTTATTTAAAAATTAAATTTAAAATTAATTATATAAATGCAAAATATATAAACATGACAAAAATCAATAATATTAATAATGATAATTTTTTTTAAAGACAAAAATTATTATTATTATAATAATTATTATTATTATTATTATAAAAGTCAATAGTTCATTGTATAAGAAGTATAAACAAGCCAATAAGCTTGCACAAGAGCAAAAGAGTTTGAGGCTCAACATACAAGAGTCAAAATATAGATTTAACCGATACTTTTCCGATACGAGTATGGTGACGTATCCGACGCGTATCGGATATTATTTTTTTATTTAAAAATAAAGATTTAACTGATACTTTTCCAATACGAGTATCAGAATGTATCGGACGAGTATCAATATCGAGTACGTATCGGAAACGATACTTCACCAATTTTAGAGTATGGGAACTTCATAGTTTATATCTATAGGAAACAAAAAAAAATGTTGGAGTTGGTAAAATATATTGAAGATTAATCATGACAAATTTAATGTGAAGGAGAAATAATTAAAGGTGACAACTTGGCTACCCATTCTATAAGATTGGGTCAGTCAGCCCATCCTAAATGTCTTAAATGTATTGGTTCATCAAAATGTCATTTATAATATTATTAAAGTATTGTTATTTTTCAATTGTAGCAATACAACTTTTAACAATTATAAATTGACCCATATTCCAATTCAAGATTTCTAATTTTTTTTATTATTCTCTTCCACCTTCTTCTTCTTCTTCATATGCATCTGTTTGTGTCAAAAGAAACAACAAAAATGAACCTTTTGGATTTCTAAAAAAATCTCATTTTTCTTCTTCTCACTAATGCCACTCCTTCTTCTTACACAATTTCATCTCTTGCATAATTGGTAACATACTATAAAGTTACTATGGATTAGGTTCAAATCCTGATATTATTTTAACAAATCTGGGCAGTTCTTCATCAAATTTCAATATTTATGTTTTTTTCTCAAATTTTGATTCAACACTTTTTTAATCGGAAATTAAAATCAAATTTATATTGTAAATTATTTGTATGTTTATGGGTTGTGTCTTTTATGTTAAAATTGATCTGAAACGTGCAAGTTTAAATCCTCATGCGCGGGTCGGAATCCGGGTCAAAGTGACCCGCTGGAGGTTGAAGACGAGGGGACGTGTCCTCTGTTTTTTCCCAGTTTAATTGGTATAAATATTAAATAACTAGATATAAGAATATTTAGCAGGTTTGTTCCAGCGGTTAGTGACTGTCTCCACAATGTGGAGGTCATGTGTTCAAGTCACAGCTGCGACTTTCTTTTTAATGTATTGCTTAAACGTTTTGAAACAATGAAAGCTTTTTTTTCAATTGATTGACACTTATAATTATGAGTTTAATCCTTTGTTAAATCAAGTTTTTCTTTTTTTCTGAAATTTTGTTAATTTATATTTGAAAATAACTAGAGTTTTTTTAACAAAAAAAAAAAACTTAAACTAATAATTAATTAGAAATTTTAATTTTGAATTGGTGAGATTGAACCGTCTAATTGTCAAAATTCAATTTTTTTGATTTTTTTATGTTCTTATTAAGGTTTCGATGAATGAGCCGATTGCGTTTATGGATTGGGCTCGACATGAGTATTTCTGATCCTACGTAACCTTCTGGGTTGATGGGACTCCTCTATTTTTAAAATTTAAATATGAAGAAAAAAAAATCAATGGGAATGTGCACAAATTAAATTAATTAAATATTACATATTATAATAATTAATTAAATATTTTTTGAAATAATATTATCGTGAAAAATAATATAAGTTCTAATTGGTAAAAATAGCGGACGAGCATAGTGATAAGTTAGTTGATAGTTAGGGCTGGAAATAGACAAAGGTCGAGCTAGGTTTAAATAAGTAATTTTATTTATTTTTAACTAAAACAATGAGATTAAACTATTCTTTGATGATTAACAATATATTTTAGAGATTTGGACTGTTTATGACATCATATTTCAATTCTAATTATAATAATTCATTTATATATGTGAACATTTAATGTAGATTAATAAAATTAAACTACTAAAAAGTTAATAAATTTACAATTATTCAAAGTACACGTGTAAGTCAAATTCTTACTTTAGGAGTTATTAGCATTGAACTTAAACAGGAGTGTACGTCTAGGTCAAACTTTAGGGTTCTTACTACGTAGATTAAACCGTAGTACATGTGTTGGTCCAATATCAAGGTTCTTACTTTCTAAATTTAATTATTAATATAATTTTTAAATATAATATTGAATTTAATTATTAAATAAAAATATTAAATGTATTTTTTAATTATTCAAATTCTTAAACCAAGGTATACGTGTAAGTCAAATTTTAGGGTCATTAGTACTGAACTTAAATGGGTGTGTACGACTGTACGTCTAGGTCAAACTTTCGAATTCTTACTGCGTAGCTTAAACCGAAGTACATGTGTTGGTCCGATACGAATCTCCTTACTTCCTAAATTTTACTATTAGTATAATTTTTAAATATAAAATTTAATTTAATTATTAAATACCACTATTAAATATAAATTTTAATTATTTAAATTCTTACCGATGTATACATACAAGTCAAGTTTTAAGGTTCTTGGTATTGAACTTAAACCGAAGTGTAAGTCTAGGTCAAACTCTAGGATTTTTGCTACTTAACTTAAATCAGAGTACATGTGTTGGTCAAATACGAAGGTTCTTACTTCTTAAATATAATTATTAAATTTAGCAAAAAAAATATAATTATTAAATAAAAGTTTTAAATACAAATTTTAATTTCTAAATATTATATTGAATTTAATTTCTAAATATAACAAAAATATTTTAAATTAAAAAATATTTTATTTTTATATTTATTTTATTTATATAATTTTAAGTCATTAACTTCAACCGGAGTATAATGCTCGGTTAGTACTAGGGTTAGGATTAAATATTTATTTTTTTTAGAGAAATGCTTGGTTAATACTAGAGTTTGACTTAAAGCGTGATGTTGTTGTTTTTGATAATTGGGGTTAGGACTAGATTTTTTTAAAGAAATATTGAATTTGGACATGAACCAAAACATAAATTGAGAAGAGTAATAATATTTTTTTTTTTACTTTAAAGAGTAGTTTTATTACAAAACTTTTAAAGTGTATTATCGACAATCGTTAGGAAAAAAATATATATTTTGCAATAATTGTTTTTTGACGTCGAACATTTCAATTTCGTTAATTTAAAATTTAAATTTATAATTAATTGCAAGTCCAAATTATCTTTTTTTGTCAAAAAAAGAAAGAAACAAATCTAATTAGTTTTTAAAATAGAAATTAATAAAAATGAAAAACAAATTGGTTTAACATTGAACTCACCACAACCAATAGTTTTAAAAAAAATCAAATTAACACAAAAAAATGCCTCTACCAAGGCTTGAACACACAACCTGTGGGTGGAAATAAGCAAATTTGTAACCACCGATCCACAACGATAGTTTGCACTATACTTAGTTTCGCTATGTACATATATTATTTTTCACTCTAGCTCCCACTTGGGTTTTGGTTTAGTCCCCCAAGTTTGTTTGTACTCTTTTTTTTACTTTTTATTTTAATATATGATAGAGTTTAGCTTCAACCTCTAGCGGGTCGACCCACGATCAAAAACAGGTAAAAATGCGGGTCACTGTTCCAGCACATGTAAATTCCGTTTTTCAGCACCGTTTTGCACGATTTTAATCTGGGGTTGAATTGTGTTTAATCCGCTGTAAAATTCTTTAAAGTTTGAAAAAAATTTAAACTTTTCAAAACACAATTCAACCCCTCTTATAATTTTTCACACCTTCAAATTGTTCTACTTTTATGTGTGTAAATTTTTATTGGTTTACTATTTCATCTATTTACAAAAATAAAACAAATAAATTAATTTATATTTTATTATATTTTTATTCTTAACCACCGTAAATCATTTGAATGTAAAAAAATTGATAAGGAAACAAAGTGAACCCATATGAAATTGTCATAAGCCTATATTACAATTGGTTGATTAATGATTTCTTTTTGACTCCTTAATTGACGTGAACCTAAGCCTATGAATAGGTAATTAAGTGAAAATTGTTATGATATAATAAATGAGTCTCAAAAGTTGTGAAAGTAATAATTATTAAAGAGTTATGTTAACTTGTGTCCAAATAGCATATGATAAGCTAACTAAAAATAGAAATGTAGTATTTAATTATACAAAAAAATAATGCTTAGATAATTGAGTACTCCCTCCGTTCCAAAATATAAATTGTTTTGACCATATTACACAAATTAAGAAGTGTAATCATTGTTGTATAGAAAAAAGAAATTATGAGTAAGTTTTGTCTATTCTTATAAGAAAATACAGGAAATGTGTATTATTGATAAATATATACTATAATAATTACGAGATTAATATTTATCATTTATACTTAATTTTGTCTACTCTTATATGAAAAATACATGAAATGTGTATTATTGATAAATACGTACAAGACAATTAGTTCTTATCAATAAATATAAAAAATAATTTGGGCAAATATTTTCCACTCATACATAAAAATATTGGATAAATATTTGACACGGGTAATTATAATTTATTATTAAAATATACACGAGACAATAACTTTAATAAAACAAATTTATTCATTTAATAAATTTATATAAAAATATTGACCTTCAAAAGCAAAGTGAGAAGCAAAGTGCGAAAACACAGCATGCTGAATAGGATGCACCCCTTCCAAAGTTACATCGTCCACCTGGATAGAAAGCATAGCATTTCCCCTCCCGCGGCTTGCAATAACAGAGACTGCTGTCATTCCTACGAGACAAGGAGTGAATGTCTTCTGTTACCCCATGCAATTCCTCCAACTCATCTGCTGACAAGTACTCTTCTTCTCTTTTGCCCTCTAGATCCGACAAGCGAACTTTCAAAGAGTCAATCCTGCTAGGCAGATTTTGAGAATGGGCCACATGCCACTCTTTCAGAACGAATTTTAGCTTCTTTAATTTTTCCTTCAAGACAAACCCTCCCCAACCATCGATCAGGGGTATTCCACTTATCACGCACTGTTCCCTGTATGGAACTGGGGGTATATATTTTGTATGCTTAATGTTGATCCAAAATATGTATATTGTGTATCTGTTTTTCTTATTCGATTCTTTTTCAAATACTGGACCTCCTATTTATAGAGGAGGGGTGGAGAAATGCTCAGGAGATAACTTCCCACGATCCCTGTTGTGCAGAGTGGGGCAGTTACTCCCTTCGTGTGATCATGGGCATTCCCGCCCTTTTTCCTTGTTCATAGCAGAAGATCGTGTGCTAGGGGATATATGATAATTGGCCTAACTCAAACAATAATGGGCTGACCCAAACTTGAGGCGACCTCACATGTAAGGGCGATATCGCCCAGGCGATATTCTTTTTGGATATGGGCTTCATTCCTCAATTGGGCCTAGAAAATCCTGATCGGTACATGCACAAACTGATAATACCCTGTAACGTCTTTCCAACACTTTAGGATCCGGGATGGCCGAGGCCCCCAATTATCCTCATTTGCCATCAAAACCAGAGGGCAATGATCGGACAATCCCCGCAGTTGAGCCGCCTGAACACAATTGGCCCATGTCAAATACCGCTCCTCATAGAGCAGGGATCTATCTAGACAGCTCATTGAGAGCCTGTCTCCCTTGTATCAAGTGAACTTGTGCCCGCTCAAAGGGAGATCAATTAGGGCAGAGTCATCTATGAACTGATTTAAAGGAATATGGTCCGAGGGGCGAGGACCCCCAATCTTCAATGAACTTGAACTTTCACAAATAGTTTTTTTTTTTTTTTTTTATAAAACAACACAAGAATGAATTCTCAACAATAATAAATATAAAACAAAATATTTATAAATGATACATAAAAGAAATTGAATAAATATTTGTTATTGATAATTATAATCTACTATAAAAAAATCATACACAAGCCATATGTTTGCCATAGCTTTAATATTAAAAAAAAAAATAATTTAATAACTTTTACAAGAAACAGCACAATGGTTTCACTTATATTTTAACAACATTTTATAACTAAATTTGAAATATTATATTCTAAATAAGTTTTATACCTTACTATAACGATAGAAAAACCTTAACAATATACACGCGACAACAACTTTAATAAAATAAATTTATTCATTTAATAAATTTTAGGAGAAAACTACACAATAGTTTCACTTATAACATAAAAATATTTTATAACAAATTCATAAATATTTTATTCTAAATGAATTTTTGACTTTATTATAATATCAAACTTAAATATCAAGAAAAAATCAATGAGCATGTGCATTTGTAAATAATTTTTATAAATAACAGAAGAATCAGTCTTATCGATGGTAAATTAAAAATATATGACAAATATTCGTCACTGTTACATAAAAGAAATTGGAAAAATATTTGTAATTGATAATTATAATCTACTATAAAAAAATCATACACAAGCCATATGTTTGTCATAAATCGATAAGCTAAATTTATTACTAACTTTTTAACATCTTCTAAATAAAAAGTCGAATAATTAGAACATATTAATTACTATAATTTATTTAAAAATATAATGGGACAATAACTTTAAGAAAACAAATTGATGATTAAAAAAACATATTTAATAATTTATTAGTTTTACAAAAAAAAGTATTATTAATATAATGACAAAATTAAATATCAAGGAAAGTTATTTATAGAATATAAATTAACAAAATTTCACAAAAAAAAACTTGATTTTACCATGGATTGAAGTCATAACCATAAGTGTCAATTAAAAAATGTTATAA
Source organism: Trifolium fragiferum (assembly GCA_954870985.1). NCBI lineage: Eukaryota > Viridiplantae > Streptophyta > Magnoliopsida > Fabales > Fabaceae > Trifolium > Trifolium fragiferum. The sequence continues at coordinate 44,357,034 of OX940792.1, read as the reverse complement.
TTGTTTCAAAACCAAAGTGATATATGTGGTGGGGGTGAGGGGGAACGTTTAAGCAATAAATTAAAAAAATTGTCAATGCTGTGACTTGAACACACAACCTGCACATGGAGGTAGCATTAACTTACCGCTGAAACAAAGTTACTTTTTGTGCAGATGTCTAGTTATTTAATATATATATATGAGTACCTCTTTAAGTTGGGCAAACAAAAGGAGTAGTCTGCTCGTCTTCAACCTCTAGCGGGTCACTTTGACCCGGATTCCGACCCGCGCACGAAGATTCCAATTCGTAAGTTTCAGACCAATTTTAATATCAAAGATACAACCCATAAACATCATACAAATCATTTCTAATATAAATTTGATTTTAATTTTCGATTAAAAAAGTGTTAAATCAAGATCTAAGAAATTTTGAGAAAAAGTATTAATATTCAGATTTGGTGAAGAATTATCCAGATTTGTTAAAAAAATACCAAGATTTGATACATAATCCATTGTAACTTTATACTTTATAGTATGTTACCAATTATGCAAGAGATGAAATTGTATAAGAAGAAGGAGAGGCATTAGTGAGAAGAAGAAAAATGAGATTTTTTCACAATCAAGTGCATAAGAAGAAGAAGGTGGAAGAGAATAACAGAAAAAAAAAATAAAAAAATCTTGAGTTGGAACATGGGTCAATTTACAATTATTAAAAGTTGTATTGCTACAATTGAAAAAAATAATATTTTAATAATATTTTAAATGACATTTTAATAAACCAATACATTTAAAACAACTAGGATGGGCTGTGTGACCCAATCTTATAGAATGGGTTGTTAAGAATTTGCCATAATTAAAGTGATACAAAGAGTGTGTGATTATCCACTTACCAGTTTCCCTGTTGAAGAATGTTGATGACTTCACCTATTACACTTTTTGTCTTGAGCAAATATTGAATCTGGACCATCACAAAATCTTCAATATCTTATTAGGATTTGTTCACGATTACATTATCCATATTTTAGTAGCATATTTTTATTTTTTAAATTGTAAATTCTAAACTTATAATTGATAGTCACAAAATATATATATATATATATATATATATATATATATATATATATATATATATATATATATATATATTAATAAATAAGTAATTACATATGAATTAAATGTAAACGGGCAACAAGTTGCGCCGCCAAACCTTTTTGAATGACAAAACCAATTCGAACTATTAATTTGAACTATTAATTTGATTTTGATCCATTGGTCATGTTGACCGTCTGAATTGGTTACCACATCAAATCCTATTTAAAAAAAAATCATGTAATATATCTTGCACTCAATAATTTTGAATTCTTCTTCTTTTATCTAAAAGCTTCATGCATGTTCACCCAATTAAGATTGGGGCAGGACAGATCATATAACATTATAACATACTGTATATCACAATTTTTTTTACAGTGTTTTTGTTCTGTAGCTTACCCTACACCATACTTTGACTATAGAAAGCTCAATTCACCCTAAAAACATGAGGGTTCATTCCCTGGACTTACTCTAGCATGATCATAAGTCATAATATTGTTTTACTTTTTTGATTGAAAAAAGTTTTAAATTATGGTTTGGTAAGTTCCTAATTTGAAATATTAGCAACCATTATCGTCATGGTAATAGATCCTTTCCCGCGGTATTTTCATCGTAGGGTGTTAATTGAAAAACTCACTCTTCAATTGTCTTAATTTAATGACTTTGATACGATGAAATAGAAATAAATGAATGGTTGCGATCTTAAGGACTTGAATTTGATGTAGTAAATGCGTCACACAATTACTTACATGTTTGAGCCGCTTGATTAACAATCGACGATTGATATTGAATATAGTTAATTTTAATAATATACAATCCAAACCGTTCGATGTTTAATCAAAAACTGTAATTGGAAACTGCATGTAATTGTGTGTTATACTTACAACATACTTACAACAGTCAATCCAGATCCTAATCTTAAGTCTTAACGCATTCACAATTTTTTTTTTGGTATAAGAACAATTCACAATTTATATAGTACATATTGATATATTTAATTTCACTCTTGACAATTAAATTTTTAAATCAATTGTAATAATATTGCAGTTGAGGCTAAAAATATATTGTTATTTAACAAATTTGTGATGACCCCATATAAAAGAAAACGACAAAAGTAGAAAACAAAAGGCAATGTTTTAACCATGAAATATGAATATGTTTATAATGTTATTGGTACTTTATATATATATATATATATACCTAATGGTAATTCTGATGTTTCCAAATCTGTGGCCAAAAGGAAAGATTAGCCCACACCGCATTAGCATGTGAAAGGAGTACAAAATTGGTGTTATAGAAACGACGTCGTAAAAGCCAGCCCCTATAACTGTGGTGTGGCAGATACATGTCCTCTAGTTAGGAAGTATTGTAGGGGTCCATTGCAGTATATCTGTGAAACTGTTTTGAAGTGACTCAAGGGAGCTGGATTGAGCACTTTGTCTACGCCCCGTGATTCTTTGAATCTTCATAATATACTGACCGTCATTTTGTTCAAACATAACTGTAATTTCTGTTAAATAACTTGACACGCCCGCGGTCGTTTTCGTATCCAGGACTCTGGTTCAGAGGATTCAAAAAATAAGTCAAGTGATGTTGGTTTGGGTCTTTCGAGTGAGTGGTGCAAAAAATTAATTTGAAGAAGTTCAAAATGTAAAATATATAGAGATATAGGTTCATATACTCTACCGCCTCTGCCAGTGGCCGAAGTTCTATCAAAATTCATCGTTAATTTAATTAAACAAATAAAAATGAAAGGTGATCTTGAGCGAGATAAAGACATAAAAGAGTAGAAGAGAGTATCAAATGATCCAAATCCTCGATAATTTCCACCTTACATATCGATTTTACAAGATTACGTCAGCTTAACTCAAATTCTAATATAGTATTAGAGCATATAAAAGAATGACTGTGTCACTTACCACCATCAGGTCACACACCAAATATTTAGTATTGGGTGTGAAATGATTTGTTAAAGTCTCAAATCGAATACGATATAATTTCACAATATATTTATAAGTAATAGAGTTTTTACCTTACAAACCGATTTTATACAACCTTGAGTTACTTGAACCTAAATTCTAAGAAAAGCAACTAAGCAAGCAAAATAGAACAGCAAGTTTCAAAACATTAAATGAATTTTATGTTACATTTTAGTGCAATATGCATCACCTAGCTTGACCAATAAATTATGAGAGTGACTAGTTGCATCCACTATACAAGAATGAGGACTCTGCTTTCACCATTTTTGGGTAAAACACAGATCTTTTTTTAGATGACAACAACTATTTTTCAATTATTATTTATCATCCAAGAAAGTGATAATAATAATAAGTGAGAACAGAACACACTCTTACATAAAAGAGAAAAAGAAAGAAAGCAAAATAAAAAAAAAAGGGAATGAAAGGAGCGTAGAATAAAGCAAAAGTTAAGGTCTTTCTCATACACGGATCCCCATAGAATGAAGACCTACAATTGCTTGCTGGAATACATTCTTTTTGTTTAGTTTAAAGGAACTTGCTTTGTTCCCTTTAGTTACACACACACACACACACCCTTATATACAAACCAAAGAGAGTTTATAGATACATTAATATTTACATTCATGTTTAGAATATTATTATGCAAATAATAATAAAAAATGTACTACTTATAAATGGCATGATTAGTATATGATTGAGTTGCATTGTTTTGTTTATAGACATATTTTGTTAGAGAAAAATGAAGAGAATGATGGAAAATGATGATGATGGTGTTGACATTAACAATGAAAATAACTGGTTGGGTTTTTCACTCTCTCCACAAATGAATAATATTGATAATATTCATTCACATACTCATCACTCACAAAATTCATCTTCTTCTGCTTCTCAAGTAGTTCCACTTCCATCAAGCTTTTACAATTCTACCCCTCTTAGTAACTATTGTTTCTCCTCTTATGGACTTGAACATGAAAATGTTGGTTTGTATTCATTACTTCCCATTATGCCCCTCAAATCTGATGGATCTCTTTATGAAATGGAATCTCTTAGCAGGTCACAAACACAAGGTTAGTTCAAATATTAATTTTGTAACATTTTTGTAATTTATGACAAATGTTTTTTCCTTGACCACTTTTTTTTTCTTTTCTCTATTTTTGTGTAGCAATGGCTACTACTACTTCAGCACCAAAGCTAGAGAATTTCTTAGGTAATGAAACTATGGGGACCCCTCATTATGCATGTACTAGTACTGTCACAGAAACAATGCCTTTAAGTTTAGACAGTATGTTCCAAAATCAAGTTCAACACATGAACAATCAACAACAATTATCATACTATGATTTAATGTTAGAAGGGTCAAAGCAAAACCAAAATTCAAGTGGAAATTTCAATGTTTCAAACATGGGTGAAGATCATGGACTTAGTGGTTTAAAGAATTGGGTTTTAAGGAATTTTCCAGCTAATAATCATGGACATGATCAGTCAAAAATGATTGTTCCTGTTGTTGTGGATGAAAATGTAGGTGAATCTGGTTCAAATATTGGATCAATGACTTATGGTGATTTGCATTCTTTGAGCTTATCAATGAGTCCTAGCTCACAATCTAGTTGTGTTACAACTTCTCAGAATATGTCTTCAGCTGTTGTTGATAATTCTGTTGCTATGGATACTAAGAAAAGAGGAAGTGAAAAGTTTGAACAAAAACAAATTGTTCATAGGAAATCTATTGATACTTTTGGTCAAAGAACCTCTCAATATAGAGGTGTAACAAGGTGTGTTTTTTAAGTTCTAATGTTATGATGTTTAAAGATTTTTTGTGTTTTTGGTTTTTTATTTTATTTTATTTCTTTTTCTATTTATTTTTAAAGGGTATTTTAAATTTTTTATTAGGCATAGGTGGACTGGGAGATATGAAGCTCATCTATGGGACAACAGTTGCAAGAAAGAAGGCCAAAGCAGAAAAGGAAGACAAGGTAAGAATGTGACAATGTGAAAGTTTGAATTTACGGTGAGTTTGACAAAATCTCGATTATTTTGTTGAACTTTCAACATATAACTTTTGTTATGATTTTGTTAAACTCGCCGTTGGTTGCCACTTTTTTATTTTGTTTTTTCTAGTGTATCTTTTTGGTCAGACATATAACATATCTATTCTAAAAGATTTTCATTTATTCATTATTCATGTCTCACTCTTTTGTTTGGTTTTTGTTTTCTTTGTTTGGTGGGGAATGCTTATTCTACTCAAAATATTTGATGAAACATAGTTTATCTTGGTAAGGTTTCCAAACTCATTCTATATGTATCTTTTGTTATTATTAGATTCATGCTGAATGATATTTAAAATTTTGGTTATGTTTTTAACAAAAATGGAAAATTAATTATTAGAGTCATTCCAAAATTTTGATTTTAGGTGGTTATGATATGGAAGAAAAAGCTGCTAGAGCTTATGATCAAGCAGCACTCAAGTATTGGGGACCATCCACTCACATAAACTTCCCTGTTAGTATTATCAATGATTAATAGCTTTTTTTTCATATTCCATTTATAAGTTTTATTAATTTAAATTTTTTTTATTACTTTCAGTTGGAAAATTATCAAAATCAACTTGAGGAAATGAAGAATATGACAAGACAGGAATATGTTGCTCATTTAAGAAGGTAAAAAAAAACTTTGCTAGTTCTTTCTATAATCTCATTTTACTTATTCATAACATGTTTAACTTATGCTTTATCAGAAAAAGCAGTGGATTCTCAAGAGGAGCTTCCATGTACAGAGGAGTAACAAGGTCTTAAAGGCTATTAATTACTTAGTTTTACAATTAAAATTTAATTAATGTTATTTATATTTGAATAAATGAATTTTCTAAAGTAAAATATTATTTTTTTCAAATTCGTATTCACTTGGTAGCAGACACCACCAACATGGAAGATGGCAAGCTAGAATTGGTAGGGTTGCTGGTAACAAAGATCTATATCTTGGAACCTTCAGTGAGTTCTTTCATACCCTTTGCTTAACTTTACTATATCAAGATGTGTCTGGTGTCTGATATGTGTTGGTGACACGTGGTTACATTTAATTGGTCACTTTCATTTTCTTAAACTATTATCGTGTCTACGTGCCAAATATCAATGTCATATATCTCGTGTTAGTGTTTAAAAAATGTGCCATATACACGGATTCCTCGCTACTAGTTGTTGTTCACTTAAATATGTTCGAATGTTTTATCTAAAAAAGTAAAACTATTTTTTGATCAAAATACTCTGCTACAATGTTTGAAAATTAAAGCTAATTACTATTCTCATTGTAATGAACCTTTTAGGTACACAAGAGGAAGCGGCCGAAGCCTACGACATAGCAGCTATAAAATTCAGAGGAGCTAATGCAGTAACAAACTTCGATATCATAAAATATGATGTTGAAAAAATCATGGCAAGTAGTAACCTTCTTAGCATTGAATTTGCTAGAAGGAACAAAGAGGTTGTAGATATTAGTACAACTCAACACATTGATCAAAACAAGCCTAATTCTTCTGCATATGACAATAACACTCAAGAAGCAATTTTAATGCAGAAGAATATGGTCCTGTATCAATCCTCTCAACAACAGAATCAACCAAGAATTGAGAATGAAAGAACTCATCAGTCTTTTTCATCGGTATCTTTCGATAACATGTTTCATCAAGAAGTAGTAGAGGACGCAAGTAAGATGAGAACACATGTATCAAATGCTTCTTCATTGGCTACAAGTTTGAGCAGTTCAAGGGAAGGTAGTCCTGATAGAACAAGCTTGCAAAATCTCTCTGGAATAATGCCTTCAACAGGTTCTAAACTATTGGCCACTACTGCACCAAATAGTAATGTGAATTCATGGGACCCTTCACATCATCTTAGGACTCAGATGCCAGTTTTTGCTGCTTGGACTGATGCATAGCATAGTCCCTTTCTTTGTCTCAAACTTTCAATTTTAGTTTTTTACTTTTTGCATGGAGGGACAATATGAAAGAAAAGGGTGATAGGAGCTAGCTAGTAGAATGAGAGTTTAATTAATTATTCTCAAGTTTAAACTTTTTTGATACAAAAAAGTTTAGGTTAGTTAGTTAAATCTCATACGACTACTAATGTCAAGGCAGGCTTCGAGACTCAAAACTCCACTTTAAACTTTAAGTAATTACATTTTGTCATTATCGCCTAATATTTTCGATTCAATGATACAAAGTACAAACCATGTTTCAACATTGCGAGTGCAATTACGCTGCAAACATTTATATTGTTGCGAAGACCTCAAAATCGTTTATATTGATGTTGTCATAAAGATTAAATCCATGATAGAAAAAGACTAGAAGGATATGAAAAGGTGATGATTGAGAGAATGAAATGATTAAGGTAATATGGTAATGGAGGAAACACCATTCATTATTATTTTCAGCATTGCATGTCTCAATTATGCCTATTTAAGTTTATCCTTTTGACCATAATAATTATATTGGTGATGTCATTGCTACTGATTTTCCAAGTCCAAAGTCATCATTGCTTAATACCTTTTCTTGTTAACTTTGTCTAAAGGTAGCAGATATTCTCTTGCTATACCTATTTGAAACAAAAAAGCAGTGGGGTGCAAAATTAGATTCTTACAGAATGAATAACTTTATGTGATCTGATTGATGACTTAATACCATTATCATATTCAAATTTGTTTGCTGCATTAAGGAAAACCTTATGGTTGATACAACTTTTTTAAGCCTTTCTTTAGTTATTATAAACATTCTAATGATATTAGCTCTCAAATGCAATTTTGTTTGTGTTCATTGTAGGAAAACTACCATAATTAGTCAATAAACTCACTTGGCAATAGGGCAATAAGGAAGAAAATAACATGTAAATTCTCCTCAAAAATTGGATAATGCATATATAGTTACTGAAGTTTTATTTATGACAGAAAATGTACTATAGGGGAATCCTGCAACTTAATGGACATATGCAGTAATTCACATTCACATGATGAAATTGACTATATGAGTTAATTCTTTCTATAAAAGACCGACACCTCTGAGATTATGCGTGTGTCTGTGTCCAATGTTTATATATAGACACATGTTCGAGAACTCAAATATGTTGTATCTTTTGGGGGAGCCTTAAAAGTCTAGGGTGGACCATTCCATTGTACTAAGAGCAACAGAACAAGTGAACTTTGACACCACATTTTCACTCAAAACCTTACGCAAATCTTCTCATCTATTTCTAGCTCACACTAGAACAAAAATGAGTTTAGGTTACAGCAGAAAATCGTGGCCAGAAGTACAAAAACCATTGCCTAAAGATTTCGGCCAAAATGAGTTTAAGTAACGGTTTTTCAATCATGGAGTATGCAGCCATTGCCTAAAGGTTTCGGCCACAATTTTCGTACTTCTTCGTGAACTTCTAACATTTTTTTTCTTGTTGCTTCAACACATCATCGAGGGTAAAGAGACGTATAAACAAAGATAATCAATGAGTAGTTAAATACATTTAATTTGATTGCATCACAGTGACCTACCCTAATTTTCTAAGAACTACGTACACCGAGTGTATGTTTGGTATCACGGTTGATATGTCAGAATCATGATGACCCACCTTTTTCCAAAAGCTTCTTTAAAATCACAATGAATCAGCGTGATTCTGACATACTCATCGTCACACCAGACATAGACTCAATAGCTTTTGCAACACTGCCAAACATACACTTAAGTTGTCAACAAAGTATCAATTTGGTCACGCGTACTAAATGTGAAGACTACAACACTATCTCATTCCTGGTGACAAAAATAGTATATCCACTCCTAAGCAAGGATCCCTTTATTTTTGTTCTCTTTATCCTTTAACTAAGTGGGGCGTGCCCTCCCAAATTTAAAAAGATAAAGTGTGTAACATTAACAATAACATATGGTAACCAAAATATCCTTACAAGGCAAAAGCAACAACTGAACTTACATGTAAAAGGTAACATGCTAACGGCAAGATTAACGTGACAAATATCAAAAGAATGAAACATTTGTTGTCTATAAGGTCAAAAATATCAGCATGCATAAGAATGTAGAGGCATTTCACATTTGCAAGGCTTTGCTTCGTGGGGAAGGGGTTTGGAAAAAGTTGAATAATTCATGCACTGTCGCACAGAAAATCAGAAATATTTATGCTGAATTTCAGTGTGGTTTCAAGCTCTGTGTTTTTTTTTAATATTTTGAGTCGGATAAGACAATAAATGTGACTTTTATAAACCACATATATATTTGTAATAAAAAAAAAAAGATAATAAAAGCTTATATTTAGTTTGGGGTTGTTGTCGAGGAGGGTTGGTCCTCAGATTTTAGAAGTCGTATGCAAATTTTAAAAGTGGTCTCTTAATAAAAAATAAATACAATTTTTAAAAAAATAAATAAATTTATTGATTTTAAATTGCAAATAACATAAAATATAATTATATTTGTAATTAACATGAAAAAAATTTATATTCTATCAATAACAACAAAGTAATACCTTCTAACTAGAGCTGTCAAAAGGGGTCGGCCCGGCCTGGCCCACCTCGGCCCGGGAGCTATGACATATAAAGGGGGCTTTAGTGGGCCGGCCCATTAAGCCTTATGGCCCGGCCCGTTAAGCCCAGCCCGATAAGCAAAGGACTACATGGCCCAATGGACCGGCCCGACAAACTTTCATTTTTTTTTTGACAAATTTTTTTTACAAAATAAATTCAATGGACAATAAAACTACATATGTATCACCCACAAATTAATATCTATATAATTTGATTAATTTCTTTCTTATACTTTTCTATTTATAATGATTGATTAAGTTGTTATTAGTTTTTTTCAAATAAAGATAATCATAATAAACTTGGTTTAATCTTTAAAAAAAAAATTTGGTTTAATAATTATCTCCTAACTAACAAATCTCATCTTTTGTTACTTAATTATCTAAAAATCCTTATTTTTAGCTAAAACTATTTTTTAATTTTATTTTTAACTCTTTAAGGGGCCGGCCCATAATTTCCCATTAAAAATATTGGCCCGAGGGGCCGGCCCAATAAGGCCCGATCAACTTTTTTTAAAAGCCCGGCCCGTGTAAAACTATAGGGCTAATGGGTCGGCCTGATAGCCCGACCCATTTTTACAGCTCTACCCATTGGTACTTGACCTAATTTTAATTTTAAAAAAATAATTAAACTTTTATCATACATTCAAATTAGAAACACTTTAGTAGATTTTTTTTTTGTAACGAAAAATATTAGAAACACTTTATAGTGTACGAGTCTATAGGCTCTAAGGATGGGTTCTCTTCCCACCCCCTATATCTCTTTCACCCTCGAATTTTCAATTTTATATTTGGAAAGATCAGTTCGGGTTTTACAAACTGAACTTTTAGTAAAAAAAATTAGTTTGGGTTTTAGATTTCGAATTTTTATGATATAGACAGAAAATCACATCACTCTCTTCATCATCAATATTCAATCTCATTCTCACCATATTCTTCATCTTCAACACTCAATCTTGAGTTATAAACTCGTGTTATGTAATATGTTACATATGGCTATGAAATTGAAAGTTAAAAGTTACTTATGAACTTTATCTTGTGTTATGTAATTTGATTCTTAATATTTGAAAGTTGAAATTTGAAAATTGCAAGTTCTGTAACTCAAGTTACAAGTTATTGTCATTTTCAAATTTTTCTAGTTGTGCATATTCATAATTCGGTTTCTATATTCCGAACTTTTACAACCTTGCATAGTAATTCGGATTCTATATTTCCGAACTGTTTCTGATTGGTGGTAAATGATATGAATGGATAAGACTAGTAAGGTAAAATTGTTTATGATATGAATATGACTCTAACTTTCCTTAGAGAGAATGAGATTGAATGTTGAAGATGAAGAAGATAAGTGTTAGAAATAATATAAAATCATTGATGTGCCAAATCCTAACAGCTTAAGCTTTTGGGATAATTGGTTATTTGACATCTTTTGGGATAATTGGTTATTTGACATGGTATCAGAGCCTCTATGACTAAGTGGTCTAGGGTTCGATTCCCGCTCCCCTCACTTTCTAATTAAAAGTGGAATTTAAGCATATGGTAGGTGGGCCTATGCATTATCCACGCTTCAAGCCCAAGTGGGCTCTTGCGTGAGGGGGCGTGTTAGAAATAATATAAAATCATTGATGTGCCAAATCCTAACAGCTTAAACTTTTGGGATAATTGGTTACTTGACAATAAGTGATGTGATTTTTTGTCTATATCGCAAAAGTTCGGAATCTAAAACCCGAACTAAAAAAAGTTACCAAAAGTTCAGTTCGTAGAATCCGAACTGATCTTTCCAGGAGTAAAATTGGATTTTCGTGGGTGAAAGAGATATAGGAAGGTGGGAAGAAAAAATTTCGGCTCTAAGCTTATGACCCACTATTTTAGCGGCCCAAAATTTCATATACTCACATATTTTTTTAATAGTATTATTAAAAATAATAATAATGCACATATCACAAAAAATATGTCAACCGAACGGTTTAATAACTTTATAAATTGAGAATAATAAAATAATAATAATACATATATTAATTTATAGATAAATTCTTTCTTCTTATTTTAACACTTTTCGTCTCTAGTAAATACACTAAAAGTTTTGTCAACTATAAAAATGATCAAAATAAAATTTATAAAATAATTTATTTTTTTTTCATTTGGCCCCCTCATTAAATTTGGGCTAGTTTCGCCCCTTGTCAGAAACAAGACTACTAATCACTACTACGAGAGTTTGACATAAAATAAGTGATATGCCAATATACAACAGATAACATCAGACGACCACTTTATTTATTGTAATAAAGGATATATAAATATGTAAGCGTCTTGGCGAGGTTGTTCATTGTCGAAAATGGAGGAGGTAATGATTAACTCCATTCAGATGCATTTTTCAGACTATTTCGTCTTACATTATAGTCTTACATTATGAGCATCTACATTATACTCTCAACTACTATAGCTTAAATTGGGAGAGTGTTTAATACATTTTGGTGGGGATGAGGAACTAAAAACAAAGGAATTTGGTAGTTAGATTGAGATTGATTGACAAGTCTAAAATCTGTAGGTGGTTTGGGTTTTTGAAATCTTCAACATTTAACATGGTGACAAAACAAGGTTGGAACATAATTTAAAATTCAGAGTCGTTAGTGTCTAAGGTGCTAAAAGCAAGTTATTTCCCCAACTTAACCTTCTTGAGGCTAACTTTGGCTATAATCCGAGACATGCGTGCGTGGAAGAGTTTATCAAATGCTAGACAAGTAATGTTGTGTGGTTGTAGATTCAAGATTGATGGTTGGTGACAAGAGCATGTTTAACAGGGTTGGTCCTCAGTATGTACTTCCAACTCTATGGAGTTGGACCTCCAATTTTATGGCCTAAAAAAGGTTTAAATATCATTTTCATTTCTGTATGTTCGGAAATCTTTAGTTTTAGTCCTTATATTTTTTTTTGTTGCAAATAAATTTCGGAATGTATAAAATTTGTTGGTTTTAGTCCATAAAGTCAAAATCCGCAGGAAAATATGCAGTTTTCGTGCTGATTTTCCTTCATATTTTCTTGTAGATTTTGACTTTAGGGACTAGAACCAACAAATTTTGTACATTCAGGGACTTATTTGCAACAAAAAAGATATTGGGACTAAAATAAAAAATTCAGGAACATACAGGGACGAAAATTATATTTAAGAAGGAAAAAAAACAAACATGAATGGGTTGTATATGTTTAATGATGCTATTTTAACACTATGTCTAAATTATTTTGGTCATAGTTTTAAAACCGGACCGGCCGGTTCAGCCGTGAACTGAATACCTCACTGGTCCGATTGAGATGTTAGACCACACATGCATTTAAACCGGTCAAGCCCAGCGAGAAAATCGGCCGGTTCACGCGCGCGGGTCCAGGCTAAAAAAGAAAGAATTCGAAAAAAAAAAAAATCAAATTTGTCCCCAAAGGGATTCAAACTAGGTTCCTTGTTATAAAAGGGGCACAACTTAACCACTAGACCAACCATTTCATTTGTAATGTAGTTGCTTAGTAATATATATATTATTAATTTACTTTCTTACACACACAAAGCTTTAATAATATTTAACTTATTTACTTTCTTTTCTTTACAACATGTTTATTTTAAATAAAATTTTCAATATATTATTAACATTAACATTCATTTTTAATTAAAAAATTGTTATATCTAAGTTTCTTAATACATAAGCTTAATAGCAACATTTTGGGTTAAATAGTAGTTACCCCCTGCAAAGTAGGTCGGTTTTGAAATACCCCCTGTAATATTTTTTTTTAAGATCCCGCCTTTGCATACTAAAGATTCTTTGGAATACCCCCTTGGAGTAACAGCTGTGCAGAGAATCTCCACGTTTCACCTACGTGGATTTTTATTTATTTTTAATTATTTTTTTACCACGTGGCATTAAAAAATAAAAAAAAAAATAAAAAATAAAAATAAAAACCAATTTTTTTTCTGATTTCTTTCTTTTTCTTTATTTGTTATTTAAAAATTATAATGATTTTAATATTTTCTTTTTCTGATTTCAATTCTTTCTTTATTTTTTTCTTTTTTTAACCCTTAAAAAAATACAAACTATATTGGTTTGAATATTTTCCCACATTCATCCAATCAAATGCCACCATATCAAAATTTAAAAAAGTAGTTGAAATTATAAAAAATCTCAGTAATTACTCAAATAGTTTCTCAAAATTATAAAAATTCATTTGTTTCACTTGCCCTCTCTTTTACCCGATTTCTTTCTCAAGAATACTCTCCTTCTCTCTCCCCTATGTTTTCCAGAATCCGGTCACATGAAGAACACCGGCGCGGTGGTCGCCGGAGCCGCGTCGGCGGCACTGCCGCGCCGGATCCCTTTTCTACCCCAAAAATTAAACTTTTTCAATCAAAATTGTTTATTAGCCCTTTCTAAACACAAATCCGAACCTAAAAATCTCAAAATCTTACCCAAATCGCCGGGATCGGGACGGAAAAGCGACGGTGGGTTCTTGTTATTTGAATCTGATTCTCTCTTCTTCGTCGTTTTATTTCTGTTTGTTGTTGTTGCGTGAACGTGTTGTGTTGGCCGATTCTGGGTTTGTGAGTTGTGTGAAATTTTTGAGTTTTGTGTGATGTTGATCGTTGGAATGGTTATGGAAGAAGAAAAATATAGTTCTGTGATGTTGCATTGAGAACCCAAAATACTAACAACAAAAACATGAGATTGAGAGAGAGATCGAGAGAGAATCTCCACGATTCTGGGATTATATGGATTACAGTGCTTTTGATTTTTCAATTGGGATTTCATTTTTGATTTCGGTTGTTGTGTCATTGTCTATGAGGAATCTAATATGGGTGCGTTTGTTATAGATTTTTTCAAAATAGATTCTTATAGTGTAAAAAAAATTTGTGTAAAAATTTTTTACAAAGAAACTTTTTATAAAAGCTTTAAATAAAAATTTGGTTTGAATAGTTATTCTTAAAATGTCATTTTAGGTATTTCATCATTTTATTGAAAATTTTTTTTATATCAAAATTTCAAAAAAATGACTTTTTTTGAAGCTATTTCAAATAGATTTTCATAAAAATCATTTTTGAAATACAACTTTTTGTAAAAATTGAGATTTTGACTATGTTTTGATCTTCAATAATGTATGTTTATATTATATAATGTCAAAATTAGTGTTTGAATTTAAAAAAAATGAATATAAAAAAACTTATAATATTTTGAAAAACGATTTTATAAAATCTATTTTCAAAAATACAAAGAAAAATTTATTTTTTTTAAAGCTAAAACAAACGCAGAATGAATATAATGGATTCTGGACAAATATGGCGACAATGAGTATAATGTGAAGAGTACAACAACAATTGGTGTGTTTTGGTGTTTGTTCAGCAGTTTCGGGCCTCTCCTTTTAGTGCCTCTACCTCGACCTACTGTTCCTGTTCTGTGTTTGCTTTAGGTGCTGACATGGTGTGTTTTTGCGCCTTGTTTGTTTGGTTGTTCCTTGTATATCAACTTCTTGTACTTGTTCTTATTAGTTAAGTTTAGCCCTTTCAAAAAATTGTTTATGTGGGTTTTGAGTTTTGAGAAGAAGAATATAACGTGGGTTCTGGGTATTGAGAAGAACTTGAATGAATTTTGAGAAGATGAACAATTAATTTTGTTTCATTAAAATTAATGTTTATTTATTTATTTCTGATTTCTTTGTTTTTCTTTATTTGTTATTTAAAAATTATTAAAAAACAAATAAAGAAAAACAAAGAAATCAGAAAAAAAAATTTGTTTTTTTTTTAAATTTTTTTAATGCCACGTGGCAAAAAAAATAATTAAAAATTAATAAAAATCCACGTGGATGTGCCACGTAGGAGATTCTCTATCCAGCTGTTACTCCAAGGGAGTATTCCAAAGAATCTTTAGTATGCAAGGGGATTTTTAAAAAAAATATTACAGGGGGTATTCCAAAACCGACTTACTTTGTAGGGGGTAACCACTATTTAACCCCAACATTTATTATATTTAATTTTTAACCACTAAGCTACTTGACAAGAAAAAAAAAAAAAAAAACTCTTTTCAGTTTTAAAATAGCAATTGAATATACATTCATTAATATACGACAAATAAGAGACGTTTATGCGAGTAATTATTTTTTGGCTACTTAGTGCATTTTTGTGCATTTTTGTTATTTTCTTTGCAGTTCATTAGTCTAGTATACTCACTATCCTAATTGTTGATTCAGTTTATGTATGGTGCAAGCGAGCATTAGAACTAGAGATGTATAAGAGTTAAAGTTCGCGGATGGTCTGTGTAGCTCATGTTCAATGTTAGTCCTTCTCTTAAAATTGCATTGCAAAGTAGAATTTATAACATGACTATTGGGGATAACTCCACAAAGCAACAACAAAGAATAAGAAAGAGTAAAAAGAAAATTGAGAGCGAGAAGGAATTATGAATTGAGAATTGATAAGAGTGATTAAAGAAAAAGATTAAATTTTATTGAACATAATGCCACCTATATATAGGTGAAGAAATGATACAAAAGGATTAACTTGACTCACTAACCACCCTAGATCTGCACAACTAATCAAAAACAAGTAAAACAAACAATCATAACAGTCAGTGTAACTATCATAACAAAATTTAAAAATATCGTAGAGCTTGCTATGGCGAGGGATGACGAGGATAATTGGTTAGGCTTGCCATGGCGAGGAGAATCATTTGCGAGGCGAGCTTATGCTAGTTTGAATTAAAAAAACCAATAATAACAAATAACTTTCTCATTTGATATATATATATATACCACTTCGTCTAAAATATAATTATGTTATAAAAAATATATTTTTATTAAATTATCCGTATAATTTATTGGTTGGTTTGAAAATAATACATTTAGTTATAACTTATAATTAAGGGGTATAATTGAAAAATAAGAATAACACTCATTTTAAAATAAATTTTATTCCTAAAACCACATTTATTTTGAGATCAATAAAGTAATCGAAAATGATTTGATGACGAGAACTTATTTTCCAGGGTTATCCATTAATATTTATTCTTGGCACGCGAGAATGCAAATATTCTTTTTTTTTTTTGACACAAGAATGCTAATATTCTTAAGAAATTTTTTTCTTTCATTTAAATTTATAAGACTTAAAAGATTAATTTACACAAAAAAATAAAATCAACTGGTCATATAATTGACATTTGTTTTGGATAAAATTCAATTAACTTCAAATTATTTTTTTTGGTTACATCAATTTATTTATTTTGTCAAATTAAATAAACCTTAACTTATTTACATTGTTGTATCTCGTTTTAGATCTTCCTTAAATCTGTCGGTGTAATATTTTTGTGTCTCTAATTTGTCTCATTCATTTTTGTTCCACTTATAGATCTAAAAAACTATTCCATTTCAGATACAGTTATTATGAATGTGATCTAAGGTACTTCACTTTCCATTCTCTCTTCAATTTTGATTCACTATGTTTACTCATTTATTCAATTTTAATATCATATGTTATTAAGAATCTAATCATCATTACATATTTTTTGTTACAGGAATCACATTTTGATAAGAAGTAATGACAAGGAGACAAGCAAGTTCCACAAGACGCAGTGGTGGAACCTTTCCTTTTTCAGGAGTTTTGAATTCCAAATCAAATTCTTCTCCCTTATGGTCCATAGTCCTTGTGCTGTTGGTAAATTCATATATTCATTTTTTTTTAAGGTTGGTTCTGTTTTTTTAATAATACAATTATGAATTATGATAATAATTAATCTTTTTAATTTTGGTTTATAATCTCAGGGTGCTTTCCTTCTCATCTTTTATGCTTTTGGTAGATCAGGAGGTAACCTCATTAAGGCCTTTCTCATCATACAATTTGTTTGTCTTCAATGGCCAATGCGGCGCATATCCTAAAAATTTGGGTGAAAAACCGATGGACGGGGAGATTTATATGTAAATATCATAATGAACGCATATTCTTAAATGTTGAGTATGATTCATAGTTACTGATAAGTGGACAAGTTGCTCGAGCAAAGCGAAAGCGACTGCCCTTTGGATTAGTGCATAATCTAGATCCTAATATTTAAATACTAGTTGTACATTGTAGGCCATAAACTTACCCCAAATGTAAATAACTTAATTTTATATACTCAAATTTTCCAGCATAGTGCGATTTGATCGGTAGACAATTAGGATCTTTGAGCTAGTATTGAGGGACTCAACCTTTCGCCGATATGTTTGGAAGAATATTATTAAGAGAGGTTAATCCCTTAAATAGATCTCTGAAGATATAGTCTCTAACTGCTGCTAGCTAAGGGATACCTAGGTTTATCCAAAAAGTATTTTCAATCTTGTCTTGTTGCTTTTGAATTCAGCAACTAAAAATTATAGACATTTGTTGTTTATAACAAGAGAGTAATTTGTTTTTTCTCTTATGATTTTTCGTCCAAATATAAATTTTCTGTTTCCATGTATATTTATGGACTGACTAATCTTAAATTTTTAAGTGAACAGGTTTATTTGGAGGAAAAAATGCTTTTGTTAGCAGACTTGAAGGTAATGTGACCATGTTTCCAGAATGTTATATTTAGACTATTATATCTTTTGAGAAGCCATTTGCTTGAAAGTATTAGCATTTCCTTTCATCCAAAACTTAGGTGGAAGTAATGCTAGTAAAATTTTGAACAAGTTGTGTACATTAAGCAAGAGAATGGTAATTTGTGAATAAAAATTTGGGATACAGTAACTGCTTTGTGACTGGAAAGTTTCGGTCTGCGTAGTGATTGATTTGACGACTGATTTGGAAAATCAGTCCTTAAATCAGTTATGTGCCTCAACAAAATTGTTCTTTTACATACATTGTCTTAGAAAAGCAGGCTTAAAATCTCGTATAAACAAGTATAAAATTTGTTCTATCTTACAGGTGGTGATTTTTCGTGCACATTTGAAGTTCAAAATGCAATTCCTACTTTGAAGAATGTATATGGCGACAACATGAAAAATGTCTTGCATGTCGGCCCCGACAGTTGTTCAGTTGTATTCAAATTTTTAAAAGAAGGAGAAATTGAAGCATGGGGTGTAGAGCCATATGACATAGAAGATGCCGATAGGAATTGCAAAGCTCTAGTGCATAAAGGCATCGTACGTGTTGCGGATATAAAATTCCCTTTACCATACAGGCCAAAGTCTTTTTCGCACGTTATAATATCAGATGCTTTGGATTACATGTCTCCGAAATATTTAAACAAAACTCTTCCTGAACTTGTAAGGGTATCGGCTGATGGTGTTATTATTTTAACAGGTACTTCATTTTGAAAGTAAACACGATCTCTCTCACACACACTGATAAACACGAATGCAGCTTTCTGTTCACAATATTCCATTGAAGAATAGCAGTTTTTTGAACATGTCATTTCAATTTAACTTAGTCTTGTTGTAATTTTGGTGCTTTCTTGTCTTTTAAGGTTACCCTGGACAACGGAGAGCTAAAGTAGCACAATTATCCAAATTTGGACGCCCGGTGAGTGGTTTTCTCTAGTTGGTTAATGGTCATTAGTGTTAAGACTAGTAAAAATGAAGTAACTTATACTACAAGCAAAGACAGTTAGAGGCAGTTATAGTTTGTTACTTCAGTTAGAAGTTAGTTAGAAGAGTCTTAGCATAACACTCACTATATATAAGTGTTAATGCATTGCTTGTAAACTTAGATTTGTGGCTAATAACAATTTTCCTTTTCTCTGCACATTTTCTGTATACTGCATTTTTGCTTAAGCTCCATCTGCGCCTATGTTCATGATGTGGAACTTGAGTTTTCACAATTAGTGCCACTTTAATTAATAATAAAAATAAGATGTTAAAAATTACTTACTTACAAAAACACCAATTTTATTGAGTTGTTTACTAAGGTTTTTTTCTTATCATTGCTGCTGACACAAAAAAATTATGCTCTTATTGTGAAGGCGAAAATGCGAAGTTCATCTTGGTGGAAAGAATTTTTTAGTGAAACAAACTTAGAAGAAAATGAAGCTGCTTTCAAGAAGTTTGAACAAGCTGCATCTAAGATGTCTTACAATCCAATCTGTCAAATTTTCCACATCAAATCATACAATTGATATTTGATACATATTGAAATTTGAGTAATTGATTATTCTCCATATTCACCATTTGGTAACTTTTGTATTCCTATAAACATGTTAGTATAATGTCATCAATCACAATTAGCAATTTTGTTTTTACTACTATGGACAAGCATTAAGATACTTGGTTGCTAAAAGAATAGGAAAACTTGGAATTAATTATATGAACATTATTTTTAAGTGTACTTGAAGTTATATTGTATGAGTTCATAAAGGTTTGTTTGATCAAACTATACTATACTATTCTAAACAAAAAGGTAGACATTCAATTTTATTTATTCTAGTGTAGTGTGACTGGTACCAGAGATGGTTGCTAAAAACTACAAAAAAAAATTGACAGATTTTAATTTTATGGTAAAACTAAACATTCAAATTATTAAGCACAGATAATATGAATGTTTTGAGCACCCACACACACCTCTTTTTCCCCTCAAAATTTTCTTTTTTGCCTCTGAATTTAACTTTCGAAACCTTTTTTTTTTTTAGCCTTAAATACAAACTCCATAATGTATTTCCCGAAATTTTGCCGAATTTAAACTAAAAACATTTCAAAAAATGCATTCCGAAATTTTTACTCAAGAGCAAAATCATCATAATAATGGGAGGTTAGAAAAATTCGCATTGATTTCCAATGGAGATGTTTGTTTGGCTTGAAAATTAGTTTCTGTCTTTAATTTTATTTATAGAAATACCTGTTACTTTTTTGCCATACAGATGCAAGTTTTGTTTTTTTGGATAGATGCAAGTATTAATTTCTTAATTGCCTGTTGGACCAGCACTAGTTTTCTCAAACTATAACTATGATTATTGATTACAATTTTGGTCCTCTTATTTATTTTTTTATGAAATTGGTCTTTCTATTTTAAAATTACACGGTTTTGGTCCATCTATCAAATGTTTATATTTAAAAATGATGATTTAATTTCGTAAAAAAAATATATGATGATTTAACATATTTTAAATGATACAATATACAATTTGATGATAATAAATGATCAAAAGTCATGAAATTACCAAAAAAAAAAAAAAAAAACTCAATAAAAACTTCAATTTCAAAATTGAATATTAATGAAATGTAAACAATTAATACACCTAGAGGAATCTACACCATCATATTGTATATCATATCATTTAAAATATATTAACTATAATCGCAATTTTGATCTCCTTATTTTCATCTTTTCACGAAATTTGTGCCCCTAATCAGATTTCAACCTTCAACTTGTATCTCTTTTTAATTCCGATTTCTTCAACCACCAACTAAGAATTATTGGCTTCCATAAAAAAAAAACTAAAAATTATTGGCTTAATTATACAATTTTGATCATCTTATTTTCACCATTTTATATTATTGATATCACTATTTTAAAACTATCAAATTTTGAAATAGATGAACCAATTATGAAAAATGATAAAAATAGGAAAATTAAAACTGCAATTAAGTTAATTATTTTAGCAAGATTTTGAGAGTATACAATTATTTTGGGTTTTTTTGGTTTCTAAGTGTGAGACGTTGTCACAATAATCTTTAAATGTATTCAGTTGTAAAAACATTTAAATGTATCTATATTGTTAGTCATTTTACTTCTCAAACGTGTCTTTTATTTGATAGTTTAGTCCTCAAATCCTATTGTTTGTAGTCAAATTTTTAGTCAATAAAATTATTAACAATAAATACATTAAAAAGCATGTTGATAACTTATTTGTTTTTTCGGTAAAATAGAAGGTCAAAAGACTCGAATGAAAGGACTACAAAGAAATAAAACGGGAAATAGCTACCTCCGCGATATCAACTACTATGTTTGTAACTTTAATACATGTAAAACTATAGTGATAAGTGATAACTTCTCACATAGTTAAAGACTAAAATGACGGTTGATGATAATTAATTATACTACCCCATAATAATTTTTTATGGTCGTCCTAAATTAAAATCTACATGTCATCAATTCATTCTAATTAATCAATACTAAAGTTAGAAAAGAACAAGTCAAAATGTGATGTGGGCTTCCTCTTGCTTAATTTGGACTAGTGCCCGCAAAACAATCCTCCCAAAGAGGCTGGTTTGCAACTTGCAATTGAAACCCTTTGATAGGCCAACTCTACATGTAATTGTCGTGTTGATATGATAGTAACCCATGATCCATGTTGTTGGACAACAAAAACAAGAATGAGACAACATAAACAAGTGAAATGAGGTGTGTTTTATGGAACACAAAATAAAATTCAAAGTGTCCTCTTCAACCACTCATAAAAGGTGGGGATAGTGATTACATGTTGAGCTATAGTGAATTTTAATAAATTGATTTACTTATAAAAAATTTCAATTGAAAGACTATCAACGCTTTCATCAAAAGATTCAATTTTCATTCAAGTCACTATCCACGGGTTTGAGAACCAAGCTCTATATCTTTATATCATTCCAAATCCATTTTATTAGCTTACCATGGAAAGCTTACCATAGAAAGTGATGGAGATTTTTAGTTGATGTTTTATAAGAAACTTTGTTCATCATATTAGTTTAATTTATTAGTTGATATTAGGCTAAATTGTAAGGGTGTAATTGGACCGATTTGGATCGATTTTGAGTGAATTCAATGTCTGAATCAATGAACTCTCAATTGGTTCGGTTTTTAGTGTTTTTTAAAAATGAATCCGAACCAAAATCATCGGTTTGATTCGGATACTTTAATCGGTTTTACATTGCATTTTTTTCCAATGTATTTTGTGCTATTATATTTTTTTCCCGATATATTCTCTTCCCATAAGTTGATCAAATACATAATACAATTCATTAAATAAGTTGATCAAATACAAAATACAATTATTTTCTTATCCAATTTTGGATACAAATCAACGCTTCAACAGTATTGGAATTCAACCCGATCACCCGTACTAAAAGCCGACTCAGAAGAAACGTTAGAAACCGGATAGCAATTATCTATCAACAATTACAATAATAAAAATATAGGTTGAAAATGTTAATTGAATCAGTACATAGAAAAAGTACCGTTCAAAGGGTTTGAGATGAAAAAAGAGAGTAGTTGCTTGACACGAGAGTGTTGTTTGCGCAGTGTTGAAGGCAACTTGAGGATGAGGTGAGGCAAGAGCGGCGTTTGTCTGCGGTTGTGAGTGTTTCTAAGTTAGAGTTTCTAACTTCTAAGTGAGGCATATATATAGAGAATGTATATTATGAGAAAGACATTTTTATATGAGAATGTGAGAATGAAATTCTGGCCTTTAGATTAAAATTAATGGCTAAGATTAAAATAACCAATTAAAAACTAGTGTGCACTTTGCTGCACCTAATCCCATCAATTTCTTCCAAAGCCACAACATCTTCGCCTCCCAGAAACAATCAACAACAAAACTGGAACTGAGATCCGAACCAAACCACATATGCTAAAAAAAACTGGAACTAGTTGTAGTTTTTGATAGATATGATATGCTAAAAAAATATTAACATAAATTCTATATATTGATTTGGTTCGGTTTGTCCATTGGATTTAAAAATTGGAACTGAGATCCGAACCAAACCACATCGATTTTTAATTGGTTTGGTTTTTTATCTGAACCATAAAAATCGATTTTTTCGATTTGAATCGGATTGGATCATCGATTTAATTGGATTTTTCTAATTCGCTTACACTCCTACTAAATTGTATCTTTAACCTTTTAATTTTTACAAAAGTACGATTTTGATTATCTGACTTTTATAATAGCAATTCTTACCCTAATTTTAACTAAGTTAACATACATATAAATTACCACTTTAATGATTTACATGTCACATCAACATACCTTGCAAATTACAATCACTACAAGAAAATTGACAATTACCAACGGAAGTTTCTAGTGACAGGCACAGTAGACGTAGGTATAGGCGGATTATATGTATATACCCACGAAAAAGATTGTAAATATAACTAAATATTTTGTACCAATAGGTGAAAATCCGCAACTACAGACTATAGTGACGGCAAAATTTTGTAGGTATAACTAAATATTTTATACTAACGGTTGCAAATTCGTAACAACAGGCTATAGTGATGGCAAATTCCGTAGGTACAACAAACTATAGGGTACGAAATCAGATGTGTTGATATAGTTATATTTTCACCTATATCTATAAAATTCCGTAGGTACAACAAATTATAAGGTACGAAAAAATCGTCACTTAGGGTCCGTTTGGAACGAAGGAAAGAAAGTGGAAGGAAGGAAAATTACAGAAACCGATGAATGAATTTAGACTAACTATAGTCCAAATTCATCAGTTTTCGTAATTTTTCTTCCTTCCACTTTCTTTCCTTCATTCCAAACGGGCCCTTAATGACTATACGTTGTTATAGCATATTGAAAAGTTGATCCATTTTTATAACGTTTGGGAAAAGATGGGAAAAAACGTAGTGGGACCATTGCGGGACATAATATTGATGAAGCAAGGAGACAAATATGATCCAATGGGCCATTAATGCATTGTTTCTTCGTTGTGAGTGTAACTAAAAACTAACTAACGTGAGCTTCATGTTGGTTGCTGTCATGGTCCAGGTGACCTATATGTATATGTATACTTTAGGGGGTGTAATGGGGGCATTTAAATGAGGGTTTCACATGCTCTAATAACACTATATTACTACAACCCACATGCTCTTTTGTTTTATTTGCCTCCCTTTATTCAAAACACTTCTAAATTTAACTTATTGAGTGATTCAGGGTCATACTAAAAGATTGATATTGTACTCATTTAATTTGGTTAACAATAATTTTATATATAAAGTTTTGATGATGATAAGTTGATAACAATAATTTGTTGACGAATTCTAGTTGCACAAGTGAGATAAATTTGTGAAAATGATTATATTGTTGGTGTCAAGAATCAAGATCAAGTTTTGAAAATGTTGGGGTGAAAATAGAGAAGGTGGGGGGTATGAGAAGCAAAACAAAACAATGAGTACTAATTAATACCTTTGTGGCTTTGTTTAAAAACATACTTAACTATGCAAAAAAAAAAAAAAAAAAAAACATACTTAGACTTGAAATATTGGTGATTGATCTAAACTGTACATAAGCATTCGAAATTTCAAATCAACATTTAATCCTGAAAAGAATACTCACAACAATAACTGATAACATTTAGATGAATATATTAAAAAAAATGCTAACTTGTATCCTAATTCCTAAAGATATATATTAAAAAATTAAATATAAAAATTTTGTCTTAAAAATTGTACATTTATTTATCAATATTAAGTTTAAATATTAACTTTTACAATATAAAATTTCTATTTTTAAAATTTTTAATATGTCCTCTTATCATAATTAAAGTTCAAATCATTAAAAATAAAGACAAATATACGCAATAAAAATCATATGATTAATAAAATAATATAAATAAATTCAAAGGACATTACAATTATTATCAAGTAGTTAATTAAGGATTTATTGTATAACTCACCTTCCTAATCATTCCAAAAAAAACTCACATTCCTAATTAATGGGTGGGATATTTGACCCCTGCCAATTAAAAATCAATTGTTGTTAACTAATATATTGAGATCAAGTGGTTAATTAATTCTTCTTAGGACAAATTGTTCAGAAGAATTCAAGTTCCATTTTTTATAAGAATTTTTTTACCAAACTTTATTTACTTAAGGGCCAAATTTTTAATTATTAGGACTCTCATCTCTTAGGAACCAGAGCATTAATAGAAAAATAAATTAATTGTTGTTAGATAGTCCTAGAGTAGTATACATTTCAATTGAGTTGTGATCTTCTTTATTTTCAAAATAAAATAAAGGATTTCATTTGAAGTATGGTCATCTACAACTCAGAGACCCCATTCAAGCTTACCAATGGCACAGAAGCAGTAATCCTCGTCAAATTGGGGGAACTAAGTTGAAGGACGGCACACCCTCTCTCTCAAGGAGAAAATTCTCACTCGACCATATGGGAACTTGACTTTCTGAATGAAACAATGAATTTCGCCAATCTCACCGAAGCAACCGTCAAAAGAGCAACCGCAACAAAATACAAAAAGAAGGTCAAAAATTACTAAAATTGATGATATTAATATCTTATTTGTGTTCACCTAATTTTCCATTTTTATGAGAAATAGTGGATCTTGACTCATTTCGACTGACTTCTAATATTTTATTGGTGCAATGAAATTGCAGATTAGAGAATCCACAATGGATAGAGATGATTGACTAAAAGAATGTCGCTATATTTTTCATGCACGAAGCTAAGAACATTGATAAGAGCACGGGCTAAGAGAATGGAGTAAACAAACTCAATGTCACAAAGCCTAATAAATGTTGTTATTGTTTGATCTGTCTAAGATTGGTGATGTCGGTCGAAGTGGGTGCAGTGTGACAAAATGCAGTTGTTTTCCATCAAAATGGGGTGGTGTATATATAAAAACATTCTAACGCTCAAGTTAGTAAGAATTATAAATTTGAAATGAGAATGTGTATCTTTTTTCTAATTCAAGGTCCATAAAGACACTGAATATAAATGTATTTTCTAAATAAAATTAGAATACGAGTTTGTCATGCTGTGAGAATCTAGCGCTAGCTCTTTCGCGATGATAAAATTTTTGGTTTGACCTCTTTAGATTGTTCAATTATTAAACTAATAATATTTTAAATTACATACATATTTTCACTGACATATTATTAAAAGAGATCAGTTGGAATATGCGACACGAACTTTTACAAAAACTTTAAAATTAAATTTGAAAATTGAAAATTTGAAGGTCTAAAATTGGTAGAAATTGTTTTACAAATCAAATACACTAGTATGTTAGCCCGTGCCGTGCACGGAATTATTCTCTTTTTAAATATTATTTATGTGTTTATTTTAATATATTATTTGAACAATTTAGTTAAAAATAGTAAGATAAAATTGATATAGATTTTGTATGATATATATTTAATAATGCTATAGGATAAAGCGAGATGAAGAATATTATTTCGCTTCCCATTATACACTGTTAAGAAATAGATTTTTTCTTTCATCTTCATTTCCAGGACTATACAGTGACCCTTTAAATATAAAATAATTATAAACTTCATTCTCAAATGAAAATTTAATTAATCTAGGTGCATTTTTAATAGTGGGATCGAAAGTGTTACGCGTTTCTCATTCTACACCCGTGAGAGATTCTATCTCTCTCACACTCACTATTTCTACATTTCTCCCACAGGATCATTTTCATTTTTAATAATATTGATTTGCTTATGTTCTTCATTTTCTTTTGAAGGTTGTCTATGTCATTTTTCATTTTATATTATTTTGAATGTTGCCTATATTTTTCTTTCAATTATTTATGAAATTGATTTTATTTAATTTACTTGAGTATGAAAATGCGATATATATTTAAGGATGTTACAGGAACATAGTAGGATGAGAAGTACTCTCTCATTCCCTGTTCAACAACACTATCTGAGATTCTTTCTCCCTCCCTCTCTCTCACGTCTCTATAGGGACTCTATCAACAAAAAAATAATTGTAAATTTTATAATATTTTTCAAATGAATATTAACATACTTTGACCGTGTTTCTATACTACTATTTTTTGTCATTGTACCACAAATAATCATTTTTCATGTGTGAGCGTAAAATGAAAAAATCTATGTATGAATTTTCACTCACATTGATAAATTAGCATCCAAAAAAAGATTTGAACGAATGTTTATGGAAAGCTTAAAATCGAAATTATAAATAAAAAACCAATTGATTATAAAAAATTAAAATTATATTAATTTATCTTAGGTTTCAATTCCCATAGATTTTTTCAGTTGAATGTAATATAGTGAAAGTGCGATGTACACATAATATGGAAAAACTCCCGTAGTCGGAATTCAAATTTTAATTAGTCAATATATATTTTTAATAGTGTAGTGAGAAGTGTTTTCTGTTTCCCATTATATACCATTCAAAGACTCTCTCTCTCTAGTCTCAATTACACGATTTTATAGGGGTTCTATCAACAAAAAATAGTTGGTAATTCTATATTATTTTTTTATGGTAAATGCTAACGAGTGCACCGGGTGCACTCTTTAAACCCCTTAAATAGAAAATTTGTATATAATTTTTATAAAAATATATAAAGTCAACGTATTGGAAATTGTGTTGTTTAACTTTTTGATTAAAAAATTTCTTTAAATAGTATGCTTAAAGAATGCAACAGGTGCACTTGTTAGCAAGACCCTATTTTTATAATGAATATGTATAAAATTTTTGCGCTCATTTATCACTATCTTCTACATACACTTTTCTTCATGGTGAACCAATTTTCATCGTGCTAAATAAATTTTTGAATAAGGGATCCACGTAATAAAATATGAAAATATGGATAAGCCCTACTGATAGAATTCAAATTTTAATTAGTCAGTGTGTATTTTTAATAGTTGGGTGGAAAGTGCTTCCGATTTTTTATTTTATACCACCGAGAAATTGTTTATGAAATTGATTTTATTTAATTTACTTGAGTATGAAAATGCGATATATATTTAAGGATGTTACAGGAACATAGTAGGATGAGAAGTACTCTCTCATTCCCTGTTCAACAACACTATCTGAGATTCTTTCTCCCTCCCTCTCTCTCACGTCTCTATAGGGACTCTATCAACAAAAAAATAATTGTAAATTTTATAATATTTTTCAAATGAATATTAACATACTTTGACCGTGTTTCTATACTACTATTTTTTGTCATTGTACCACAAATAATCAATTTTCATGTGTGAGCGTAAAATGAAAAAATCTATGTATGAATTTTCACTCACATTGATAAATTAGCATCCAAAAAAAGATTTGAACGAATGTTTATGGAAAGCTTAAAATCGAAATTATAAATAAAAAACCAATTGATTATAAAAAATTAAAATTATATTAATTTATCTTAGGTTTCAATTCCCATAGATTTTTTCAGTTGAATGTAATATAGTGAAAGTGCGATGTACACATAATATGGAAAAACTCCCGTAGTCGGAATTCAAATTTTAATTAGTCAATATATATTTTTAATAGTGTAGTGAGAAGTGTTTTCTGTTTCCCATTATATACCATTCAAAGACTCTCTCTCTCTAGTCTCAATTACACGATTTTATAGGG
Source organism: Trifolium fragiferum (assembly GCA_954870985.1). Lineage (NCBI taxonomy): Eukaryota > Viridiplantae > Streptophyta > Magnoliopsida > Fabales > Fabaceae > Trifolium > Trifolium fragiferum. Next base: position 44,328,183 of record OX940792.1, on the reverse strand, counting down.
GTTCTATCAACAAAAAATAGTTGGTAATTCTATATTATTTTTTTATGGTAAATGCTAACGAGTGCACCGGGTGCACTCTTTAAACCCCTTAAATAGAAAATTTGTATATAATTTTTATAAAAATATATAAAGTCAACGTATTGGAAATTGTGTTGTTTAACTTTTTGATTAAAAAATTTCTTTAAATAGTATGCTTAAAGAATGCAACAGGTGCACTTGTTAGCAAGGCCCTATTTTTATAATGAATATGTATAAAATTTTTGCGCTCATTTATCACTATCTTCTACATACACTTTTCTTCATGGTGAACCAATTTTCATCGTGCTAAATAAATTTTTGAATAAGGGATCCACGTAATAAAATATGAAAATATGGATAAGCCCTACTGATAGAATTCAAATTTTAATTAGTCAGTGTGTATTTTTAATAGTTGGGTGGAAAGTGCTTCCGATTTTTTATTTTATACCACCGAGAAATCCCACCCCCCCCTCTCTCTCTCTCTCAAAACTCTATAGGGGTTCTATCAATTAAAAAGTTGTTAATTCTATATTCTTTTAATGGATATTAATAAAATTCTCGTACTCAGTTCTCACTATCATCTACATACAGTTTTCATCATGGGGATCATGTTTCATCGTGCTAGATAAAATTTTGAATAAGTAATCTAATGACAAAATATGAAATTATGGATAACTTCCACATTCAAAATTCAAATTTTAATTCGTCAATGTATATTTTTAATAGTGAGGGTTAGAATGCTCCCCGTTTTTCATTCTACACCATCGAAACTCTCTCTCTAATTCTATCTGTCTTTCGTGTCCATTACGTGACTCTATAGCTACTCCATGAACAAAAAATAGTTGTTAATTCTTTATTATTTTTAAAAAAATCAACATAGAAATATTACATGTAATTGAATGATTGAATAATATATACATGTCAAATCAAATTTTAGCTGAAGTGTTCACATAGTTTTTATATATAAAATATATAATATTTAATCATGGATTAAATAAGTTTGTCGTCATTAAAAATATAATAAGTGTTAGTAATTAAAATATAATAATAAAAATATTAAGATACATATAATATTAGAGTTTCTAAAATTTAAAAAGTACCAATCCCCACAAAAAGAAAGAGTTTCTACAAAAAAATATAATATCAGAGATTCTAAAAAAAACGTATTAGATTTTTTACAAAAAAATTTACTCGCATAATATTAAAGTTTCTACAATAAAAAAATATTAGAGAATCTCTAATTGAGTGACAAAAAAAATAAATACAAACTCGATAAAAAAAAAATAAAGAAAAAAAGCTCTAGTTTAGTTGTATATATCCAACAATTTTGTTTTATAATAATGGGTTAGAGAGATATATCCGATTAATTTAATAGTATATATCCAAAAATTTGTTTTCTTAAAAAATAATGGGTTAGAGAAGATTAAAAAAAATACAAAATAAAATAGAAAAACTCTAATTGAATGCCACCTAAGCAAAAACTCTAATAACTCTAATTAAATGCCACATAAGCAATTTTTTTTTGAGAATGCACTCCGTGGGAATCTCGCTATGTATATAATAGAGATATAATAAAGATTTTGACATTTTTTTTTTATATTTAAGATCAGAGGAGTATTTAAAAAAAAAAAAAAATTCACTTTTAATACTATAATAGAGTGATATTATGCTTTTTACGGTTGTTTTCTCCCACACCACAGACGACCCACCTCAACCTCCAAACGCCAGCTATATAGCTCAATACGTCCTTAGCTGTCGTTCATAGTTCTTCGCAACAAAGAAGGAAAAACCATCAAAACAACAAAACAAAGACAAAAAGAAAAGCTAAAAGGTAATGCAAATCAGTGAGCGTGGTGGAAGAATAATTAGCTCATGGATCAAAGTCATAGCCACAGTCAACTATACCTTAAAACTGATCAAAGGTTTTAATCATTGTCTCTGTGTTTAACAGTCATAATAGGGATGTTACTACTAATTTCAGATTATTTTATTTTTGGCCTTATATATGTGACCCTATCAAGTGTAGAATATACCAAACAAATCAGGTAGCTAAAAACTAAGGGCGGGTGACAGTTTGCAAGAATCTTGTTTGAGTTTAATTCGATATTTTCTGCGTACCATTGTAGAGATTAATCTCATAAAGTGTGTACGATCACAAATAAAAGATACTTTTTTTGGAGTTTAAAAGTAGAATCTCACTCTTAAGTTGAAAAAAAATCTCAAACCACCTTATCCAAATGCTCCAATTAATTACTCTATCTATTATATTAAGTGCTTCTATATTAAATAATATATTTAATTGCAATTTTCATCCTCTAATTTTCAATTTTTTTAGTTTTAGTCTCTCTTTTTAAGTTGCGTCTTCTTTTATTTTTGTTTGTTTGTAGTTTTTCTCATCTATATATCCTTTAAATTAGAGTTTACCGATAAAATTTTGATTATCGAAAAAAGACAATACTATCAAACAATTAATTGAAAACATTACAATTTCATAAATACTTTTTTGAAATACTTTTTATTAAAGTACATATATGTTTCTCATTTTTAATCATATATTTTAAATACTCAACTATTATTGTTGGTTAGAATGAAATTGAAATATGTTCCTAGAATATACAACTTCATCAGCTATGATTCCAGAGAGATAATTGCACATCTACAAGATTTTTGGTTAATGACAAAAAGTGTCAATATTTTAAAAGATACTTTAATATTCTCTTTTAGTATTAAACTATATATTTACATTGAGCCACCAAAACCTTGCGCCAAAACCACATTTAGAATTAGTGACAATTTTTGTCATACATTTAAATTTTTGAATGTATTGTATATTAAATTTTTAAGTTAATAATAATAAAATGAATGTTTTATTATAAGAATGTACCGTGCATAAGTTTTTTTTTAATAGGCAAAGTTTTTTTTTTACAAAAACAAAAAACGATATCCATTCTTTTTAATAATCGATAGATTACATCAGATGCAAATACATGTAAAAACAAAAAGGAAGAATTTGCGAATAAACTCACAACATCCAAGTTAATAACAAGCATACAATGGCAAAATGCCTACAAATAATATGATAAAATTAAAGTCACCGAAATGTTCATGATTCCGGATCTGCAACGTTGATACCCAAATCATTGATGAAATCTGCAATTAATTGAAGTTGATCTTTCAGTATGAACTGAACGAACACTGCAACAAAATACGAAATCAACAATGTCGTACCAAGACGATGGCTAACATTATGCCGCACTCTGATGACGACATCATTTATTTAAATTAAAAAAAAAAAGCAACTAAAAAACTCAATCTATGTGAAAAATCATTTATTTAATTAAATTAAAAGAAAAAAATGTAAATGAATGATTTTATGTCAAAATGACTTAACACTATTTCTCACCAATATAGAAGATAAAGAAAAAAACTCAAAAAAAAAAAATAGAAACTAAAGCCGGCACACACAACAAAGAGAGAGGGTTTTACTTTACTCATAACATTCTAAGTAAGTGTGTCTTTTAAAGTTTTTTTTTTTTTTTACATGGATTACAAAAAATAATAAATAACTAGTAAGGAATACAATTTTGCAAAACTATCTATTTTTTTATTAAGTTTGTAATAAATGAATAGTGAGATATGATGACTCAAAAAAGATAACGAAAATATTGATTTGAAAGTAAATTCATATTGTGCTAATCATCTATCTTCCCATCCAACAATTATCAAACTATTGACGGCAGCAAATCTAAATCTCCTCTTCTTTTTTGGTGAAGGTGACAGAGTATATTTCAGTCAAAACATGTTTCCATGACTACGTAATAAAGGGCAAGAAAAAGGAGAGGAATATTTATAAAACATAAAATAAAATAAAGAATTGATAGAAAGACACATAAGCCGGACATTAACACATGCTAACCTCGCTCTCATAATTTTATTTTTAAGCTTGTTATATATATATGGTTCAATTAGATATTCCATAATCGATATGCTCACGTCATGCAATCTCTAGCTAAAAGATTATACAATCAAATGTAACAAAAATTATATCGATAATAATACTGTCAATTTGTCATGATACCCAATAAAGAGATCCTAAGATTTTGACTCCAAACCAACAAATTTGGTTTGTTAGCCACTATACTATTTTAAGACGAGCTAGGATCAAGAAAGAAAAATAAAATAAAGAAACATTATACGGGACATGTTTGGGGAGATTAAAAGTTGATTGGAGAAAGTGGGAGACACAAATTGAAAGAGGTTAAAACTTAATACAACAAGGGAGCATATGGACCATATATGCCATATGGTCTTGAGCTATAAAAAGGTCCAAAATATATAAGTCCTTTTGTGGGTCACATTTTCATGAGATTTGCTGTCGGTATGGCGTTCTCGGCGCCCTCTACTTGGTACGCATGCCATATGACCTTCCTCCTAAGTTATATCCCTTATGTTTCTTCCTGTTTTTCACTACGTTATGTATGTGCTTCTATCAGAATTAATGGATTTAATGTGGATATGACTTTAAAATATTCAATTATAAAAAGAATTAGAAGTAAAAACAAGTATAAAATTGTTGTTCGCAATGAAGTGATTTCAAACTTTTAAGAAATGGTCGGAGGTTTGATCTTTGACTTTTGCATATATATAAAAAATATATTGATTGGAAGGAGGCGAGAATTAGATCTTTAAGTCTTTCTCAACTTATGGCCGTTTCTCAACATCTAAAAATGAAATAAATTTGAAATTTAAATTGGTACCGACTATACACTCATTGATATTAATTAGACCGGCCCCAACTATTTAGAACCCAAATGGATCTCTAATTAAAAATAATTTTTTATTTAAATTGTAAGCAACATAAGAAACGAATAAAAAAATATGTACTTATAATTGTAAAATAAAAAGCAAAAATATTGAGACTTTTATTTTGACAAACGGTGATGAAACTTGAACCTAAAACCTTGCATAAATACAAAATCATTATAATCTATCACTAATATATTAATTAATGCACATTTTCCTTTTATATCTTGTGTTGATAATATATAACACTTATTATAGGACTCACAATCTTAAGGCCTCAAAATTTGCCGAATTTTTTTGATCCGAAATACTATCACTCACATGCATTGTGGCCTGGCCGGATTGATATTTGTGTAATTTAAATATATTTAAGAACTACTACTATATAGTAACACTGCCTCACATAAAATAATATTTTAGATAAACAATTTTTTAAAAAAGTAAATAAAAACTTAGAATTTAAAAAATAAAAAATACATGTTAATGTTAATTTGAATAACTAGTAAATCCAAAGAAACATATATACACCAAAAACTCATTGCGGTCATATTCAATAACACGGGATGAAGAATATGCTTTGTTTCCTTGTTGCCCAAGAATCCACCTGAATTCCCACGCGAGATTAAACCCTGTGGGAGACACTTTCCACAAATTGGTCTTCAAATTTTAAATTATTAATTAAATACACTCCTCATTATTGAGTAATACTAGGGAGCGTGGACTTCTCGTGATTTGGTTGGGACGGTGGACATATCAATTTTTTTCATAAGCAATTATATACTAGTATCACATTTTTTAATTCAAAAAATATGATTCTATTATATGGTTGGTTAATTATGTCTCTTTCTCTCTCTCTCTCTCATTCTTCATCTCTAGAAGAAAAATGTTACATATTTTAGTCAAAAGAGTTTCTGCAAAACCACGTGGCCCTCTATCTCTTTAGCATTTATTTTACTTCTATAAATATATCACACCCACCTCACTACTTCTTCACACCAATTCATCTTCAAAACATTTCATTCATCTAAAACACTATAACCATCTTTCTCTCCAAAACATTCCTTTTTCTTCTCCTTGTTCATATTCCTTCACAACCACCTCAAAAAATGAAGCTCTTGTCTACAAAAGCAAGTTGTAATAGTCATGGCCAAGATTCTTCGTACTTCTTAGGATGGGAAGAATATGAGAAAAATCCGTACGATGATGTTCACAATCCCAAAGGAATTATTCAAATGGGCTTAGCAGAGAATCAAGTAATTAATTAATTAACTCTTATTCTTTTTTGATAAAAACAGCAACGTTAAAAACTTTATATTTTGTGTACTTAGCTTATAAAATTTGTATTTTGCAGCTCTCTTTTGATCTCTTGGAATCATGGTTGGCTAAGAATCCAGACGCATCTGGATTCAAACAAGGTGGAAAATCCATCTTTAGAGAACTTGCTCTCTTCCAAGACTATCATGGTCTCCCTTCATTCAAACAAGCATTGGTAGATTTCATGGCCGAGATCAGAGGAAACAGAGTTTCCTTTGATCCCAACCACATAGTTCTCACAGCTGGCTCTACTTCCGCCAACGAGACTCTTATGTTTTGTCTCGCCGAGAAAGGAGAAGCATTTCTCCTTCCTACTCCTTACTATCCAGGGTATGTATAATTCGTGACCAAGTTTTAAATTTCAACTTTATAATTTATTTGCATTTTATCGCAATATAAAAGTTCACAACTAACGATGTTTTCTTTTTGTTTGGAATTTTTCAGATTTGATAGAGATCTTAAATGGAGAACTGGTGTTGAAATTGTTCCAATACAATGCAATAGCTCCAACAACTTTCAAATAACTGAACAAGCATTGCAACAAGCATACAAAGATGCACAAGAACGCAACCTTAAAGTCAAAGGAGTAATGGTTACAAACCCGTCAAACCCGTTAGGCACCACATTGTCAAGGAGTGAATTAAATCTTCTCGTTGACTTCATTGAAGAAAACAAAGACATGCATTTGATAAGCGACGAGATTTACTCCGGGACTGTTTTTTCCTCTCCAAATTTTATCAGCGTTATGGAAATCCTTAAGGAAAGAAATGACCTTCAGGATTTCAAACACACTGATAATATTTGCGAGAGAGTTCATGTTGTCTATAGTCTTTCCAAAGACTTGGGTTTGCCAGGTTTCCGCGTTGGTGCACTTTACTCCGAAAATGATGAAGTTGTTGCAGCTGCAACAAAGATGTCTAGCTTCGGCTTGATCTCATCACAAACACAATATCTTCTTTCCTCCATGCTTGGTGACAAAAAATTCACCAAAAATTACTTAGCTGAAAACTTAAAGAGACTTAAAAAACGACATGGAAAGCTCGTTTCCGGGTTACAAAAAGCCGGTATTAACTGCTTGGAAAGCAATGCCGCATTATTCTGTTGGGTTGATATGAGGCATCTTCTCCATTCCAACACATTTGAAGCCGAAATGGACTTATGGAAGAAGATAGTGTACCAAGTTGGTTTAAATATTTCACCTGGTTCATCTTGTCATTGTAATGAACCAGGTTGGTTTCGTGTGTGTTTCGCTAACATGTCGGAAGAGACTCTTAAACAAGCAATGAAAAGGTTGAAAGCTTTCGTTGTTGAGTCCACCGGCAATGTTAATGGTGTTACTAGTCGAACCACAATTCAGAAGACAAAATCAGTACTCACTAAGTGGGTTTTTCGGTTATCATCTCGCGATCATCGTGATCATCATGAGGAACGGTAACTTTGTTTGGTTTGGTTCGGTTCATCCTGATGTGTGTGAAAGTTGAAGAAGCTGGCCATGCACAAATTACACTTTTTTTTCTTTTTCTTTTTTTGGTCTCCCCAATTATTTTATGGTGGAGTAGTTCAAAAAATGTTTATTTTAATTACTATATTTTTTTACGTCATAAAATTGTAGAAAGAGAGAGAAAGCACTCTGTCCACATGGATGTGAAGTGTGAGCATATTTTTAGTTAGTCTGGTCTGTATAAGTTTGATCTCAACAGTTATTGTTATACCATGAAAATGATATCCTTATATATTAATGATTAATAAAAAAAAAGTTGATATATTTATGATATATATTTGTGTTACTATTATTTGATGATACCCGACCATGAAAATCTTATCGGTATCAACAATGTGAAGTTTGATTATTGATGTCTTGATGGTTTAATAATTTTTTCATCAAAAAATTAAAGTGAATAATAAAAAATTAATATGAATAGTATAATAACACTAATAACCCCTTTTATAACTTTGTCACGGTCGTATCATATGTAGTTTGAACCCTTCACAATAAAGAAATTTTCTTACTCTCATGGCAATGGATGATTCAATAATTACTAGTAGTAATATAAATAAATATAATTACAAATTACCTACCCAAAAAAAAATATAATTACAAATTAACTGATTTGGATTAGAAATGAAGGCAATTATCATTGATCAAATTAAATACTATCTTATGGTGGCTTACTTGTATTAATTAGTACGAGTGCCATGTGTTGAACAATGCGATAATTGCTTTTGCGAGATAAGCGGTGTAGAAGATGAATTGGGGTGTGCTTCTTCTGCAATTACAAACCGTCCTTCAAAATCATATCGCTGTTTTCAACCATGCATACATCTTCAAAGGCGTATAACAAGGAGAATTTGCAGTCTGTGGCTCAGAGAACGAAAAGTCAATAAAGTAAATTTCTAATGTTTTGAAAAAATATAAGTGATTTTTTTATTTTTTAAATTAGTAACAAATGCTCTCAAAATATTGTTTATGGAATTAAAAGTGGTAATTTTAATATAATTTTTTTTTTGAAGTAATCTTGTGATTAAAAATCATAGTCTTAAAGTGAATGGTTAAATAGTGTTTGAAGTTTGAACTCTGCCCATATTTTTTTTTCTAATTTATACTATAAAAATATGTATTTCTTATTCTGGTAAATGTTTGATTTATATAATCATATTTTTAATTTTTGGTATAAAATGTTCATATTTATTATAGCTATATTAGGTTGAGGGGGACCGCATTTTTCCCTTAAATTGTAAGAAATGGTTGTGGTAAACTAAGTTAAATCTGTGGGGAGAGATGTTGAAGTTTGAACTTGTAAAATGAAAACCTTTTTTTAATCATGTAACCGTAATTAAAAACCTAATCAAAAAGTGCGCAAGTTACTTACAAAAAATTCATTTTTTTAAGTATAGTCACCAACATAAAAAAGTTGTTTTGTCTCAAACAAACTGAAACTACGCGGTACTGTATATACGTGTTCTGTACTTAAGCTTACCGGCTGCCAAAGAAGTGCACAATTCTTTCCGAGGAGCTTATTGTTAAGAATTATTCAAAAAATTTTTTTTTTTTTTTTTTTTTTTTTTTTTTTTTTTTTTTTTTTTTTTTTAAGTAGGCTATTTTTTTTTTTTTTTTTTTTTTTAAGTAGGCTAGTAGCTAAATTCACACACATTATTCACACACAGATGCCTCCAGTCGAGGCTTAGAGGCTGGGTTCAAGAACGAATTTTATCGTCCCCACACAGACGGCGCCCTTGTTCAGATCTGACCTCAAGTCCACATCTTTGAGAGATTCTCTGCTTTGGGGGTTAACCCGTCACGGATTTGTCTTTTGTAGAAAAGACGTCCCGATTGGTTAGAGGAGTGTGAGATGTTGTATATAAACTATCATTAGTCTCGAGTTTCAAGCGATATGAGACTATTTGGTGTATCAAGAACGATAACTAATTATAACTAATAAAGTAATAAGTTATTAACAATTTGGTCACGCTTTCACACTTACTTACATAATATAATATAGATTAATTACTTCTTTTCTAAGACTCGTACAATTGTTAAAGCCTCGACCGATCACAAACCTGTACATCATACAGTTGAGAATAATATATGCTTTGACCTCAAAAATTGAGAATAATATGCTTATAAAGTTAATCCAAAAAATATTATAGTTAGATGATTTCATATATACCAAATCAGATTCATATTAATTTAATAACAAAAGTGTATAAAGTTAGATAATTCTGTTTTAATGATTCCGTCTCTAATAGGTCATATGATTATATTTTATAGTGAAGCACATGGATATAACTAACCTATGATTTTGATCGATCATGGCGCTATATAACTTATGTGTGCAAGTGGATGGGTTTATTATTTTCTATTTTAAGATTATTACAAGAAAATTAGAAAGAACTTGAAGGATTGAATATTTGATAGCATGTTACTAAAATTATAGGTATATATTGCAATATTTATAAAGTGATATCGAGAGATTTTTTATGCATGTCAATGGTCATTCTCAATTGAAATGTAATATGAATATGATAATTGATATACGGTGGTTGAAGATATTTTAACAACCAATGTAGTATGATAGTGATTCTGATTAAGTGGTTTAAGTTAATTGATTTGATAAAAGAAGTAAAATGAGTGAACAGCATGAATTATGTTGCAAATTTTAAATACTCTTTTATAATGTAAAAACTCATTTTAGTTTTGATATCTTGTCTAGGTTAACAAGAGATTTTAAGTTTAAATTTAGTTTTGAAAACGCTGCATGTTTCGAACCAATTGAAAATCGATGTGGTTTTGTTTGGTTCGCGGTTTCATTTTCAGATCCATTTGATTGAACCGAACCAAACTGATATATATCCTTATGTTAATTTTTTTTAATTTTAGGCAGCTCAACTTAACTACATTTGATCCAAGTACCTTTAAAAAAAATGTCACTACATTTGCCTTCACTGAAAATCCTAATTTAGAAGCACACCTTCATCACAGATTAACAGCTGCGTGCTTCTCTTCCTCGTCACCTCACCTTCATCACAGACAATCTGCTCTCGTCAATGATCTATCTCACCTCACCTTCATCCTCCTCAAGCTAATTTGCTCTCTGTAACACCCCAAATCTTATACTTGTTATATTTTATTGATTGATATTATTTATTTAATTGTGTCTGCTAATTGGTATGTTATTGAATGTATTAATTAGTTGTTGCCTTTATGTTTGTTAGTAATGTGCTTGCATAAGTGTTGGGCTTAACTAGAATAATAAGAGCTTGTAGTGGAAATAAGGGTAATATAGTAATCTAGTGTGGGTTAGTGGATTGTGTAGAGATAAGATGGACATTTTGGTCATTAGCTAGAGAGATAGAGTATCTTGGAGAGGAATTAATGGCAATTTTGTAATTAGTATGAAAGTGGGTGGTTAGAGTGAAAATGAAATTGTGAGTGGGAATTGTAGAGAAAATGAGGGTAATGTGGGGGATTTTACTAAAACCTAGAGAGGGGTTATATAAAGGAGTAGTTTTATGAGAGGTATGGTTGTTGTTGTTTTTGTCATCATAAAATTGAGAGAAAGAGAGGTTGAGAGAAGGAGAGGTAGAGAGAGGGAAACTCTTGAAGAAATGAAGAAGGGGAAGAGAAGAAAAGCCTTGGTTAGATGTTAAAGATTGAGGATTCTAGAAGTGTAGAGCTTAGAGGATTCATCTTATGAGGTAAGAGGCTTAGATAATATAATTTTGAGTGATCAAAGAGAGGGGAGTTTGTCTATGATTCCACACCCAAACTCTCTTCACTCATTTTGGGTTTTGGGAAGAAAAACGTTTTGGGAATGTGTTTATAATTGAAGTTTTGATAATGATTCATGTATAATATGCTTCTACTTATGATTGTTGCATGAAATTCATGATAAAACTGATTACTTGAACTTTGATTTTGATTGATTATGTTAAAAATGGGTTTTTGATGAAAATGGGTATGAATCCCTAATCAAGTTGTTCATGAGTTGTTTTAAGTTATTTATAAGTTAGAATAAGTGTTTTTATCCATGAATGTGATTGGAAAATGTTGTATAAATATTATTGGGTTCAAATAAGTGATTTTGGCTTTGAAAAATTGATTTTTGGGTCAAAAATGCGAAAATACGATTTTGAAATCAGGTCCCCGCGCCCAGCGCAGCATCCCCCGCGCCCGGCGCAATTGTTGGGGAATTGATTCTGCCATCCCACGCCCGGCGCAGACCAGTCAGCTACTTTGACTGTTGACTTTTTGTTGACTTTTGACGGTTTATGCACCCGGAACCTATTCTTCACGATTTTTCGTGTAGAATCCATTTTTGATGTTAGTTTTTGGAGATCATGCTTAGATTATGCTACTTTGGTATATAATTGCAATACTTCGTTAAATGAATTAAGAACTTAGTATATGTAATTGAGTTTGAAATAATGAATTGATGAGTAACTATTGACGTATGAGTTGATATCCATTTTGGGGGATTATAATGTGATGTGTGAGACTTAGTTAATGAAGCATGTTGATTAACTAATGATATGTGATGATTAGAGATTAATTAATAATGTGTTATGTTTGTATTCTAAATGAATTTATGGTGTTGATGTGTTGTGATAATAAATTGAGATGATGTTTCGTGATGATGAATTGAGTCGATGATGATAATGAGTTATGATAAGTTAGTTGTTGATGTATATTATGTATGCTTGTATATATAACCTAGTGATGATATAATAAGGTGAATTGATGAGAAAGAATATTAGGAAGAGACCTAATATTCATGAGTAGTTGAGTAAGTGTATCATCATAATTGGTTTATGTACATTGCATGCATTCATGTGTCGAGAGTCCTCCACGACTATAAACTGTCTGAGTGAAGATGTCCACCATGACTATAAACTGTCTGAGTGAAGATTGGATATATGTTTATCCTAATATGAGGTGAATGGTACCGCATGCATATAGTTATGTCTAGGGTGACATGACATGAGTAATTGACATTAGTTGCATTAGGAATATGTGATTAAATGTGATACTTGGTAATTGTCATTGATTGGTAATCCTTAACTTGAATGATTAAGTGTATTATGAGATGTGTGATTAATGATTAATAATTGATGATGATGTGTATACTTACCTATTGACCATGAATGTGTTATTATTGTGATGTATTGTACTTTATTATTATGGAATATATATAACATGAGGTTAATGTATGTTTATGGATTGAGTTGTTAGACATGAGCATACTATGTCCTAAGTGTTAAGTGTGTGCTTGCACTTAGTTTCTTTTATGGTTATATTATCTAACCCTCCGTTTTGTGTATGTGCTGAACCTTTGGGGGTTCAGGTTCTCAGGTTATGTTTGTGACCGAATCGTCGGTGAAGCTCCGCTCTGATGTGACACAGGGATGGGATCATTTGTATAATGTATATGTATGGTCTTGTTTCTTATTTAAATTTAATTGAGAGGTGTCATTTTTTCTAGATAACTTGTTTTGTACAATAATTGTTTTACTAATTAAGTTATTAGTAAGCTTTTATGTGTACGATGTAATACTCTAACCAAACCTTTTGTGAATCAAATTTTATTTCCGTTGCGTATTTTCAAATATTATTTTATAAAGGTATAATTTTTTTAGAATAACGGGTTTGGGTGTTACACTCTCATCAGTCACCGTAGACAATTTGTATAAATTTTGCCATTAAAAAAAACATGAAATACATCAGAAAAAAATACTATGTAAAATCGATCAAAGTATCCGAACCAAACCGACGAGTTTGGTTCGGATCCATTTTTAAAAAACAGTGAAAACCGAACCAAATCGAACCAATCGAAGGTTTATTGGTTCGGACATCAAATTTACCCAAAACTGAACCAAACCGGTCCAATTACACCCCTACCTAAGTGGAGAGAAGCTATAAAAAAAAATGTTCATAAAAACAACTATACAATTTCCCATCACTTGCTTGCTAAGAGAAGCTTTCACTACTAGAAAAATCGTAAATACCGACGGACAAAATCTGTCTCTAAAATGCAAATATTTCGTCACTAAGCAGGCTAGAGATGGATTTGATCCCGTCGGTAATTTCCCCGTCTCTAAACTATTAGAGACGGACAAAATCTATCACTAAAATGAAAATATCTGTCTCTAAAATAAAAATATCTGTCTCTAACTGCTTTTTATGTCTCTAATTTCATCTCTATTAGAAACGAAATATATTCTGTCTCTAAATTTCGTCGATATTTCAACTTTTTCTAGTATTGTTTGCTTCATTAATTATTGTTATTATTAATCAAAGACTCATAAGATGAGTAATGTAATGCTACTTCTTTAAGAAATAATTTTGGATCATTGAGTTTATTCAACGGTTAGGTATGGGAATTTCGGTCCATTTTCAAATTATTGTCAACAACATATGCATGTGACATAGAAACTAAAGACTATAGACTACTACTAACTAACATATCATGAGCTTCATTTCTGGTACGTAGTTTAAGTATGAATATTATAAAGTACTATAAATTAAATAATATAATATTTATCTTATAAAATAATTAAGTTCCCTTAGAACTCAAAACAGAAAACATGTCAACACGGTTAGGATTTGTTGAACGCGTCTCAGATTTTTGGACGGCAGCTTATCATGCAGAACACCACCTAATTGCATTTGCAAATCCTAATCTTACTATATAATATATCATCTATAAGACCAAAAAAATCAATAATAGCTTTTTGAACGATTTTTTAGTTATCTTCACATCAAATAGGGGTCCAACTTAATGATTTTTTTTCCTTAGTATCTAGTTTGATCATAATTTTAGCGCTTCTTGTGATGATTGATCAACTGAAATTATTATTACATTAATCATTAGTGTAAATAATATCCAAACCAAAAATCCAAATATCATTTTTAAAAAGGAAATGGAAAATGATAGTAACGACTAACGAATTGTTGATAATTGACTTTTTTCCCCTATTAATATTGAATTTTAATTAATTGAAATATTATAGAGTAGATGGATATAGAGTAATTGGTAAATATATCCTTGAAAAAGTTAAATACAAGTTTAAATAATGTTGCTATTTAGTTTTTTCAGCTTTTTGTTTGTTTGTTTAGTAGTCTAATGACTAAATTCACACGTCTTATATATAAAGAAGTGATAGATCTTGAATTTGAACTCAACTTCCTACATTTAAACGTCTTTGCAACTATCAACTAGATCGTCGTACTTACTAGACATTAGACATCTTACTATTTTTTTTATTAGAGACTATGACAAGTCATGTTACTCCTCTGACCTTTTTTATAAGTAAAAGTCAATAAATGTTTTTGTAATACAAGGAAGAGTTACCAAATTCACTCTATTGAATGTTATTGTTCCAAAAATATCCCTCATTAATTGTTCTACTTTTTAAGATTATTGTCTTATTGCAAATTTAATATATTATAAATGATAGTTTAGCTTCTTAAAAAAATGATAGTTTAGTATATATATATATGAGTCAGGATCCGTTGACACCAATTAGTTTGACACCAAATGTTACACCTCTCAATAACGTTTTAACCGATATAAATTTTATAAAATCCACCGTTGGATTGAAAGTTTATATCATATAGATCATTTGAGTAAATTGTCAGATAAATTCAAAATCATTTGATATGTTATTGAGACGCATAAAGATTAACGATATTTAAAAAAACGCCAAAACCGTTAATTTTGATGTATCTCAATAACATATCAAATGATTTTAGATTTGTCTGACAATTCACACAAATGATCTATATGATATAAACTTTCAATCCAACGGTGGATTTTATAAAATTCATATCGGTTAAAACGTTATTGAGAGGTGTAACATTTAGTGTCAAACTAATTGGTGTCAACGGATCCTGACTCATATATATATATATATATATATATATATATATATATATATAAAATTTTTGTTTAATAAATGTGAAACAAGAAAACTTTGCTTATAGATAAAATCGGAAAAAATAACTGCAAAAGATAAATTCCAAATAAAATTGTACAAAAAAAATAACACAAAACAAACTTTTAAGATATTATATAATTCGTTGTATTGTACGATATTTGGTAAATAAAATATTATTTCAAATCTAAACTAAACCTAGTTGATAATGGCTATTTAGTCTTTAATAATTGAGATTTGGGAAGGATTATAATTAATCACATGGTATGGGTGACATGTGGGTTTCACATGATATAGAGAACAAGTAAGGGAACATAGAACACCTGCCTAAATTTTCGAATAATGCGGATTGCGGGTGACGGGGAAAAATAGTTCTCTTATTTGTTCCAAAGCTATTATGCAATATCTCTGCAAATAAAGACCTCCCTCTATTAATAACGACATCAAGGGTCAAATGAACGTGGTCTTTTGTTTCTCATAATAATGCTCTTTCTCCTATTAGCCATACAAAAATTTTAGTATTCTAATTTTTGGGGCTCATGGAGTTTTCTTTAGATGATCCATGCCTTGAGATTTCTCAACTATATGATTGATCAATTACAGAATTGTCTCTGATGTGATAGGATTTTGAAGCACCTACACCCGTTGGCTTTTGATTATCACATTAATTACCTTGTCGTGTTACATGTTAGGAATATTATTTGAGGTAGATTATAGGATACACTTTCTGGTGAGTGATTTAAATAGAAATAGTTGACCATGGATCATTATTTAAAATTATATAAAAAAAATTAACAATGGTTAGTAATTTTCTTTAGAAGTAAAAATTAAGGGTGTTTATTGTTGAAAAAAAATTAGGGTTTTATTTGATTATGGTACGTAAAATCGAACCAATTAAACTAATTTGCGGTGTTTGGGTTGGACATTTTTTTGACCACGCACAAATTAAAATTGAACCAAATTGTTTAAATTCGGTTTAGTTCAGTTTGAATATCAAATTTTGACATTTTTTAATCGTATGTCTGTTTGTTGTTCTAGCCAGTCTTCATATGTTCTACTTTTTCCATTAATATTTTATATCAAATAGAGGTGTTGCAATAATTCATTGCATCTATAAAATAAAATTCTATCTTAATATTTTTATGACTTTTCTCACTAATTCACCATCTCTATCATATTTAACAAATTAAATAATATCTATATATTTCATATTCAATTAAATTTACTTAAAACTAGTAATTATAAAATCGGGGTGTTACATAACATCTATTGTGTTGGTCCCGTAAGGCAAGATAAGGATGTAGTGCTTGGATTTTTTAGGTTTTGGTTGAGTGGTATCTCTTTGAGTGCTCTCCATTAGCTTATTTTCCCTCTCACTCTTTTTTGTGGCTATTCTGGATGGTTGTGTCTAGCTTTTAGAAGTCCTTTTATGTTATTTTTGTTTTATATATTTTTTTTTTTAAATTTGTCGTTAAGTACTTCTAATACTTCTGATTTGTATTTTGACTACCGCTATATATATATATATATTTTCCAATTTTAAAAAAATAATTACACTCATCATATCATATATTAAAAATTATTAATGTGAATCATCTTTCGGAAAATCCCTAATTTGAGGTAACTAGGTTGTGCTAAAATCCATTAAATGGTTTCAAATTTTAATTCTATTTTTTTATAACATTTCTTTTTAGTCGATAATAAATCTTATTCATTTAGGGAGAATTATCGAATTGAGATTTTAAACAATAATTTTTGTATAAGTAATTAAGTATGGTGAATAGGGATAACAATTTCACCCAAACCCGATATACCCACCCGAACCCAAACCCAAGTCAACGGGTGAAACCCGAATTGACTGGGTTTGGGTGTGGGTTCGGGTGGCACCCGAAATTATGGGTGTGGGTTTGGGTAGTACGAAACCCACACCCGAAACCCATACACCCGCCCGTTTATATGTTAAATTACCAAAATATTCTCTCTCTCTCTCTCTCTCTCTCTCTCTCTATATATATATATATATATATATATATATATATATATATGATGTGGAACTTTTTTTATATTGTGTTGTTATGTATTGTGGTTGTGAACTAAATGTGTTAAACTATGTTATTGCATTGGGAAAAAAGTATGTTAAATTGTGATATTGTATTGCAAATTATGTTTTTTCTTTTTTTAATGCAATTTGCATTTTATCAAATTTGAATGTGAGTTTGGGTTTGGATAAAAAACTCGGAAATTTTAATTCTGCATGATCAAGTTGTGGGTTTGGGTGAAAAAATCCAAAACCAATGGGTGTGGGCTTGTTTTACCACCCAAACAGTCTTTGGGTTTGGATTTGGGTGCACCCGAAATTATGGGTATGGGTTTGGAGAGTATCAAACCCGCACCCGTGGGCACCCATTGCCATGCCTAATTGTGAAACTATGCACCTTACGGTTAAAGAAAATATTAGTTACAATTTAATCCCTCGGTCTCAAATTATTTAAAACAACCTAGTTAATGTGATATGCATATTCTAAATATCCGTATTCTTAATATTGAATTTTTGCCATGTTTTATGTTGCCTAAATCCCTTATCACTGAATCAAATTTATCGTTGGTTATTTTTTATTTTAACTTTTGATATAATGATTAAAATGATAAAATTTGTGTAATGCTAATTGTTAATATAAACCATCAAAATGAATCTTTTAACTATAGGTCGACATGCATCATGATACCAAAAAAAGATATATTTGTTCTCCATATATTCTCACCATCACCAATAACCTTGAAATCTTTCTTAGTCCTTAATTAATATATAAAGGGAGCTTAAATATACCGGAAGATGACTTTTAAAATCCTTGTATTTGTGTTTAATCCAATTAAGGGTTATATTGGACCATTGTGTATAAATTTTTATTGACAATATTTTTTAGGATCAGTCATTTTGACTTTAGCCACGCATGCATGCAATATTTCTCCATGAACTTGTTTTCCAAGGCAACCAACCCGAAGGATCAATGCATTGATCATCAACAACACATGTACAATACAATATAATGCAAGTTCACATGAGGACAAGAATTTCAAATTATGTAATCTTCTTTGTCTAGTTGAGAAATTCATTTTGGTCTTCTTCTTTGATTTTAACTTGTTCAGTTTTATTTTGGTTATATGTTGGATTTGAATGAAAGTGATATAGTCAAGATCATGAAGTATAGTTAATTTCAACGTTTCACATTAATATATAGTACTAGCTAGTATATTTTTCTAATTAATAATGCACAATGAAAAAGGATAAGTGGGGTACCATATTTTTCCAATTAATATATAGAACTATTTTGACTTTTGCCAATCTTTTGATCTGCATGTTTTGCCTTTTATGTAACAAAACTTTTTCTATGGCTAGCAAAGTGGTGGAGCTATCCCCAATTTTCCGCTCTATATTCTCCAAAAGCTAAATCAAACTATCAAAGTATTCAAAATTTTCTTACATATATCCAAGATTTTTGTATGTTAAGGTTGTCTAATAACTTCAATTAATTGAGTTGGACAAGTATTAGTTAAGATTTTTGTCTAACTGCAACCTGAACACATTTGTTAATTGACCCAAAAATTACTACCGACACCATATTAATTAGGGTCAAATATGTTTTTAATCCCTACTTTTATGTGAGTTTCGATTTTTAGTTCCTATATTTATTTTATTAATTGAGTTGGACAAGTATTAGTTAAGATTTTTGTCTAATTGCAACCTGAACACATTTGTTAATTGACCCAAAAATTACTACCGACACCATATTAATTAGGGTCAAATATGTTTTTAATCCCTACTTTTATGTGAGTTTCGATTTTTAGTTCCTATATTTATTTTATTATATTTTTAGTCTCTACATTTTTTTTTATTAAATTTTAGTCTATTTTTTATGACTAGGATAACAGAATTGACCATATAAGATAATTTAAATTGACTAGAATATCATTTGCATCGAATGACGTGGCATCTATGTGTCATCCTATGTGTCTGATTTTGTTATCCAAATCACAAAAAATGACCGTAGGGACTAAAAATGCAAACCGCAAAAATGTGAAGACTAAAAATATAATGAAAAAATATAGGGACTATAAGTCGAAACTCACATAAAAGTAGGGACCAAAAACATATTTAATCATATTAATTATGGTCTCAAATAAGAGAGTACATATATATCATTTAAGATTGAACAAATAAAGACTCTCTCCGGTCACTATTATAAGTAAAAAATTATTTTTAAATTTCATTGAAAAAATGTATTTAGTCTACACTAGATATTTTAGTTTTTCAATGATTCAAAAATGTTTTTTTTATAATAATGACCGAAGGAAATAGTTTTTATCAATAAAATTTTTGTGTGTATCAATTTATACTTCTGTAGCTAGTTATGCATGTGCATGTAAACTTTCACATTTTTTCAGTGTGAAAATCTGGAATGTAAACAATGAAGTCTTATAAGACACCCTACCTTTTCTTTAGTTGCCTTTTTAGCAATGGGTTTTTGAAATTCTGTGTTTAAAAGGCTAGGAAAGAATTTCCCAACAGGTGTCGAGGGGAGAAATATTTTATGTCTTTTGGTGAATTGTGTAAATAGAAAGATGATCCGCGAGTCCGCCACTTAATATAGTTGGCGACTACATGAAATATTTGGAAGTTTAGAAATAATGTGATTTTCCATAGAGTTATATGGGATGCATCGGTGTTATTAAAGGAGATCGTAGTCACTTTTTGGGTGTGATTTATTATTAGTCGCTATGGTTGTAAAACTTGTATTCCTTTTTGTAGTTGCTTTTCAAATCCTTTAGCTTGTATCAAAAACACCTCAGTAGATATTTTGCATTGTAAGGAATTGAGTACCCTTTATACTCCCTTATAATAAACTTTTACTTATAAAACTAGTTTTGAGACTCGTGCATTCGCACGGGTTTATTAACTTTTATTTATAAAATATTGTTAAAATATAAGTGATGTCGTGTACAAAAATAAAAAAACAAAAATAATAAGTGATGTTATTCTGCTATTTTGTTGTAAAACTTATTAAATTAAGTAATTTTTTTTTATTAAAGCAATCGACACGTGTATGATTTTTTGTGTAATTAATTATGATTAATAATAACAAATATTTATTATTCAATTCCTTTTTTTTATCAAAGCAATTATCCCGTGTATGATTATATTTTTTTGATTAAAATAATTGTCCCGTGTATTATTATAATATATGTATTCATCAATAATATATTCATCAACAATTGTTCCATGTATTATTATAATATATTTTTTCTTTTTTAATCTTTTTTTCTTTTTGTCGGGGTAAGGTCTAGCCCCCCAATTATATTTTTTTTTCCCTATTTCTATTAATACATATGAGCTTATAGATAGAGGATGACGATGAGTGTGGGTGCCAATATAGTTGGGATGCTCATTTATAACTTGATATCTAGACGCTCTTAATTTATCAAAAAAAATTATTATAATATATTATTCAATTCTTTTTTATATTAAAGCAATTGTCTCGTATATGATAAAAAAAAGGTTATTAAAATAATTGTCTCGTGTGTTATTATAATATATATTTACCTCATAATTATTACAATATATATTTATCAATAATATACTTCTGTATTTTTTATATAAGAGTAAACAAAAATAGGGTAAATTTTTTATAATAAATATAGAGTACAATTTAATTATTATATAGAAAATAGTAAATTGAAAAATATAATTTATTATTTTAGGAAATAGAAGATTTGAAATATTTTTAATAATTGATGAGGACAAATTAAGATTTTTAGTAATAATACATTTAATATATTGGGTCTATTTGAATTTGACTTATTTTTAAGCTTATGAAAATACTTTATGATTATAATTTATAAATAAACTTTTATGTTATTTCATAAGTTATTTTTACGTATGTTAATTCATAAGTTTTTACTGACAAAAATTATATCTTTATAAACTGTTTTCGTAAACTACATTAAAAAACTTATAATAATACATAAAAGCTTATATATTTGTATAAATTATTTCGCATAAGATCATAAATAAGTCAATCCAAACGGGCTCATTGTGTTATTGTTTTATGTTCTTTTATTTTTAATCTCATAAATAAGTATGTTCTTTTATTAGGTTCTTTTATTTTTATATATTTTTTATATATAAGTTTTATATGTTAGATTGAGTTACTATTTTTTTATTTAAAAAAAAATACTATTTTGGCGAGTATCTTTTATCGTGATTTTTGTTTCTATTTTTATGCGTAATTTTATTTTAATTATGTTTTTGTTCCTATTTTTTAAGTTAAAATAGATTGAATTATTATCTTTTTTTAGAGGTGGTTTCCGTTGGTATTTTTATGGGAAGATTTCTTTTATGCTTATGTTCTTTTTTTTCTTTTTATTTGTTTGTTTAGAGATGTGGTTTTTAATGGTATTTTTATGGGAAAATTTCTTTAATGCTTATCTTTCTTTTTTGTTTTTGTATTTTTTTTATTAATTTAGAGTTAAAATTAGATTTAAGGGCGCAAAACTTGAAACACCATTAAAAGTGATAAGAACAAATTTAAATTTTTAATAGTAGTTTCTTTTAATATATTGTAAGTAGAAAAATTATAAAACATCCCGCCTAAAAAAAAGTCATATAAAAACACTCATATTCATGTCATTCATATAAGTGATATAAATATACTCTACATAACATATGTGGCAAATAATACCCGCGATATTTATGCTATCAGACACCCCCTCTTTTATTTACTTTTTTTGACAAAATTACTAATTAATATACCCCTCTTTTCCTTTAGGTAAAAGTTCTACAATTGACTTTTACTGTCAGTTTGAAACATGTCTCCAACAACGCACATTTTGCACATATAAATTCCTTAGAGAAAAGCTTTCATAACGTATATAAACTAGACTAACTGTGTCGAATCCATTAAGTAATATATTAATATGAAATATATCATATAAAATACATCTTTAATCTTTAATCTTTAATATAATAAAACGAAAGTAACTAAAGATACATTTAACCCTAACTCTAATTTTAACCCAATTATATGTTGTCATGTCAATTAATGAATGTGACATGTCATGTGTTTAAAAACATAATACGTGTCAATATATGATTGGATATAACAACAATACATGATGTGTCAATATATGATTGAACATTGGAGTTTATTCTATTCACAATACAAATTCATTAATTATAGCCTTAAATTAAGCATCTTTTACAACAAATAGAAACTCGACTTTGAACTTTTTCTTCTCCACCATTATGGGTTAAACTTTGGGTGCAATTGTATAAAATTTTTCTACTATAATTTGTTGCGTTTTGTTTTTATTTATCAATTTTTAGTATATTTTGTCCATGAATTTGTTAATTGCAACAGTTTTGCTTTGAAGTCCTATAAAGGTATGAATTTCTTTGGATATTTTTAGGTGTTTGAATTCAATTTTTTTTTTTTTTGTGTTCCATATCAATTTTGTTGTTATTTCATGTTTGTCCTATTGTTGCTTCATATTTTGAATTTAATTTCATAGTCAAAATTTAAGATTTATAAGTTTTTTGGATATCTTTTTCCTTTAAAGAATATAAAAGCTAACATGTTTCTTTTAATTTGAGAGAACAAAAATTTGAATGTATATAATATAATTTGTTGTGTTTTGTTTTTATTTTTCAGTTTAATCTTAATATATTTTGTTCATGAATTCATTGATTGCAGCGGTTTTGCTTGCGAATTCTATAAAGGTATGCATTCTTAAGAATATTTTTAGGTGTTTGAATTCTGATTATTTTGTTGTTGTTTGATTGCAGCGGTTTTGCTTTCGGGTTATATAAAGGTATGCATTCTTATGGATATTTTTAGGTGTTTGAATTTTGATTATTTTTTGTTGTTTGTTGCGTTCCATATTAATTTTGTTGTTTAATTGGAGCGGTTTTGCTTTCGGGTTCTACAAAGGTATATATTCTTATGAATATTTTTAGCTGTTTGAATTCTGATTTTTTTTTGTTTGTTGTGTTCCATATCAATTTGGTTGTTATTTCATGTTTGTTCTATTATTGCTTTATATTTTCAATTTAATTTCATGATCAAAATTTAAGATTTATAAGTTTTTTAGATATCTTCTTCCTTAAGAAATATAAAAACTAGCACGTTTCTTCTAATTTGAGAGGAAAAAAATTTGAAAGTATCTACTACAATTCGTTGTGTTTTAGTCTTATTTATTAGTTTAATCTTAATATATTTTATCTATGAATTCGTTGATTTTATCGGTTTTGCTTTGGGGTTCTATAAAGGTATGTATTCCTATAGATATTTAATTTTTAGGTGTTTGAATTTATTTATTTTTGTTGTTGTGTTCTATATCAAAAGTTACCACGTTTCTTTTAATTTGAGAGGAAAAAGATTTGAATATATCTTCCACAATCAATTTTCTCTCATGGGTAATTATAGGTTGCTATGTCAAGACTAACTTTTAAGAAAGATATGAAAATATTGATAACCGATGAAAAAGGAGAGGATACATCACTATATTTTGAATTCATCTTTTTTTAAATATTTTAAAAAATTATTATAATATATTTAATATTATATGTGATAGCTCACGGTCGCACGGGTCCTCGCACGGGTCGGCGTCTAGTAAGTAATAAAGTGAAGGTATTAATATAGGGGAGGTGGGAAAATTATTTCAGTTTGTTATCAGATCTGTGGTTTGTTTTTGTTATGGGCATTCACAGAATGATATCTCCAAAATATGGGGAATTATAATCCACACCACACTCTGTATTGAAACCCCCACTCTTTTCTGCACCTGACAAAATTATCTTTCTCTATTTTCTTTTCGCTCCAAAAATATCTTTCTATTTTCATAAATTTAAGTTTAATGTACGTACAATTTGTTGAAATTCAAGTTGATGGTATACCGGTAGAAAGAAAAAAAAAACGTAGAAATATATGGATATAAATGTAAGTAGGGATGTCAATTTAATCCATAAATAATTTTTTTTAAAAGATTGTTCGATTTAGAATTTCGAAGGTGAGAAATTTTTCTATGCAGGGATGAGAATGGGGAAGAAAGTCTCCCTAATGGAGATTTTTTATTTCTTCCCACTGAGACTCCGTCCAAAAATACTTTATTAAAATGATATTTATGTGTATATTAAAGTATTTTATACATGAGATTTATTTATATTTTCATACAATATGTGTATAAATTTATATATATATATATATATATATATGATGTTTATTATTGTCGCGAGACTCACAATATTGTCTTAATTTTTTATTTGTTTTATGCTTAAATTTTCATGAGACTTGCAATATTGTCTTGATTGTTGAAAATAATAAAAATTATATGTGGTGTAAAAAGAACTTGACTCACCTCATTTAAAAGAAGAAAATAATTATTCGACAAAAAAATATTTTGAAGCTGATTTTGTTGTAAAACTTTGTATCCTAAGAAATGGAAACTTTATTGATGAAAATGAATATATATTAGATTAAACACGTATAGATTCTAATGGTAGTGAGTGTCAATTTCATCAAATAAACAAAACTTTGGGGATTATATATGTTTAATCAGTAATACTACTTTTTAATTTCTTCCAACATAAAAAGACATAATGCTTGCATAAGAAGGTCGTTGGCATTTATTTGTTTGCAATCAAGTCTCGTTTTTTGTGTTTATTTAATCTCTTTGGCATTGTCATATATTGTGACACTTACATTAAAATATATTATTTCAAAATGAAAAAACCAAATTCTTTGTTGTTGGTATACGTTGAATCTGTAGCTAAAATGGTTGCTCTTGTCAATGAATTATTCATATAAACAACTTTACAGAATTTTTTTTTTTTTTTTTATATATTACTATATATTTTCATAGAAGACTCTTTTTGGGTTGATGAGTGGTACTTTGGTATATGTTGGATGTTTAGTCCACAAAGTTTTTCTCTCTTAATTTTCATTCTGTAGACAAACTAAAGTGTTCACCAAAATAACAATTGTGAGGTTCAACTTTATCAAAACAATTCAAACAAAATAAAATGGAAGAATTTACATTTAAACGAAACAATTAGAAAAATCGAATTTATCAAAATAAAGTGGTCATTGTCCACAAATTTTATCTCAACTAATAGAAATGTCGAAATTGTTAGTGTTGAACATCATAATCGGACTTCAAACTCTGATCTACCACTTTATGTGTGCAAGTTTCTAACAGTTTGACATTTAATCTATCTAAAAAACAAAAATGGTCATTGGAGTTGGAGGTGATGGCATCGGTTCTAACTGTGGAATCCTGCGTGAGATGTGAATTGAATGATAAATCATTATGTTTTTCTTATTAGTTCTCATTTTTCAAAATAGAATAAGGTTCTTCTAAGTAAACAATATCAATATCAATCATCAGTTTGTTCAGTGGTAATTAACGCTGAATTTGATATGAATAATAACGGTTTAATCTCCCACAACTACGATCAGCCGAGAAACAACTATAATCACTTGATGTCTTAGGTCCAACGAGAGAGAAGATTAAAACCGTTAATTTGATCTTATATCATGTAATCCTCTCATCTCTCGTATTAACAACTCCTCTCACTAGCTTCAATTCAAGTTATTTTCCACGCACACCAAAGTCCTAATGAACATTAAAAGTTATAATGGAAAAACACATGCTAGATGTTGAAAAATGGTGATAACCTTTTACCTTATAGATTAGTTTTGAAAAGATTTTTTTTTTTAAGCAAACAACAATTCATAAAATAAAAAGGATTACAAAGAAAGCTGGGGGGCAAGAACCTGACCCAGCAAGCATTCAAAAAGCGTATATACAACCTAAAGAGGGTAAAGTAAATCCAACCGGATCAAATCCAGTAAAAGAACCAAATGCGAAGCAATCAAAGACACATCAAGTACAATTCAGCAAGTCCAACGCGGGACCCGAAACCAAACTGCAAAAAAGAGATGTGTAAAAGATTCGACCATTACAACAACCAAAAGAGGTAGATTAACAAATCAATCTATCTCTTAAGGCACAGTGAATGAATCTGACCGTCAACACGGAAACGAATACAACAACCGACAACTCGCTAAAGCAACAACGAGTACAAGGCCATTTCTAGCCAAATCAAGAGTCGTTGCCCTTTCCAAATTCTCTAGTGCCGCAGATGCAATATTGGAAGATTTGATCCTGCAAATCTCAACAGATCTGAAAACAAACCAGAAAATCAAAGTCCAAAAGAGCATACAAACAGTGCTAAAAAAAGAGGCAAAGAACCACGACAATATTGTAACAACACTGGTGAACAAACAGCCACCATTTCGAGCTAACCCAAACGGAAAGGAAATCCGGAACAGGTTAAAAGAGATAAACTACCCTCGTTCCACTGGCGCTGAGATGGCCAAATAACATGGAACTGATCCCGAAACACCGAACGGCAACGAAAACAGAACCAAAGCTCGCCGTAGATGAGGGTGAGAGACTTGGTGGCGTGGAAAGGAAAACTCACCACACCAACAATTAGAACAAAACCATCGAAACAGATAAGATTTGGATGCTGAGGGAAAGAAGACGGCAACAGCAAGAGAAGGCCCAAACGGAAAACGGCAACTGAAACTGGAGAAAGAAGCCAACCAGGAGGAAAAGAACCCACCGGAAAAGAGCTCCGAGCAACCAAACCACCGGAAACCACCGTGAAACCCTCGAACTGACGCCGGCAGGAAAAGGCGGTGGTGCGAGCTAAGGCCACGATCGCACCACCCAACTACTGGCTACATCGTGGAGGACGAAGTTTGGATAAAGGGAAGGGAAGGCGGCGGATCTGGTGAGCTTAGGAAAGAAGACAGAGAAAGCGGATCTGTGAGCTTAGGATAAGCGGTGGTTGCCAAAAAAAAAGAGTTTTGAAAAGATAAATTTTACTACAAATCTAAAACTCAAGACTACTAAATTAGCAAAGAAATTCATGACCTCTTACAAAAAAAAAAATAACCAAAAAATTAAAAGTACTTATTAATTATTTTATGCCCAAGTAAATGAAAGAGTACAATAATTTCTATCTAATTAAAACATGTAAAATGGAAGTGGAAAATAAAAACTAATCAAAATTTAAAGCAAAGAAATGTTATTGTGTTTAGATCATTCCATAGAACAAAGACTCATCAAAAGTAACATCTTCTTGAATCATTGTTTGTTGATAGCAACCATCATAATCAGAAACCAAAGAACTCATATCTCCCCAACTACTGCTTTCTATTAATGTCGAGTTCGCGCCACAACCAATCTTCATTGATCCGTCCGGAGAGTTTATGTTGTTGATTGTGGATGGATAACATAGTTGATCTTGTTGGAAATAAATGTCACTTGGGTATTGAGAATTAATTGGCTGCAGTTGATGATTATCAGAGAATTCATTTTCCTTGAGATTATAATTTTGGATGAAAGAAGGATTTGGAAAGGAATAGTGCTCTGTTTGCAAATAATTTGGAGTTTGGCTAATATTGATAACTTCATTATGCAATTCCAAATTTCCATTTTCTCTCTTGATCTCTTGGTTTAGTCTAAAAGCTCGGCGAGCTTGAGATTGTTGATCCTTCCTTTGCTTTGTTAGAAGTTTCTTCTTCAACTTTGTGTTCCAGTAGTTCTTTATATCATTGTCTGTTCGTCCTGGTAATTGTGCTGCTATAATGGACCACCTGCACATATGAAAGAAAACATGGATTATTAACGATGTTCATTTTTAAGTTATGATTCTAAATTGTGGTTGCAATTCCAGTTACGTTTACCTTGCAAAATTTGATATTGCAATAAAATGCGGCCAACGTGACTACGATTGCAATTTTGGTTTAGTATTTGACTATTTGCTAATCAATTACAAATTTAATTACCTGCTTCCGATGTTGATATAGAGGCTGCAAATAATGTCGTCTTCTTCTTTGGAGAAACTTCCATGTTTAAGATTTGGACGAAGATAATTTAGCCATCTAAGACGACAACTTTTTCCACACCTTTTGAGACCTACGACAAAAAATAAATTAATTAACGTTTCATCAACATGAAAAAATTTTGAATTCTTAAACCAGATAGTAAAAATATCTCCGAAATTCTAAAGATACACAATTCATGATCATTCTAATATAAATAATATGCTATATATAATTTTAATCAAATCTTTCATATAATTGTACTAATTTTTTTACAATAATAAAAATACCTACCTATTTTGTTTGGCAGGGCTATCCAGTTGCCACCAGTACCATGTTGGTGGATATAAGATTTGAGTTTAGAGTCTTCTTGAGGTGACCATGGACCTCTCTTGACATTGGCTTTGTCACAACAAGGAGCTCTCCCCATGTTGTTTTTCCTATATGCCTTTCTATGTGTTAATTGGTATGTTTATGTATGATTATTATCAAGTTAAGCCAATGTTTACTATATAAGTTGGTAATGATGATTATATGAAGGGAGAGAAGGATATATATATAAACAAATAGAGTAAGATACTAAATTACCTAGAGAAAGAATGAAACACTGTATGGGGTGGGTTTGAAAAAGGAAGTCCATATTTTTACCCCATATTTTATTATTATTTTTTATAGCTTTCAATTATTTTCTATAATTTATTTAAACTATTACATGCATAAATGTTATAACTTCTTTTTTTGACAAATGCATAAATGTTATATAAACACATATTTTAGTATTTTCTATATCTTAATATGAATCTATTTCTGTTTCTAAATATAAGATTCTTTTGAGGTTTTTTTTTATAAGATATTTTTCAAATTTTTAAGAACATTAATTATTTCTTTACCAAGATACTCCTAATTTTAGTGCATTTTTTTCTACGATTGGTAATAAACACTCTAAAAACTATTAACTCATTTTCTCTTTTGAAGGATAAAATTATTACTAAAATAATATCAACTGTCAACAAATTTAATATTAAAATGCACTTTCTTAATTTTCATAAATTTTATAAAAAGGGTCCTATATTTAGAGATGGTGGTAGTTTTTTTTATCATTTCTCTTTATAAACGACCGTGAATATTTCTTGTGTATAATATGAATATTGTATATACATATAACCTAAAGAATTTAATTTATTTAAAATTTCATATAAAATAATAATAATTAAAAACAAAGTGATTTTATAAAAACAAAAAATATCGAGAAAGAGAACCGAAGACTTGAGTCCTTAAAAAGTGAATAAAGAAGTTGAAGCTTTCTATATATGCTTGATTAAAGAAGTTGAAGCTTTCTATATATGTTTGATTAATGGATTTGGAGATGACATGCAGCGAATTGGTATGTTTTTCTCATTGTCTTTCTTTGACTTAATCTATATATACACACCCATTTTCTTCGTAGGTCTCTTTCGTGGTCAATTTTATTAAATAAAATAAATTTAGTATTATGGATAAATTAATTTTTACTATTAGGTCAATAAAATTCATCATAGAATGAAATGTGATATAATAGAATTTAGTGATCCAATAGTAATATGCAAAATTAATTTATTTATGCAGATTAAATAAGATTTTCTTTTGTATATTATTCTTTATCAAAATTGTTAATGGGTCTAGAAAAGTGTCAGAAGAAACAACGAATCAATACTTTATGATCATAAAAGAAAAAGACGTCATATCTCTATCAAAAATCTTAGAAATTAAGTATGTAGGTCGTCTTTGTTATATACCCAACATTTTGTCCATTCATAATCCACAGGGTTGGCTTTGAGGAGTGCAAGGTACCCTACGGCGCCGCACCTCTATTTTTTATGGGCTTCAAAAGTAATTTATATAATAGGTTCTCTTAAAAAAATCAAAAAATTAAATAAAAAATCTTAATATTTATTTAATTTATTTTAATTGGCTCAATTTAAAGCGGTTAGATTCAAGTTTTAGAAAAATAAAATGAATATAAAAAAATGTTTTTCTTGTCTTAAAAAGAAACACATGTAGCTTCTCCTTTTTCCTCCCAATGCTAGATGGAAGATATTTTTTTTAACTAATTAGAAGATTTATTATTGGTATGAATTATAATATGACTATTTTTTATGTTATTGATATTATTTACAATTTAAAAGAGTATTATTCTTTTTTTTTATTTTTTACTTTTATTAGTAAGGATCCACTTATAATATTCGGTATTTGGCCATTAAATTGTCGGGACCGATAATCCAGTTTGAATCGTCATTATGTTTACATTACTCCAACTTAAACAAGGGTCACACCACACAAGTTTGACACAAAAAGCTCACAGGTTCTTAAATTAACAAGGGAATGAAATAGTCTTTGTAGTAGTTCACCATCTTTCATTCGTTCACCCGTCGTCTTAACTTGTATATACTAAACTAACCATTGTTAATTCATCTTTTTGTCAAAAAGAAGAAAAAATGGAGTGGACAATTTTTCTTACTAAACGTTGCGTGCCTAATCGTGGACCTAATTAACTAACAACGTTTGAAAGAGTATTTTATGAAACAATCTACAGCTCAAGGCAACTATGTAAAGTTTAGTAAAAAAAATGCGAACATGTGAAGTACATTCAAACGAATACAGCTCAAGGCAACTTTATATGGAGGTTAAAAGTTTCTTATAATATTTTAAGAAAAAAATTCTAAATTTTAAAATTATTTAATGTAATTTTTTATTTAGATACATTAATATGTGCTCTTAGAATACATGTTAGCATGATATATATTTTATTATTTGATGAGACAATAATATATAATAATTTTTTTTATAGAGAATAATATACAATAAGTTGATTTAAATTTTTTTGGTGGTGAATAAGTTGATTTAAATGAATAAGTGAATTGATATTTTTTTGTGGTCGAAACCTTTGATGTTTGAAGGCCTTGTTTGTTGCACAAATCACATCACTCTTTACTCTTTCTAGTCAACGATCACATCAACTCTAAATTCATTAAGAAACGAAATTGTCAACAATTGGAAAATACCAGTACAGTAGGAGTTAAGTTTGCTGTATTGACAAATCACATGTTTCATGCAGTTTACAGTATATTTGAATTAAGATTAAATTATATAAATTGTGTATTACATTATTGACTCTCATTTTGAAGAGGTCAAATATATGGTTAAATTATGGGAAAATTCTAACATGGACTACTTCTTCAAGTGGTCCATGGTGGACCATTCATGAAAAATCCTATAACGAATACGAATTTTACAAAATCCACCGTTGGATTGAAAGTTTATATCATATAGATCATCTATAGAAAATTTTAGAAAAATTGAAAATCATTTGATATGTTATTGAGATCCATCAAGATTAACGATTTATTAAATACTGTAAATCTTGATAAATCCCAATAAAATATCATATGATTTTCAATTTTTTTAAAATTTTTTATGGATGCTCTATATGATATAAACTTTCAATCTACCAATAAATTTTATAAAATTTATATTCAGTAGATCACTTATTTACGATGGACCACTTGTGAAGGTGGTCCACCGTAGCATTAGCATAAATTGTGATATGATATTGACTTATTATTCTGTATCAAAAGACAATAGATAGTCTCACTCAAGTTATATAAATTGTACTTATTATTTCAATTATTATTATAAGCAAATTTGAATTTTTTTAATATATTGAAAATTTGATGTACGTGGTTTTATTACGGACTAAATACATCAATTTTTTTAACATACTAAACAAGTTAAATTTGCTTATAATAATAACCTAGAGGAGTTATGTAAAGTTGGCAATGGCCGAGTGTCGGCAAACAACGGTGTTGAAGGGGTAAATTTGTATGTGTGAGAAGAAAATTTGCTTTAATTGATTACATATCATTTTTTAAGATGACACTTTTTAGAAATAGATTTCCTCTAGCCAAATAGTATATATGTAAAATTTTCATTGTTCAATCTCAATCGTAAAATCTATAACATTCTGGCTGTATGACTGCATGGTTCCATAATCGCATGGAATCAAAATCCTACTTTTTTGGCCCCACGACAAAGCAGTATTGACCCTTAGTTCTTCAATAGCAGAGTTATAAATAAAATGGAGAAGACAAGTCAAAAAGTTAATGGCAGGGTCGACCAAAGTTTCAGATATCATTTTTTGAAATACATAGAAAAAGTAATGAAAACTTAATTCTATTCACACCAACCGTAGAATTCTACCTTACTGTCAATGCCAAAATGATATTTATATATGCCATTTCCTAAACTTAATTTTCTTAATTGAAAAGCTTCTCCACACTTTTTCTTTCTTATTTAACCTTGCCTCAAATCACGAAAATCCTAACATTTGAAAGGCCTCCAAACAGTTTTAAGGATTTTTAATAATCAAAATACAATTTACCATACTCGTGACTCGGACGAAAAACAATCAAACACAATGACACCCAGCACTGTATCAAACAAAAAAAATACCATGAAAAAAAAAACTCATCAAATCAGAAAACCAATATGTTTGTATCTATCTCTTGAAGTACGAAACAACTTGATTTCATGAAATATTATATCAGCACTCTACCCTCATCCTAATTGCAATTTGCAGCTGCATCCATGAGGTGTATGTACAAAAGCAAACATCAATTATCTATACAAAAATAACCAGCTCCAACACACCAACAAATGACATCCTGCATTGCAAGAAAAAATTAATCAAATCAACACTATATCAACATTATCGAAGTAAAATTTAATGGGGGATAAAGTTTAGAGGAATTTACAGCTAGACATGATTTAGTATCGACACGCCTCACACTTCTAATATATATTTAATGTCTAAACCAACTAATTTTTCAGTATCAATGCCAACATCTATAGTCCCTGTACACAGCCAAACAAAACCTGCATTAAGAACTGAGAGGAGCTTAAGCAGAAAAAGAAACAAAAGAAAACAGTTATGAGAAGCCAAACTAATTGCAAATACCTAACAGTACTCAAAAAGAAACACGTTCGTTGTTTTCTTTGCATATTCCTTCTGTGTTTTCCAATACACTAGAACCACAAGGTAAAATTTCTTCAGATCTAGTTTTAGAATTTGACTGATCAATTGTTTCTTTGTGAAGATTATATTCACACACTCCCAACGTAGGACTCTGAAAATTATCTCCTAATTCTTTATTGGGGGTGATGAGAGCATCAACTTTCTCAGAAGTCACTTCTGAAACATGAATAACCTTGTCAACAATTACTACCCGAGTTTCTTCAGTTTTCCCTTGTTTATGATTTGAAGGCATTGACACCTGCTGGATCTCTGATATATCTGACTGGGTGGAAACCACACTGAAAACAGTATCAACAAAAAACTTGAGTCACTTACTGCAACTAGACTACTTAATAAATATTACATTACTAAGTAAAACTACCTATATGCTCAAAAATAAATTTGCATGTCTTTGGGGTTAAATGGCTTATATCAATAAAGTATGCTATTCAATAAATAAAAAAATATTAATGATATTGATGCGTCATTTGTATGACTTTTTTATTGGATATGATGAAAGTCGAACTTGTTTAATGATCAAACAATTATTATTGACTGTGTAAAAAATCTTTGCACCTGTCCATGCATATGAATTAAATCCATAAAAAATATGCTAAAAAATAATGTGTTTCAGTAGGTAAAATTTGTACCGGTAGGTAGTGGCTAGATCTGAAGCCATTCTTTCTTCGGCTCTTGGTTTCTTATTCTGGGCCGGATCAACAAGTGAATCACCTACATCAGTAATCAAGTTTCCCCTGCCTCTTTTCCCTCTGCCCACTTGGCGTTCATCTGAAAAAGTAGTTTTCCCATTAACATCTTTAGTCACAGATTCGAACTCACTTGTTCTGCTACCATTTCCATCTGGAGGAGGTACTTCAACGATTACTTTTGGTTCTCCAAAAGAAAATCCCAGTTGCTGCCCATTGCTAAAGTTACCATGTGGTTTGTCATTTTCCAAGTGCTTTTGCCCATTGCTAGCATTATTTGTATTAGAACTCAGAGGCAAACTTTCTTTTTTCACGAGTGGCGTATCAGAAGAATTTCGGAATATTAGTTCTTTACATCGTTTTATCCATGAGAATCGAGCCGCACTATGAGGAGAAACCCCTGATGACTTCTGCACAAATGGAGTATCAAACCCATTGCTGGTGTCATCAACATCCACGCCCTTGCAGGAACTCTGATGTTTGAAACTTTTCCTAGAAGATAATTTCTGTTGGTTATATTCCATGTCGGATTTGAGCATTTCAACAATCGCGAGGTCATCGGAGACAACTTTCAAATCTTCTAATTTTTTTAATTCTTCTGTTTGAGAATTGATGTCAACTCTATCAGCATGCAATAATTCTCTCTGTTTTTGTAGTTTGCTCCTTTGAACTTCAAGTTCCTTAATGCAATCCGTTAGTTCAGCCCATTCTTTATTTCTTAGCTCGCGATCCAAATTTATCTCAGTCCGCTCGGTTTCAAGCCTTTTCATTTCCAAGGAAACTTGTTCCAACTCTTTTGCTGCTTTTTCATTAAGAGCCCCAATACTCTGGAGCTCCCTATTCTTCTCTTCCTCAAAAGCATTTTCTCTTTCCTTCAAATAACTTTCCACTTCTTCCCGTCTCTTCTCAATAAGGTTATTCAATTCCCTTTTTTGCATCTCAATATCCCTCTGAAAATCCGCTCGCTCCTGCTGCATCTTGCCAAACCACTCAGCATGTTCATGTGCCATCTTCTTCATGAAATTTTCCCGTTCACTAGAAAGTGACTCCAAGTCATGGGTGTACTGTTTACGCAAATTTTCTTTTTCTTCTCTCAGCTTGTCGCGCTCATTCTTAATAAAAGTGGAAACTGTCTTCCTTTCATTTTCTATGAATTCTGCTTCTTTCCGCAACTCTTCTTTTTTTTCATCAAGAAGCTCCCACTCAGCTTCAAACTTAGCCTTCTCAGCTTTCAACTTATCAGCCTCAGCCAAAAGCTCCAAATTTTGAGATCTTACAAGATCAATCTCTTCCTTTAGTTTCACTTCAAAAATTGACAAGTCGCCGGTTTCACTTTGGATGACCTCCAATCTCTCCTTTGCGTTATCAACTTGTCTTTTTTCATTTTCCAAAGATGCCAAAGCCTCCTGCAGATCTTTCTTGGCTTGTTCGATATCATCTTTCTCCTTTTGCAAAAGGGTTTTGTTTAATTCAAACTCCTTCTCAGCAGCTCTAAAGCTTTGATCTTTATCTGTAAGACCAGTTGACAGTTCCACTAGATCTTTCTCCTTCTCACTTAGTGATCTTGACAGAATTTCTAACTCATGTTCCCTTTCCAGGATTTGGTCCTCCCGTTGTCTAAGATCAACTTCCTTCAATTCCCAAGCCCGTCTCTTTGTCTCAATTTCGTTTTCAACCGATTTGCGCTGCATTTGTAGCTCAACTTCCAAATCATGTTTTCTTGTTCTCAATGCAGCTTCCTGTTCTGCTATAAGTTTCTGAGTTTCATCCTACATTTTCCATCCAACAAAATTAAAACAATGATGATGCAGAGAAAATCTGAGAAATTAAAATGAACCATCGGACCAAAGTAAGAAAACATACAGATTCTCTATTAGAAAGTTTCACTTCAAATTCAAGTAACTCTTGCTCTTTCTTGTTAAGCTCAGTTTTCCATTTTGTGAGTGCCTGTTTTACACAACAAATATCCACAGGTGAACAAGACAGAAATTAAATACTACTTAATATCAGTTTAATCTTGACCCAACTGAGAATTTTAAAATACAAACCTCCTCTTGCTGTATAAGGGTGGCCTCCTGTAGTTTTAGGCTGGTTTTCTTGTCATTGAGGGATTCATTTTCCTTTTCAATTTTAAACTTTGTGTCCTCCAACTCTTTTTGAAGACGATTTAGTTCCTGAGATCTACTAAAAAGATGATCCTCTCTCTGGTTGAGCAAGGTTTGTGATTGAAGTAACCTTTCCTGTTCTTGCTGCAAAACCTTTTGCCTTTCAGAGAGAGAATGCCTCTCAAGATCCATCTCCTTATCTTTTTCATCACAACTGTGAGAGAAGGAAAAAACAGAGAAATCAACATACTTTCTGAAAAAAATTAATCTATCAATTTTATATTATTACAGGTGGATTAAGATCACATGCTTACTCAAAATCACAAAAATTCACTTATTAATTATATTATAAGAATAATAACATACTCTGATTTGAAAGATATAATTTGCCGCCTGAGATTATCTTCACGCGCTTCAACATCACGAAGCTTCCTTTCTGCAACACTGTTATATCGATTAGCATCTGCTCGCAAAGATTCTGCAGCACATACTTTGGCTTCAGCCTCTGTAAACTTGTTTTGTGCTTCATCTATCAATTGGTGTGCTTCAGCTAGTTTACTCTCTGCTGCAACCTTTGTTTCAGCACATTCCGTGCGCATTTCATGCAAGGCTTTCTCAAGCTTCACAAAGAAATAAAAAATCTCAGTTTGAGAAACAAAAATATTTGGGATGGGAAAATAGAATATATGGTTTGGCAAGGAAATATTATTCAAAAAGCTTACACTTCCTATGCATGCATCTTTGACGCCTATTGTCTTCTTCAAACATTCTTCCCGTTTTCTTGATTCAGCTAATGCAGATTTATTCCTGGATGAATCATGGTTATGCACTAACTCAGATGATTCAACCGTGGCTTTAACTTGTTCATACTTGGAGGCCAATTCCTTTCTCTCCAATATGAGAAGGCCCATGTGATGCTGATGATCATATATCTACATAAAATGTACAGGTCAGATACAAAGTAAAAGCAGGAAAGAAAAAATATATATTTTACTGGCATCAATAACATGAATGGTCATCACATCACATTTCTTATAAATTTGAATACCTTATAAATATTTCAAATTATTCACTTGAAAACACAATTTAGCTGGTTAAAGAAAATGATTAGTTTGAATGATAAACTATTTTACAATTTTGAAAAATTCAGTATCAACTCAATTGACTTTGCAAGGGAGCTGACCACAAACTATGGTTATTTTTACTATACATTGATTTGAGTCATCTTGATTCACAACAAAATTAAGACGAATCAACACCAATCACTAGGCGCATATCTACTTTAGAAAAACTTGTAGCATGAACAGAATAAATCTTAACTCTTCGCATGAATCGTAACGTAACTGTAAATACAAGTTACAATTAACACGGACATGTTAATTCGTCACAGAAACATCTTTGTGATCATTGCCCAAATGAACAGGAAAATAAATAATAATAAAAAAAAAAAAATCTAATAAAGCAAAACACAATAAACTGAGAGTTAACATATTTTGGTCTTTAATTGAATATAGTAATAAGCATAACGACGGGACTAAATCCCTGGGCTGGAAGTGATGCTTAGGCAATGTCCTACTCAAAGTGCTAGCTTCATGACCCAAAAATTCCTACAGTTGCAGTCAACTTCCACTGCAATGAACCACTAGCAGTTTAAAGTGTAATTTGATCCACTGCACTGCCAATTAAAACTTCAAACAAACAATTCAAAGCATTCAATAAAAGCAACAAATTTTGCTTGCTTTTTATTCAATCATGACATCACTTATCACTAGATGATAATCATTATCTATCTATGAAGCATTGACACGGATACTATACATGACATTGACATTAACACATCGACCCCAGTAATAATTTAGAAAACGGATTAACTGAATGCAATCACAAGTATTGTGTTAGACACCATACACGCTTTCGATAAAAAAATGTCAGTGCTTTGGACCTATCTATTGTCAATACAGTACCCGCTAAGCCATCTCAAACAAGCAATATGAACCTTACAGAAAAAAACAGTAATTTAAAAGACATATCAAAATATTATTAAAGAATAATAACTTCAATGATCCATTTTGAAAACCCTATTCCCCCGATTCAATTAACTAAAAAAACCATCAAATCAGATAAAATAAAGTGAAAACGAAACGTATAGAGACAGAGAGAAGAAATTTTACGAACCTCAGCTTCAAGCTTAGCGATGTAAGCAACAAGTGCAGCTTTATCTTTGTGCTTAATCGATTCTTCATCAAAGCCAGCATCTCTAAGGCGCTTCCAGATCTGTTCATCTGAGAGAGGGCTTCTCAAAACCCTAGAATTGGGTGTAATGGACAGAGGTTTGGAAGAGCTGGGAGTGGAAATCTCCATCTTCAGACGCGATTTTTCTACCTAGTTGTTTTGATTTTTGTTCTTTTGTTTTTGCTTTTTGGGAATGGGAATAATAAAGTACTACGGTGGGGTGAGTGGGTTTTGACAGATTGGAATTGAAATTTGAAGAAAACGCAATTCTCTACTCACACTGTTAGTTATACTTTTCTATCTGGCGACGTGACGACCTCGTTTTGACTCTTAAAAATTAAAACAGGTTTATGGATTTACCGGTATGAACACCCGTATCAAGCACGGCTAGAAATTCAATATATATATATATATATATATAGGGGAGGGATCAAATTACACCGGTGTAACATTTGAGTAATGTTACACCGCTCAATAACGCTTTAACAAATTTAAATTTTACGAAATCCATCGTTGGATTGAAAGTTTATAAAAATCTAAAATTGTTTGATATGTTATTGAGAGCAATCAAAATTAACGGTTTTTGCGTTTTTATTGATACCATTAATCTTAGGTCTTGCATCTGAATTATTTTTGCAAAAGGTTTTATTAAAATATTGAGAGGGATATAATCTAACATAAGAGAGTAATTTTTTACGGTACAAAGGACTAAATAAATACCCTGTAAAATGTAAAACAAATTGGATTATAACCTTAAGGCATATGTCATAATTATTTTTGTGAAATGTTCAAATAAATATCCAAATAAATTTGATCTAACAAAATAGAATAATCTCTGAGGACATAAAGAACTAAAACAAACTCGTGTAAAAAGTAAAGTAATTGATATCATAACCTAATGTTTAACAACTTAATTATTTTTGTAATAAATTCAATTAAAATATCCTTAGAAATTTGATCAAACGGAAGAACATAATCTCTTACATTGTCAAAAATTAAATAAAGTCCGTGTAAAAAATAAAATAATTGAGACCATAATCATAGGCATCACATCTTAATTATTTTGGTAAAGAGTTCACTTAAAATTTCAAGAGAGATTTAATCTAAATCAAACTCGTGTAAAAAGTAAAGTAATTTGGACTATAACCTTAAGTCTCACGTTTTAATTGTTTTTGTACAATGTTCAATTAAAATATCCAATGAGATCTTATCTAACAGAAGATGGTAATCCCTTACAGCTTGAAGAACTAAATAAACCTCGTGTAAGGAGTAAAACAATTGCGATCATAATATTAGGTTTCACATCTTAATTATTTTTGTAAATCAATTAAAATTTATAGAAAAATTTGTTCTAACATAAGAGAGTAATATTTTACGTTGTGAAAAACTAAATCAAGCCTGTGTAAAAAGTAAAGTAATTGAGAACAAAATCTTAGATCTCACATCCTAATTACTTTTTGTAAAAAAATCAAAGAGATGCGATCTAATGAAAAAAAATAATCTTTTACGGTGTGAAAAACTAAAATAATGGATAACAGAATCTTATACCTCATATCTTAATTATTAGTGTATTATTTTAAAATGTTCAGATAAAATATCTAAAGAAATACGATCTAATGAAATAAGGTAATCTTTTATGGCGTGAAACACTAAATCAAGCCCGTATAAAAAGTAATGCAATTAAGATTATTTTTGTAAAGTGTTTAATTAGAATATCCCGGTACTGGATATAACAAAAGAAGGTAATCTCTTATAGTATAAAAAACTAAATCAAGTCCGTGTAAAAAGTAAATTAATTGAGATCATACCTTTGGATCTCACATATTAAATTTTTTTACTAAAATAAAATTCAATTAAAATATAAAAATATATTTGTTCTTACCGAAGATGGTAATCTCTTACGTTGTGAAAAACTAAATCAAGTTCATGTAAAAAGTAAAACAAATTTCAAGAAGGATTTTATCTAATAGAAGAGAGTATAATT
This sequence comes from Trifolium fragiferum, assembly GCA_954870985.1. Lineage (NCBI taxonomy): Eukaryota > Viridiplantae > Streptophyta > Magnoliopsida > Fabales > Fabaceae > Trifolium > Trifolium fragiferum. The sequence goes on along the minus strand of OX940792.1, from coordinate 44,287,588 downwards.
TCTTACGTTGTAAAGAACTAAATTAAATCTATGTTAACAGTAAAAAAATTTGGACCACTACCTTTGAACTCGCATTTTAATTTGTTTTGTAAAATGTTCAAATAAATATCTAAAGAGATTGAATATAATAGAAGAAATTAATTTCTTACAGTGTGAAAAAATTAAACTAAACCCGTGTAAAAAGTAAAACAATTGAGATCGTAATCTTAGATCCCGCATCTTAATTATTTTTGTAAAATGTTCATTTAAATATCCAAAGAAATCAAATATAACAGAAGAAAATAATTTCTTACAATGTGAAAAATTAAATCAAACCCGTGTAAAAAGTAAATCAATTGAGATCGTAACCTTAGGTCTCATATCCTAATTATTTTTGTAAAATATTCATTTAAATACCCAAAGAAATCAAATATATCATAAGAGAGTAATTTCTTATGGTATGAAAAATAAAATCAAACCCGTGTAAAAAGTAAAGCCGAACATAACAGAAGAGAATAATTTCTTACAGTGTGAAAAATTAAATAAAACATGTGTAAAAAGTAAAACAATTGAGATCATAACATTAGGTATCACATCTTAATTATTTTTTCTAAAATGTTCATTTAAAATATTTAAAAAGATACGATATAACAAAAGAGGGTAATCTAGTTTGTATAAAATGTAAAACTATCGAGATTATAACTTTAGGTCTTACAATTAATTATTTTTGTAAACAATAAATTAAGATATAAAGAGAAATTTGTTCTAATTGAAAATGGTAATCTCTTACATTGTGAAGAATCAAATCCGTGTAAAAATATATCATATTCAAATCCATTGCAAACAAAAATTAAAAAAATATAATACTAAATTTTAGATTTTTACAAATTGTATATCTTAATTGTAATTATAATTAAAAAAGTAGCTTAACCTTAATCCCATAATATTAGAGTGGTGTTACGTATCCATATAGAATTCATGAGAATCTTAATGTCTATTTTGTTTTTTAATTATTATTATTATTATGATTTGTTTTGCAATACATTAAATAAATGGTAAAAAAAATATTCAAGGCAATCCTATTTTTTTGTTTGACAAAAGATTATTTTTATGTTACTTATTCTATAGAATTGATGGTAATCCTACTATTTTTTTTCACAATAGATTTAATAAAAATAAACAAAAAGCAAGGCAAAAAAAAAGGAAAAAAATCATAAAATTATTGTTTTGTTGTTAGTGGGAATTGAACCGTGTCCCTTTATATCGTAAAGAAAAGACACATAGGTGCCACATCATTAAAATAATGCCACATATGAATTTTCTCCTTGAAAATAAACGTGAAAATGACAAGTGTACTATTTGCTTTGAGTAAGGCAAATAATAATACTATAGATATAGATTTATTTATGGAGAAAAATATTAATAGAATCTTATTGGATATTTGGATTTTTTTACTCCAATTTTGAATAGTGGAAGCGGGCTAAGGAAAAAAAGTTCTTTTTTTCATTACAATATTATTTGTACCAAATATTATTATTTTTTTAAAGTAAATATTCATGATTCTTAACACTCACTGTACTAATTAATTATTTTTTTTTAACAAGCCAAAATGAATCATATATATAAAAGAGAAATAGACATTTCAGCACAAGGCGTGCAAAAGGGCTACATAAGTCTACAAGAGAGTCTCAAATACAACTACAAAAAAATACAATCAGTCAATACCCAAACAAAGAAAAAGGTTCGACCACCAAGCATGAAAGTTCGCTACCAAAGTATCATCTGTTATCCGCATCCACCTGTATGAAAAGATTTTTACTTTGTCCAGGAGATGATGTAAATTGTTTGCCGAATTCCGAAAGACACGAAGATTACGCTCGTTCCACACAACCCAAACATAAGCCAACCAAACAAGCTGCAAGAAGGACCGTCGGGCGCGAAGACCACCCGCTGAATATGTAAACTGAATGAAATGCTCTGGAAGACTGTGAGGCTCCACTGTCGAGAAGCCAATACAAGACCGGACTAGTGCCCAAAGAGGGCCAAAAGTATTGCAAAAGATGAATATGTGATGTGCTGTCTCAATGCCTCCACAGCCCGTCGCACACAACTGGAGATCTGGGGAAAGGATGCCTCTAGTAACCAGATTAGCCTTCGTCGGCAACCGAACCCGCAATAGACGCCACGCAAAGATAGACACCTTCAGGGGGACCTGGCGATGCCACAATAGATCTTCTGCTGCCCCTAAAAAAAATGCCTCATTTGAAGTCAGGATCTGATACGCATCTCAGACGGAGTACCTTAAGACGGGGTCCGGCCTCCACCTCCATCGGTCTAGGGAGTCAACCTGCAAAGACACTGGCAGAAGTAAAGCCTGACACTCCCTCAGCATATCCTCCTCCCACACCCACAACTGTCTCCTCCACGCCCACGCCTCTCCTCCAACACCCCACCCTGAAGAGAACATCTCTGCCACCGTACTCGACTTGGTCACCGCCAAATCAAACAAGCGACCAAACCGCTCATTAAAAGGTACTCCACCCAGCCAGGGATCGGTCTAGAAAAAAGTGTCTGTTCCATCCCCCACCACCCTTGACACACACTCCCCAAACCAGCCACCCCTAGGCCCGTCTACTCCATCCCTAATCCTCGCTATCTCCCTCCACCACACCGACCTCGTCCTCCCCCCGGCCCTCAGCCTGTCCTGCTCCAGTCCATAACGAGCCGCCAACACTCTAAACCAAAAGCCCCCACGATCCTCTAGCATCCTCCAACACCACTTACCCAAAAGGGCAACATTAAACTCCCGAAACTGCCTAACCATCAACCCTCCATACTCCTGACGTAAACAAATAGTCTTCCAGTTAACCCAGGCGGTTTTCCTAGAATCCTTACTCCCACCCCCCCCCCCCCCCCAAAAAAAAAAATTAATCAAAAGAGATTCCATGGAAGAAATAGTACCTGAAGGGGCTTTGAAGAAGGAAAGAGCATAGACAGGCAAGGATGACAAGACAGATTTGAGAAGAACAAGACGGCCACCGAAAGATAAGAAGCGACTCTTCCATCCAGACAATCTAATCCTAATGCGCTCTAACACCGGTTCTCAGAAACCCAGACGCCTCGGATCACCACCAATAGGAAGACCCAGATAGAGAAAGGGTTGTTTCCCCACCCGACACCGTAAAGCAGACGCAGCTTCGTGAAGCCAAGAATCGGGAATGTTAACCCCAACCAACATACTCTTATGGAAATTCACCTTTAGGCCCGACATTAACTCAAACAACAGCAGAACCCCGCGCAGAGCTCTAACATTGGCCCAAGTCTTAGCACCCAAGAGAAGCGTGTCATCGGCAAACTGTACTAATTAATTGTTGATAAAAGAGATTTATGATTTTGTTTAAAATAGTTGATTTTTTAACTTGATAAAAGAGATTTATGATTTTGTCTGAAATAGATTATTTTTTAACTTATGCAAATAAATATATATATATATATATATATTTTTTTTTTTTCACGGAAATTTTTTATATTATTTTATAAGCAGTGTAATAAAAAAATGTTAATTTATAAATTTCTATTATTGAAAAATTGAATTTTATAAGTTAATTTTCCTTCCGCTACCTTGACAAACTTGGGGCCTATCTGGATTTGTCTTATTTTTAGCTTATCAAAATAGTTTATACAAATATGTAAAATTTTATGTTAATTCATAAGTTTCTAATAATAAAACTGTATTTTTATAAGCTATTTTCTCATAAATTATCATTAAAGACTTAGAGTAATATATAAAAACTTATTTATTTACATAAGCTGTTTTTTTTACTCTACAATAATTTTTTAAAAAAATTCTTGTACCAAACAAAAAAATTGAAATTCAAAAATATAAAAGAAAAAAAGACCTTTAAATGAAATATGGTAAAATAGAAAACTTTTCACCCAAGAGCACTTAGATGAGATGGCGCGGGTCTCTTCTAGCTTAACCAAGGCCCTGGGTTCGATCCCTGGCTTGGGCATGCAGCAGTGTTAAAACTCTTAGGGAGAGTTTGCCACCCATTTGGATCCCACAAGGCTCGAGGGATTAGTCTCTGCAGTTGCGCGCAGAGGATACCCGGTTTACACCAAAAACTTTTGAAAAGAAAACTTTTTATATTTTGAAAATAAAATTTAAGGTTCATGTTTAACCGGTGTCTTTGTCGCACTAATTTGAAAAGAAAACTTTTTATATTTTTAAAAATTGATTACACAAATTTCATGACTTATGCTATACTTCTTCTATCCTTAATTATAAATAAATGTCAATTTTTTAAATTCATTGAATAACTAATATATTTGGTCTATATTACAAATCGAATACATCAATTATTTAATAAATCTAAAATATATATTTTTACTTATAGATCTGGATGGAAGGAGTACTAGTTTTTTAACTAGTATCACGAAGATAATATTTAACATTTTTCAAAAAGTAACTATTTTGTGTGTACTTTTTGGTAGAAATTATTAAATTAATTACTCTCTTTAATTTCTAAAAGATTAGGATAAAAAGAAAGAGAAGAGGTATGAAATGTGTATTTATCCTCTTCTGCAGTGCTGCCATGCAGCAGGAAAAATAATGGTTAGAGAACAATAATAATTAAGTTAACATGGACACAAAATAGATTAATGCAAGTGGAAAAAAAAAAGGTATATGCTTGTTTGTTAGAGGTGAGTAAATCACCACCTTCTGTTTTTTGCATCATTAAAAGCAAGAAAATTTTACTAATGAAAGGCATAAGAAATGCCTATAGCAAACAAAGTTACAAAGGGAAGCAAAACCCATCCTTGATGCAACCAATAGCCAAGACAAAAGAGTTGCAACGCCTGTACTCATATGAGTATGACAGTACTAAAACCAACAAGCCAAACCAAAACTAAAACAACTATACATCCCAGTATCCCACAAACATACTAACTAAAAACAGCCCCCGATAAAAATACAACCACAATAACAACACCGATCCTAGTGAATGCCTTAGGTTGGATATAAAAACTTCGGCACGAACTTACTCGGGATCTCGGCCCTAGCCACAATTAACAAATCGACTAAAACGCAGTGAAAAAATCAGCTGCAGCGTCGAAACAAAGGACAAGGATTTTGGAAGTCAACCGAGCGTGCGCGCGCAATAGAAAGATCTTGAATCCAACAAAGACACGGCAGAGCAGCTAACACCAGAATACCAGAATCTGCAAAACATGATCTATTACAGCAGCACTTTTCTGCTACGTGAACCACCACATTCCTCTGATTGTAGCCTGCAGACAAACAACATAACAGCAAAAAACCAGACTACATCCAATCCTGTATAAAATAAAAGAGCTCTAACCATGATCCACACTAATTACTCCCATACAACCTAGCGGGTTCAGGACCCAATTGTTAAGATTAAACGATTTCTCTCCACACTATCGGAATCCCTATCCATTTCACGATTTCTCTCCACGTCACTGAGAGAATTGGACAATTAAAATATAAGTGATTTTCCGTCTCCGCATTACCACAACCACCTATACACAGGACAGATGAATTAAAGCTAATCCCTCTGCTTCTGCCAAGTCCCTATCATAGCTCGTTGGTTTTTCTCTCATTATTTACCCATTTTCTCAATCTCAGAATTATAACTATAGGGATTCTTAATAAAATATTAATTAAATCAAAATGCCAGGATATATACACCAAACATCAACATTTGTTACTTGTTACATACATCCCCTGCAAGTATTGCACCAAACATCGAAGAAACCAGATAAATTAGTACTTGCTCGTTACATACATTCCCTGCAAGTATTGCACCAAATTAGAATGGAACCGCTAATAAGAGAAACAGCAGGTGAGATTTTAACTTCATAATAATTGTTCAGACTAAAAACGTTTATATCACATATCAAAAACAACTTTAAATGTCCGGTGATAGTCACTGATCCATCCTTGTATCAGCTTGATCTCTGTGGCCCTTTGCTCTACCAACCAATCAGGGTCATTTTCAGTTGAAGCACGTAAATCTATGTGGTGTGCACCTGCGAATAAGAAGAAGAAAAAATCAATATACAATCCATGCAGCAAACAAGTAACAAATTCAAAATTATCAAATGTTTTACCTTCTTCAGTGACCAGAGAAACAATACTTTCAGAAATATTCTGCAAAACACTGCAACGGGAAGAAACAATTTGAATATCAAAATTTGACAACAATTGTCAAAGATTATAGCTTGTTGTAAAAGTAACATAATATCCAGGATATTTGGAGAATAAATAATATATCACCTTCCCCCACTCCATGGATCCAATAATCCATTTGAGAAAATTATATTGCTTCCAAAATTCTTCAATGTGGCATGGATATTCTTCAAAACAAGATTTTCAGACACATAAATAACAGGTAAAAAGAGCATAACATCACAACGATGGAAATGGAAGTAAGATGAAACTGTAAATATTATCTTACATGCCCTCCAAATTCAGTAGTAATCCATTTTGGCCTTGGCTTCACTCCAAAATTCTTGAAGCACTCCTCTTTGAAAGAAGAATAATTATACTCATATGGGGGAAACATGCTGGACTCCTTGCTGCAAGACATTGGCATAACCATTTCCGTACATGCCTACACCATCATGGACAAGAAACGATGGAATGAACCAAAGATTAATATAATAAGAACATATAGGTCAAGGCGTTTTATGCTGTTCGACATAAATACTTATCCGATAACTGTGGAGAAAACAACATTTAACAATTATAAACCTGCCAGTTCCAACCATCCAGACCATGAGGATCATCATCCAGTTCAAAACATTTAGCTTCTCCGGTATAATTGTAGTAGACATTCACTCCTTCATATATGCGATCCAGAATACTAGTCCCGGCAAGGCCTTCATCTATCCTTCTACAAACCTGTAGAAGAATAAGAAAACGACTTAAATTTGAATTAATGGTTAAGAATAAGGATTTTTTTTTGGGTGCGAACTAAGTATCATCCGCGCGCAGCTGTAGAGACTAATTCTTTGAGCCGGGTAGGACCACAGTGGATGCATAGCATTCCCTCGAGTTTAACACTGCTGCACTCCCATGAGGCCAAGACTGGATTTGAAACCAAGACATTTGGTTAAGCTGAAAGAGACTCAAACTATTTGATCCAACGTCTCTTGTAATTGTAAGGTTACTTTTCTCTTTCAAATTTTGAATTTAAAGTTTCATTATCTTGACAAGATTCTACATTACAGAATCATTATCAGTTCTAGTTTTGATTTTTATTTCTTTATAATCTTTTTTCTTTATCTTGATAAAATTGCACCACAACAGCACAAAACTCGCATGAAAAAAAAGCAGCAGCAACAAGGAAAAAACCAACAAGCAGAAACCATTCAAACAAGAGAAGAAGATCATAAGCTCTGCCACCTACCACCAAAACTATTTCGAGTCGAGGCAAACATTCAGCTCTGCACACCATTCATACAGGAGACAAGGAGACCTCAATAGGCGAGATAAGCTCCAACGCCAACAGAACACCTTAATCTCCTCAACCACAGCCCTGACATCCATTGCCCCATCGTTGAAAATAGTATAATTCCTCGCCTTTCATATTAGCCACACGATCGCATGCCAAATCGAACACTATCCCTTCCTCCTTTGGACTCCCACAGCCGCACCACAAAAACCGTCAAAAAGATTGAACAAATTTGGTGGCATAACCAACACCAAACCCATCCACTTAAAAATCGCATACCAAATAGAAGATGACACTCTACAGTAAAGGAAAATATGGTTAGCCATCTCCAAATAACCATCTAGGGGTAAAAAAATATGCCGCTGAGAAAGATTAGAGTGCGTTGGGATACGATTATGTAGTAGCTGCCACGAGAACGTGACTACCTTTGATGGTGCCGGACTGCACCAGAGATGGTCAAAAACCATTTTCTCTTCCACTTCAAGCACATCCACATTAACTAAATCCAAGGCCAGCGATAGCGAAGAATACGCCGATTTCACCGTAAAAGGACCCTCCCCATCCGGGATCCAGCCCCAAAAATCGTTCGCATCATTTAGAATAACAGTTCTCAAACTCTGATGAAGTTGGTCCACAAGTTCCAATTCCCATCTAATCTCCACCTTATAGGGAGTCCCAGCACCCTCTTCCAAACACCAAATCTCCCGCACGGTAGCTTCTTTTTGAGCCGACAAAGAGAACAATCTCGGGAATGGCTCACACAAAGGTCAATCCCCAATCCACCTATCAATCAAAACCGAGTGTGGCCTCCATTCCCTAGCTTACGAACCACCCCTTCTTCGGAGAACCACTTTTTCGACTCCACCACCAAATCTATGGCACAAATATCCTTTCACTATCTAGAAGAATTAACCAGGAATGTTTCATTCTCAAGATCCGAGTTAAACAGAATGCAATCACCATATCTTGCCACCAACAACTCCTTCCACAAGAACCTCTCGTTCTGCAATAATCTCCACCTCCATTTTGCTAATAGACTAAAATTGATGACTCTGATATCTCTGACTCCTAACCCCCCATTGCTCTTATCCTGGCACACCGTCTCCCACTTCACCCAGTTAATCTTATTTTCGCCCAGCACTCCACCCCATAAAAACTCGCACTGAATCCGCACAACCTTCTTCCAAACTTGAGTCGGCATCCTCAAATAAGAAAGGAAAAAAAAAATTGGGATAGCATAAAAGAATCCTTATCACTAGAAGTTTTTATTAATTTCATTATCTGGATTATCTAGATAAAATTCTGCACAACAAAATACTTATCTGTAGCCTCTAAAAGGAAAATCCGTGTTAGTCTTAGAGGGCTTTGTCAAGGACGGATCTACTTCTTGATCTCACAAAAAGCCGATAGATTGTGTCTAGACCTGTGGTCGATGCAAAGGTCCATAACACAATTTTATTCCTTCAACCTAGCTATGATACCAAACATAATCCTATAAACATCCACTAGTCAAGTCAATTTTCCAGCAGCATCATAAAAATCAGTCAAGGAAATTGTAATGAAATCGAACTAACCTCTTTGATAGGGTGTCCAGGCAAAGGCATCATAAACTCAGATGGATATGGGTAGTTAACCATTGCCAAATAACTATATGCAGACTCCAACCAATCCGATAGTTCTTCAGTGCTCTTTAATTTCCTTCAAGCGGTTTAACTAAATCAACACAATAGAAATACTAGAAATATAGATATTACCATTCGCAATCGTGTAATGAAAAAATAGATACACATTTCTTAGAAAAAAATGTCTTACTGACAAAATTTGAATGTTTTGGTCAGAAGTTCGAGGCCATCACTTGTTTGACCCTTAGATTCTATTTCATCCCATGACTGCTTTATATAATTAAAGCAAGTGGAACTTTCACGCTATTGATACAAACAAAGAGAGTAAAATCGTTAGTACGCTAATTATATTTATAGCACGACAAATACCAAAACAAGGAAGGAAGACAATCTCATTTACCTTAAAATCATTGGAAACAATGTCATAGAAAGTTTCCAGTGGCACAATGTCTTCAAACTGAAGAATTGGAGCTGAAGATGCCAGTGCCCCAACAGCTATATGAGGATACTTGAGTCTCATCCATGCTGCTAACACTGTTTCATATCACGTTCAGAGATCAAAATCACTGATTACTTATTTGCTAAAATTAATATAAACAAGGAAAAGAGTGTCTCACTTCCACCGTAGGATCCTCCAAACAAAACAACAGGACAATCAATGGCAGACAAATTTCGCTTCAAATCAGTAACAAGAACAGCGAAATCAGCAAGAGCTTGTTCGGCATTAAGAAAGGCTAACGTAGTAGCATTCTTATAAGCTTCTTCTTTACATCCAAAAGGAACAGATTCACCATAATATCGATGCTACAAAACAGAAACCAAACCAAACCAGTTAACAATTAACATAATCTTCTTCACCTTGTAAACAGTTACAGATAGAATAATAATAAGTAATAACCCTTACTTCGGGAAAAACAACCATAGCTCCGAATTTGGGAGCGATTTCCCAAACGAAACCAGTGTTTTGAGCGAACCAAACAATGTCACCTTCATTACCGCAGTATAAGAAAATGGGACCCGATCCAATAACCCAGTTTTGGGTGTTGATAAGGTAGCGTTGAGGGAACGTGGGGAGATTGGAAAAGCTGAAGTGATCGAGTTGTTGTTGGAAGAATTTGGTTTGGTAGTGGAAATCAAATTGTGGCTGTGAGTTGGAAGTTGAAGATGCGAATTTGCCGAAGAATCGTGGAGTGTGATTTAATGCTAGTGGTTGATGTGAAGAAGAGAAGATGATGATAATGGTGAGAGTGAGAGTAAGTGTTCTGCTGAAACTGTTTGTTGCCATTGTTGACAAGTTCCCTCGGTCAAGCTGGGTCATGGGAATATTTAAGCTTCTCGTTCTTATTTATTTTTGGGTAAGAAAACAATTTTTGAATTTTAAATAAAAAAATGCATATTATTTTCAATGGAAAATTTCTATTTATACCATACTAACAAATGTTCTAAAATTTTACAAACAATTTTTAAGTAATTATACTTATGCATGAACCTTAGATAATTATTCATAAAAAAAAATTATATAGACAACACACAGCCGACGTTAAATTTTTAGAACTCGTTTGATGGTCAGGTTAGAAAGCAGAATATTTATCATATTTTATTTTAATTTTTTCTTTGATACACCAATAAGATATGATAAATTATTCAACTTTTTAATTTTATCTTATTACTTCTTTGTAATTTCTATCTTGAGATTTTGCTAGGTTAAAATTATTCTATTTGATTTTTTGAAGTAGGTTGTTTTAATTTCCTCCATGTATTTTGTTTATTTTCCTGTTGCTATTAAGTATTGTTGTCCATCGATTTTTTTTCATATGGTAATCTTGTTAACATTCACATATTGATATCTTGTTTGTTATCATTTTTTTTTATCATGTTTATGTTTATATTCTATCATGTTTCTATCAAACTCTATATGATATCTTTATCCTATCTTATTCTTAGATTTTAAGATATGAATCATCTCCTTCGTTTTTCTCTCCTTTCCTCTTCTAACTTTCTATCTCTCTTAAATTCACACTCTCACTTTTTAAAAAAATAAAAAGATAATCTATAAGGATTAGATTAGATGTAAAGGAATCAAATCCAAAATAAAAATTTGAGCTTGGTGTTAAATTTGAGTCCAGTATCTTATTGTATTGGTTTAAGAAGATTCTAACAAATTACACATCCCCTCTGCTATCTGTTGAAGCTTCTTTCCATGAACTCTTCTGGAATCTTTTGAATGGGAACTTTTCTGGAATCTAATTCCAAAAAATATTATATCTTTTCTTTTTTATTTATTTTATTTATTGGTTTGACTCCTATTAAGAAAAAGACTTAAAGGAAACTTTAACAATACATTAGACGAAGCAACTCATGTACTTGAAGTGTGTTCTAAAATCTGTTTATGGATGCTTGGATTTGGAATATTTTATAGTAGAAAGAGCAATGTTTTTAGAATATTTGATATCTTATACATGCAAATACTATATATACAAATACATTTAATTTTAATTGTTGATTTAATTGAAAAAGAGAGAATAATTTTGTTTTAAAAAAAAGCTTTATATATATATATATAAAAAAATTTATGTGGAAAATAAATATACACTTAAGTCATTTTTTTTTCCTTCTAAAATTTTGGTGAAGGATTTTTTTTTTCTTTCGAAAAAGTGAAGGAAATTTTTTAGTAATTAATGTGGCACACAATTTTACAACTTTAAACCGTAAAAAAAAATTACAACTTTAAATTTTAATTCAGCATTTTGAAGTTACGATGCTAATGAATCTCTCAACTGAATACGTGAAATGATAAAGCTAAATTTTTAATACTACTCTTATATTGTTTTCAGTTCTTTTATAAGAGACACAGTTGAGTCAACAAAAATTGATGAATCTAAATTATATTATAAATCTATATGTCAACATTTGTTGACTCGGTTGTCTGTTATAAAAATAATCGGAAGTATGACTAAATTGATACCAGATTATTCACCAACGATAAATAGGTATATATGGTTTATAAGAACATTCAAAATCAGAATCTACATATTATACATATCCTTCTTACAATGAAAATACACATAACTATAACATACTCTCTACTAAGAATAAGACATACATGAGAATAATTACGGTCAATTGTTTGCATTAGCTTTGAAATCAATACTCGAAGATATGATTAAAAATTGACCCTTTTTTTTTTAATAACAACTAGTTAATGGAACTCCGGTAGGTAATCTAAAGTTCGACTATAAGGTAAGTAAAGTTTGGTCAATAATCGTTCCTATTAAAAATTAAACTCGAATTTTTTCAAATGATTTATCATTAAGAAAAACTCATTAATCATTTGAATTCAATATCTTCTATTTATGCCATTTATTTTGACATAGAAATTGATGGCTCTCACATATAATTAATTAATTATTATGAGTCCACGATAGAAGGATTCTCTTATATTGAAATTCATTATGATGTTTTTTCTTCCAGCCCTCCACGTTTCTTTTTCACCCCTCGAGTTTCTTATTTTGCCTTGAAATACAACTGTGGTTTCTAGAAACCGAAATTTTCTAAAATTTGAACTAGAAAAATTTCGGTTTCTGCGAATCGAAATTTTTATTAAAGGCAAAATTGGATTTTTGGGGGTATAAAAGAAACGCGAGGGGTTGGAAGAGAAATTGTCATTCATTATTCTTTTGTACAATTTGCAATCCATTAGGGGCACACAAGCCCTATATTCTTTCCACTCTTTTGAGTCATCTTAATAAGGTCCTACATATTCCCTATAAACCCTAACAACACTTTGTGTTGTCAATGTTTTCTCAAAGCTGTAATGTTAATTATGTGAAGAGTATTTCTAAATTAATTAAGAGGGGAACAATCAGATGCTTGAATGTTCCATTAATTATGCATATGGTGTATAATTAGTGCAAAAGATGTATAATTCGTCACGTAGTTCCATTTGTTTTCTTTAATGAAAAAGAAATTGAATCACTTCTGAAAGTTCACTTAGCTTTTAAATTGGACATATAGGAGGTAATATTCTTTTCACATTGCGAACATTCTCTAATATATATGCGTCAGACAATTTAATTTTAAAACTCATTATTTGTATCCAATTCATTTGGAGAATGATGCTTGGCACATGCAAGTTGTTTGTTGAGTCATCCAAACCACACCAACAACAATAATAGGAGGGTGTTCGAGAGAGCGAGTGAGCGACTACACAAAGTACTAAAATTTTATGGGCATTAATTTATTTTTTACTTAGTATGAGTGTATGTACATGTATTCACATGTGTGTACATGCGTCTGAATGATAAAATAAATAAGTTAAATAAATATTGTACACTACATTAACAACAAAGATGATACTATACATGGTTATTTTTTTTGTCGGCAAAAGAAGTAGCAAATACCACATAAATTTTACACATACAACGTACGTTGTCTAAATTCGAATTTGGATGAATGTGTTTAACCTAATAATATTGACATCGCCACATAAAATAGATCTTGCCGACAACTCTATTATCCGACTCAAATCAATTATATGAAGAACAATTGTTATTTATTGATTCATTCGAGTTAAATGTTTATTGATTGAAATATTTAACTCTTTTTGAATAATTAATCTCTTTAAATAAACTCTTTAAAGAATATCCCATAGACACTCGTTAGCAAAATCTTTTTTTTATATTATACTTCATCCGTTTCTTTTTACTTGTCTTTTTAGAATATTAACACCAAATTAACAAAATGAATTTTGCATTTTATCTTCCTATTATATCATCGTTATAATCCACTGATAAATTCCTATTTTTTTCCACACTTTTTTCCCAATAAATTTAATATATTATTTGCCAAAAAAAATTTTATATTTTATGTACCATAAAAATATTTAAAAAAGGATTTTATTTTCCAAATATATAGAAATAATTAGTTTTATTAAAAAAGAGTAAGAGCAATTAACAAAAGATATAATTGACAAATCATACCTGTAAAATACCAAAAAGACAATTAAATAGGACCTCTAAATTTAACACTAAAAGACAAGTAAAAAGAAATTGAGGGAGTATAAAATAATCACATAAGCAACAATATGTAAAAATAGTATATGCCAATAAAAAAAATAATATTACAAAAGTTATGTCTAATGTGCACATGTAAAATAATTTTACATTATGTCCATAAATTCTATCTCAAAAATACCATTATTGCTAGGTTGGACGTTCTGATCGGGGTTTGAATCCCAATCTCTCCACTTTTGAGTTTTCCACAATTTCACACAATAATTAATCTCAACCAATCCAATTAGATCAGACAGTCCAAATTAAATACAATGTTAAATAATCTGATCCGTTGATTCAAATTGGACAGTCCACAACTGTAACTGCGTGACGCTGACGCAGTTACAGCAGGAAATCCACTTCTGAGTTTTTTGGTTTGGGATTGTATGAAGCGGTTTTTCTAAAAATAGATATTGATTTTATAAAGAAACTGTTTTTAAGCTTGTCCAGATTGGGGTGTAATTGGACCAGTTTGGATCGATTTTTGGTGAATTCGATGTCCGAATCAATGAGCTCTCAATTGGTTCGGTTTGATATTTTTTAAAATAAAACCGAATCAAAATAATCGGTTTGGTTCGGATACTCTAATTGGTTTTTTCCCGATGTATTTAATGCTATTATTTTTTTTCTAATATCACTAATTCATCTAATTAGATATGTGAGTGCAACATCATTAGCACTTGCATCAAGCTCGGTTCTGACTATTTCGAGACCCGATACAAAAGTTAAAAATTAACTCTTTAGTAAAAAATTCAAAAGAATAATCTTATTTAATTTATAAATAACATTAATAACATAAAAAAAATAGTTATTCATGCAAAAAAAAATTTCATAAAAAGAATATAAAATATTCATTTTTTTATCAAGTAGTTTAGTGGCTAAAAATCCAACCATTGTAGTGAATAAGTCAAAAAACCTATTTTCGAATCCCAAATTTTGCATATATAATATGATGTCGCTATCAACGGGGACCAAAATATTTATATTCTAATATTTTAAGAGTGTATTTCTAAATTAGAGTTTCTTGTGTGACTGTGTTTTTTTTAGAAATAGTTTAAGTTAATCTAGTTTTAACCTTTTAATCTGGGTTGACCTATAAAAAAATATATTAAATCTAACAATATACATCTAGCTATTGGTTCGGTTTCCATAGATTTTTGAAAACTCAATTCGAGAACCGAACCAAATCACATCAATTTTCAATTAGTTCGGTTTATGATTCGAATCATTAAAATCGATTTATTTCCCATTTGGATTTGTTTGGATTGTCAGTTCAATTGGATTTTTTTTATCCAATTACACTCTATGTCCAGATGTGTAAAAAAAAAAGCTTGTCCAGACAACTAGCTTGAACTGTTCGGCTCTATTTAATTTTAAAAACATATTTGTTAATCTTAATCTTAATCTTATCTTAATCTATATAAAAGTTATGTTTAGCAAACCATTTTTTCCCTCCAATTTGCTTAATTAATGCATGCTGACCCACTTTTGCTTTTTATTTTATTTCCCTTTTTTTTATTCCTATTTTTATTCCTATATTTACTCTTCTCATTCCTTTTTTTTTTCTCTTCCTTTTTCTATTTTATTGGCATTTGCGCTTTTTCTCTCTCTTTTTTCATTTATGCATGCTTTTTTCCTTTGTTCCCAATAAAACTTATTTCTTCACCACACAAAAGCATTAATTCTGTTGTGAGTATCCAATTATTTTACTGATGACTTCAAATCCTTCCTCCATTATAAATAACAACGGATTTGCAGTTTCAATTTCACAGTTGCAATTTTTTTTTCCACCTCTTTTGTTCTATTACATTGTTGTTAAACTGATGGCTAATCTCGATTCATTCACCAACCTTGCTCTCAATTTGTTGAGAGTTTTGGAAGCTCTTTTGCTATTCATATTCTTTGATTATTTGATATTGTTTTTGGTAACCTTTTTTGTTTTTCCTTTTCTATTCTAATCACAATATTGATTATGTGTTAGTTGGTTTCTTTACTATATTAATTAATTTACTTAATTGATTCTGTGTTAGTCTGTTTATATATAACTTTGCAAGATGAACGTTTTATATCAGTTACAGTACATATACGAATTGCAACTGTGTTTTGGAAGCATCGTAAATATATTCAGTGTGTGATTTTTATATATAATACGTATACTTTCATTCTTTATTTATGTTTTTTTGCACCTTGCTTTAGTATATACTCTCATTCATTGTGATCTTTGTTTTAGTATTTCTATTTTTTTATTTATTTTGGCGTGTTCATTTTCTGTACATTGTTGTACTTCATTTAACTCTAACACAATGCATATTTATGAATCTATCAATCTATCAGGTCCTATGCATCCAAAACCAACAACTGCCCGAGAAAAGTTGATATCTGCATTGCAAAGAAAATATCGGACATATGTTGTTGAGTATGACATAAATGAGGTCATGGTTAAGTGTTGTATTTTTAGCCGATGTTGGTGTATTTCCTAAGTCCTATTCTTATATGTGTTTTTTATTCTTCTTAATAGGGTGCAATTATGCTGCCCAAAATGTTTGCTCGGGACTTTCGTGATGATGTTAGTCGCTTTGCAACATTAGTTGATCCGTTAGGGAATACATTTGAGGTTTTAGTTGAAAAAATAAACGATAATGTTTATTTAACATGGGGGTGGGCTGCCTTAAGAGATTTTTACAACATCTGTGTTGGGGCGTGGTCAATCTTGCTATACGCTGGAATGGGACAGTTTGACATCATTTTGAAAGATAGGTTCGGTCAACTAATAGAACCACTTGCGTTTGTGCCACCGATGAAATTCAAAATAGAACAGACGCTTGCTAGACCAGAATTTATAGATGATCTTTCGGAATTGTACGACCTACTGGCATGTACTCATGAGGGTGGATCATTACATATAAGCTATGAGAAAAAATTGAGTTATTATGACAATAGTTCTAGGTTTTTGGTAAGTTTAATAGTATATGATAAATTTGCTTTTTGATGCCTATAATTTATTTTTTTTTACACATAATCTCATACAATTTATCATTTTATTTTGTAGTTTCTTCCTTATGAAGAGTTTGGGGAGAAAGCATTTCAGAAACACACAAATACAGTTAAGTTAGTTGATGAATGCGGAAATCAGTGAAATTGCGTCCTCATATATGGTTCTTTTCCATATAAGCATTTCAAATTTGGAGGTGAATGGAAAAGATTGGTTGCTGCGAGAAGACTAGAAGCTGGTGTTGAGATAAAAGTTGGTTGTTTTGGATGTGGAGAAGATGAATTTCTTTACTTGATTATTTATCGTTAAAATTGAAATTCACCATATGTAATTTGTTTTCAAGTATTTTATATCTTTTTTTTAAATTAACAACTTTTTGTACGATCACTTGTTACAAACATTGATTTTCAATGCAATCTAGTTATCAATCTTCTATTCATTTCGCAAGTGTTTCGTACCGTAATCTATTACATTAATATTTCTATATCCTTATTAAGAATAATGATGTGCTCCGGGGCTTGGCATGAATGGATAAATAAATACTGAAACGACGATATACCTTTCTGAATGATAAAAATGCAAGTATATATCTCGATACGTTGGTGATCCATCATTATATACGTTTTCTAATTACTTTTCTTTGTTACAATATACATTCTATATAAATTGTGACAATTAAATATTTGATTTAAAAAAAATAATATTTAAGACTCCATTATGGTATAACACATTGATTTAGTAATCTATATAATTTTTTTTATTAGGATTACGATATAAACCTAATGTTTTGCTGGTGATTATATAATAAAACATTATTTTCAACCTTATTTCCCTCCCAATTTCCGTAATAAATTCCGATTTTTCCTATGAATGAATAACAGTTTTCCTATACATATACTTAGAGAATCTGGCGCCATAAATGCTTGCATAACTCCATACAATTTTTCCTCTTTTATTCCTAGGAAAACTGTGTTGCACAGTTAATACTTAATGGTATGCGATTTTAATGAGTTGAGTGACTCCATGTATATTTTGTTCTCTTTTATTCTTTTTGATACAGAAGTTTCTTTTAAATCCTTGAGGTCCGGTGCAATAATTAGTTGATTGGCTCCATGTATATTTCCATAATAAATAGCAATTTTACTATCTCTCCAATTAATATGCGATTTTAGTTTAGAGTAAGTTAAGTATAACGCTAAAAAAATGGATGTATTATTGATTTTCCTATAAAAGAGCAATGTTGATTATCACTCTTACTAATAGTCTACTGCATCGCCTTTTTTCATTTTCCCAACTATACATGGAAAATTCACGACTTTATGCTTGCAATCCCTTTAATTGTCCACTATGAAGAGCATTTATTTCATATGCATGAAACTGATCAATATTCTTTGTACACACTGCCAATTAACATGAATACATACATGAATATCTGTGTATGCCTTTTGTTTGTTTATCAATTCTCAATAATTTGATTTTCAATGCAGATTCATTTTTTGGTGCATGGTGGATAATAACAGGTCCACTTACTTATCTATTTTGTCTATCTGCTACTGCTATATAATCCTTGGGACATTCACATTATATTGTACACAATATACATAAGTTTTTCAGAGCATCAGACAGTTAGGCAGTACTTAACATGACTTATGATGTTGAGTTAACTAGACTTGCTATGGTTTCATTGAAATGTTTTAGTACTTTATTATGGCGTATTTCTTTTTGCAACTAAAGGTATATCCATTATCTATATGTATATATAAGGTAGTTCTCTAACTATTTGTTTATTTTTTTAATAATATGACAATAGAAACAAAATCAGAGTACCTAGCAATTGATCCGCAACTTTATTCAACTATTCGTCGATTGAAATTTCGTACGTATTGTGTACCATTTGATCCAAATGAGATATGTTTTGATTTTCGTTCATAGTGTGTACGAATGATGACAAACAACTTAATCTAAAAAAAATTATAACATGTCTTTAACTTTGTCACTTTTTTATTTTATTTTGTAGAGTGCAACACAACTCCCATTGTTGTTTACTAGAGACCATGGACGAACTGTTACTGATCAGTATGTCATCTTGAACGATGCCAATCACAATAAATTTGAATGAACTAAAGTTCTTTTATAGAATTCCTTTGGGGGCATGTGTAACATTAATTTATCTTGAACCAAAGTGGTTTTTTATGCATGTTACCAACAGGTTTGGCGAGGATGTTCCGTTGCCTGTTTTCGACCCCCCTCATTAGCAAACTCTTTATCGTGGTGGTATTGCCGACAATCTCCATAATTCTGTTGCGAGTTTTCGCATACCTCCAACCTATCGTCATGCATGGCGAAATTTCAAGTTCTAGCTTGTTAAGAGGTTAACCGCGTCTGATAATATTGGAGTTTTGGTATTTTACTAAATATATTACTTTTCGTAAACACTACTATATAATAATATCATTTATGTGGAAACCAACAATAAATCACTAACATTTTTCATTTGATATATCATGTAGACTTTCTCATATTATGGCTTTGGTGAACGAGTTATTGGTGAAGAGATGTTACAATTCATTAAGGTTGATGATTTCGGTCACCAGTGGTTTTGCATGGTTGAACTAATTTAGGGTCCTTTTCCAACTATTAGAGTTGGTGGAGAGTGGATACAATTTTGTGCTGTCCGTAAATTGTATGAAGGGAAATCAATCAAGCTTGGTGCTCCTGCTGTTGTATCAAATGACTTTATATTTGTTACTTTTGATGATATTTTAATTTGATACTCACGTTTGTTGAGTTTTTAGTTTGATCGTGATTGTGGTTGTTCATCTCTCAAGTTGTGTTTTTTGCATTGCTTAGGTTTTTTGTTCTATGCTTGAAAAGACATCTATCAAGTTAGTATCAATTTTTACGTTTTTTGTCCGAAGTATCGATTGATCAAGTTAGTTTAACATTATGCAATTCAGGAAGTATTGTACTAATATTTAATATTACTCTAATCATTTAAAGTGAGCACTTCAGTATATCATCTAATTGTTTCCATTAAGTATAATTACATATTACATATATATATAAAATAAACGGACAATAATCTGCATCGCTAAACCTTTTTAAATGGCAAATTTAATTCTCTCAAAAATAATATTCATATCTCTTAGAGACACAATATTATTATTCATCACCTTTTAAACTCTTATAGTATCTACGAGTTCACCTTTGATTGAAGACACATTTGAATACTAAAATGACTTAAAAATTACAACTAAAGATTGAATTGAACATAAAATAGCTGATAAGTGGCACTAGCGGTGCTAATGAATTGTTTAATTTCGTAATACTATATTACTTAATGTATTCATGTGAGTAACCGTTATTATTATGAATACATTTGAGGTTTTATTTGAAAAAATAAACGATAATGTTTATTTAACATGGGGTGGGCTATAATGTCTAAATTGGATGAATCTAGACTATAATATTGTTTAAATACATTCATTTTTTAATGAATTTAAAAAGCAAATAGTTTCTTATATATGAGACCGGAGGGAGTATATGATAAATTTGCTTTTTGATGGCTATAATTTTTTTTTTGTTACACATAATCTCATACAATTTATCATTTTATTTTGTAGTTTCTTCCTTATGAAGAGTTTGGGGAGAAAGCATTTCAGAAACACGCAACTACAGTTAAGTTAGCTGATGAATGCGGAAATCAGTGGAATTGCGTCCTCATATATGGTTCTTTTCCATATAAGCATTTCAAAATTGTTGGTGAATGGAAAAAATTGGTTGCTGCGAGAAGACTAGAAGCTGGTGTTGAGATAAAAGTTGGTCGTTTTGGCTGTGGAGAAGATGAAATTCTTTACTTGATTATTTATCGTTAAAATTGAAATTCACCATATGTAATTTGTTTTCAAGTATTTTATATCTTTTTTTTAAATTAACAACTTTTTGTACGATCACTTTTTTTTTTTTTTTCTTTGTACCAAAAAAAACATTGATTTTCAATGCAATCTAGTTATCAATCTTCTATTCATTTCGCAAGTGTTTCGTACGGTAATCTATTACATTAATATTTCTATATCCCTATTAAGAATAATGATGTGCTCCGGTGCTTGGCATGAATGGATAAATAAATACTGAAACGACGATATACCTTTCTGAATGATAAAAATGCAAGTATATATCTCGATACGTTGGTGATCCATCATTATATACGTTTTCTAATTACTTTTCTTTGTTACAATATACATTCTATATAAATTGTGACAATTAAATATTTGATTTTAAAAAAAAAATATTTAAGACTCCATTATGGTATAACACATTGATTTAGTAATCTATATAATTTTTTTTATTAGGATTACGATATAAACCTAATGTTTTGCCGGTGATTATATAATAAAACCTTATTTTCAACCTAATTTCCCTCCCAATTTCCGTAATAAATGCATTCCGATTTTTCCTATGAATGAATAACAGTTTTCCTATACATATGCTTAGAGAATCTGGCGCAATAAATGCCTGCATAACTCCATGCAATTTTTCCTCTTTTATTCCTAGAAAAACTGTGCTGCGCAATTAATACTTAATGGTATGCGATTTTAATGAGTTGAGTGACTCCATTTACATTTTGTTCTCTTTTATTCTTTTTGATACAAATGTTTCTTTTAAATCCTTGGGGTCCGGCGCAATAATTAGTTGATTGGCTCCATGTATATTTCCGTAATAAATAGCAATTTTATCATCTCTCCTATTAATATGCGATTTTAGTTTAGAGTAAGTTAAGTATAACGCTAAAAAAACTGGATGTATTATTGATTTTCCTATAAAATAGCAATGTTGATTATCACTCTTACTAATAGTCTACTTCATCGTGTTTTTTCATTTTCCCAACTATACATACTTGGAAAATTCACGCTTTTATGCTTGCAATCCATTTAATTGTCCATTATGAAGAGCATTTATTTCATATGCATGAAATTGATCAATATTCTTTTTACACACTGCCAATTAACATGAATACATACATAAATATATGTGTAAGCCTTTTGTAACACCATAATCGATATACATCCTATAATTAACTTAAACAACGATCATACATCAATCAAGGCGTTACATGATATAAATTCCAAACAAATGAACATGCATACATTCATTTTAATAGCAACGGAAGCATTGATATCCATTAACATTACTCATGGTAATTAAACTCTAAACATGGAAGTTATAACATCATATTACAACTTGAACTAGGTCCTTCAATCACAAGGCCTATCCACATAATCCAAATACAAATCCAAATACTCAAGTTATAGATATTAATTAAGGTAAAGAGCAAGGTCATGCAAAGTCGCAAACAAACGAACTAAGATACTAGTTCTAGCAAGGTTACAAGTATCAGAGCAAATCCTAGACCTCTAAGGTTCCTAGAATTTCCTACTCTTCATCCTTACCAAGCTAAGCTAGTCACACAAGCTAACTTCCAAGCCACGAGATCACTCCTCAAGTGAAGAATCTGGACCCAAATTCAAATACACAAAATAGAGAGTTAGTTATAATTCAAGTTCATAATAATAAGTATAGCATATACTCATATCATAATTGACGCTTAATCGTCTCATGTCATAAATACAATATTCATGGTAAAGGCAATATCATGTTCATTATCAATTAATCAAGACATTAAATTAAGATCGCATTACCTAATCATCCACAATCATAATGAAAGACATTGGCAATTATCAATTAACAAGTAGAATGCACATTTACTCCTAATGCAACTAATGCCATCAATTAGTATGTCTCAACCTAGACACATCTAAATGCATGTGGTACCCGCATCGAGTTTCGAATACATAAGTATTCTCGCATCAAGTCAGTTTTAAGTCATGGAGGACCATCGCTCGAGTCAGTTTTAAGTCATGGTGGATCATCGCATCGAGTTGACTCATGCATGCATGAATGTACACATACCAAATAATGATGATAACCCTATACATCTACATATGAATAAAAGGACACTCCTCCTAATATTCCTTCTCAAGTTCGCATCAAATCTCATCGTCATATCATCATTAAGGTATACATTCAAGCAAAACATAACAATACCTAGTAACTAACTTAATCATAAGTCATCATCACCAATTTTAATCAATTACACACATAGGAACATAACAACCTCATCTAAGCTCAAGATTCACTTAATCTAACCTTATATCATGTTATAAGATCATAGCTCAATCATAGTATAAACATAAACCCCTTTTAATCCCCAAAAATCACTTTTCTTACTGATCCAACTCGCCTAGACGAGCTCATGGCGAACTCGTGGCGAGCTCAAGTCAGAGAGCAGCAAAACAGCTCGCCTCCAACTCGCCTCAACCTCGCCATGGCGAACTCAACTCGCCAGCCAGCTCGCTATCACTCGCCATGGCGAGCTCATGGTTTCTGGGCAACGCCAAGAACTATGAATACTCGCCATAGCGAGTACTATGCTAGCCCTAGCGAGTTGCTGCAGAAGGGAAAACTCTGCTTTCGGGTTTTAGTTCAAATTCATCAAAAATCTCATTTTTCAACATACAAATCCCTAAAGCTATCAACTTTAAGCATATATATCATGTATAAGCCTAGAAGTACAAACTTTAACATCATCAAACATCATCTCATGATAAAAGTAAGGATTTTCCTTCATTTCACTAAAAACTCATTTTCAAACATCAACCACAACAAATCATTCATAGAGCACGAATTTGATCATGAGAATTCAAAATAGAAGCATATAGCAACATGTTAACATCAAACAACCACACATTAAACTATAAACACATTCCCTTGATTCCCATTCCCAACCAAAAGAGATGAGAGGGTTTGGGTGTGGAGAGTAGACTTCTCCCCCCACTTTGTTTATCTCACAAGAATTGATAACTACTCTCTAACCTTAATTGCAGCTTTAATCTTCAAGCTCTACACTTGAATCCCCCTCTACACTCTTCAAGCTTGGACTTCTCTCTCTCTACCTCCTTCTATGCAAATGGTGTGTTATGAGAGCTCTTGCTCTCTCTACTCCAAGTTCTATTCAAACCTAATTAATCAAAAGACCAAAATGTCCCTCTTACTAACTTAAGCCAATTTTGCTAAACTCCACATATTTCCTTAAAATGCCTCCACTCATAACTCTCTTCTCCTATCCTCTACTCTTTCCTCTTATAGTTAAATACTAAATTAGATTACTAAACTACTCTATATTACTCCAACAAGGCTAATTAACATCTAATCAAATAAAATAAATTTAATTAAATGAAAATAAATAAATACGGGTGTTACACCTTTTGTTTGTTTATCAATTCTCAATAATTTGATTTGATTTTCAATGCAGATTCATTTATTTGGTGCATGGTGGATAATAACAGCTCCACTTACTTATCTATTTTGTCTATCTGCTACTGCTATATAATCTCTGGGACATTCACATCATATTGTACACAATATACATAAGCTTTTCAGAGAATCAGACAGTTAGGAAGTAGTTAACATGACTTATGATGTTGAGATAACAAGACTTGCTATGGTTTCGTTGAAAGGTTTTAGTACTTTATTATGTTGTATTTCTTTTTGCAACTAAAGGTATATCCATTATGTATATGTATATATAAGGTAGTTCTCTAACTATTTGTTTATTTTTTAATAATATGACAATAGAAACAAAATCAGAGTACCTAGCAATTGATCCACAACTTTATTCAACTATTCGTCGACTGAAATTTCGTACATATTGTGTACCATTTGATCCAAATGAGGTATGTTTTGATTTTCGTTCATAGTGCGTACAAATCATGACAAACAACTTAATCTAAAAAAATTATAGCATGTCTTTAACTTTGTCACTTTTTTTTTTAATTATGTAGAATGTAACACAACTCCCATCGTTGTTTACTAGGGACCATGGACGAACTGTTACTAATCGGTATGTCATATTGAACGATGTCAATCACAATCAATTTGAGATTTTAATCCAATGAAAGGATCGTCAATTGTATTTTACCCGTGGATGGAATGAACTATAGTTCTTTTATAGAATTCCTTTGGGGGCATGGGTAAAATTAATTTATCTTGAACCAAAACTGTTTTTTATGCATGTTACCAACAGGTTTAGCGAGGATGTTCTGTTGCCTATTTTCGACTCCCTTCATCAGCAGACTCTCTATAGCAGTGGTATTGCCGACAATCTCCCTAATTCTGTTGCGAGATTTCACATACCTCCAACCTATCGTCATGCACGGCGAAATTTCAAGTTCCAGTTTGTTAAGAGGTTAATTACGTCTGATACTATTGGATTTTTGGTATGTCACTCAATATATTACTTTTCATAAACACTACTATATAATAATATGATTTATGTGGAAACCAACAATAAATCACTAAATTTTTAATTTGATATATCATGTAGACTTTCTCATATTCTAGCTTTGGTGAACGCGTTATTGGTGAAGAAACGTTAAAATTCATTATGGTTGATGATTTCGGTCACCAGTGGTTTTGCATGGTTGAACTAATTCAGGGTCATTTTCCAACTATTAGAGTTGGTGGAGAGTGGATGCAATTTTGCGCTGTTCGTAAATTGTATGAAGGAAAATCAATCAAGCTTGGTGCTCCTGCTGTTGGATCAAATGACTTTATATTTGTTACTTTTGATGATATTTTAATTTGATACTCACATTTATTGAGTTTTTAGTTTGATCGTGATTATGGTTGTTCATCTCTCAAGTTGTGTTTTTTGTATTGCTTAGGTTTTTTGTTCTATGTTTGAAATGAAATCTATCAAGTTAGTATCAATTTTTACATTTTTTGTCCGAAGTATCGATTGATCAAGTTAGTTTAACATTATGCAATTCAGGAGGTATTGTACTAATATTTAATATTACTCTAATCATTTAAAGTGAGCAATTCAGTATATCATCTAATTGTTTCCATTATTAAGTATAATTACATATTACATATATATAAAAAATAAACGAACAACAATTTGTGTCGCTAAACCTTTTTAAATGGCAAATTTAATTCTCTCAAAAATAATATTCATATCTCTTAGAGACACAACATTATTATTCATCACCTTTTAAACTCTTATAGTATCTACGAACTCACCTTTGATTGAAGACACGTTTGAATATTAAAATGACTTAAAAATTACAATGTACTAAAGATTGAATTGAACATAAAATAGCTGATAAGTGGCATTGGCGCTGCTAATAAATTATTTAATTTCGTAATACTATATTACTTAATGTATTCATGTGAGTAACCATTATTATTATGAAACACTACCTCTATATAAAACCTTGAGTACATGTTCATCAACTCACACTATAACAAATTCTATGCGCAGAAGTTTTTACAAAAATTTTCATTAGCAGATATTTTATTAAAAACCACAAAAACATCGCCCATATAACTATCACAAGAAAGCATGTCTGCAGATCAAGAAAGTCATCAAACTTGCAAGCGACTTAGGAGGAGTTTAGGTTCATATGGCATTGCAAGAGATCATAATAATGATGGATTTGTTTGCAAATTTCCTCTTGCTGTTATTACTAACGTTAATTGCTCTATTTTATATGCAAATTTGTACATAGTTTCCTTATTCACCACTTAATGTTGTTGTTGTGATGGATGTTGACGAAGTGTCAAAGTAAGCAAAAAATTATCGTTCCATAGAGATTGTAGTGGATCAATCACGGTAATCGGGATCATACGCGAGTAAAAATTGCAATTAAATTAAATGGGGGAATTCTTTTGGAATTATGGTTTCTTAGCGAATGACGGCAAAATATTAGGGTTCTTAAGTCAAGAGAGAAAGCGATTGAATCTTTTCGGTTCACCCAACTACTATTGTCTTGGTATTCCATGCATGCTAACAAACTACGAACTTAGTTCCACGATTTGATTAAATTATATAACTATGTCCAATGTCTTGGTACATAATCCTCTCAATTGATTATCAATCCCTAATGTCTTAGGATGACCTATAATCAATTGAAGTTTTTGCCCTTTAATTCTTGAATTCTCAATTAACAAACTAATATGTCTAAAGTGAAAGTTAATTGAACAATTATCCCTAGGTCAATTGATTAACTTCTAATGTCTTAGTAAACAAATAATTATAATCATCATACAATTCGCGACGTTGTATAAAGCATTAAGAATAAGAGATAATTGACTGAAACTAACTTCGTAATTCGATTAACACATCATATGAAATACATGGTTCAAAACAATAGCAATTAGGATCCCCTAGGATCCAATCAAAGCGTTTAGTTACGCATAATTAAAGCAATGACATAAAATAGAGGAGAAAAATTCATTACAAAGAAAGAATAATCGCCTCTGGACTTGCTCTCCAAAGTTGCCTTTTTCTCGCCGTCAAAAACTGAACTAGAATGAGGAGAAAATCTCAATTTATAGAATTAGGGTACTGGGCCTGCGCCGCGCGCCAACTGGGCCGCGCGGCGCGCCATCAATAGAACTGGAAGAGCTTTTTAATCGTCTCTGGGCGCCACGCGCCAATCCCCTGCGCAGCTGCGCCACTGTACATATTTTTTGCTCTTTTTATCTCCTTTTTCTTGTGCTCCAAGCAATCTTGTATTGATTATTCTTCTCTTAATTTATTTCTTGCATAGTGCATAATAAAAATATACTAATTTGCCTTGAATTTGTTGTAAAAACATAGTAATGACGTGAATATTTTTTTGGTTCAGCAAACAATAACATTTTTGTTTCATTTTGTGAAATTTTTTGGTTCAGCAAACAATACCATTTTTCTTTCGGCTCAAAGGGGTTAACGAAGGATATAACATTTAAAACGGGTGGCTTCAAAAGGCTCAAGGTAAAAACAACTTGCCTCGGTGTGTAAATCATAGCAATCAATCAATCAAGAGAACATAAGCAAGTTCTAGAGAATTAGCTAAGCTGTGGAATCTCTCATAACAAGAAAAAAATTTAAGTGTCTAGGCTCGAATCCTCACGGGTTGGCCGGATTATCGAGTGGTCAATGTTTGAAAAATTTCCTCAGCTTTTCTAATAACATTCAAGCATACCAGGTAATCAACAAGAAAATCACATATTCATGTATCCGAGATGCTAACTCAATAGACTTCACATATTTCAGAACAAACAAATTTAAATAGTGCACAAGTTTTCAAACAGACCCAATCATTCATAAAAGACAAAATTAAATTCAAGTTCAAGGAATCAAGCATTACCACACGTCCTGTGAATCGACTTTACTCATTTGCTTAACCTGCAAACACAAAACAAGACATATTAAAAACTAGAAATTACTAAATAAAAACATTGGGTTGCCTCCCAAGAAGCTCTCTTTTAACGTCAATAGCTTGACGGTCCATGACCTTAGAGATCATGCGCTTGTTTAACGTCAAGAGCTTGACGACCAATGACCCCAAGTTAGGGTGGCATATATGTCAAAAAAAACATGCCATCCTTCTTTTTCTGCTTGTTTGGTAAGAATTCCATGAACTTAGAATAGAGAAGCAAATGTTCCCATCTTCCCGCAACTAGGCTTATGGAATGAGCATTCTCCCACCTTGGAGAAGATTGATGCTTCTTTGGCAAATGATTTTTCTCTTTAAACTTCATTGGTTGAGACTCAAATGTCACATAGATATCAAAATGGTTCACTCTTCTTATGCCATTAATATTGTTTTTCAAATCTTCTTCTTCTACCATAATAGAACAATGTTCCATCTCACTCTCAACCAACTTCTCACATGCATTTGCCTTTTCAACAAGATCACTACATTCAACTCCAAATTCATCAAAAGCAACTTGATTTGACCTCAAAAATTCATCCAAAATATTATTGAGTTGAAAGTTGTAATCGATGTTGATCACTTCACGTTCTTCTTCCTTTAAATAAAATTGCTCACAAAAGTCATTGTGATGATTCGCTCCACAAAATCCACATCTCTCTTTCAAATACTTTAGTCTTCTATTCACACTTTCTTGCACATGAGATAGTAGAAATAGGTCATAGCAAATTATACCAATTCCTTCGCAATCAAGCAATACATTATCAATCCATTTAGAATTCATTGCTACAAAACTTAGAGAAATTGTTTAGTAGCAAAAGACAATGAAAAAGACATGAATCAGATTATATATATATATATATATATATATATATATATATATATATATATATATATATATATATATATATATATATATATATATATAGCAACTACTACTAATAACTAAAAAAAAATCTACTAAAAAAAAATAAATCTGCTAAGAAGAAAAGAAAATAAAATAAAATAAAATAACTAAAGATCCTAAATATACTCTATCTGTAAGACCTGTAATTCCACGATACATTTTGTGTGAGGAAAATAAGTAATGGCTTAGAGTATTAGGGTTTTTGTTAACCTGTTTTGCAAGTATCGTTGTAATAACAGCACTTTTGCTGAGATGGAGCTTGTTTTGTGCTCGTGTGCTGGAGATGCACAGACTTTTATTCCTTAGTCTTTATTCATCTATGAGAACGTTCCTGTGTCTTCAGAATTTCGAAATTTGACTTTCTCCGCTTTTTGGGTTTGAGTTGGTTTTTGCCCGCTAGTGAGTCATCGAATACACGAGACATCGCTAACTGTAATATTGTTTTAATTTGTCTGCGTTCCATGTTCTAGGAATTTCCTCGCCGTATAGATTTTCGAGGAAATAGGCTCCATTATCCGTCTTTGCTCGGATTCTGTAAGGACCATCCCAGTTTGCAGCGAGTTTGCCTTCACGCGAGTCTTTTTGGTTTCGTCGTAGGACTAGACTGCCTACTTCGAACAGTAGAAAACTATACCCGCTGTTGGAAAATTTACGGTTTCCATTTTCCGTCGAATTTTAATTAGAGACTTTATATATCGATGGGAGTTGGAATCTGGATTCAGAATATTTTTGAGAGCTTAGGATGAAAGTTTCAGTCGGAGAATCAAGTTTAGCGATAATTTTTAGAAATGGTTTACGACGAACTTTTATTTCGTAGATTTTCTATTTTCGCGATTTTAGTCGGTACGCGAGATACGACTCGTTTAAGAGGGAGCGTGGGGACTGGGCGATGAAGTCATAAATATCTAGATATTTATGTTAAGTTACTTGGTGACCAAGATATGATCAATGGTTAGGAATTGATTTTTGCAACTTTATACTATGCAATCCAATGGCTAGGATTAAATGAGAGATCTATATGAATTAAGAAGCAATGTCTTTAGACTTTTTCCTTTGTTTCTCTCATCTCTCACGTGAAACTCCCTCCTCTCATTTCATTCATCAAGTTCTCTTATTCCCTCCACTTCCTTGTGAGCTTAAGCTTAAATATTATGAGTTTTGCTTTAGAAATCATGAAGGAGGTTACACCATTAGCTTGGAGATCATTTAAGAAATATTTTAAGTGGTAAGAAATAGATACTCTCCCTTTCTCTTTTACTTGGCCGTGAGGCCTTTTTGGTTGATTGGTAGGGTTTTTAAATTTTCTCTTCAATAGAGTTATAGATCCGTGTTTTGTAGTACTAGATCTCTAAAAATAAAATGATTTGGTCACTTCAATTCTTATTCCTAAAAATGAATTTTGTAGAAATAAGTTTGTGAGGTTTTGACTTTGTTAGTGTTATAGAATGAGTTTTGTGGTGATAGATCTAAAAGAAATCTGTTCATTTGGAGCACTTTAGAATTTGTTAAATTTTGAAAGAAAAAAATATGGAAATGTCATTTTGATTTTTATGAACATGTTTATATCGATTAGATCTATCGTTGTACCGATTTTGATTTTTGAAATTAATGCTTAGAAGAGTAAAGCCCTAATTTTCTTGAGTTTTAATTTTAGGGTTTGAGAATTTGATTTAATTTAGCAAATTGATTCAATTGAGTATGTTTTCTTGCAATTGAAATAAAGACAAGTGATTTTAGAACCTTGATTTTGAAAGAAAAGATAGTAAAGCAAAGACCCCAAATTTTTATGAGTTTATGAAGTTAGGGTTTTGGAAAAGTTGTTAAGAGTGGAATTAAATCAAATTGAGTTTGGTTTTGAGTAATTAGTAATGGTATAAGTACTTAATTATGTTTGATTTTTTGAAAACAATGATTTTGAGGTTATTCCAATTCTGGCCGAAATCCTTAAGGGTATTTTCATCATTTTAAAATTGTTTTTATGTCCTGTAAACTCAACCATTTGATCCGTCTTTTCGAGACGAAGATTTCGGCGTATGACTCGTCTCGATCGGATAAAGATTGAATGAGTTATGACCATTTTATTGGAAAATGAAACTTGTAACTTGTGATGCAAGTAAACTTTTATTTTTGTGAAATTTTTTGAAGAGCTCATGGGTTGTTTTCAAATGGTTTTTTTTATGTGTAATTGATTGCCTTGGAGTTAGGAATCAAAGTGTTTCATAAATTGTTTTGAAACGAAAATATTTTCGCGTAGCGAGAAATAGTGCATTTAACTTCGTGAATTTTTAATCACTATGGGGAGAACTCGTAATCACTATCCGAGAGTGTTAGAAAGTACCTTAGAGCCCTCTAGATTTTGGGTTTTGGTTTCGTTTCGATAGAATAAGGTGAGAGTATTTTATTGATGTTACGCTGCTTATATTTTAGGTAGCGTGAATTGTAGAGTTGTACGAGAAAAGTTAGTGGAAGCTTGCCGAGGTAAGGGCACCTTTATTTCCGTCTTATACCGCTAATAATATGTGTGTATGCTTGGTGCTGTGATGTGATTGAGTACTTGGCATGTATGAGTTATGTATTTTCATGATGAGATTTTGTTACCTACATGCTTACGTTACATATGATTTGCGAATATATGTATTAACATGTGGTTGTGATTACATATGCTTGTGTGATATGTAAATGGTTGCATGAGCAT
The DNA here is from genome assembly GCA_954870985.1 of Trifolium fragiferum. Classification (NCBI taxonomy): domain Eukaryota; kingdom Viridiplantae; phylum Streptophyta; class Magnoliopsida; order Fabales; family Fabaceae; genus Trifolium; species Trifolium fragiferum. The sequence continues at coordinate 44,255,540 of OX940792.1, read as the reverse complement.
ATATGAACGTGTATGTCAGATGGGGCTGCACGGGGTATGTCAGATGGGACTGCCCGGGGTATGTCAGATGGAGACTACCATGTATATGTTGAAATATAATATATTATGCTCATGCATTCATAATCGTGTATGTCAGATGGGACTGCACGGGGTGTGTCAGATGGGACCACCTAATGCTGCGGGATTTTATTGAGTCGGTGATTGTCAGATGGAGACCTCACCTGCCCCGCGGGGTTTAGTAGGGGATGGACCTACGACTCTCTGCGGAGAGGTTAAATTCCGGAATTCATGCATGTGGTAGCCAGTGATTGGTGTCACGATCATGTAGAGTCTGCATTGATAGGCTATGTGCGCATTTGAATTATAATGCTTGTTAAGAAGAAAATGATAAATGTTTATTTGCTTTCCATATTTGGTATTTGTATTATCAGAACTGCTATACATCACGAAGGATTTTTTAACGAGAACCACGAATGTGGCTATTTGGATCAGTTTCTTCTATTTTTTTAATAAAAAAAATTATATATATCTAGTTGTTTGACAGAAATCATGGGTGGTTGGTAATATGATCGTGATTTTCGTTGTTCAACTTTTCCTAGTAATAAGTATTACTCTTGTATTATATGGTACTTGTGGTGACCCTTACAATGAAACATGAACGGGTTACCCCCATCCAGACGATGGACCCTTACACGCTGTCGTGGGTCGTGAGGACGATGGTGAGTTCGTGGGATTTCAGTGATCGAGGAGTTGTACTTCTTAAGTTAGGCTGTGCGCCATTGTGGTTTGTACACCGTACTCTTTTGGATTAGGCATATGATCTGACTCTTTTGGATGACTGTATTCTGAATATTTACTTTTGTGGTTGTTAGGCCCTTTGTCTTTAGAGATGTAAATATTCAGGTACAACACTTTGTTTCTCTGAAGCACTAATGTTTAATTAGCCCTGTTGTATGATTAATGTTGGCTCATCATGAAAATTTATGCACGCTCTGTTTTGTTTAAAAAAATAAATAAAAATAATGCCCCTTTTTGGTCTTTGAAAATCTGGGTGTTACACTAACAGAATAAAATAAAATAAAATATTTTTAAGATTTTTTTTCTTTTCTATAATATATGACTGAAAAATAAAAAAAAAATACTAAATAAAAATAAAATAACACTACGTATGATTCAAATTGCCTTGTAAATTCAATCAACAATCCCCGGCAGCGGCGCCATTTGACGAAGTGTCAAAGTAAGTATAAAATTATCGTTCCACAGAGATTGTAGTGGATCAATCACGGTAATCGGGATCATACGCGAGTAAAAATTGCAATTAAATTAAATGGGGGAATTCTTTTGGAATTATGGTTTCTTAGCGAATGACGGCAAAGTATTAGGGTTCTTAAGTCAAGAGAGAAAGCGATTGAATCTTTTCGGTTCATCCAACTACTATTGTCTTGGTATTCCATGCATGCTAACAAACTACGAACTTAGTTCCACGATTCGATTAAATTATATAACAATGTCCAATGTCTTGGTACATAATCCTCTCAATTGATTATCAATCCCTAATGTCTTAGGATGACCTATAATCAATTGAGGTTTTTGCCCTTTAATCCTTGAATTCTCAATTAACAAACCAATATGTCTAAAGTGAAAGTTAATTGAACAATTATCCCTAGGTCAATTGATTCACTTCTAATGTCTTAGTAAACAAATAATTATAATCATCATACAATTCGCGACGTTGTATAAAGCATTAAGAATAAAAGATAATTGACTGAAACTAACTTCGTAATTCGATTAACACATCATATGAAATACATGGTTCAAAACAATAGCAATTAGGATCCCCTAGGATCCAATCAAAGCGTTTAGTTACGCATAATTAAAGCAATGACATAAAATAGAGGAGAAGAATTCATTACAAAGAAAGAATAATCGCCCTGGACTTGCTCTCCAAAGTTGCCTTTTTCTCGCTGTCAAAAGCTGAACTCGAATGAGGAGAAAATCTCAATTTATAGAATTAGGGTACCGGGCCTGCGCCGCGCGCCAACTGGGCCGCGCCGCGCGCCATCAACAGAACTGGCAGAGCTTTTTAACCGTCTCTGGGCGCCGCGCGCCAATCCCCTGCGCAGCTGCGCCACTGTACATATTTTTTGCTCTTTTTATCTCCTTTTTCTTATGCTCCAAGCAATCTTGTATTGATTCTTCTTCTCTTAATTTATTTCTTGCATAGTGCATAATAAAAATATACTAATTTGCCTTGAATTTGTTGTAAAAGCATAGTAATGACGTGAAGTCATCAGATGTGAACTTCATTTTGTACATGTGTAGTTGGTTCTTCCTCTTCGAAAAAGCATTCTTCTACATCGAAGGTCTAACCGACTACAAGTTCATTGAGGGCAGGGAAATATACCGTATGTAATGGTACACTTATTAATCGTAGTGGATATTCACAAAGAGCACCACCTAATCGTAACGTGGAATCCATCAAACCACGTCATATTGCATTCCAAGGTAATCATGTTTGAATGTCATTTAATTTTACACATGCTTTGTGATTGTGGCCGACTATTGCCTTATGGTTTAACAATTATCTAATTAGATATTACCGTTGACGACGAGCATTATGAAAATGAAGTGATTTGCACATCTAATGGACAAGAACCAAACATACCTTTTAACTCAGGTAAACAAGCTGTTTTTTTTTTTTATGTAGTCGAGTTTTTTATTTCTGTGGATGGTAATAAGTTATTTACTAATTAGCATAGATCATATTTGAATGTCACATTTTAACAGTCCAATAAACTGATATGGTAACGATTTTATACGTGCTCACTTTATCTTTTTATACTTTATAACTCTATTACTCTGTTCTGACTTCACTAAAAGATTATTACTAAATTTTTAGGGAGTGGTATCCATGTGGAAAATATAAATTATCTTTGTGAAATTGTGGATGCTTATACTAATTCAGGTAACAAATTTTTATCATTGGTTGCGCTACATTGAGCTTACTTTTTTTTTTCTCTATATTGTGTTTTCATTAATGTATAATAGTATTCTTACTATGAAGATGTCGAAATGATATGCGCTGCGAATGCCAATGAATCAGATATGTCGTCTAATTCAAGTTTTTTAACCCAGACAACCTATTTTATTATAAACATTATATAGTTCTTATTATTCGTATGTATTTATATTTGTGATTCTAACCCAAGCAAAATATCAACTTATTTCAGGGAGTAATATCCCCGTCAATAACTTAAACAAAGTTAATGTAGAGGTCGATGATACTGGTACTTCAGGTACCGATTTTCTATTAAGCCTTAAAAAATATGATTTTTAATATTTCGTTGAATATGTCTCTATCAGATGAAACGAGTAACATATTTTGCCATTGATTTTGCTTGCCTTTTCAGAAACTTTAAATTCAAATTAGTTTAATGTTGGCCCACCCGAATGGATATGTGGAGATTGTGGTGCAATGATGTGGTATGAAGAACGTACTCCTAAAAACGGAAGACCAAGAAATCCAAAATTTGGGTTATGTTGTAGCCGAGGCGACATTGAAATTGTTCCTTATAACCGTCTTCCGGAACCTTTGCATGAATTGTATCATGGGCGTGATAGACAGAGTAAATTTTTTATGGATAATATACGATCCTTCAACAACATGTTTCCTTTTACTTCTATGGGTGGACAAATTAATACAACACGTAAAGACGGTAGAGCACATCCAATATTTGTCATGTACGGTGAAAACTATCACCAAATTGGAAGTCTGTTGCCATTGCCGGGCAATACTCCTAAATTTGCTCAGTTATATATATCTATGACACCGATAATGAGATCAAAAACCGTATGGCTGCGGTCAGGTACTTTTTTATGCTCCATATTATTATGTTATCTCGAATACTCTTAGTAAAAATTATATTCACTTATTAATTTACTACTGTGATATCTGTAAGGTTGAACAATGATGTGCATAATAATATCGATTGAATTTATTTGGCAGGATGGGATTTGATGATTTGGAATTTAAATCATCAATTGTTAAGGACATAAAATATGCTCTTGAAGGTTGTAATAACCCTTATGTTCTTACATACAGATAAATTCAAGATGCTATATTTACTCAGAATGCTACGAATATTAAATTGAGAATCTTGGGCAAGCGAGGTCGTGATGGTAGACGATATAATCTTCCTTCCGCATCAGAGGTTGCAGCATTGGTCGTTGGTGATTATGATGCTGCAAATTTTGATAGGAATGTGATTGTTGAGACTCAGTCTGGACGATTGCAGCGTATATCTACTTTTAAGCCAAGTTATTGGCCACTTCAATATCCATTCTTGTTTCATAGAGGGGAAGATGGGTATAGCAGAGATATACGATTCAAATATGGATCTAAAAGAAAAAGACAGCTCATCATGCATTTGGAGTGGGTTGCTTACAGAATTCAACAGAGGGATATAGATCAATCAACCATAGTGTTTTCTCGAAGATTATTTCAGCAGTTTCTGGTGGATTCATTTAGCACGATAGAATTTGATCGCTTACGGTACATGAAAGATGATCAAAAAGACTTGAGAGCTGACATGTACAAAGGGTTAACCGAAGCTACTCTAAGAGGCGAAACTGATCCATCCACAGCAGGAAAGTGAATTATTTTGCCATCATCTTTTGTTGGTGGAGCAAGATACATGATACAGAATTATCGAGATGCTATGGCTATATGTGTGTGGGCCGGATATCCTGATCTGTTTATCACTTTCACGTGCAACCATAAGTGGCATGAATTAGTTAATTTCTTGAAAACATATAATCTCAAACCAGAAGATCGACCTGACTTAGTAAGTCGTTTGTTCAAAATCAAGCTTACTCAGCTAATCAAAGATATCGAGCAAGGCAACCTTTTTGGAAATGTCAAAGCAGGTATGTATCAATTTAAAATATCATATTTTTTAGTCATTTGTAATATCCTTATATATATATAACATATTTTATGCAACTAAGCGTTTCCTTTTTATGTGTGCAGTTGTCTATACGATTGAATTTCAAAAGCATGGACTTCCTCATGCTCACATATTGGTTTTCTTGCAACCAAGGTTTAGGTTTATCCACCCTCATGATATTGATAGAATAATATCAGCTGAGATTCCTGATAAAAATAAAGATCCAGGGCTGTTTAAAATTGTTATCACCCTTATGATACATGGCCCATGCGGTGATGATAATCCAGAATCTCCTTGCATGCAACGGAACAGGTGTACCAAGCACTTTCCAAAAAAGTTTGTCGATCATACCGTTGTTGATGAAGATGGTTATCATGTGTATAGACGGAGAGATAATGATGTGTTTGTTCAAAAAGGTGATGCAATTGCTGATAATAGATATGTGGTCCTATACAATAGACATTTGTTGCTGAAATATAAAGCTCACATCAATGTAGAGTGGTGCAATCAGTCATGATCTATTAAATATCTTTTCAAGTATGTCAACAAAGGGCATGATCGTGTTACTATTGGATTTTATAATGCTTCAAAGGATCAACTTGAACGTCATTGTGTTGGCGAAATAAAGATGTACTATGATTGTCGATATCTATCAACATAAACGTCAACATGAAGCTGCTTGGAGACTTTTCTCATTTGATATTAGTTACAGAGAGCCATCGGTGGAAAGACTTACTTTTCATCTCGAAGATGAGCAATGTGTTATTTTTCCAGAGGATGCTCCAATGGAGGAAGTGGTAAGTAAACCATTTATACACTGCACCAAATTTACCGCATGGATGGATGCTAACAAAAATATCCGGAGGCCAGAAATCTTACATACATTGAATTCCCTACAATGTTTGTTTGGAAAGAAAAAGAGCATCGATGGTCACCGCGTAAACAGGGTTATCCAATTGGAAGATTGCATTATGCAGCTCCCGGGTATGGATCGTTGTTTTACTTGAGAGCTTTTTTGAATTATGTCAAAGGTCCTACCTCATATGACGATATAAAGACCATCGATAATATAAAATATGACACTTTCAAAGATGCATGTTTTGCATTGTGTTTGATCGATGATGTTAGAGAGTTTATCGATGCAATTTTGGAAACAAGTCATTGGGGTAGATGCTCCTTCTTGCGCTGCCTTTTTGCCACTCTATTACTTTCGAATCAGATGATTAAACCCGAAGTTGTTTGGGATAAGACTTGGGAGCATTTGAGCGATGATATTCTTCACAGGCAAAGACAATTAATGCGTTTCCCAGGTACTGTTTTGATCTTATTTGGTTTGTTATATCTAAATAACAAGTTATTACTAATTTATATTTATGTCATTCTATAATTTATTTTTTTTTTCAGTTGTACGTACTTATTTTAGATAGTATTGTCATAATATTGTACTATATATTATTTTTCAGATTTGGTTTTGACCGCGGATCAGTTGAAAAAATATACTCTGGCGGAAATTGAGACTTTATTGCATAGTCATCACAAGAGTTTGAAAAATTATCCTCCAATGCCTGAAGCCGATAGTGCTTTGATAACAAATATGAATAATAAATTTATATTTGATGAGCTGAATTATGACAAAGGGGCATTGGCCGAGGAGCATCGTAAATTGATGTCAACAATGCCTAATGAACAAAGGAGAGTATACGATCGTATCATGCAAAGGGTTGAAGAAAATAGGCAAGGTCTTTTTTATTTCTTTACAGATATGGAGGAACTGGCAAAACTTTCATATGGAGAGCATTGTCTGCAGCATTAAGGTCGAAGGGTGAAATTGTTCTAACAGTTGCATAGAATGGAATAACAACATTGTTAATTCCCGGTGGCCGAATTGCACACTCGAGGTTTGCAATCCCTTTAAATGTTCATGAAACATCAACATGTGATATACCTACACTATCTCCTTTAGCTAATCTAATACGTCGTGCAAGGTTAATCATATGGGATGAGGCGCCTATGATGCACATTGTTTCGAAGCGGTTGATAGGACATTGCAGGATATAATGCGGAAAAAAATGTCCCATTTGGTGGTAAGGTAGTTGTCTTGGGCGGAGATTTTCGCCAGATCCTTCCTGTTATACCGAAAGGTACAAGACAACAAAATGCTTACTCTTACCACCAACATGAGACTTCTAACCGGGAGTTCCGATGCTAACATCGAAGAGCGAAAAAGTTTTTCAGATTGGATTTTGGGAATAGGTGGTGGAACTATTGGATACGAGTCCAATGAAGGAGATATCACAATCCAAATCGCAGATGATCTTTTGATTCCAAGCTTTGGCGATCCAATTTCAGCAATTGTCTAGAGCGCATATCCGAATCTTTTGCAAAACATGCATGGTCCATCATTTTTTGAGGATAGAGCTATATTAGCTCCAAAGAATGTTATTGTTGAAGCTATAAATAATAACATGTTGGATTTAATACCCGGTGAAGAAAAGACTTATTTGAGCTATGATTCTTTGTTGAACTCCAGATCTGCCATTGATATGCCAAGTGATGTGCACACTCTAGAATTTTTAAACACAATTGTTGCTTCTGGAGTTCCAAATCACAAGTTGAGATTAAAAGTCAGTGTACTTGTAATGTTGTTGAGAAATATCGATCAATCTTCAGGATTGTGCAATGGCACCCGGTTGATCATTACAAAAATGGAAAGATACGTCTTTGAAGGTAAGGTTATAAATGGAAGCAATATTGGTCATAAAGTTGCAATCCCAAGATTATCATTGACACCATCTGATAAAAGAATTCCTTTCAAATTTCAACGAAAACAATTTCCACTGATGGTGTCATTTGCTATGACTATAAATAAGAGTCAAGGTCAATCACTTAAATATGTCGGAATATATCTTTCTCAACCAATTTTCTCCCATGGACAGCTATATGTTGCATTATCAAGAGTTACATCGAGGAAAGGGTTAAAGATATTACTAACCGACAATAAAGGTGACGACTCAAATACAACTGAAAATGTGGTTTATAAAGAAGTTTTTCATAATGTTTCATAGTTTGTTAATATAATAATTGTTATCCTACTTTGGGTGATTTCTATGGCATTGATGAAAGAATTGGTTGAGAATTATTATGTTATGATATTATATTGACTATTTATATATGCTGTCTATTTAAAATTTTAACATAGTTATTTGTATTTTTTATTACATAAACTTCTTTTATATATCTATCATATAATCAAATCCCGTGCATCGCACGGGTCAAAGACTAGTGTAGTGTAAAATTTAAAAATAGCTTTGTTAGAATCTTCTCATGTAATCGATTTTAAATGACATGAAACAAACACTAAAATCAATAGAGATGTTGTCTTTATTGATTAGGTTTTAACCCGAACATAGAAGAAAAATATCTAAGTTATTTAGTTTGAGTTGAATAATCAAATTATCAAATTATTAGTTTGTTCCCATCTCTCTAGAGTACGTCGTACACGTGCTTATCATGTTCTATGATGTTCTCATTCATTCATCCGTCCACAAAGTGTGCTATAGCACACCACCACCAAAAAAGAGTATATTTCTCCATTCCATTTGCATCGTTAGAGCATGAATATCGTGGGTGCTACAGCAGGATTAGGAACCTTGTGTCAGTAAATCCACCACTATTTGACAATAAGAGAGTGGTATTATTTGGCTACGTATCCAACTATAGCACCCGTAGCATTACATTTTCTACCGTCCAATTCTTCAAAATTTATACTACTATTATTTTTGTTTTCTATTTCTAATTCACTTTAAAAATTACTTTGGGATATATTGTGGGGTCAATGGGATCCATTTAAGATTTTTTGATAAGTGATATTGATATTTAAAAAAAAATTGATGAGTGATTTAAAAAGTTGAAAAATATAAAATAATATAAAAAATTAGGTAGGACCTATTTACACCACCTATATGAGTTAGTACCTCCTATCATATGCATAGTTTACACACAGTGGGACCCCAATGCCTTAACTTTGTACCACAATGCAAGAGTAAAGCCTTTCCAATTGTTTCTCTGCCCCTTACCACAATATCTTAGAATATCAATTATTATTAGTTAAACAAGTCAATATACTTTTTGGGTTTATTTTCATTTGAGGATCATTTCATTCTCATATAATCTCATCCTCCACTACACATATGGGACCCAGTTACACTAGCATACCTTAATTCTCATCTCTTCATGATACACACTACACATACACTGCTGCGTGAGAAGTCACCAAAAGTGGGGAGTGACATGGGTACTTCACTCTGATTTCACTACTTTTAAACGCAAGCATGATTTTTATGTGTGAAAAGAGAGTTCATGTGGGGCAAGCCAAAAGCCTTTTGCTTTATTCATTCATTCATAGTCGGTGCGTCTTATTTAAAATCATTACTACAAGCTATTTCCGATTAAAAAAACTAACAGTGAGATAATAATTTGCATCGTTAAAAAAAAATTTTAAATCATTTTTACAAGTTATTACAAATAAAAATCTCACGGAAAGACGACAAATGTTGTCGCTGATAAAAGTTTTAAAATCACGAATACAAGTTATCACCCATAAAAAAATCAAAGGGGATATGACAAAAGAAGAGGATAAGAATGTGAATCAATTATTGTTGACTGATACATACATAAAAAAAAAAAAATGAAACAATATTTGTTAAAATAACTATCATATGCGGAATAAAGTATGCTATTGATTACCAATCGTTAGCTGGTTCAGTGGTGATTGACGCTGAACATGGTAGGGAGGACCACGGTTCGATCCCCCGCAACTGCGATCGGGAGGGGGCTGGAACCACTTGATGCCAGAACTGATCCCCGAACCAGATTCAACTGGTGGTGAAAACCGAAAAAAAAAAAAAAAAAAGTATGCTATTGATTCATAGAATTCATAACAATTTCAAAATAATTATTATATATAGTAAATAAATCATACATAAGATAAATATATGACAATTATTGTTGACTGATATATACATAAAAAAATATGGAAAAATATTTGTTAAAATAACTACCATATACAGGACAAAGTATGCTATTGATTCGTAGAATTTATAACAATTTCAAAATAATTATTATACATAGTAAATAAATCATACATAAGATAAATATAAGACAATTATTTTTGACTGATACATACATAAGAAAAATATAGAAAAATATTTGTTAAAATAACTACCATATATGAAACAAATTATGCTATTGATTCGTAGAATTCATAAAAATTTTAAAATAATTGTTATATATAGTAAATAAATCATACATAAGATAAATGATATTATTGATTGATAGTATTGATTAAATAAGTTTAATTTTAAAAAAAAAATTTAATTAGTAAAATGTAATATTTAAAAATATAAGCGTAACGTGACGATAATGGTAACTTAAGTAAATTATAACTATAATAATAATGATAACTTAAATAAATTGTAACTAAAATAAAAATACCTGTAACGTTACGACTGGTCTACCACTAGTTTAATATAATATTAAAGTTTATAGATTAAATTAATCACCAATTATATACTTGCATATCAAATCTTATATTCCATACATAAGAGGGTGTATTAAAGAAAGGTGAACAATATACTATTAAAGTGAATAATTTTAATAGTATTACAATAATCTACAATATATTGTATACCAGTATATATCTAATTAAAATGTGTATCCAAAAATTTAGCTTGAAAAAAACTTGAATCTAAATTAAATTAAAATAAGATTTAATATAAATTCATAAAGAGTGACATCTCTGCTAAGAAGTCTCATATCAAATATGGATTTTTCTGGACAAGAGTTTATAAGTAAGAGACAATCATCACATTATAAGTCGGTTTTATAGGATTGAATTAGGCCAAAAAACTCAAATATAATATGATATCCACGCGCACCAAATCCAATAGTGTTGAACATGAAAAAATGTGTTAAAAAATCTCATTTCAAATATGAATTTGACTATAAGTAAAAAACAATTTTTATCTTATAAATCAATTTTGTAAAGTTGAGTTGGAACCAAAATCTCACTTCTAAAAACCTCACTTTTTAATTCCACTTTTATAAAAATGAGTTAGTTTTGATAGAAATACCTCATTGACTGAAGCTTCCTTTCTCACACTCATTCATTCACAATTTGAAATATCAAACAAACAAAATACTTGTGTATTGTGTATAACTGTGACTAGGCTTTTATTGTCCTTTTCCATTGAATAATTCTAATTGTCACGCATGCCTCACTCTCCTAATTAAATTTCTTCAACAAGCTGGTTAAGTTGATCATTTATACATAATTAAAGGCAACTTTTCTTTTTCACTTTTTTTTTAATTACATGAGGTTTTCTATATTCACTTTATGGCATCATAGTAGCGTACAAAAAGAGTTACCGATTCCCCTGCTTTATACACTAATTAAATATGTATCCTTTTTTTGACGATATATAATTATATTTGTGAAACAATTGGTAAAACAACTGTGTTCATATGAGTGTTTATGTGGAATTATAAAATTAAGACATCAAAACTTAGGTAGCTGTCAAATCTTCAATGTGTAACTCATCATATAATGTTGTCATCATTGTGGAACTAGAGGAAATATTCTTAGGCACTTTCTTTTTACAAAGAAAAAGTATTAGCTACTTGACTCTCCAAAGAAATGGCAATTTTATATTTTTTTTATCATTAATCTTTTGATTTCTAGAAAAATGGAGTCTCGATAATTTTCTATCGTGTGATAAATAAATTAAAGTCTGATAAATAATTGTTACCATAAAAAATCAAACTCAAATTTTTTCGAATAATTCATCTAGAGAAAACTTATTAATTATTTAAATATAATATCTCAGATGTATTTTATGATATTTAATATGTATCAACAACAACAATTTAGAGAAATACTCATAAGTTTAGAGAAATCTTTATCCAACAATTTAGTTTTCACAAAAACAATAAAATAGAGAGAGCTAGAACAAGATCTGTGGCTAGGAGGGTTACACCAAATATTAGAAAGGACATTGTTAAAGAGAATTCTTATAGATTGGTTTACAAGAGATGATTTTTCCAATAATGCAATTTTGACATATGATTTAATTTTTCCAATAATGCAACTCATGTTTATCTCATGTACAACCTTTTCCAAAGCTCTACATATGACATTGCATACGGTCAGCATAAAAAAAATTATACCATAACCTCCTCTAGCCAAAAATTATACAGCACTTCATGCTCTGTTTAATAGGGAATAAGTTAGCATCTCTTTCTAATAGTGTTCAACTGGGATCTATTTTTGTTTCAGTTTTAAAAAAATGGATTTTTTTTTGTATTTTTTAAAACAAATATTTTAAACCATTTTTCAAAATATTACAAGTTTTTTTTATTCGTTTTTTCTAAATTAAAACACTAATTTTGACATCATATAACATAAACATACATTATTGAAGATCAAAACATAGTCAAAATCGCAATTTTTTCAAAAACTTGTATTTGAAAAATCATTTTTATGAAAATCTATTTGAAATAGCTTCAAAATTAAGTGATTTTTCGAAATTTTGATATTCAAAAAAAATGATGAAATTATACTTAAAATAATATTTTAAGAATAACTGTTCAAACAAAATTTTTATTTGAAACTTTTATAAAAAATTTCTTTATAAATTTTTTTTACACAAAATTATAATATACTATAAGAATCTATTTTATGAAAATCTATAACAAACGGGCCCTATGTTTCAGACATTTTTCAAGGGTCCTTGTTGACGTTAGTGTCACACAAAAATTGCACAATAAAATCATGGTGAAAAAGTTATTTATTGTTGGATATGTCTTGAAATCTCAAGATTAGAAGTCAGAATATTTTAGATTTTGTGAAAAAATATATTTTTGGAGAATATTTGACTTGAATGCTGTTTGGTTTTAAATTGGATTTATTTAAAAACAATATTGATAGATTTGATTTTATTTTAGAAGATTGTCTTTTAAAATAAGTAGGCATATATTTTTCTATAAATAGAGAATGATTTGTTGATAGAAAAATTGAGGGAGAGCAAAGAGTGAGACAAATGCGGAGAGTTGGGTTGCCACCACAAAAGGCTGTGACAATTTGATTCTAGTAAAATGGATAGGTGATCTCTTCCCCATAGTAGGTTATTCCGAACTAGGTAAACAAATTGGTATCCTGTTCTTTATTTTCCGTTGTTTATTGTTACTTGAATCATTGCATCATCATCTTTATCGTCCTATTGCATTGGTTGCTTGTTACGCTTGCCTCACACATCAGTTTTTATTGGTGTGAGTTTATCGTTGAATTCACAACATTTATGAGAAACTTTTTTATATTTTTATTTGGGTTTTACCACCAGTGGGTTAGTTCTGGCATTAAGTGGTTTCAGTTCCAACCCCCTTCCAATCGCAGCTGCGGGGATCGAATCGTGGTTCTCCATACCAAGTTCAGCACTAATTACCACCGAACCAACTAATAATTGGTAGAAACATTTTTATGTTGATAATTAATATGAGAGATTTCCTTCGGTTTTCTTCCATGGTCATATATTATTGGCCATTTTGTTGTGAGCTCATGTTCAATATGCTACCGATAAAAAAAACAGAGAAAAAGAGATAGCTCCATGCATCAAAATCAATAATGTATACCAATCATTGACGGATCATATATATGTATGTGGTGTACAAATAAATGGCTTCATACGGTCCATACCCCATGTGTCTAGTTCTCACGCATTGCATCAATTCTTAATTAATTTATTATTTTTTTTTTTAGAAAAATGCGGGCAAAGCCTAAAAAAGAAGAATTACAAGATTACATTAACATTCCTAGGTATATAATTAAATTTCGGATATATCATCAAAAATGAGATTTTAAAATTCTCTAAAAGGAATTATCATATCTCTTACATCAAATGAACTTTAACTAAGATTGTAATTAGTTAATCAATCTATACATTTATTTTCCTCGTGTCATATATATGCTTAAGAGTAACATGTATGTCATTGTAGGATAGCAAAATCACGTATACATCAGACCAACAGACCAACAAAGGAGTATTTCTATTTAACTTACAACTATCCATTTCCATTCAACTTATTAACTAACTATGATATACTCCATTGAATGTATCAAATATTTGTCGCAATGGATCATTTTATTTTATATAAAATATAAAATAATGATAATGATAATAATAGTAATAATAATAATAATCGACAATAAATTAATCTAGGTATTAAATGTTTTGGACTTCTTAATTATAATTATATATGTGCATAATAATAATAATAATAATAATAATAATAATAATAATAATAATAGTAAACAAAACAATAATGATAATTTTAGCGATTATTAATCATACTAACTATATGGATATTTACATCATCATATAAAGTGGAAAATAATAATTTGACACTGATGCACATAATGTTAAGTTGAGTGTACAATTGAAAAACAAACAATTAAAGTTTGATTTTGCAAGTTAAAACAAATTTTTGGACAATTTTCTGTTTGCAGCTGTATTGAACAGTCACTAGTACCACTAATTATAATCTATGAACCTCCGATACTCAAAAAATGGCGACGTATCGTGTCCGATACGTCCTCGATACCGATACTTTTTCGATACGTTCCGATACTCATATCGGTAAAGTATCGATTAAATCATTATTTTTAAATAAAAAAATAATATTCGATATTCTTCCGATACATCTCGATATTCGTATCGGAAAAGTATCGGTTAAATCATTATTTTTAAATAAAAAAGTAATACCCGATACATGTCTGATATGTCCCAATACCCGATGTTTGTTTGTATCTTTAGCACTTCTTGTAGTTTTCCTTTGTCAATATAATTTTTTACTTTTCAAAAGAAAAACTATGGTGTCCTACTATATAACATGCTGTTAAACATTTGAGTTTTTTTTCCAAAATTCTAATATAAGATTAGATATTTTCTCTTTTAATTATTAATATTGTTGATTTTAGTCATATTTATATAATGTGTATTTATATATTTAATTTTAAATTTAATTTTTAAATAACGTATCGCGGCAGTATCGGATTGCGGATTTTAAAAAAATTTACGTATCAGCGTATCGGTATCGTATCGGTATCGTGTCCCGTATCGGGGCTTCATAGATTATAATTCATTCTTTTCCAACTTTTCTAAAAATAAAATAAATTTATGTGTGTATATGAAATTATACTCAATATATAATACAGGGAAACATATGTTTAGAGATGACATGGTAACCACCACACAACCACTAATTTTTGGGTTTGATGTCATTACATTGCGTGTATGTGGTGTGGAATTAATAAGATTTCTAGATTTAAGCCAAATATATCAACAATAGAAAAGATGATTAACGCCAAAAATATATATATTATTTGTCTTAATTATTATTTTATTCTTAATTATAAGTCATTTAAAATATTAATAAAACATTTTTTAATCATGATTTCTTTTTGATATAATTGTTGATGTGACTTTTATTAGTTAGGAAGTTTTTTATTTTCAACTAAAGGTTATTATGTGATATTTGAATATTTCGATTTAAGCCAATCAATTGGGAGAATAATACTGTTAACAACTATACATTAAATCATTATAACAACATCTCAACCTCATCAAATCATATTTGTTTCTGTTTCCTAGCCTTGATTTTAATTCCTTCAAAGTGTCAAAGTCAAATTCCATCCACTTTGGGTGGGTTGGAGTTCAAAAACAAAACATAGGTAATAGGTTCCCTATCTGCTTTTATTTTTGGTATGCAGCCACTCAATGACAAAAGTCCTAAATATATTATATATAGTGGTTCATGACATATGATCTTTTAACACACAATTATTAAACAAGTTGCAATTCATGACGTTTATAATAATTTATCAAATATTATATTATGTGGATTTTCTTTACTATCACAATTAATATATTTCTATTTATTTCTACGTAACAATGTCAAATATCTATATTTATAAGTATTATAAAAAAATATATTTGTTTGTAATTATTAATGATATATTCTGTGTTAATTTTATATATGAATAAAGATCAAAACTTGCTGAAATTGCAAGAAAGGTTGAATGGTCTAACCATTTTATATATATATATTTTTTTTGACAAAAACCATTTTAAATATTGAAAAAATATAATAGAACATATGATGTAGAAACAGTTTTAGTGATTTTGTATTTAGGGATGCTCATAAGAATTATTTTGTATGAGTATTTTGATATTAAATAAAAAATTTAATATTTTTTGAGAATGCAAATTTTTATACTATATAGTTAGACCCAAATTATGAATTTGTCCATTAGTAATGCTAGGGGCAAACTCTCAAACACACTCCCACTAACACACTCCTATTCATTGGTCCACATCATCTATTTTTTTCAATGGTTTACCTATTAACCGGTTAAGCAAGTTGCTAGTTTTTTTTTCTTTTAATTTTATTTTATAATAATTGACCATTATCACTGTCTTCTCTGCTACCACCAACCATTACCCAGACGACCCATCAAATCCTCCACCATAGCTAACGCAGAGGACTAAGTGGGATAAACATGGGGGTTTGTACAATTAAATTAAATGGAGTTGTTTCAATTTTAAGAGGCATAACCCAAACCCTCTATCAAAATATTTGTTTCAGCCACTGCGTTTGTTGGAAGAGAAGAACAGAAAACTGGAGGTGAAGGGGGTTACGAAGTGCGACCGGCGGTGGAGGGGTTATGAGGTGGACCAACGGTAATGCCTAATGCGGTGCTTGAAAGACAACATTTTATGGAGGTGGTTGGCTTTATGTGGACAGCCTTCACAGCGGCTTTGGCTGCAAACGGTGCTGCAACAACGACTGAGCACTGTCTTTCACTCTTTGAATTAGTTTTTTTTCTTTCATTCTTTGATTTGCTTTGTTTTTCTTAGTAATGAAACTTAAAGAACCAGATTCTGTAAAAAAAAAAACAAAGAGGAATTGACAATTAATCACTTGCAGAATCATGGTGAAGTAGGAAATGGTGGCTGGGTGAGATTCATATAGTGGAGAGATTTGTGGAATGGAGGTGTTAGTGTGTTACAGAATCCAAAAAGATGAATTTTTAAATAAAAAAAAATAAATTTAAACTTCTTAGATATTGAAAACCGGTAACCCAGTTAAAGTTTAAAAAAGTTGATGACATGGACCAATGAATGAGAGTGTGTTAGTGAGAGTGTGTTTAAGGGTGTGTTGTTAGCATTACTCGTTTGTCCATAGATGACCAAAATTATAGAAATGGCTCTGATACGATAAACAAAAAACAGTAGTTATTTCTGTTAGATAGTAAGTTATTGAATTTTGAAGTTTTGCCTTTTAGTATTCCGGTCGCTTAAGTTGCTATATATATATATGCTTAAGTTGCTATATATATATATATATGAACTTTCAAGTGAGAGGAGTTTTAAAATGAGAGGGTGGGAGGACTAAATCTCAACTATTAGATCCCAGTGTCCGAAAAAGAATTCGTGTCTTCGAGGTCTTTGTATGAACTCGTTGAATAATTCACAGGCTTCAGAATAAGCAATTGTTCATCTTTGTCCCATTCTACTATTTTATCGGCTTCAGTGTCTTTCCCTGCGTCACCCTTGGAATCTAGCTCAATTTGAGTTGTAACTGATTCAGTTGACGCTCCTTCTTGTGTTTTATACTCCTTTGCTTCCATGAATTCAATCCAGTCGTTCTTAAAGAGTAAGTGTCTTTTAGGTCTTTGGATGAATTCCTTGAAAAGTTCACAGGCTTCATGGAAATGAATATTTTGGCTTGCACATGCTTCAAAGATGTAGCTGCCAATTTTATTTAATTCCTCTGAAAAGTCCTCCCATCTTAGTGTCATTGCTTAAACTCAAAGAATTTGATTAGTAGTAAAACACAATAATAAGGATAAAAATTGGAGATCAAGATAAGATTTTCAAAAAACTTTATTTTTTTTGTTGTTTTTCAAGTCTATCACTACATCAATTCATAGATAAGGGAGGTGGATCACAAAGATCGCTTAAATAAGTATTGTCATAGCCAGAATCACCGTAGATTTAAATTTGCAAAAACAATTTTTTTTTATAAAAGTTTTTATTTTTTATTTATTATATATATATATATTTTTTTTATACAAATTCCCAAGGTACGCTAACTGCTTTGTCTATACAATCCCCGACAATGGCGCCAAAAACTTGACTACGGTCTAGCAAGTGCACCAGTCCGTACCATAAGTAATAATTCACACTCTACTGAGTAGAATGAGTTCGTATCCATAGGGATCGTGCCAAAGCAACCAATTTACTTTAGGAACTATGAGTTGCCTCCGCTTTATAAGTTGAGATAATTTTAGATTTAAGAAACAGAAAATATAAACTAGAAAAGACACAATTTAAGAGGATAGGTTAAATAGTTGGAATCCCTCCCTTATTCCTGCTGGGTAAGTGGTGTTATATCGTTGACTATTCCTTTTTATTATTGACGAACTAATATAAGTAGTAATAACCGCGTACGAGAATTACCCTAATTACGAGTATAAAAAGCATTAATTACTAGAACAGGGACCCGTGTTAGACACGTTGTCACATCCCTATGCTAATGATTAGGCCCTGAATATGCAGTCAATTAAGTTTGATTTCAGAAGTTCTCTTGCCCTTAATCACAGGAGTGACTAAGCTATTGTCTATTGATCCAGGTTAGCTGCTGATTTCTTGGATAAATCCTAAGCCCTAAGGCACAATACTAAGTATCACTAACCCTATCCAGGTTAGCTGTCGACTCTCCTTGGATAAATCCTCAGCTCTAAGGCACAATACTAGGTATCACTAACCTTAAGTGTGTTCCCTAATTGTAGTTTTCAATCAGGTTACGTAATAAAAACTTAGACAATAGAATAAATAAAACTGAATAGAAAATTATATAAACTTAGTACCAATTTACATGTTTCCAGCATTCCTAAGAGAGTTTAGCTTCTCCACTTAACCTAAAGGAGTTTAGCTACTAATAGACATAATTAAATTAAAAGAATTAAAAGAATGCATACCAATAACCTAGCTACCTTGCGGAGGAAGTTACCTTTCCCGTTGAAGGGGAAAGTTCCTTCCCTAGAGCTCCTCCTCCTTTGCTCCTTAGAGAGTAGTGTTTCTCTAAATTTCTGAATGAATAATTGTGAAGGATGAGAGCTTTATTTATAGTTTTTCTATTGGATTTGGACTTTCAAGTTGCACTTCATCATGGTACGATGGATCCCATCGTGGCACGATGGCCATAAGATTTAGTTGCTTAATTTTTAAGATTAATTGGCCACCAAGTTGCCTCCCATCGTACTACGATGTATCCATCATCGTAGTATGATGCGTGGATTTGTTTTAAAAATAAAACTGCAGATTCCGTTCTTTTCTTGAACGGTAAGTTTCCTTCCATCGTACTACGATGTATGCCATCGTACTACGATGGGACTTCAAAATTACATTTTTGCTTCAACACGAAAGTTGTAGCTCTTCGTCTTAGCTTTTCAACGCATGGTAGCGGCCTCATTCCGATATTCGTAGCTCACGTTATGGTCCGCAGACTGACAGCTGTGCATTTTCTTCATTTTAACCTCTTTTTATGCATTTTCTTCATTTAAACCTCTTTTTATGCATTTTCTTCAATTCTTGACTTTTTGGACAAGTAGCTTCACTTCTTTAAGTTTTTACCTTATAATTAGTCTAAAAGTAATATTAAACTAATAATAAATAATACTAAAAACATCTTAGAAATTACTGTCATCAACTTGCTAGAGTCATTGTGAATATAATGGATTGTGTTTGTTTTTTTCTTTTATGTAGGAGTTCTTCCATATGGTTTACTTATGCTCAGTTTAATTATGCCAAGTTATTCACAATGATTTTATTAGGGTTATAAAATTCAACCTCAACTCAAGAACTGGTTGTGGATTAATTATAATCAGTTTAATTATGCTCGATTCTTCACTTATGTTTTCCTCCTATTTGCTGCATTTATTTTATAAACATATTTCTTAATTACTTTGCTGGTTGTGCAGAAAGTTGGACTTTTAACCTCAACACACTCATTAAGAACATAACCATGGTGTTGAATATGCTCATTTAGAGTTATCACTAATGTAAGTTGTGCATCGATTTTTTGCTTTTTGTTTCGAAAACATTGCTTCTTATGTGATGACTTATGAAGTGGTGTTTAACCTATTAATTGATGTAATGTGAAAATATTTGTATGTGAAACATATTCACAAATATGAAATGGATTTGAAATCAAGATTTTGAGAAGTTTGACTATAGAACTAAGTGTAAATCTCCTACTTTGTTAGAAGTGTGACTTCACTAATTGAAGTTTGTCTTGTTACTGGGAGCATCGTAATGGAAAGAGTTTCCTCTTGCTCTTGGTTTTTTAGGTGGCAAAAGAGTTCTTGGATTTATCTTAAATAATTTGACTAGGTGTAAAGTAAGTGTTATTCTAGGTGTGAAGCAATGATAATATTTATATTTTTTGAATGATTTTGTATTAATGAATATTTATGTTTATCGGTCAGTGTGACTATGGTTCTATGATGATATTTTGTATTATATGATTGAGCATGAAATTTTGTTTTGTAATAACCATGTACTGAATAATGTAAGAGAAATAGAGGAAAATATTTAAAAAATAAATAAATAATTTTTTTTGTTAAAATAAATAGATTTTAAAGGTTAAACTGATTTAAAAATTTTAAATCAGATTAAAATTGAATTATTTATTGAATCTTTTTAAATGTGGCCAACCAATTTAAATACAAACTATTAAATCAGACAAATCGATTTAAAAAATATTTTAAATTGGATCACAACTGATTTAAAATTGGAAACTTACTAAATCGGCTGGTATTAAATCGGATGTCTGGCCGATTTAAAAAATCCTCCAAAACTGATTTAAAAAGTGTTTTTTCCACCGGTGAGGGGAGATATTAAGCAATGCAAAAGATAGTTTATTGAACTCTATAATCTCCCTTTGTCCTTATAGTTATACAACTCATCTCCGCAAGATTACAAAAAACTTCACCATAAAATAATAAATGATTAGCCAGTTCATCGATATCTACCATACCACATCGTCCTACACAAAAAAAATAGCCCATTTGAATCACATCACATTTTGAAAAAACCTCCACACAAAGATATACACATTCAAGAAGAGAAAATTGTTCAAAATAACCTCTTTTTGATCTAACAGTCCCATTTGATTTAAAATTAAAATTTATAGAGTTGAATTATAAACTTACAAAATTAACTCTTTTCTTTTAAGATAAAATTGTCAATACATAATAGAATTGAATAAAAAAACATAGAGAGTAGCATAAGTGCAAGATTATGAGCAACATAGTTAACTATGCTCCGGATAAAATGCACACCAAATTTATATAAAGAATAAGGGAGGCTTTATACTATAATTTAAGGTAAGACCAAATTCATTTTGGTAATTGGATTGGCATAAAATACTGTATCAATCAGTTTATAATACATTCAATCGACACCATGTCAAGATTTAACACTAAAGCATATGTCAACTTCATGTTTGGAAAATCTGGTATAGAGAAAATAATGAGCACTTTAAAAACAAAAAACATATAAGGTGAAAACTCTAAAAATGGAGAAAAAAATTATGACAAAAATCTAATAACAATAAGAGAATAATTAACATTATTGTGACAAATGCTATTCACATAGAATTACTATACTCCACTATAGAGAGTATACTCACTTAAAAGTTAACCCTCTATAAGATTTTTTACATTGTCCTCACATATATTCATAGTTCAAAAGAAGTACAATACTCCACTTTAAGGAGTATTCTTCACTTGAAGCTAAGCAACTCCTAATCTTTCCACGTGTCAAAAATTTTACTAAAAGTTTATGGGGCAAATTCTTTGTTACCGGGAAATTTTACATAATGTCACAAGACATCTAACTGTATCAATACATCATTGACTTGAATTTTCTACATGTCAAAATAATTTCTTTTGTTCAATATCTCTAACCCAAACTTCACAACAAAACTTGTGAGATTGCAGTTGTATATCATACAATAAATTGTACACCAAATAAGTTCTCATGAAAGAGAAGTGAATCACACTAGACCATTTAAGTACCAAGTATTTTTTAGTTATAAAACTTTTAAACAACATTTTCACAATAACAATAATTTTCTTTTGTGAAAGATCATATAAATGTCGAATCACACTCATAATAAAAACTCTTATCCTTGGATTGAACTAAAAAGCTCTTGTATGATTTGTTGAGAAAAATCCAACATAGAGAAAATAAAGAAACAAAAATATAACATGAAAACATAAAAAAACGGGAGATAAAACACAACTATTTTCCAATGACAATAATAAGAAAATAATATTATATGAAAATTATTACTACAACACATTGACTCTTTTCTCAATGAGTTCATGAGAAAAAATAAGTCATATATAAATTTAAAGTACTTCCGATCAACTAATGTGTCTCTTAACAAAGAATTAATACTACTAGAAATTTGGTATTTTCCTGCGGATTTTGCTGTGGAAAAAAATCTGCAGGTATTCCTAAGAATTTTCCTGCGTATTTTCCACTAAGAAGTAATTTCCTGCGGATTTTACGTGTTCAGGAAAATCCGCAGGTATTCCTGAGAATTTTCCTGCGAAGTTTACACTTCCTGCGGATTTTGCATGTTCAGGAAAATCCGTAGGTATTCCTGAGAATTTTCCTGCGGATTTTAATTAATTTTTTTTCAATTTTTTTAATAAACTTTTTAGTTTTAACTTAATTTTGATATAAATTTTGATTAAAATAATTTTTTTTTCTTAAACTCATATCAAAATTAAAAATCTGAATATTAAATATCATAAAGATATAATTAGAATTAGCTTAATCAAATCATCACAATCGTAAAATCAAAAGCGAATCTCAGAGTCCGTCAGCTTCTCTCCCAAATCGCATGAACCCTAATCTTCTCAAATTTTCGATCGGAAACGTTCCGTCACCGCCGTTGTTCTCGATTCTCGCTCCAATACTGCTTCGACCCTTCAACGTCCTTCCATTTGTTTCTTTTTTCGAGCTTCCTTATGAGTTTTTTTACAATCGATCTTCGATGCGATTTTGATAAGGTTAACTCAGAACAGAGTTCAATCAGGTAATTTCATCTTCAATCTCTCTAATTAATTTCATTCTCGCTAGGGTTCCGATTTCTCTCACAAATTTTGTCTTCATCGTGTTGTTGTATTTAGGGTTCCATTTCATTGTTAGATGTTAGATTGATTGGTTTTTATGGAAAATTTGGAAAGCTGATATCAAATTTGGATCAACTTATGTCTTATTCTGTATTTCATCGCCAACAACTTTAGGTAAAGTTTTTCTTTTTCTGGTTTTGCTGTAGATATGGATTTCTAGATTGCTCTAGGTCTAAACATTTGCATCTTCAGTTGAGATTTTTCATTGTGTTAGTGGGAGATTCTCTCTAATTACTCTAAATTATAATGTGTGCGGTGTGAAAATTTGTGCTTAGTGTTTAGTTGATGGAAAAATTTGTGTTGAAGAACATGTTTATGAGTTTGTTCACTTCATTGTGTGCTTAAATGATTTTATTTTATGTAAACTTGGATTGTTAACTTGTGATTTCTATCGAGTGAGCATATCAGTTAATGATGAAGCGAATATGAATGTGGATTGTGCTCTAGGGCGACATTAACCGTAACTGCTTTGTGCTCTACTGTTGATGTTGGTGTAACGACAATGATTGACACTGATTCTTCTATAACAACCGCATCACATATTGTTGCTAGTGAAAGTGATGGTGTTTCTACTGAGAATAATGAGGAACAGACGCCGCAAAATCATGTTTCGAGTCTTAAAGAATTCATTCGCAGTGGTCTTCTCTCCGACGATGGCCTCAAAGTAAGTCTTCAATAACAACACTTCCATTTTATCGGTCTATTATTCCTGTTATACTTACAGCCTTTGACCTCTTTATTCCTATTATCGGTCTATCATTACATAGATGTAGGAGATTCTCTCTTTATTCCTATTGAATTGTAGCACTGTGTCAAAGTGAATTCTGAAAAACAGTGCAGCGTAGTAATAATTTTTTTTATTTATGTTGAATTCTGAATAATTTTTTTATTCTGAAAAACATAGATGTAGGAGATAACAGTGCAGCGAGTTTTGATGAATGATTGCAATCAATAAAAAAATACTTTAATTTATTCAAAATTTCAATATTATTTCTATATGATTTTTTTATCAAACAAATAAAATCAAAATGATACAGGGACATTTAAAAAATAACCAAAAGAAAAAATAAATACAGGGACATTTCCTGTGGATTTTTCTGCGGAATTATGTTTCATGCGGAATTTCCTGGGAGTTTATCTGTGAAAACATATTTTCTGGGGAATTACCTGCGGGTATTATTGCGGAAGTACCTGCGGATTGTTCGCGGGAAAGCTTTCTGCGGATTTGTTTTTATTTTCGGCAGAAAATTCCGCAGGAAAGCTTCCTGAGGATTAAAAAATCGCAGGAAACAATTACCTACGAAGGTTTTAGCTGGGAATCAGAATCCGCAGGAAAATTCGCAGGAAACGTGTTCCTGCGGATTTTTAGTCCAAATTCGCAGGAAAATCCGCAGGAAATAAGCAAATTTCTAGTAGTGTAAATTCCTATATATAATTAGTCTTTTTTTTTTTTTAAAGCAATTTATAGTCTTCCTTTTTCTTTACAATACTAATTAAATAATGTTATTTTTTCCACACACATGTATGTTTTCAACCAAGATCAACACTTAAGCGAGACCCAAACTAAGTTTCTTGGGACACCATAATTTATATTGAGTTAGTGTAATTTATAATGGACTGTCTTTAAGTAAACGATAGCATAATATCACTGTTTGAAAAGTAAATTGGAAAATTAATAAGTAAAATTAGAGATAAAAATTTGTGACAAAAAAGCATTGCATGTCCACTTTAATTGGTCCAAATACATATTTTGTAACAAAAAATAAAAATAAAAATTTGGTCCACATATTTTGAAAATTGTATTAATCCCAATTTAATTGGTCCACATATTTTGAAAATTATATGAATGGTTGGATAAAAATTATACGAGTGTCTATAGTTGCAATTACAACTTACAACACTCGTGATGCCTTTAGAAGAAAAAAATTTCGCATAAACAACATTTCCATTTTAAAAAAATTGACTACTCAAAGGATAAAATTTGTCTCAATTGCTCATATTAGGACTTTTACGAGCCACATTTTAGGACTGAGAGATTAATAAAGATGATTAAACAAGATTATATTGAATAATCACCTACTCCTATTTTGTACGCGCAAAGATGTATAAATTGTGTTTCATACCTAACACAAAAAAGTTAAAAAACACAAGATCATGATTATAAAGATTTTGTTTGAGCTCTTTTCTTCTTTGACCTTATGAACGATGGAATTTAAATTAAATTCAGGTGCACCAATAATCATTCCACTGTATAGACATTCTTGATGTAACAAAACTGTTCAAAAAAGGTAATTGAACTCAAGTGATTAATTAGCTCTTCTTAAAATAAATTGTTTGAATTTTATTTTTTTTATGGGCAATAGTTTCAAAGAAATTTGATTTTATTCTTTGTGGGAACAAATTTTACTTATTTCTCGATCAGATTCTGAATTATTAGGTCCTTTTATCTGAAAACCAAAGGAATATAAAAAAAAAAACCTAGCCACATTTAATTATAGTCTTATTAATCTTTTTCAAGTTAATTTCAACAAAACTTCCATTCAAAGATTGCCCGTCAACATTGACATCACATATCCAACGCCAAATAATTTTTCTTTTTACCAGCCAAAATTTAAACAAATTTATTAACGCCAAAAGAAGTTGCAACTGTATTCTTAGATAATCTTAATCAATTTGTGTGGTCTTATCATATGAAATTACTAATTAATTCGAACCAAATAAAATAGTCAAGACATGCATGCTAACCAAGCAAGCGTGCACTAACGCGTATGTTCATGACAAAAAATTAGGTGAATAATTAAATTTGTTTAATTTTGTCAAAAATGAAAATTTGTTTAATAACATGAACGAATTAATATATAATTAATTCTGTCAAAAGATTGAACGATTTAATAAAATAAGCGATTTCTCAACAAATATAAGAGCTGGCGGTGTTATGTTTTTTTTTTTGTTTATTTATTAAAAAATACTATCAAGTGTTCTAAGATAAAAATAACAAAATAAAAAATGTTAAGAAAACAATATAAGATGTCGTTTGCCCTAACTTATTTGAAGCTTTTTTACTCAATAAAAGGATAAATTATACCAAATAGATTTTCAATAAATTCTTTGTAGAAAAAAATTTGCTTAATTTTATGAGTAAAATATATAGATAAAAGAGTTAAATACATTTACTTGCTACATCACACTTTTTCTCTCTCTAAAAATCACGTTTTCTCTAGCTTCTCTCCACACCCACACCTCTTTCTTCTTCCCTCTCGATCCAAACCTTAACAGTTCCGATGTAGCTGTAATGGTGTGTGGTGCGACGATTGGCCTCGCCATCCGCACTGCTCCGGTTACCAGTTCTTCCAGCGGGTGTGGTCGGCGGTTCGTGGTGCTGGTTTTTCGAATCTGTGATGCCGGTTGCGTCTTCCTCGAAGCTGTGCTTCCGGCGTCGTAGTGTTTAGATTTGTGACCACCGGTGGAGGATCTGGCCGGTTGTTTTTGGATTTGAGGTGTTGAGTTTCGGTGGTTGTGTGTCAGTGCTGCGATTTTGATTTGTGTTGCGGCTGTGTTGTTCCGTTTCTTTGCTGCGTTTTTTGTGTGGTGGCTTGTTTAGCTTTTGGTGGTGGTGTTGCTTTGGAAGATCTGGTGGTGGTGGTACCTTTTCCGGTCGCGTTTCTTTGTGTAGTTGTTGGTTCTTGGTGGTGGTGGTGCGACGAGATGACTAGTTTGGGTCTGGTCCGGTTTGGGTGCTGTTTTATTCGGTTTAGGTGGGTCGGTGCGGAGCAGCCGGTCGAGTGTCGATCTGTCGCACCAGAGGAGGCAGGCGTTGGGGTTTAGGTGTTGTTGTGGTGGTTATGGTGGGGGTAGTCTTGGTGTTGGATTTGGTGTCGGTGTTCCGGTTTGGGTTCACCGGATCAGAGTTGTTGAGGTGGTGATGGTGGTGTTCAGATTTGGCGTCGCCGAGGTCTGGTTTTGATGATGACTGTTGGCGCTGTGGTGAGATGGTGGTGGTGGTTGGGTGATGAGGATACGATTGATGTAGCGTGACTGGTTTGCTTGGATCATAGATTCTCTGACCGCGTTTCAAATCTGTTGAGATTTGCAGGACTCCCTTCGAGTCGCTAATGGTTTCCAAATCAGCTGGGATTTGCAGGTCTCTATGTATCTAGGCTACCTATGCCGCGTCGTCTGTTTATCCTCGGGTGGTGCTTTGATTCTTTGGTGTTTATTTCGCCACTACCGGTCTCATGGTGGTACCTCTGTTGTTATCGGGACTTGTCTGCCTGGATTTTTGTTCTACTTTTGTCTGGTCAGAATTCCGCCTGATGGAGCTGTTTCTGGATTCCGATGGGCCGAGCGCTTTTGATTCGAGTTCGGGAGTCAAAGTCTAGGCACGATAACATTTTAAGCGGGGTTGGTGACTGCTCTTGTAGTATTGAATCTGTGGGGGTGCCTTTCTGTGCTTGGGATTAGGAGTTGATTTTAATTAGGTGGTGTTTGTTTAGGAGTTTTTTCCTTTGGGTGTTCCGCATATATACGGCACCTATAATATGTAGTTCTTATGTACCGGTCTCTATTCGTCTTGTGCAGAGACCTGATTATTAATAAATTTTGCCATTTCCAAAAAAAATATATATATATATATATATAGATAAAAGATTTTTACTGCTAAAAATATATACAACAATTACTAAACAACTTTAACTTTTTTTAAAAAACTCGTATTTTCACTTTTAGATAGCTTCTAAGACCCAAACATGTCAGGTCAAACGATATCTAAATATTAATTAGTATAGAAAAGTGATATTCAAGTCACTGAGTTTGATCTAGTGGTGAGGAGTTTGAGTAGTATGCATGAGATTCTGAGTTCGATTCTCTGCTCCATTACTAACTAAAAAGTTGTGATATTCAATCAAGGTCGATGCAAGAGTAAGGCAATTCAAACAATAACTTTAGACCTTCGAAAAAGAAAAAATTATTAAGAAATCGACTTTGTAACTCTTCAAAAATTCAAATAATTATTTTATTTTTTCCCTCACTTTAGTATTATATTTAGACCTCATTTAGTGTCAGGACGATCATGTGTTTAGTTTTAATTTTTTATTTCAGTCTCTCACATTCTAATTAATTTAATGTTTTAAATACAAACACAATTTAATGTGTTGTCATTTTCATTTCCTTATTTTTTAGCAGATCAATCGACACATCCTTATTTATTTTAGTTTTTGGTTGATCATCAATTATGGGTGACCTAACTTCTGTCCCCTTAGCCGACAATGCATTATTGGAAGTGCTTATTGTACTAA
Organism: Trifolium fragiferum; assembly: GCA_954870985.1. Lineage (NCBI taxonomy): Eukaryota > Viridiplantae > Streptophyta > Magnoliopsida > Fabales > Fabaceae > Trifolium > Trifolium fragiferum. Next base: position 44,226,975 of record OX940792.1, on the reverse strand, counting down.
TACAGAAAAGTAGGTCCGAAACACTCTACATCAACTTTCTATTTAAGCAAAAATCCGGATTCTCGTTGATGAATCATATTCTGGCGCCATTATAACTCTTTGAAACTCTAATTGTGTTTTTTACCTACTTTAATTTAATCTATTTTCGTTTTTTCTTATTGGAGGAAAAAAATAAACTAATAGTGCACATCCTTTTCTAATCTACACATTCATAATTAGCAAGAGAAAAAACCGTCCAACCAATCTCTCACATTCTTCCATCATTAAAAAGTATGCAAGATTGGTAAACATGGTGACATGGTACCCATATCTCTAACTAGTTAAGCTAAGCAAGGAGTGGGAGACAGTTCATGTGGGTCTGTTGTTATTATAGAAAACACACTCACACACACATGTAGTAGTCTAATTTCCAATCATGGTATTTTTTTTCTTAATTGATTTGTGGTAGTATTAATTTTTGGAAATTACTTATGAAGCAATCTTTTGATGAGTGGATTTTGAACGTGTTATAATATACACCATTCATATGTGCATGTGTTTTGCTTAATTTAGTGGAAAATCAAAAGGAAGTGAAATTGGAGAAAAAGGGTTACCATTAATTTTCTATTTTTTGACAAATAAACTATATTCATGCTCTTTCAAAATAATTGAGATTTATTTAAGAAATTAGCTTCGCAGCAGTTATATACTTTTTAATACGCACTAGACACAAGGATCAGCAATGCCAAGTGATTAATGGCCAAAATATATACTATTAGCATATAATCAAGTGTAAATAAAATTTCACGTTAGATAAAAAAAAATGGCACTAAACAACATATAATGATTGTAAAATCTAATAATAATCGGTATCATAAAATTTTAAGTTAAAATTTGATATTTTGTCATAAAAAAAGAAGTTATAATTTGGTTCTTTATCTTATTTTTTTGTAATATTTTGGTCCTTTATCTTTTATTTGTAACACTTTGATCATTTATCTTATATATTTGTAACACTTTGGTCCTTTATCTTTTATTTGTAACACTTTAGTCCTTTATCTTTTATAACATTCACATATAAATCCTTTTTCTCATTTTTTTTTATTCAAAAAAATATTGAATTTTATTTGATAAAATACCTTTTTATTAAAATTAAATAAAACTCATAATTTTGATTAAAATGTTCATCATCTTCATCAATTCTTTTATATTTTCATGTTCTTTAAGGGACCAAAATGTTACAAATAAAAGATAAATGATCAAAGTGTTACAAAAAGATAAGATAAAGGACCAAAATGTTACAAATGAAAGATAAATGACCAAAATGTTACAAATGAAAGATAAAAGACCAAAATGTTACAAAAAAATAAGATAAAGGACCAAATATATAATTTTGCCGATATGATTACTCAAAGTTCAATGTGATAATATCTTTCACACCTCATCATGACCTAAATTTTATAATTTATGTGATACCATATTTGTTGGTAACTCTATTTAAACTTAAGTATAAGCAAAAATACATACTTAATTTAACACTTATATAATTAAGCAAATGGTAGTGCTGATACTCTTGCATATGGGCAGCTCTAATCCATGCTTTTCGTGTTATTTTTTATGTTATATTCTGAGTTGTTTTAATACTATTTGTTTTATAAGTGAGTTGTATTAATACTATTATTAAGAATGAAATGCTTTGAATTTGCTCGCGTAAAAAAATACTTTAAATAATAATAACAATTAATAATAATTAATTTCATTTTCATGTCAAAAATATTTACTAGTGTCTATCCTTATTATTAATTAAAATTTATGTGGGAAGGAAGAAAAAGAAGAAGATAAATTCATAATTATGTTGGGTCGGTTGAGTATTCTGTAAGAATTTTTTTTTTCAAAATTTTAATTTATTTTAGGGTAAATTTATATAAAATGCCAATATGATATTAAATGATTGAACGATACAGAGTACATACTACATACTCAACTAAATTTACAGATATTGAAGTGCTAAAAAATGTTAGTATTAAAGATTTTAAAGACACCATAACATTTAGGAGTAATTAAAGTTCGAAGTGATTCTATTTATTCCCTATTTCATTCTTTTTTTTTGGTACAATATTCACTACTCATTTTAATGTGTTAAATGAAGAAATTTTAATTAAAAAAATGCTAACTAGTGCTACAAAAATACTAATTAAGAAAATTAAATATAGTACAATCATTTTAAAACATATGAAATATTTTTAAAATATAAAAAAATTATTTTTAACATAAAATTAGTTTTTTAAAATTTCTTAACTAATACTCAAAGTTGGCACGACTCTTTTATTATTTATTAGACTATTTGACAAAAATAAATTGCCAAAAAAAAAATAAAGCATGACCAAAAGGGCCAATAATTGGGACAATAATATGTAAAGTGAAGTTACTACCCAAATACATTACGCAAGGAAGCATAATAGGCATAAAAGAATATAAGTATTTTTTAAAATGGTAATTGATTTCTATTGATAGATTTAGTACAAATGTGAATAAAATCACCCACCGTCTTGGTGTGTTATGCACACCATGTGAATTCTATATTAGCATCCGACCAAGAGAAAAGATTATCCAAGTCTGTCTGTTATTATAATGGAAGTAACAGTGTGGACTCAATGGTCAACCTATCCTTGAGTATTTGAGAGGGAAATTTCATAATTTCAACTACCCTTTGACATAATTTCAAATACACCTATGCCCCATTGGCTACCTACTCGCATAAACTTCTTAATTAGGAGCGTTATTAAGGTTGGAATTGTTTCTCATTGTGTCTTGTGCAAGGGGCAACTTGAGTCAAACAATTTCTTCCATGCATTTATTCAGCGATTAATTGTTAGATCGAGATCAATTGATTAATATTGATTATTGTTTGATCGAGATCATTTTTAATTACTCTTTTCGGTTATTTATTTATTTAGATTGAGATCAATTGATTAATATCGGTTATTGTTTGACGCTCTTAAATTTATATATAGAGTCATGTTAACTTGTGCTCTAAGGGCATATGATAAACTACCTAAAAATAGAAATGTAGCATTTAATGATATAAAAAATTTAATGCTTAGATAAATGAATGGTGCACATGTTTTAATAAATGTTTTCCATATTTATCTTCTTATCATTTGTCTTAAGGGCACATTAACATTCTCCATTTATATATTCATTTTTAATTACTCTTTTCGGTTTTATTATTTATAAAAGAACAATATATTTTTTTAATTTATTAAATAATATATCTAATCTATATTATAAATCAGATAAATTAATTATTCAGCAAACTTAAAAATTATATTGTTTCTTATTATGAAAAGGACAAGAGGAAATATATAATCAATATCTTTATTTAAATTTAAAAAATGTCACATTCTTTGTTTTTTGAGTTTTCATGTTATAGATATAAAATTTCTACAATCATTTGTTGATGACTAATTTTTTTCAATAAATTCACAGTGTTTTTTTTTTTTCACTAATGTTATTTTGACATCCAAAAAGTTGTCGGACAACTCTTTGGGCATGGGACCCGCCACTATTTTGTTTTTTTATTATTTATAGTCTGCATTGATTTGCGTGTCAAAGAAGAAAAAAATGAGTTGTCCACTTGGGACAACTTTTTTTGGTGTTCAAATAACACTACTCTTTTTTTCTCTCGATTGAATTTTCTCTATAAACAAAAGTAAATGATCGAATTAAACTTGCTTAAGAGGTCAAAAAATTTTACTATATAAATTAATTTATCATTAGTGATTTTTTTTGTCATGTAATTTATTATAAATGGGGATGATTAGAGTTCAAACTCCGACTCTTTACATATATAATATAACATCCTTATCAACTGAACTAAGCTCCCATGACATTTATCATTATCATTAGTGGTTTATTCTTAGTTTATGTACTCATTCCACCCTTTGATTGTTGATAATATTACTCCTAATAATCATATCCACACCCACCCAACCACCCACCCAAATACCCCACAAAAAGTCTCATTCATTCTCTTTCCCCCAATTTACTCCCACAAAAAAACTTTATATAACCATACCATCATCTAATCATCCCACTCTTCCCCTCATACCTCAATTCTCTTCCTTTCATACCACAAAACACAAATCTCTCTTGATGGGTCTTAATAACCAAGATGCTAGTAACAATCCAAGCCTTCAACTTATTCTAGGCTTAGCTCTCAGTCTTACCAAACAAGACACACCACCATCCAACAACAACGTTGTTACAAAACCATATTCATCAAGTAACAACAATTATGAAACAGAACCATCTTTAACGTTGGGTTTATCCACTAAAAGTTACTATGAAGAACCTCTTGATTTTTCTACGCAAACAAATTCGCCTCATCATAGCGTTGTTTCTTCTTTCTCTAGTGGAAGAGTGAAGAGAGAAAGAGATGTTAGCAGTGAATTAGAAACGGAAGCAACTGAAATAGAGAGAGTTTCTTCAAGAATCAGTGATGAAGAAGAAGATGGTGCCACTGCAGTTAGAAAAAAGCTTAGACTTACCAAAGATCAATCTGCTATGCTTGAAGAAAGCTTCAAACAACACAGCACTCTCAATCCTGTAATCATTAATTATTTTTTTTTTAGTTTTCACCGTCAATATCTGATCAACTGAACCTCCTAATTTGATCTGAGCAATTCATTATCTCTCTTATTATGTATTTTTATACATGCTTTCAATTTATTAACTTTTATTTCATATGGATTTACAGAAACAAAAGCAAGCTTTAGCTAGAGAGTTAAATCTAACACCTCGACAAGTTGAAGTTTGGTTCCAAAACCGGAGAGCTAGGTACGGACATACATACATACATACATACATAATAATATTTAATTTATTAAATTAAATTCGACTATAACTTTTAAATTATGGTCGCATCACAGTTGTTGACAACTGCAAGCGGCCACAATTGCAGTTGTGATACTGTTGTTGCAAAGATCTCAAAAAAAAATTATTATATTTGCAATTGATTTAAAATTATATGCATAACCAAAAAGTACTATAGCCAATGAAATATTATCTTCATATTAATTAAGGGTATCACATAAATATCATATATCACCTACTACATAGTACATACAGTTATAGATGGGTGGCCAAGATTAATTGAAATTAAATTTAATCATTCATGTATAGAAAAAAATTATGTTGAGAAATATATATCAATTATATGTTATATTAATAAGATATATTTTTATTTGATTTTGGGTGTAACAGGACAAAGCTGAAGCAAACAGAGGTAGATTGTGAGTTCCTAAAAAAATGTTGTGAAACATTAACAGATGAGAATAGAAGGCTACAAAAAGAGGTGCAAGAATTGAAGGCACTAAAATTAGGACAACCTTTGTATATGCCTATGCCAGCTGCTACCCTTAGTATGTGCCCTTCTTGTGAGAGACTAGGTGGTGGTGGCGGCGGCGGCATTAATGGTGGTTCTTCCAATAAGAACAATTTCTCAATGGCTCCTAAGCCTCACTTTTACAACCCCTTTACCAATTCTTCTGCAGCATGTTGATTTGTTACTAAGAAAAAATGGAAGAAAAAAAAAAGATAAAAGAAGAAAACAATTAGTGTACTTTCCCACACAACCTTTGTATTTTTTTGGTTGCAGGGGAAAAACGTATGTGAACTACAGCTAGCTTTGTTAAAGGGTGTAATTAATTAATACTGTAGAAATTAGTAATTGATGATCAATATTACTTTTTTTTATTTTTATTATTTTATTTTCCTTTGTTGTATGTTTGTAAATTCTTATAGTAGAAGACATCGATCTATATATGAAAGTATAACTATTTTTTATCAATTGATTGTTCATTTTTACAGTTAGTATTTTATTTTATTTTTTTGCTAATATTAAACGTGTTTCTTAAATCTTGAGCTATGGAGAATTATGTGCTACAAAATTTTATCTCAAATTTTTTAACGTTATTGCATGAATACTATGGTTCTAGATATTCTATTCTTCACCAAAAGAAAAACTGAATTTTTCTTAACTGGTATCCTCTAAAGAATATCTAGTTAAACTAAAAATCTTAGCATTATTCGTCTAAATAGTACTATTGAATAAACTCAATTTATTTAGTTATATAATTGTATTAAAAATTTTGTGTTACACATATGAAGCGCTTTTTTTTAAGCAACTAAAAGATCTACCGACGAAAAAATAATCATTCATCTTTAATTTTCTTGTTTTTGCATTTTTTTTTATAGTAATGTAAAAGATTGATTTTCATTAATTTTTTTATTAAAAAAACAGCTAACATTTTATCTTTTCTTATTGCACCGACTTACTTTAAATAAACATATACTCTAATAAAAAGTAAAAACAAAGAAATGTTCTTACAAAATAAAAATATCTTAAATTTTCTTCAAAGTTTATTTTTAATATATTTTGAAAAACATTATTTATTTTCATTAGTCTTTTGACTCTAATAATAATATTTTGGCATCCTTAAAAGGATGCATAAATTAATGAGTAGTATTAAAAAAAGTATATAGTCAAACATACATAATTAGAGGCAATTATTAAGTCATAGAAAGGTTCAAAGGTGTGAAGAAGGAGGTTAGCTCACGTGTTTCTGTCTGCAAATCAGTTGCTAAAGGAGTAACTGAATTAGAGAGAGTAGTTAGAGAAAACGATGACTGAGCTTGTGTTAAAAGAAAAAATCAATGGAAGATTAGAAAACAAATAACGTACTAATTCACATTTCTTTTTCCTCAAGTTATTATCATGCAAAGATATTTTACATTTTAATAGTTTAATTATTCAAAATATTTGATTTTAGTTGTAATTATTTCTTAAATACATACATACACAATTATAATTGTAATTTACTAAACATATATTTTCACTAATAATTTAATAAAAATTTATGTCTATCATAAGACTCAACTCAAGTCACAATTTTCTACATTTATCTTATAAAAAATAATTTTGTAAGTTGATTATGTGCATACACGTAGAAGGTGTTGACGTGTTTTCTCGTGATATGATTTACCTTAGAGGTAGGTCACACCCCCACGTGAAGACCCAATGGCTATGGGTCTCTCTCAAAATCTTAACATGGGACTTTCCTTCAAAGTCATCATCCCTTCTATCTTTCCTTTTCCCATTCTTTTCTGCCTGAATTAATTGCCCAAAATCCGTACCTCAATACACTTAATTGATTTGTATGGTTGTTACAGATATTCGTATACATAATTATTAACAAAACAATTATTTAACTGTATTAGTAATGTTTTTTTCTTAAATTTTCGTACACGTGTATTTAATATATATGACACCACAAATATCAACTAAAGTTCCATAAATTGTTAATGATTTTTATGTGTAAAGTGAATATATAAATAAACCACTAAATTGAGTTTAGTTGCGAAAGATTTAAATAGTATGTTTGAGATTCTCTGTTCGATTTGCAACTTCATTATAAAAAAAAGATGAATATATAAATCTAATTTAAAGTCTTAAATTAAAAGTTATAAATTTAGCGTGAAGATTTATATTAGATTGAACAATTATAATCTCCTTCAAATGATGGTTTTAATGTGGAGTTAGGGTTAATTAATCTTTATGATAAGTCTTATACAATTACAAATAATAAAAAATTACACAAATATTTGAGTGTTGTGTTCCGATTTTGTTGAGAACCATGGAATGAGAGGGCCAAAGATTATGCACATAATAATAGAGATAAAGAGAACATATGAATATGATCATGTGATATCATATGTTTTTGATTAAAAAAGATAGTGAAAATAAGTACAATTGATACTCTTATATGGATCTGCATCCTTTCCGATCATTTTTCTCATGGCCACATTTTAGTCATTCAATCATCTTTTTATCTCTCTTTTGTACTATTTTTTTTATTGATCAACAACTCTTGAATTAAAAAAAGGAGAGAGGGTTGAACATAAAATGCCGGAGAAGATCCAATTTTCTCTTATATAGAGTTATTATTTGAAGTTTAACTAATGTAACTAACTATTTAAACTTCACTAACTAATAAAAAATTAGCATCTAATTGAACCTCTAACTAACCATATTATTCTTAATGGAATTCACATCCACGATAATCCTATACACTATGAAGCTTGTACATGGGACATGTTCAAATTTGAGGCTAGGGGTGGACAAAAAACCGCGACCCGACTAAACCAAAGAAAACCGAAAAAAAAAAAAGGGAAATTGGCGGTTTGGATCGGGCCACTGGTTAGTGGGTCTGAAAATTCGGTTTGAATATTGTTAACATAGGCGGGTCCGGGTGGAGAGAATCAGATCGATGGGACCCGAAACCCGCCCACATTAGTAAATCAAGTTTTCGCGTTTAACACTTTTTTTTTGTGATATACACACTCTAAGCTCTTTTTTCGTTTCTTCTTCACACTTTCTCATTTCACCTCAAATCCATAGAGACTGAAACAATCATGGAACATTTTGAAACATAAAACTTATCTTTTTTCATCTTTTTGATCTAATTTCGCTGAAATCAAATGTTATATTTTTAATTTTATTTGAGATTTTTATTTTTTTTCTTACTTTTTATGTTTATTTAAGGTTTGTAACACTTTTATTTTGTGTTTGTTTCATGATTGTCTCATCTCTTATTGCATATTCTTAGAATTTAAATTGCAAAGATTGAATTTGTTACAGATTTTATTTATTATTTCTAACTGAATCGAACCGATTTAAACTGCCTAATAACTCGATTAAACCACAATCCAAACTCGTAAAAAACAATCTCTATTTTACGGACCGATTGAGCCTTATTTTTTTACTCTTCCACTTGATTTGAATGACTACTTTGAACTTGAAACTGTCCAAACCCGCCGTCCACCCCTATTTGAGGCAATATAGAATATTAATACTGGTATTTTTCCGGAAAACACGGGTTGGTGCTGGTTTGACGAAATCATTTTCGTAATAATTAAAATTTTCATCGAGTCAATTTATTACTTTATTATCTAATCCAAAAAAAAAAAAAAAACCATCATTATCCACCTCACATATCATTTGTGTTTCCCAACTGCTCAAAATGAATGGCAAAGATCTCGTGTCTCATGTTTCTGTATACATACGTTTTATCCACGCTTCCATGATTGAAAAAAATTAAATGGGACCGTGTAACATTCTAATACAACAAAAAATAATACAATACAATACAATACAATACAATACAAATTGGAGTATTATTTATAGATAATTAGGATTGAATTCCACTCATCAATCATAATGGTTTGGACCAATAAATATATCCATGAGTGTGACTTTCTAATAAGGGGACAACTTCCAGGAAACTACTACTAATCTGAGTCATTCTCATTACTTTCGTACACCATTTTTAACGTCCATCACAATCATAATCACTAAAACACCCTCCTTTATACTCCAACTCAACAAATATGTGATTAGCTTAGCATAGGACCAAATAGTGTGAAAACTAAGTAACAAATAAAGATATATACCCATTTGGGTATTTAATTTTTTCTTGTAGTTGTAACTTGTAAACCAAATATTCATTCATGATATAATTAGAGAATTAGTCATAAGTCAATGCATGTGTTTGTTTCATCAATCGTCAATCCGACCAAGACAATTTTTAAAAATTTATATTTTATTAAACCTATGTCCTTTTTTAATCGGATTTGCTATATTATTATATCTAATTGAATTTGATGAAATGGTATGTTTGAGCTTAATATAGTTTGCTAAAACCTCCTTATACAATTGGAAGTTAACATGTGAATAGATATAAACAACACTAGTTCATATATGTTACCTATTTGCTAATAAATTATATATAATAGAGAGAGCATTTTATGTAAAATAAGTTTTCAACTTATCTCAACAAATTTATGTAAAATAAGTTTGTAGGATGAGGATGGCCAAACATATTTATAAACTCAACAATCTAAAAATCTGAACAATATGAGACTCCAAACAACTTTTAACATCTACCCCCACGTGTTTAGCGTGGGTCTGAATCCAATTCCTACATTGCAATTGCAATTCTTAATCTTTAATCCTGCAATGTCATGATATCATACATGTTAAATGAATTTGAATCTCATCTCAAAAGTTAATTCAAAAGATAATGGTGTCCAAAATTAACAATTATACACTCAATAGCATGAAAACTTAAGCAATAGGAGACTCCAAGCAACTTTAACATTAATATAAATCAGCTAGATGCAATTTTCCCTATAACTTATAAAAAAAAAAATGAAATTGTAAGCGAAACATGATTAATTTCAGTAAGTTTGATAAATATTTAGCTCATTACCCCACAATAATGTGTGTTTGATGTTCACTCTTGCAAGAAACGTGTTGTGAATATTATATAAACTATTTCTCTGTAATTCTTTGAATTTTAGAATTTTTTTGAATCTTATATGGCCTAGAATATGAAAATTCACCTAATCTTTTGTTTATTCGAAAAGTTTGCAAGAGTGATATCATAAAAGAAGTATTATTTTGTTGATGTACATGTGGGTAAAGGATCAAAATAAAACATCTTTGTATATTGGAGATTAATTTCACCTCTTGTCATGAGATGATTTTATGTTGATTTTGGTATTATATGACTATATGATACGTGTGCGCTTAAGTAATAGTCCTTGCTGAGTCTAAATAAGGATAAGCTAAAGACATATGTCTTGTGTTGGCTACTTTGTCGGACTCTAATTGTATTAATCTTTAAAATACTATATTGTATATAATATTTTGTCTCAAAAAAGAATAATAGTTGTTAATTAATGGTTATTATATTATTGTGTCAAGGCATGATTTGGGCACTTGAGGCAATCAAGGCAAACAAATTAGTTACACCTTACAAAATCTGATAGCAATGGAAATAAAAGACAAAATCCATAAAACAACAAACCAATTAAGGCAGAAATTAACAAAGACGTAGGTGTATAACAGAAAAGCAGCTGGAAGACAAGAATGACCAACAGAAGAATGAATAATTGGAATACCTAACTTACAAATATCGTCCATTAATTATATCATAGACGTTTCCCCAAATTCAGCCACACCCTCAACAACCATTTTATGTTAGATGCAACAATATTCCAATTGAAAAAAAAGCTAATGAATTATGCTCAATGGATAATGAATATTAAAAGATGAATCGATTGAAAGAACTCAAATTTAATTTTTGAGTGAAATATAATTTCTTAGCTAAACTATAATTATATCACTCTTAAAAATCGAAGGGTTAACAAATAAAAAAAAAATCTTAACTACGATTGAAATAACATTTTTTATGTTTGTCCATATTCGAACCATAACACTCCTACCATTATCTGGAATTTTAGATGGCCTTTGAGAGTGACTTGGTCTACCAAAAAAAATATTTCGGTTGGTTTTTATGGGATGTTTCACCACTTAAATTAATCATATTTTTTGAAACACTAATTGTAGTATCTCTCAAACTATTCCCAAAAATTGTGTGGGGTTCAGGAAAAATACAATAGCAGTATTAATAGTTAGTTGATCTAATGGTGATTTGTGTTAGACTTGATAAGGAGAATCATAATTTATTTATTTTTGAATAAATATGGAGAATCACAATTCAATACCCCAACCGTGATAGAAAGGAAACTGAAATTACATGATGACTCCGATTATCTTAGAAAAGGGTGACAATTTGTTGTTCGATTGTGAGGTGAGTAAAATATGATAAAAACTTTTTTTTTATAAATGAAACTCGGATTTTCCAAAAGAAACTTAACCTATGAGAGCTTAATAAGCACTTGAACTCAATTGTTTGGCTATAAAAAGGAAATATATTTATTAACTGGGGAAAAATCGAAAAAGAAAATAAAGTGTAATAGAATAAATAAATGGGGTGCAAAAAGTCATTCCACTTTCTTTTTTCAAACAAATATTCATTCCTTATTTAAGGTCAACAACACACACGTTGGTTGAATGAAAACAAATTGGCCCAAGTATGCGCTCGTTATATAAAAAATTCTCATCCCACTCCCCATAATTCTTTTTCACCCCCCAATATTTCGATTTTTCCCTTATTAAAAAGTTCAGGAAACGTTTTCCGAACTTTTTTTTGCCTTGAAAATGAACTTCAAAATGTGTTTTTCTGAAATTTTTGTTGAATTTGCACTAGAAAAATATCAGAAAATGCATTCCGAACTTTTGAATCAAGGGTAGAATTGGAAACCCGGGGGGGGGGGGGGGGGGGGGGGGCTCGTTATATTAGGAATTACGAATCAGAGCCCAATATGAATTCTATGGTGGAGATACATAATCAGACCCTAATTAAAATTTGAAAATTGCTATCGTATCTAGGCCCCTCTACTTGCTCTCAAGCCCCCATAAAATCCCAAAATATCCTTGAGGTAGTGGTCAAAAAATTCGTCAGGTAGACAACGAAATATAGGGATAAAGATATTGACACAAGATTTCGTCAGGTAGACAACAAAACTATAATGTTGACACAAAATTTCGTCAGGTAGACAACGAAATATAGAGATAAAGATATTGGCACAAGATTTCGTCAGGTAGACAACGAAACTGTGGTTCGGTAGTTTCGAGACGAAAGTAGTGGTTTTTGCGCAAGAACCAGGTTTGACCAATGTTTAGACGTATTTTCGTCGCGTACTCAACGAAATTAAATATCAGAGGCATTTTCGTCACTTTGAGAGGCCCAGGAGTAACATGGGGGGCCTAGATAGCAATTTTCTTAAAATTCTGAACGTCTAAACATTGTATCATGAAAACAAAAACAATTTCTCTTGGTAAATATCTGGGGTCTATATTTAAAGATGGATATACTATCTAGGGGTGTCAAAATAATCTATTATTCATCCAATCCATCCAAAAAAATATATAATTAGTTAACCGATTGGATTGGATCTGGCCATTTAATTAAATGGATGGATTCAATATCCATCCATTATAATTTTAAAATCCAATGGATAATTGATTGTTATCAATTTTAAGTCCAATGGATAACCACTTGTTTAAAAAATAAAATAAAAGAAACAAATAAACAATTCAAAAATAATAAATAAAAAGTTAAAATTGTTAATAATTTTTAGAGATGGATCATTATCAATTTTTTTATATCCAATTACTCGTTACGTAGTGTTTATTTATTTATTTGTTTATATACTTTTTGAATTTTTTTATAGTACAATAAATTTATATAAAAATCAAAACATAAATAATTTATTGTCAAAAAGTATAAAAAAGTTGGAAACAAACCAATAAAAAACTAAATAAAAACTATTTTTTAAAATTAATAACATAATAAAAATTGAAAAAAAAACTTTTCCTAAAAAAACTGAAAAAAAAATTACTAAAAAAAGCAAGTTGTTTTTTTAAAAAAATTTCTAAAATTACTCTGGGTTCCACCGCCAACCATCGGTGCTGGAGCTCACCAAAATGATTTTGGACTTAGTGAAAATTGAAATTTTGTTTGATTGGATTACACGTTAATCTATAAAAAAAAAAATATTAGACTCGCAAAAATTCGCATCCTGCTAACTCAACAGAAACTTCTGCTTCGTTTGTTCGCATCCCGCAAACTCAACAAAAACTTCTTTAGTTTACTTCATGTTTCCAAAGCAACTCGCAACAACAAACTTAACCCCCCAAAGTAATAACGTAGCTCCGCCACTACTTATATACTTGGTAAATTTACCTGAGAGAATCCCACCATGTGTTCCACTGACTTGTTGCTTTTTTATCTTATCTCAAGTAGTCTTAACTTATAGTCCCCTTACATGTATATATTTTAAAGCTTGCTTTTTCATTTCTTTTTATAAAAGTAAACTTGTTCAACACAATTGGGTGTGCAAGCATTTCATGCTTTGGAATGAATGGTTATTACTTCTTAGCGCAAATGTTTAATAGCAGTTCGACAAACATTATCAAGGGCAACCACCTAGACAAGGTTGGTTAAATTGCAAGTCAATGCCATATTTCACAATGAACTAATGAAGGAAGAACAATAAGTTGAGGGTGGTGTATTCGTAATGATCCTGGCCAGTTTATACAGGAACAATTTGGGAAAGAGGTTTGTATTCCATTCTTGAAGCAGAAGCAATGAAGGCAGCAAACAACATGAAATTAGAGCATGCCATATTTGAAAGCGAGTCAGAAATAATATTAATAGTGAATGCTGTGCATAGTAATTGAGCTGATTTTCCTGTTTATTTTATATTCCAACTTTAGTGTGCTTGATTATTTTTAGTATTAAGAATTTGTTAATTTTATATTTCAACTTTGAGACTAACCGTCATGGCCAATTTTTGGGCTACACGTTGTGTTTTTTATTTGATACCTCTTTATATTGACTATTGAGGACTAGTTGTTTGATGAGTTAAATTTGTTTGTGTAAAAAAATACATAAAAATATAATTTTTAATGTTCACTCGTAACTTAAAGACTCATATATTAAAGTTTACTAACTTAGTAATAGTTTCATTTACTATTTTATCGTGTATCGGTCCTTCTTTTTCTCTCCTCATTCAGAGGAAATTCATCATGTTCAAACTCAATATCTTAGTTTATAAGTTAAAGTATCTAAACATATAAATTTTGAATTAAATGATACATAGTAATAAAAAATTAATCTTAAAATGTCAAATGCACAAGTCATAATATAACATACCCTAAAAATACATACTAGTTTTGTTTTTTAACTAAAGCATTAAAATACACTTATTTATTTATGAGATCGAAAATTAATTAAATTTAAATAATTTTTAATAAACATAAATTTAATTTATTTTTGCTTTTGATCAACACATGAAGGAGTACTTAATTTATTAGGTAGCTGAACATTTTTTGTTTGAAATGTAACGAACCAGGCCAAGACCACCTTGAAGGCTATCTTATAGAAGCAATTCTTGTGCAGACTTTAGTATCTAGTCTCACCTTTTTTGATCTCACCACATAAACTATAAATAATATATTTGTTTATAAAATATATATTATTTAATTATTACTTTTTCTTCATTTTCATTTTGTTTTTTTGTGTATATGACCAAAATAAATGTCCAAACTTTTGTGTCCATATAAGAAATATTCATCTTACAACCATATTTTTTTGTCATTTTCCTAAACTAGAACCAGAGGAAAACTTTATCCCACATAAATTGACACTTGCTATAAATAATATATATTTATTTATAAAATATATATTATTTAATTATTACTTTTTCTTCATTTTTACTATAAATAATATATTTATTATAAAATATATATTATTTAATTATTACTTTTTCTTCATTTTTACTTTTCTTTTTGTGTATGACCAAAATAGATGTCCAAACTTTTGTGTCCATATAAAAATTATTCATCTTATAGACCAACAATTTATATTTTTGTCATTTTCCTTAACTAGAAACAGAGCAAAACTTTATCCCACATAAATTGACACTTACTATATAACACAAATTAAATAAATAAATATTATTCATCAATTGATCACAATAATGCTTACAAACTTTTTCATACCACAAACAATCTTCCCAAAGAGCCAGAACAGCCTTTAACTTATACAACTTTCATATATGATACACCTAATTTTTGGCTTAATTGGTATATAAAAAATATAACATATACACAAATTTTGTATAAGACAACAAAAACAATGTAAATGATTATCACATGTATTAAAAGTGTGTGGCACTATGTTGTAAACCACTAATTTTTGCCGACGAAAATTGAATATATATTGTACAGTTTTAAGTATTTAAATGCCTGAAAGACACTCTGGTGGGGTCATAGGGAACCTTGATTTATCTTGACAATAATCATATATCACATGGTTCATACGAACCCACCTATACCTTCTAGCTTCAATTGCATTAAGAGCTTGATATGCAACCCCTTCCCACCAATTTGTTGGGTTAGAGGCACATGTAACTGGTCCTGGAATTCCACATCCTTCAATGTCAAAATCCTTGTAGTAAGCATAGAATGGTGCTTTGCTCCAATTGATTTTCTCTAATCCACCTCTTGTTGCCCAATTATCAGCTTCCCATAATGTTGAAAATACTCCCATTGCTTGCATTTTTGGGTATGGGATTCCCTTTGCTTCATTGTTTTTGTATACTCTTATGGGAACTTCATCAACATAGAACCTACATATGTGTATTCAAGGTTTGAAATTAAGTCTTAGAATGCGATTTTGAACACGACATCAAAGTTTTTTTATATGTCTGCGACTTTTATCGTGACTATTCATCATTGTAGTAGTTTTCGTAAAAATATAAAACGCGATGAAAATTAGATAAAAAGAGTTGAATTTATCCTTAATTTTGTTGTCAACAAATTTAGTGTCGGATTTCACATATTTCTATAATAAATTTCCATTTTCGTTGATTTAATTTAATTTTAATCTATTATAAAATTTGGCCATATCTAAGTCATAATTCTTTAATTCTTTTCAATTTCAAGAGAAACGATTGTTGAGAAACAAAAATGCAACAAAATAAAATTGCTACAACCAACTCATATTTAGTGCATGGTTAATAAATATTAGACTTGTAACATTTACCGTCAATGTAATTTTATTAACAACAAATTTAGACATGCATGATTAATCATTAGTTTCAACTTTCAAGTGTTTAACTACAAGCTTACCCAAAAAAAAAAAAGTGTTTAACTATATGCAGATTAAAACACCCGAAAATCGTATCCAAATTTGTGGTTCGTTAAGTTAACATTATTGATTAGTAAATTTTGACATTCAATGTCCTCATGAGTCTAGCTCAATTGGTAAAGGACATTGCACATTTGTGTAGGGACCGGGGTTCGAACTCGGTATGTCCACTTATTCATATTTACAACTTGAGTGTAATTAAAACCATTATGCTAATCTTATTTTACTTACACAATATGGTGATGATTCCAAAGAATTGAGTAAGTGTGGAAATCAGCAGAAGGATCAAACCAAAGATTAACCCTTTGTTCTCTATCACCTTTTCCATGAGCATAAATATTTGTTTGAACTGTATAAGGTTGTCCAGTACGGTTTCCCAAGAACTCAAAATCCAACTCATCACGAACAGAATCAGTATCAGAGTTCATCTACCACAACCCAACAATTAATTCAGTTTTTGCATCATTTAATTAACTTTCAAACAAAGATTAAGGAAATTAATTTGAACTTACATAAAATGCAGTTACTGTACCAGCAGAATCTCCAGGGACAAGTTTGATCTTCATGCTAACACGACCAAACAAGTATTTCACTTTTGAAGCAAATCCACAACCTATGAAAAAATAATTAAATATTTGTGATAGATGAATAGGTAACATAACTTATCCAAATTATATTAATATAGTATAGCATATGATATACTAGTTATTGAATAATAAAATATCATATAATAAAATTTTGAACATTTTCATTTTTTATATATAAAATAATTACATATAAATAAAAGATAGACAACAGGTAATAAGCTGCGTCGCTAATATATATTATGTTACTTACCGGAGCCTCGGTCAAGGGTCAGTTGGATTGTCCTGCCTTGATCAATTTGCTTGATATGGGGCTCAGACCATGTGACATGAAAATCTTGCCCAAAAGTTGCTGGTCGTGCCCAAACACAAACACAAGATACAAGAATCAACATTAACATAAAAAATGCACCAATGTTTTTAAAAGGGTAAATTATAACCATGGTTTATTATTATGGATGTGTTAGATGAAGAAATATTTGATTGTGGAAAGGAAATGAGGGAAGTGGGTTATATTTATACATGAGATTATGGAAGGAAATTAAAGAAATAATGAAAAAGAAAATAAAAATCAATTAGTTTCATTTTCGCATTGAAATGGAAGATGTTAAAACATAATAACATTGCTTTCTATACAGCTAAGGGCTTGCCGTCATAGGACCTACTTAAACAGTTTGTCTTCTTGCTTGGGCCCTTTAATCCTCTCTGCTCCTAATCATTTTCTGAGCGTGTGCTTCATATTTTTTTATATATAAAAATATATTTTGAATAAAAATGAAGAGCATTTAATGTTTGGATGGGACAAATATTGTTAAACACATTCGACTTCATTACTTTTTCCTAATTTTTATAGGTAAACTAGTCGCCGGCCCGTGCGATGCACGGGTTCGGCGGAACGATATATTAATACCAATCATGATCGCTGCCAATCATGGTCGTTGTTTGAGATTAGGGATACGATATAAAGAGCGGACAGAAAATGTAATTTATATTAAACAAACACAACAATAGAAGTCATAACTGATCACAAACTTGAAATACAAATGAAAACATGCCATATAAATTAGTCACAATGAAATTCATAACATAAAGTGTTGGACTGACTGATAGAAAGCTTTGTGCCCCCCAGACGAAGTAGGTGCAATCAAGGTAGTGCGAACGCCAATAAAAGGAGCATTCTTGAAATGAATAACCTTATTGTTAGATGCTTCTGTAACACCAAATTTAATTGTTATCCCTTCCACCAATCGATGGGTTTTGCATATAGCTGGCCATTGTCCATATATTTGGCAAGATCTTTGAGAACCATCTTCAATATGAAAGAAACAGTCCCACGAATATCCCAACCAATCTATGAGTGTTAGCTAGGTGTCCTTGTTAGGAAGTGCATTCTTACATAAACCACTCTCGGCGGAACGACATATGTATGTCAATCATGATTGTTGCTTTATATTAGCGGTATGATATAAGGTAATTATAGAAATGTTTGATATGAGTTCAAAGACTAAATCATACAAAGGGATTAACCAAATTAAATCAATGAATACAATCTCTATCCAACTAACAATGGCCCGTAGTATTGCACGGCTTTTGTGGAAAGTCATAACAAAGCGAATCAAGTGAAGCATCACACCAAATTTTATAGTGGATTTTTCAAGACCCGTGTCATGTATAAAATTTAATTTTTGCCTAAGAGTATACTTAATATAATCATCATTGATAATGAGATAATACAATACAAAAGTGAACCACTCTATTGTTGGATGGTTCAGTCATATTGAATTTCATAGTTGAGCATTCAAAAACCCATGACATGTATAAAATTTAATTTTACCCCTTTTTTGTACAATTAATATGGTTCTAAAGGACAACTATCAGTTGATCAAAAAGAAAACTTCATTAAGACTTCAAACAAAATAGTTGACATCAAGGACCAAATCAAGTAAAGATAACTACATACATTGGAACTAATCATGCGCCACAAAGTAGTGTTGGCGCATACAAAAAAATAATATTTGATAATGTCAATTATTTGAATGCTCGATTAGGATGAAGTGATTTAGTTGCAAGCATTAAATAATTTAGAGATAGCATCAAGTTACGATTACAAAGTCTAAATTCATAAAAAAGAAAAATATATAGCATAAAAAGGATACATGCTTGTATTAAACAATGAACAAATGATTTTGATCGAGAAAGAGGCAAAGTAGATGAACCAACCCCCACAATCAAGACCACTCCTATGCAATAAATGTCTCTTGGGAGGATTAGAGATATGATACTTGACATAGTGCGCAAAAAATTTAAAACTTTATGTAAATGGGGCGCATAAATTACAAACCTATTTATAAGTAGCACATAAAAGTTAGTTAATTAAATTCGAAACATTAACATATTTAATTAAGAGTTGAATCACCCGTTATAAATATTTATTTAGAAGAGTCATTAAATGCTATAGAAAAGTTTACGATACATCTTTATAGATTAAAATTATACATTCTTAGTTCAAGAGAAGTAGTAGTGTTTTGTTAAGTACACTACAAATCTCTATGCAGACCCATCAATTTTTATTAAGTTAGTAAACTTGTACAGCATAAAATTGACCATGTTATAGTGGTAATTGAACACTCTTAACTTAATAGATTCTTTTAAGTTGCGAGGTAGAAGAGATTCTTAATAGATTCTTTTAATTGAACATCTCTCTTTGGATTGTTATTGATGTGAACCTAAATCAGGCATTAGTAAATAATAGACAAAAACATATCAATATAAAGAATTTTATCCAATCATTCAATACTAAACATAAAGTCTAAAGAGACATTTGGAATATTGTCTCTAGCAAAACAACCATATGGACTTAACCAAACATAAACATCACTATAAAATTTCTCTTAAAACTTTTAGACATTAATTTCAATGTAATCAATCATAAAATTCCATTTAATGGGAAGTGTAAAAAACAAATAGGGTTTTAATGTTTTTGTTAAGGATAAAATTGTAATTTTCAAAAATATTGAGACAAAACTGTAATTTTTAAAAATAGAAGCAAATTTGAAATTTTTAAACTCAATCATAAAATTCCATTTAATGGGAAGTGTAAAAAACAAATAGGGTTTTAATGTTTTTGTTAAGGGTAAAATTGTAATTTTCAAAAATATTGAGACAAAACTGTAATTTTTAAAAATAGAAGCAAATTTGAAATTTTTAAAAAAATCAGGATTCAAAATGCAATTTATAAAAGTACAGGGGTCAAAACGGAAATAATAAAAATGTGGTGTGTAAATGTAAATATATATAAGATACAGGGACAAAATTGTAATTTTATAGACTGATGATGATGTGGCTGGAGTGACGTGGCGGATGATGTGGAAGTTGAGGTGTAAAAGGTGACGTGGCAAGATGATACATGTGGCAAACAATAAATGGATGATATGGATTAAATGATGTCATGATGACATCATTGATGACATATGGTTGTAGGGTTTTCACCAAGTCCTTAGGGTTAACCCTTAAGAACCTTTACTATATTGTAGGATGTAGGGGTGCAAAGAAAATCCGCAACCCGACCTAATTTGAAAAAATCGATAAAAAAAAACAAAAAAAAATGGCTGTTTGGATTGGACTACAGGTTTGCAGATTTGGAAATTCGATTTGAACAGAGTTGATGCAGGTGGGTCCGGGTCCGGGTGAAGAGAACTAAACTGATGGAACCCAAAACCCGCCCGCATAGTGAAAAAAAAATAAAAATTAATCTACTACGCTAGTAATGCCGATGTTAGTGGAATGCATATATGTCATTTTATGGTTTTTAAAAATGCACAAATATCTATTAATTATACTAGTATATTTTTTTTCAAATGGAAGTAATCAATGCATTTCAATTTACATACAAATTTTTACTATCACAATAAAATAGTATCTCTGCATATTCTAGAAATACAAACTCTCTCATTTTTTAAAAATACAAAAATTGCTTTTAATCTTTGCTTTTCATCTAGTATTGTAATGAGACAACCAAGCACAATGAAAGTCATTAAACTGGTTAAGTAGATGAATCACTTCTTCCTCCCATGCTTTTCTCTTCTTCGTAATTATAGTATATTTTGTCTTTGTAAATATCAATTTTTTCTTCATGTTTTGTTATTCTTTATTTTATGTTTTATTTTTCTTTTGTTGATTTGGTGATACATATCAGATATGCAAATGATGATATTGATATTTTAATTTTCGTGTTATGAAAATGGACAAAGACGGATCTCTACATATCAACCGCGGTTTTGAATGGATGAACATTTTGAACCCGAACCCGCCCATACCCGCACGATATCCACCCCTAGGTAAATGTTGGGATACTCACAAAGTGTATGAAGAAATAACAATACCATATGATCATAAATTAGATATATATTCCTAACAAAAATTTTAAGACATTAGATATATGAATCAAGTAGTTGACATTTTTCTACAATCCCGCTCTCCCATTATCCCATAGGTGGAAATCAGAATTCTGATACCATTTGTTAGTAACACTAAGGACATGTTTGGTTTAGAAAAGAAGTTGTGAAAAGAGAAATAGGTAAGAGAGAGTACGAAAAGAGAGAAATATGTAAGAAATAATTTAAGATGTTGATTGATTTAAGAGAAAGATGAAAGAAATAGAAAAGAGTGAAATGTTGATTATTTTCGAAAATGCATAAATACCCTTCAATTTAAAATATCTATCAAATATTTTTTTTAACTCAGTTAATTAATTAATTTATTAAACTACCCCATTTTTTATCCTCATTTTTTATTAATTACTTAGTTTTAAAAATTCTCCACTTGGTTTATCATCAAATCAAACGTAAATCCAATTTACTTGTTTTTATTTAATTCAAAAAAAAAAAAAACTTTTTTATAAAGCAACAAATTCTTGCGTCAAAAAGAATAATACAACAAATCTCAATTTACTCATGTTCTTCAACATCAGCACAACAATAAAAAGGATAATATGGTGAGGGATTTTGTGGTTTCCGATGGGGAGGTTTGCTCTTGGACTTTCTCTTGGCGTCGTAACCTTTTTCATTGAGAGGAAGGTCTTGTAGGTAATCTTATAGAGCTTTTGGAGGCGAAGAGTCTATCGAAGGTGGAGGATTATTGGAGGTGGCGGCCGGGTGAAGAAGGGGAGTTTTCGGTAAAATCAACATATAACTTCCTTTTGGAGGTGTTAGGAAACAATGAAGTGTTGGAGGTAGAAGTGGAGAGTACTTTGGATCAAATTTGGGAAAGCCCGGCTCCTTCAAAAATCGTTGTTTTTTCGTTCGTGGCAACTCCTTTATGATAGAATTCCTATTAGGAGTAATCTTTTGGTCCGTGGTATAATGTCGTTGGAGGTGCCTTGGGAGTGTGTTGGTTGTGTTGGCAAAGTGGAAACATCTCTCCACCTTTTCTTACATTGTCCTAGTGCCATGAAGGTGTGGTTAGAGATTTTCAATTGGTTAGGGATGTGTTTACCCCGATTTTTAGCAAACAACCGCTAGTCTGGTTATTACAAGAAGGATCGACTAGTGAATCCTGGGACATATGGTTTGTGCATATTTGACGAAAATATATTTCATATTTTCTGGGTTAAATCGGATAAATTGATAAAAACAGTAAAATCATCCGACGCAGTCGAATGGATTGTTTAAAAGTAAAATGCTTCAAAGTTAAATTTTGCAGAAAACTTGTAAATGAATTGCAAATAAAGTTTAAAGAAAGACTTTGAAATGTAAAAGCATGCAACAAAGTAAATTGCAGAAAAGGTTTTAAACTTGCAATGAAATAAATTGCAGAAATGATTTAAAGTGCAGAACTTTAAATGGAAAGCAAGTAAAATACTTGGAGAATGTAAATTGCATTCAATAATTGTAAATCGTTTACAAAAGAAAGATTGGTTGCACAGATTCGTACATGTTCCATTTTGCAATCATTTCGCTCGTTGACATGGGTACTCTGAGTTTTGTCGGAATTTGCATGAGAATTGTGAACAACCCGTTTCTCCTATGAAAAACTAATATTTATAGACAAACAGAATAACTGCCAAAACCTACTTAACGTCTAACTAAACTCCACGTGTCTTCGACAATTTGAATTCTTGGACACCTGGCAAGGCTTTCAAACGTTATCCTCTTTGAATAATTTGCTAAGTCCAGAGTATGCTTTTTCCGTACTGCAGAATACGTTATACAAGCAAACACACATATACATACATATATATAATTCGACACATATATAGCAATGTCGAAGCAAACAACATATATTTAATAAAATATGTTCCTGTCGAATTCGACAGCTTCTTCAAGCTCGACAGTGAACTTTAACTAAAAGGCTTTCGACGTCGAATGCCTTAATCTTCTCCTGATTTATTAAACAACTAATTTCCAAGAGAACATTAAATGAGAATTCATCTTCTCTCTCCAATTCATTAATGCCTGTCGAAAATACAGGCTAACAAATTGCCCCCTCAAAAATGCCAATTTTGACTGCATGTCGAATACGAAAGAAGAAATGGCAGTTTTTGAAGATTCTCTTCCTTTTCAACTTCTGCACGTTTACCAAAGACGGCGCAAACGTCACATTAATGTCACATCAATCATGACAAAAATGTAACCGTCAACTCAATCCCTTCAAACCATGATTTCCACTTTTTTAGCACAATAGTGGGACACGTGGCAGGATCGGGACGATTGAGATGGAAAATGGTGGTGCTTCAGTTACCAACTGCATGCAAATCTGCAGAGTCTATAAATAGCAAGCATAGTCCAACACTTTCACTTTTCTGAAATCCTAAACATTGAACTTCCCTTCCATAGAGAGCACTCACGCATTTTTTCCAAAAACAATCAAAACAAACTCCAAATCTTGCATTGTTCTTGTGTTTCTGTTGAATCTAAACCAACCAAAACGATTGTCAATCATTTTCATTCATCATCACCGTTCTTTCCACTGCATTTGAGCAAGAAACAAGTTGATTTTGAAGGTTTTTGAACCTTTGCTACTGTCACCTGTCAAATCACCATAACCTTCAAGAACACCAAGAACACCAAAGAGCATCAATGGCTTCATCTTCTTCCTCCAGAAACGCTGTTCCTATCGCTGCAGATGACAAAGATCTTGTCATGGTTGACGATTCAGTGTTCGTGTCGGAACCTGCCACCACCGCTGTCGAAAGCGCCATATGGGGAAAGGAACTGCTGATTCCTCATAGACTTAAAGGTAAAAATCTTGCCTTTGCAGGCCCTCTTCCTTCGACTACTGATTTTAATGAGGAAGTAAGTAGCATTTTCCCTCTCCATGTCACTTGTGAGCCAAAAATATTTGTCAACTCTGTCTTCGACATGAGTTTCTTTGAATCTGGCTACAAGACCTTTAGATCTGCACCCATAGTGACTGAGAGCTATCTTAAATGGCTCAATAAAGTCGAAAAACAATATGCCACGTTTTGGAAAGAGAGTGGTATATTCGACTTAATCCAGCTGTCGAGAGAAGGACCTAGGTACAATGCAGAAATGCTAATAGCTGCCCTTCATTTTTGGGAAAGTTCTACCAACACTTTTCACCTGAAAGCAGGCATGATGACCCCAACTCTATTCGATGTTGCTGCTATTACTGGCTTGAGACCAACAGGACCCACTTTCGACCCCAAATACACTACCCCAAATCATCAGTTCGACTTTAAAGTCTTATCCTTTTCAGGATTCCTCAAAACTTACCATGACCTCAGTAGTGAAGAGGTTTCACATGAAGAACATATAGCCTTCCTGACTTACTGGCTATCTCATTTTGTCCTTTGCACTTGCTCTCTGCAAGTTGTGAAAAGATTAGTTCCCCTTGCTATTATGCTTCACCAAGGTTTAGATGTAGCTTTAGGAAGGTTCATCTTGGCTTCCCTTTATGATTCCTTAGGACAAGCTAGTGATTTGCTCAAGAAAACTGATAAAGGATCACAGTTAACCCTTTCTGGACCTATTTGGCTTCTACAACTTTGGCTAAATGCCACCTTTGAAACCAATTTCAAACTTTTCCTCCCTACTCACATGGAAATTTCTGTTGCTTCTCGACAATCAGAAGGCGCTAGGTTGGCCTTGTTGAGGCAAAGAGAAACGAACTTGACCACTCAACAGCTCTTTTTCCATTACTTCAAAACTTTGCTCGCCTTCGACGAGATCACTCTTCAAAACACCCCTTTCATTAAAAGAACTATTGGACCAACTTGGTTTAAGAAACCATTTCCTGCAACAAATCCAGATGATGAAGAAGACACCAACAACATTTGGAGAATGTTTTTGAACCCAACAATCCTATCATCAAGGCAAGGGATTGACAAGAGACATTTGGGCTTGGTTGGATACCAACCCAATTTGGTTGCTCGCCAATTTGGCCTAAGTCAGTTCAGGCCAAAGAGTTTGTTCAAGAACAAAGATGATCTTGTTTTGGGCAACTCTGGAATGTCTGTTGATTATTTTGAACGTCGTCTGAAGCTTGCTGACGAACAATCTTACAACCTCACACCTGTTGCCTTTGAGGCCTCTCAATACTGCACCTATGAATTTGCTGCATGGTGGAGCTTGCATTATGAAAGGCATGCCAAGGATGAGAAGCTGCTACTGTGTGCATTGAATGCAGGATTCGACGCTTTGCAGTCGAAGACTCCCAAAGGCAAAGGTAACTTGACTAAAAATAAACAAAGTTATTTTTATAATGTTTGTAAATTTAACTCTTCATTTGATGTTTAATTTTCCTTATTTCGACAGCAGGTGTTTCCAATGTCACAAAGACCAAAGAAACGAACGTCTCTACTGACTCCAGCGCTCCTGCTGTGACTTCAAAGAAATCACTCCCAAATACTGGGGCTAAGGTATCAAATTCAAAACTAGTCTTTTAACTTAGTTTTAATTTTCAAAATTTTTTTTTTTTTACAAAACATTTTTTAACCTTTCGACGCTTAACTTACAATGCAGAGTCGAAAAAGAATCAATGTGACCTCAGAAGAAACTGGAGAACCCACCATTCAAAAGAAACAAAAGAAACTCACCATTCAAGAACCAACAGTAAGGCTTTCGACATACCCTTTCAAGTTCCTTTTTAACTTCAAAGAAATTTTGTGTTAATAAGTCTTAATGTTTCATTTCAGGCCACTGGCAATGTTCAAAAGAAACCCACTGCGGCTGCTCCTAGTGGAGAAGGCCAAAGAGACAAAGGAAAGGCCAACGAAGAAACTAGTGAGGCAAGCATGCCACCAACAAAATCTGATGCTGACAAACCCCCAAAAAAGAGAGTTGACAAGGAAAAGAAGAAGAAGATGAAGAAAGTTAAGTCCAGCTCTAAAGCTTCTGCAGAACCAGAAAAAGAGATTGAGATTACTCCTTTTAATCCTCCTGTCGAAGATCAACCAACACCCCAAGTTGAAAACACCACCACTGAAGTTCCTGCCCCCAGGCAAGAAAATACAAGTTCATGTTCACATGATCTTGGTGCTAAGGTAAAATCTTCTCAACTTTTAAGATTTTGTCAATAGAACAAACTTCTTTTTCTCATAAGTTTTCTCATAACTTCATTTGCCTTGCCTTTCGACAGGATACTAATGATGAAAATGTCAACATGAATGTTGACAATGCAGAAGACCTGACCCAAGGCATTGGTACCAATGATGTCGAGGTCAACCCTAATCAAAGTGACAAAGGTCCAGAGACTGAAGAAAATCCCACCATCAATCTTGATTCTGAAGAAACTATTCTTGATCGTCCTGCTGAATCTACCCATTCGTCAGAAGGTACAGATGTCGAAATGGCTTTCGACAATGAAAGGGAAGAAGTTATGCCAGAGGCTGCTGAAGGAGGTTCTGATATACTCCCAGTTTCTTCAACTTCAAAGTTATCTGCTGACGTTGGGTTGTCAGAGATGCAATTTATAGCCATGAAAGACTCTGATCCTGCTGCAGCACTAAAAATGCTTCTCTCAAGCAAAAGTAACAAAGACAAAAGTGCTTCACATCACAACAGTTCGACAGCTTCTGATTCAGAGATCCATTCGACAGTGAGACAAGACTCCTTGATCCTCAAACTGCATTCAGATTACATTAACAAGGATGTCTTCTCGTTGATTGAAGCCAACCCTAGCAGCGATTTTGCCCACTTAGGCTTTCTGAAGAAGTTTCACAACCCAATGACTGATGGTGCTACCCTTGGTAGGGTTATCCAACTTGAAAACCTTATTGATGGTTTCACCAAAGCCATTCAGAAAAGGCAAAGCAATGCCTCAAAGTTGGAAGCTCAAACTCAAGCCCACGCTGTATTGGTCGAAAAGGCAAAGGCTGCTCAGGCAAATGTCGAACGTCTTGAGAAGGACATTGAGTCGAATGCTGAGATTGCAGGCTATGACAAGGACATTGCTGACTGGGAGAATGAGGTGGTTGATTTGAACTTGAAAATCCAAAGTCTCAATGCCAAGATCACCAGTGCAAAGGCCAAGCGTGAGGAAGCCAAAGCGAATATTTCCAAGGCAACCAAAGCTATGATTGACAAAGAGGCAAATGCTGGCATCAAGTACTTCAGCAA
Organism: Trifolium fragiferum; assembly: GCA_954870985.1. Taxonomy (NCBI): domain Eukaryota; kingdom Viridiplantae; phylum Streptophyta; class Magnoliopsida; order Fabales; family Fabaceae; genus Trifolium; species Trifolium fragiferum. The sequence goes on along the minus strand of OX940792.1, from coordinate 44,199,150 downwards.
TTCTGCAGCCGTCGAAGAAGAAATCAAACTTTTGGAGGATTCCAACATGGTTCTCGATGCAGAGGTTGCCTCATTCAAAAGCCTATATGAAGACTTGAAGAAAAAGTTTTAACTTTGTAATATTTTTAGTTGTTCTTGTTCTTACTTTTTTGCTTCAACTATTTGAACAATTTGTTTATGGTTTTTTGGATTGTAATCTTGACAATGCCCATTTTGTGGTGAATCCTTTTATGATCACCATTTTTCATTATGTCCTAAGTTTTATTCTTCGTTAATTTTTATTTCTTGCAACACTGGTTTATACTTTTTCAAGTATTTGCCATTTATAATTAACGAACGTTGTTCTTCTGTTAATTCTTCAATTTCATAAGCACCATTTGAAAAAACTTGAACAACTTTAAAAGGTCCTTCCCAATTTGGAGACCATTTGCCTAAGACTCTATCTTTTTTATCCATTGGCAAAATAACTTTCCAAACCAAATTTCCAACATTAAAGGTTTTAGACTTAACCTTTTTATTATAAGCTTTAGCAACTCTTTCTTTCAGTCGAGTTAACATCTCTAAAGCTTTTATTCTCTCCTCATCTAAATCAACTAATTCGTCTAACATCATATCCCAATAATGATCCCTTGGGATTTCTGCCTGTCTTTGAATTCTGACTGACTGCAGATGTATTTCGACAGGCAAGACTGCATCATGCCCATATGTTAGTCGAAAGGGTGTGGTGTTAGTTGATTCTTTTGGAGAATTCCTACATGCCCATAAGACTTGGTCTAAAGTCTTGTTCCAATTTCTAGGCTTTTGGGCAATATGCTTTTTAATCAAACCAATAATGATTTTATTGGCAGCTTCTACTTGACCATTTGCTTGGGCATAATATGGTGTAGAGGTCAAGAGTTTAAAACCAGTTTGTTGGGCAAATTCAACCATCTTTCGTCCAGTGAATACTGAACCTTGATCTGTAGTAATAGACTCAAGTATACCAAATCTATAAATAATGTAACTTTGTATAAAACTAATCACTGCTTCTTGGTCAACATTTGGTAATGGAATTGCTTCTATCCATTTGGTGAAATAATCTATACCAACCAAAATATAACGTTGGTTTTTTGACGAACTTGGTTTAATTTCACCAATTAAATCTAAAGCCCATCCTCTAAAAGGCCAAGGTTTTACTATTGAATGGAGTTCACTTGCAGGCACATGTTGTATACCTGAGTGTCTTTGGCATTCTTGACAACCTTTGGCAAACTCTATACAGTCCTTTAGAATTGTTGGCCAATACACACCTTGTCGAAATAACAACCATTTCATTTTGTGGCCTGCCTGATGAGATCCACATGCACCACTGTGCACATCTGATATAGTCAAATAAGCTTCAGTTTCACTTAAACATTTTAGCAAAACTCCCTCAGGTGTTTTCTTCATCAGTTCATTACCAATGATAACATAACTCAAGGCTCTATATTTGATTTTTCTATTGGTCGTTCCATTTGGATCTTTCAAATATTCGACAAGTTGTTTTCTCCAATCATTGTCAGATAGATTGTCAATGGCAAAAATTTCAAAAATTTCTGAATTTTCGTCATAGTCATAGATGGTGTCTTGACCACTGTCTTGTGGTAAGTCTGCCCCCACAAGTTTTGGCATTGACAATTCTAATGAAGGAGGTTGATCAATAATGAGTTTATCTTTAATTTCAATTAACTCTTCTAGTTTTTCACTAGAGATTTTATAACCAGAAGCTATTTGAGCCAAATCATTGGCTTCTTGATTTTCTATACGAGGTGCATGTTCAAAGATAACTTGGTCGAAACGTTTTAGCAAAGCAATTGCTATGACAAAATACTTCATCAAGTGTTCTTTTATGCATTTGTATTCTTTTGTCAATTGTTTCAATACCAATTCTGAATCACCTCTGATCAAAATATTTTTTGCCCCCAAGTCTTATAAAATTTACAGGCCTGTTATCAAAGCCTCATATTCTGCTTCATTATTTGAGCAGAACCCATTGATTTTATATTTGAACTTGGTGGGAATTTTGGAGGGAGAAATGATTAAAATCCCAATTCCAACTCCATGTTTATGTTTAGAACCATCAAAATATAATTCCCAAGGTTCTGAATCTACATAGTTCTGTGGAGTTTCTAGTGCAGAATGATCCACTATGAAATCAGCCACAATTTGGCCTTTAACTGCCTTTAAAGGTTTGTAAGTTAGTGAATATTCTGTCAAGGCTAAAGCCCATTTTCCAATTCGACTATGCAGGATTGGTTTAGATAGCATGTGCTTAATGATATCACAATGAGAATAAACAAAAACATCAACAGGCTTTATATAATGCTTGAGTTTCATAAAAGAGAAATACAAACATAAGCATAATTTTTCAATACTACTATATCTAGTTTCAGCATCATTCAAAACCCTACTTAAGTAATAAATGGCTTTTTCTTCGCCATTTTCATCTTCCTGAGCAAGCATACTACCCAGTGTCGAATCAGATGCTGATATATACAACTTCATGAATTTGTTCCTTATTGGAGGCATTAACATTGGTGGATTCGACAAATAACTCTTGATTTCGTCGAAAGCTTGTTGTTGATCTTGCCCCCAAGTGAAAACACTTTCTTTCTTGAGTCGAAGTAATGGTGAAAACGGTTGAGCTTTACCACTTAAATTTGAGATGAATCTCCTCAAGAAATTGATTTTCCCAAGTAAGGACTGAAGTTGCTTTTTTGTAGTTGGAGATTTGGTCTCCATAATAGCCTTTGTTTTGTTTTGATTTATTTCAATGCCCTTTTTGTGCACAACAAACCCAAGGAAATCTCCTGCATTAACACAAAAAGCACATTTTAATGGATTCATTTTTAATCCATATTTCCTCATCTTTTCAAAAGACTTTCTCAAATGATCTAAATGATCATCATTCGACGAGGATTTGACAACTATGTCATCAATATACACTTGCATGAAAGTGTCTATGTATTCATGAAAAATTAAATTCATTGCTCTTTGATAAGTGGCCCCAGCATTTTTCAAGCCAAAGGGCATTACTACCCATTCATATGTGCCTAATGCTCCTGGGCACCTAAAGGCAGTTTTGGGTATATCATTTTCAGCAATGAAAATTTGGTTATATCCAGAATAACCATCTAACATACTTAAATATTCAAACCCAGCTGCTGAGTCTATTAACATTTCTGCCACAGGCATAGGATATTCGTCTTTTGGTGTAGCATTATTTAAATCTCTAAAGTCTATGCATACTCTAAGAGAACCATTTTTCTTAATCACAGGCACTATATTTGCTAACCATTCGACATACCTTGCAGTTCTGATGAATTTGCTCCTTAGCAGCCTTTCAATTTCTTCTTTGATCTTCGACATGATTTCTGGTGCGAATCTCATAGGCAATTGTTTCACTGGCTTTTTATCTGGTCGAACTGGTAATTCATGTTCCACCAACTTTCTGCTCAGACTTGGCATTTCGTTGTAGTCCCAAGCAAAACAATCTTTAAATTCCACCAGGAGTTGCACCACTTTTGCCTTCAGATCAGGAGGAATGTTTGCACTTATGTACGTTGGTCTTTTTGTCAGACCATCTCCAAGGTCAATTTCTTGCAAAGGATCCTGGGCTTGCATCTTGTGACTTTGACTGATTGGATCTTTTTCAAATCCTAGGGGTTCGTCATCGTAGATGCAATCCAGCTTTTGCATTTCTGGCTTTGGTTTGCCAAATTTTATATCATTGGCTGCAACAGCCATATTTTCTGATAATGAATTGGCTTCCAAAGCCATTTTGATTCTGTTTTCAGCCATATAGGCCGAAATCTTTGCCCAAGTTTGGGACTCAGACATAGTAATCTTCGTTGATGTCCCACCCAGTTGGGTAGTTCTGGCCTTCATATTCGCCATATTCAATATCTCCATCTTCAGTTTCCCACAAAAAACCATGTGTGGGGTCTAGCTTGACTGAATGGTGAACATTTCTCACCGAACGATATGCAAAATCCCTTTCAGTGCATGGCGAGATAGTTGCCAATTTTTTGTCGAATGAGTGCTTGGTAAGTTGATGAACTTCAGTTTTGAAGTAGCTTTGGTCTGCTTCCACATTTTCAACAATACCATCATCTCGCCAGATAATCAGGCGTTGGTGCAAGGTAGATGGGACTGCCCCCACGCCATGAATCCACTCTCGTCCTAGGAGCAGATTGTAGTTTGCCTTAGAGGCCACAACCAAAAATAAGGTTGGCCTAGTAGTACTTCCAACAACCACATCCACCTGGATTGCTCCTAATGACAAACCAGTTTCACCCTCATAATTCGACAGAACTATGTTGTGAGGATGCAGATCCACCAAAGATTTCCCAATCTTTTTCAGCAGGAACTCTGGCATTAGGTTAACAGCAGCGCCACCATCAATCAGTACTTTGTTGATCCCTACATTATTCACTTTAGCCTGTATGAAGAGAGGCTTCAAGTGATTTTTCATGCCTTCATCTGGCCTCTCAAATGTGGCCATTTGGTCCTCCAAAGCACCGTTGTTCATAACGTAGTAACAGACTGGCCTGTGAAGGGCCATTTGCATTCCAGATTCTTCTTCTTCATCTGTTATTTCAGAACAGACGTCGAACTCCCTTGGCAGAATTGACACAACATTCACTATTATGTCGAGATCAGGTTCAGAATCCAGAAAATCATCAGCTTCCATGTGTTCGTCTTCGACATCATCAGCAACTGAAGACTTTATTTTTGGTTCAACTAACCTTTCGCTCATTGGCTTCTTAGCCAATTCCACAGGCTTCTTTCCCTTACCATCAGCAGTAATCTGGGAACTTTGAGCAGCCAACTTTTTCTAGCGTTGATATCTACGCCATTGAGATCTTGTCATGGGGTTCTTCCCTTTGTAGTTATTCCTGTAATCATACTTCCTTGATTCAGAATCTTTCTTGGGATTAGAGTTACTGGAACTTCCTTTTTCAAAATTCCTTTGGCCAAAGACCATGTTTCTCCCATGAACCCACTGATTGACAGGTGTCCTGTTTGAGGGGACAAAAGATTTTTGTGGTCCCAACCTTTGATGCACAGGTGCCTGTTGGCTATTCAGAATGTTGGAATATGTTGGCCTTTTATTTGGCCAATTGTTTCTGCCCTGACTATGAGGCAAAAATTTGGTGAGGCCTGCAGCAGCCTTTTTGTCGAACATGGCACTACAGTGAGGACATAATGTAGCTTCGCCATCATTCTCTTTGCAGCGTTGAAGGAAATCTAACAATTTCTCTCCAGCCTGTGGATACACTTCTTCCACTTTGTTTTCATATTCTTCTTCAGGAATGGAAACCAATTGCCCCCCTTCAGTGAGGTTCAATGCTTCCAACATCAGGCATTTAAATGGCTCTGTGTAGGCAGCATCAGCAATCTGCAATGGATTTTCGTCCACCTGCTGTTTGGATTTTGGCTTTTCGCCAAATTTGAGTCTTCCTTCCTGCAGGGCTTTCTGGACCAGATCCCTGAAAAGAACACATTGTGAGGTTTTATGACCCAAGAAATTATGATATTTGCAAAAACCTCTTTTCTTACGTTGTTCCAAAGGTGGAACTTTTAAACCTTTTGGCACAATTATTTGGCCATCAGTAACCAATAAGTCAAAAATTTCATCACATTTAGTAATGTCGAACGTATATGTCTCAGCAACAAATCTATCATTTTTTGGTTCGACAGGATTATTTCCATTTGATGGTTTTAACATTTTACAAGTATAGGGAGGTCCTGGTTTTAATTCAGCAATATTAACCTCATTATTTTCTATGTAATCCTGACCATCGTCGAACTCATTTTCACTTTCATAAGTTTCTATATACGCTACTTTTTCTTTTTTATGAAATTTAGAATTTCTGACTTTTTCAGCCCTGAGGCGTTCGACCTGTCGAACACGATCTGCTAACTGGGCCATATCTCTTAAATGCTGAGTATCTAACTTTTTCCTAATGGAATAGTCAAGGCCACCAGCAGCCATTTCAACCAATTCATGTTCAGGCACTTGAGTAAAGCACCTTGCCTTAAGAAGGCGAAACCTATTCAAATAATCATCAATGGCCTCTGAAGTTTTACGTTTCATACTGGCTAATTCTTTGAGGCTAATCCTAGATTGTCCCATATAAAATTGTTCATGAAATAGCCTTTCTAACTGAGTCCAATTATGAATTGAATGAGGGGGAAGTGTGGTGAACCACGTAAAAGCATTCTTTGTGAGGGAATTGGGGAAGAATTTCATCCTCAAATCTTCATTATTTGCTAAATTCCCTGCTTCTGCCATATATCTGGCAATGTGTTCGACAGTAGATTCATTCGTATCACCAGCAAATTTTGTAAATTTGGGGATTTTCCACCCCCTTGGAAGTTCTGCCTGCAAAACATATTCAGACAATGCTGACACGAAATTTGGCCTATGCAATCCTATATTCAAACCATTTTGGGCCAAGATATTTTCTACTAAGTTGGCCAAGTTGTTCTACCCTGCTATGTTATCTTGTCGAACGTTCCTAAGAACATTATCAGCATTTTGGTTTCTATTAACCAATACCACTTCTTGTTCTGGCTGTTCTCCTTCAATACGCAGTGGTTGGGCTTGAACTTCTGGTCGAATTTCTGGGTTTGCACGAGGAACCCTTTGGTTATTTGGAGCATCAGGGGCTCCAAAAAAGTCTGCCATCCTCCCCATTTGATTAGCTAATAACAGATAACTATCATTGGTCGTCTGTAACATGGGATTAAAAATTGTGCCAATCTGTTGGGTCAACGCATTCACCATATCATGGTTGCTCTCATCCATTTGTTGCCTTAATACTGCCATAGAGTTATTTGTCAAGTTTAGAGAATTTCCTCTATTTCCCATCGCAGAAGACGAGGGAGAACTTTCTATTGAAGGCCAATTATACAGGTTTGCCATCGTTGTTGTTGGCATTCCAAATTGTGGGTTTCTAGGCAACCAGGGTGGTCTTGACGGTGTTCCACCAACTTGACTACCGTCTGTGTATCCATGTGTGTGTGATACGTTTGTTGGTATGGATGACATGTTCGGTTGTGTCATTGCTGCACCGTTAGGATTTGGAGGAGGGACTCCTCCTATCATACTTGAAGTAACGACAGGCATTGTTGATCCACTGGCGTTTGCGCCAACGGTACTAGAATTCGTCGCAGGGTTCGAATTTCCGCCATTATTATTATTATTATTATTATTATTATTATTATTATTATTATTATTATTATTTGGGATACTTTCAGAATTTGTAGAATTCAATGCAGGACCTGTTGGCCCACCAGTAGAATTGGCGTTAGAAACACCAGACGCTGGCTGACTAGGTTGCCCTGCCACATTCTGGGGATTTGGAACCAGATTCGTTTCTGTTCCATTATTATTGTTATTATTCGCAGAATTGCTTGGTGGTCTCACCATTCTAGTACGAGTACGAGTTGGTATTTTTGAGAAATCTGGGAGAGATTTACCACTCCTTAAATGCATATAAAATTACACACACAATCAAATTTCAACACCAAAAACAATTTTGCAAAAAGTTTCAAAAATAAACAAAATAAATCACACAAACCAATAGTCCCACTGGGCGTGCCAATTTGTTTACCCCGATTTTTAGCAAACAACCGCTAGTCTGGTTATTACAAGAAGGATCGACTAGTGAATCCTGGGACATATGGTTTGTGCATATTTGAGGAAAACATATTTCATATTTTCTGGGTTAAATCGGATAAATTGATAAAAACAGTAAAATCATCCGACGCAGTCGAATGGATTGTTTAAAAGTAAAATGCTTCAAAGTTAAATTTTGCAGAAAACTTGTAAATGAATTGCAAATAAAGTTTAAAGAAAGACTTTGAAATGTAAAAGCATGCAACAAAGTAAATTGCAGAAAAGGTTTTAAACTTGCAATGAAATAAATTGCAGAAATGATTTAAAGTGCAGAACTTTAAATGGAAAGCAAGTAAAATACTTGGAGAATGTAAATTGCATTCAATAATTGTAAATCGTTTACAAAAGAAAGATTGGTTGCACAGATTCGTACATGTTCCATTTTGCACTCATTTCGCTCGTTGACATGGGTACTCTGAGTTTTGTCGGAATTTGCATGAGAATTGTGAACAACCCGTTTCTCCTATGAAAAACTAATATTTATAGACAAACAGAATAACTGCCAAAACCTACTTAACGTCTAACTAAACTCCACGTGTCTTCGACAATTTGAATTCTTGGACACCTGGCAAGGCTTTCAAACGTTATCCTCTTTGAATAATTTGCTAAGTCCAGAGTATGCTTTCTCCGTACTGCAGAATACGTTATACAAGCAAACACACATATACATACATATATATAATTCGACACATATATAGCAATGTCGAAGCAAACAACATATATTTAATAAAATATGTTCCTGTCGAATTCGACAGCTTCTTCAAGCTCGACAGTGAACTTTAACTAAAAGGCTTTCGACGTCGAATGCCTTAATCTTCTCCTGATTTATTAAACAACTAATTTCCAAGAGAACATTAAATAAGAATTCATCTTCTCTCTCCAATTCATTAATGCCTCTCGAAAATACAGGCTAACAGGATGTCGATAGTGATTCCTCCCTCCTTATCTTGTTTGTTTGCTTTGTTTAAAGGATACGCGAGAAATGCTAAAATTCGAAGAGGTTTCATTTTGATTTGGCATGCATCTCTTTGGGCTATTTGGAAGGCGCGAAATAGTGCAATTTTTGCAAATGGGAATTTTCAACCTATGGAGATTGTTGATGATATAAAGGTTTTAAGTTGGAAGTGGAGTTTATCTCGTTTAAAGGTTACCCCGTGTATGTTTTATGAATGGACTTGGGATCCCGGAGATTGTCTTATGCGTTATTTCTTTGGGGTTGGTTTTTAGTTTTATTTGGCTTTTTTGGTTGTTGTTGTTGTTGTAGTGGGAAGGCGCCTATGTGATGTACAGGAGGCATTTTCCCTTTCTTTTGTTTTAAGGGCTCGTCCCTTTGTACTTGTTGCTACCTTAGCTCCCCTTGTACTCCTTGTAAAGGTGGAAGCCTCAATAATATTTGCCGATTCAAAAAAAAAAAAATCTTTTAAGAAATCATCGACTTCAAAATGGAGTGAGCAAAATGGCTTCAACTTATGCAATTGTTGCTTATATTTTGTGTAGTTATAAGCCTGTAATGGAATGGAGGTTTGATGCTATGGCTGTGAATGAATCATGATTAAGAAGAGAAAAGGGTATTAGTGGAAATACAGAAAAATTTGCTTTCTCCTTCATTTCTTCGCTCATTAGCGGAGACTAGCAAAAGTGGTGGACCCCACCATATTTCAGTCTTTCTTTCATGTTTTTTTGATGCACCAAACGAGAGAAAGTGTCTATTTCTCATCTCTTTCTCTCTTCCCTTATTCTCTCTTTCCTATTTCTTTTAAAACAAACACAGGCTAAGAGAGTAGTGGAAGAAATAGTGAGTTAGTGTTCTAGAACTAGGGGTGAGCACCGGTCGGGTTCGGTCGGATTCAGGCCAAAAATTGTTAATTCGATAAAAACTGCGGCCTCTTAATTTGGATCCAATTCCGACCATCTATATCTTCGATTTGTTCGGGTGTCGGGTCATACGAGTGACGGGTTTACCGGGTCGGTTTTAACAAGTTAGATTGAAACTTAGTTGTTAAATCTAAAACTTCATTGATCAAAAATTATTATTTTTCATCAAATAGTTCAATATTTTATACACGCTGCAACAAATGATACAATAAAAATGAGGAGATGTAGTTACTTTGTTTCAAATTTGTAAATTCAACGACAATAATAGACTGTAAATGATAAATTAAAATTAATATAAATCTAGAATATTATCTTTCAAATCTTATTTATTAACATATTAAAAGCATAAGCTTGTAAAATATAATATTTTTCTTCACTATCAAAGATGAATAAAATTAACAAAGCAAAGAGTATAAGCAATTAAGAGAGAGAAGAGATGCTCAAAACTGGAAAAAAAAAATAATTTATATTTTAGTAATTGTTCGGTCGGTTTCGGTTATGAATAGATGAATTTTTAGAGACCCGCATCCGCTCGTATACAACCGTTCATGACTGGTTTTTCTCAATGGTTGACCCGAAACCCGACCCACACCGACTGAGTGCTTCCATATATTGGCGGTTATGTCGGTTTCGAGTCGGGTTGCATATTTGTGCTCACCCCTATCTAGAACCACAAAAGAGATGTTACATTTTCATCCAAAATTTTAACAAATTATGCTACGTTCTTATAAATGAAACACATTTTCTGAGTATTACCACTGACGATCACTTGTCTAGGTGTCCAAGAACAACAAGCCCAATTAGCAAAAATCACAAAAGGGTTTAGAAAAAACCAAAACTAAATATCCATCCTAATCAAGGTTGTCAGAATCGAGTTTTTATTTTAATTTATTTTATATAGATGAATTTGACACATAAACTCGAATTGTAAATTCGTCTGAGTTTACCTAAAATTAAAATAATATTAAACTTATTATTATTATTATTATTATTATTATTATTATTATTATTATTATTATTATTATTATTATATAATACTATAAACATGTCAATATTTCAAAAAGTTAAGATAATTATAAAGTCAAAATAAAACTAATCTCCATATAAATAGCATCATGCATGTCCATAAACTTGCATTAAATATCCTAACAAAATCATGTAAACATCCAAATAGCAATCCAAAACAAGAAGATTCATAGGTTTCTAACTTAATTATATTTTCCTACAAAGCTACAACATCATCTTCATCACTATATTCATCTTCAACATCACTATAATAAGATAGTGAAATGAAGAAGGTGAAATGAATAATTATTTATTTGAGAGAGATAGATGTAAACGTTTCAGCTTCTATACACAATAGGGTTTTTTTTTTTTTTTTTTTTTTCAAAACGTGTAGGACAAGTTTGTTAATTGGGCCAAAAAAATTGAAATTGAGCCATAAAAATTTGAAGAGGTAAACTCAGAAAAACACGTAAACTCGTCAGAGTTTACCCGAGTTTAGTGTTTTCACACCAAGTTAACTCGATTAAACTCATTTTTTCTGCGATTTTACCAAAAAAAAATGAGTTTACATGCAAATTAACATGTTTTTAACAACCATATCCTAATTAAAATATTTTATATGTGTTTTATCTTTTATATATATGTAACATTTAATTTATTCATGATAATGTTTTATCTCAATACATATTCAATCTCAATGTTAGTTTTACTTTGTAACTTTAAAAATTCACTATTTTGAACATTGGTGAGGGAAGGAGCGTTGGTTTGCAATGAACTTAATCGTATTATTATAAACAATCGTACTCAATACAGCTGACAGGCCTAACAATGTTACTTAATTATGAGCTTTGCTGTTATCTTTAATTTTCCTTGGTCTCTAATAATTTGATGGTCCTGTATAGTTTAATTTAAAGCGACGCCATTAATTCATACTACTAATTATTGGCTCAGGTTAACTTTTATATTTTTTACAAAGTAAATTATACAAATTTAATTATTTTATTATAATTAATTACATAATTAGTATCTCAAGAGCACCGGTAAGTTCAATAGTCGAAAACCAAAACTCACTACTTAAAAAATATTTTAAGCTGCTTGTATATACTTAAATATTGAAAATTTTGTTTTATCCAATGGAGTCCAAGTCAAAAGCTAAATTTCTGTATTTTGAATGATTATGCTGTTAGAAATGGTTTGACAAAAGAAATAAAACTTGACCATAATTTATTTTTTTTGAATGGCTAAAAACTTGACCATAGTACTACGTACGTAGTACCAAAGAAGCAGTAATTGATTGGGTTGCCCCCATTCTTCCAACCTTTTTAATATCATGTACATTTTTCCTTATTGAACCAAAATTGCGGTTACAATAGTAAGGTATAGTACCTAATCCATGATTATCCACACGAGATTAGTTTGAGACTTGTCAAAATCTGACAGATGTAATAGCCTTGAATATCATTAAATCTTAGTGTTTTAGGAATTTCTATTGGCTAGAGTGCTAGACACATAACTTTCAGTACATAGACGGTGCAACCCACTGTTTTGAGAATTTAAAATGACTTAAAAATCCCTCTTTTGATTTCTTATAATTGATGATTGTTTTTCTAATGAGATGAGTTATTATGCATAAGCTTATTCTTTATACATGGTGTATAAATAAATTTCTATTATCTGATTGTATTTTACATTCTCACACGTTCATCTCACTCGCTCGCTCAACTGATTTGGAGTTGAAATTGCAGTGAATGAAAAATCGATTGAACTTTTCTGTAAGCGTATCAATTACTCGACGCCAAAATCATTTTGTTGTGGAATTGTTTCACATTAGATGTACTTAATCATGCTAAAACCATTTTGTTGTGAAATGATTTCAGAGGGTTTTACTACAAAACTATTTTACTGTGAAATGGTATGAGATGTTATTTATGCATGCTGCATAAGCAATTTGTTTATGCACCATAACTGGACCATTCATGCATTATTTAGAAAATTCCTCATTTCTTGGGAGATATTTTTCGGTGAACAAATTCTATCAAAAAATATATATTCCAATTATCTTAATCTTATTAATTGTTTTTAATAGTATATACTTCTTTAGAACTATGCGGAGAGAAGGGCTTGGATTGTCTGTTGTAATTACTGTAGCGAAATCGTATCATAAATAGAGATAATATGCAGCGAAATTTTAACAAAATTTCCCATCAATGGATCCTTGTGAATGAACATAATCAAGGTTTAGATTATAACTTTTAGTATAGCAAATCTTGTGCTCGAAAATTGATCACAAGCGCCACGAAATCGCAGCACCTCTAGCCTGTCCACATGAACAATCCTTCAACTTTCAATGCTAGCTGCTACAAGATGAAGGCTGAGGGAATTAGGTTAGGATTTCAGAGAACTTTTTTTTCTCCAAAATTTAGAGTGTCTAGTAAGAGTGACCAACTCAACTCTACAAGATTCTATTTATAGAGTTTCTTGTGTGGTCTTCAAGTCAAATGTTTATTGGTCTTCACAAGCCCAATAACCATTTATTACTAATCGCACCCCAACCAAATAAGTCTTACTTATTTTCTCCCTTCTTGATTGTCCTTATGTGTGTGACCCTGTAGGTTCTTATGACGTTGTCAATAATATTAATCTTAATATTATAAACAGTGAGCGGTATCTAGCAACACATCACTGCTACCCAAGTCACAAGAATGTCACGTGATCTGACAAACCTTTCCGTGATAAATATCTTGTGTATAATTGCCCTTTTACCCTTATCTCTATATTGAACACAAGACATAGTACGTCACCCTTGTTAAGTTTAATATTGGGCCCTTAGACATATCTCCTGTTATATAGGAGGGGTAAATTCCATCTAGGTCACTCATGTCCCTCAGCATGCTTTGTTAAGCACCCATCAACTGTCTTTATGATCATCCTGTTACGGACAACGTTTGATCAACAATAAAATATTTAACTCCACATCTAGGGTCCATAGTGGTTTCAGATCGAAGGGTGGAATACACCACTTATCACTATGAGAATATCTTATGACATTTCATAACATACTATGTAGTATTCTCATGGTGGGTCAATCCGATATAAATGTTATCCCTAACATTCATACCTATGTGAAGACTTGATAACTACTTATCTATGATCCGTGAGATGTGATCATCAGTCTACCAACATAATAGTCTCTATGCTTTAATGTTATCCCAATTCACAATAAAACTTGACTACTGATATTTTAAGAATAGTGTTTTCATGTTAATGGATTCTCACAATTAAGTCATACTTAACGTTCCATTTAACGAACTAACTATTCTAGGGACTCTATTATTTTAACACATAAACATAATAAAGAAAAAGCCTTTATTTAATAAATAAATTATTCAATACAATTTCCAAACAATTATAAATAATTGGCGTTTAGGGCTTACACCAACAATTACAACACGCAGTTTCACACATTTCCAAATTCTAACAACAATTGGAGCATTTAGATTGATGCAATTATAAAATTGTCATAAATATTTCCGGTCATACGCTTTGGATCAAATGGTTCAAATTTAAAACTACGTGAAAATTGTGTCTTTTACATCAGCATTAAATTTTTCTGTGTTCCAGAGAAGAGTCACCATCTATCATAATGCATAGATAGAACTAAGAAATATACCGTATCTGTTAGAAATAAACTACAAGAGCTAAAACATAGAGATATAGAGAATGAGAATATGTATTCAACTTTTTGCTTGTGTGTATCTTTACAAATAACAAGAGTCTTATTTATAAGACATAAATAAAGAAGTTGATAATCATAGACTTTTAAAGACTACTCACTTAGTGAAAGTTATTTAATATAAGGAATGAAAGTTATTTAATATCTAATCTCATCAATGTTGAAGCTCGATCTTTGATTTGGTTCCGAGTCTCTATGGCGGTGGTTCTTGCCTTTGTCGGAGGTGTAATTTAATGGTGATGGTCTCGCCTCTATTGTCGTCTAATTATTTGTGTCTCCTTCTGTCTGACAAAGAAACTTTTTGACTTGAAATGAATGATTTACTTGCCGATATTTTTCAGGGAGTTTGGTACTTGAATGCGGTCGATTCATTCGCCAATTTTTATACTCTAAACCAAAGTAATTAAAATCGGACTATACCGACTTGTTGAATCGGTAACTAGACCTCTATTCGGTCTGGTTGGCCTTGAAAAATGCGAAGCAAAAAAATCGGGATATAAACTAGAAAAATTGGCAGATTGGCCGGTTTTACTCATTGAGCCATCGTTTGCAATTTTTAAATAAAAAAAATGGGTAGTTTTAAATAAAGTAAGTTGCTTGATATTCCTCCTTCTCAATTCATCTTCTTAATTACAGTTGAAGAGAAATCAAATTAGAAATCAAATTATCCCTTCATCTCATTCTTTTGTCGTTTGGCGTCTGATGCTTAGGAAAGTGCCGACGGATGAGAGTCTACGAACTCGGGGCTGTGTAATTGTGTCGATGTCTCTGTTGTGTTGTAGGGATAATGTTTCTTCGGGGCATTTATTTTTTCAGTGTTCATTTGATGTTTCTATATGGAATTGGGTAAGCTCTATATTTGAAGTCACCCTTGATCACTCATCTTTAGAGAGTCTTCTTCCTGGTCTCGACTCTTCACTCTGTTCACACTTTATGGATGGCAAGAAATGACATTCTATTTAATAACTCCAAGATTAGCTTGCATGCTGCTATTGCGAAGGTTTGAACGACAGCTGCTTTGAGTGCTACAACCTTGAATACTATGGATAATCCTGCTACTGCTAATGATCCAGCAGCCTCATTTATTGATGCCGCGACTGCTGGTGGCATTGAAAGTCGTGTGCTGAATCAGATGCAGCTGGCACGCCGTCCAGTTCGGATGAAAAACAGTGTTCCGGTGACTTGGAAGGCTCCGATGGCACCTTGGTTGAAGACAAATACAGATGGTTCGATGAAAGATAATATGACTGCTTGTGGTGCCATTTTTTGTGATCATACAGGTGGTTTTTGGGTGGCTTCTCTTGCCGTCTTCATGTTCCTTCGTTGTTACACTCAGAGCTCTTGGCTATTATTATTGTGATTGAACAAGCACACCATCATGGCTGGCTACATGTTTGGATTGAAAGCAATTCGCGGATTCCCATCCAAGCAACGAAGGATCACTCGATTGTTCCGTGGGACCTTCGCAACCGATTGTCAAATTACTTTGCTTTGAATATGCATCTCTTTTTCTCTCACACCTTCCGGGAAGGAAACATGTGCAGACAACCAGACTTCATTGGTGGTCCACTTTACCGCACTTTGGTTATGATGATTTTATCATGGACCGTCGTGGTTATGCTCGCGTCTGACTTGCCCCCCCCCCCCAATCTTGTATTCCTTTTTTTATTTTTTATTTTATTTTTTATATATAATATATTATGACCACTTGGCAAAGGATGAGGGTTTACGAGGGATGCCAACCTAGTTGGGATCCTTTCTAAATCGTTGGATATCATTATACTTTTAGTTCACAAAAAAAAATTTTAAAATTAAAATGATCTGTATTATTTAAATATATCGTGGTAAACTTCTATTGACTTTTATTTATAATTTATAAAATATTGTTAAAATATAAATGACGTAGTGTACCAAAAAAAAATATAATAAGTGATGCTATTCTACTATTTTTTTGTAAAACTTATTAAATTAAGTAAAAAAAATTATTAAAGTAATTGTCCCATGTATGATTTTTGTGTAATAAATTATAATTAATAATAACAAATATTTATTATTCAATTCTTTTTTTATTAAATCAATTGTCCTGTGTATGATTAAATTTTTTTATTAAAATAATTGTCCCGTATATTATTATAATATAGGCTTAATTATTCATTTGGTCCCTTATCTTTAATTTACTTCTCAATTTGATCCCTTATATTTTAAATGTCTCAATTTGGTCCCTTATCTTTTAAAAGTCTCAATTTGGTCCCTTATCTTTTCTGCAGTTCTCAATTTGGTCCCTTATCTTTTCTGCAGTTCTCAATTTGGTCGCTTGTCTTTCTCAATTTGGACACGTGGCACACTTTGGACAGATGACACGTGTCCAAATTTAAAGGTAATAGTGAAAAATTTGATGGGAGGGACCAAATTGAGAACTTCAGAAAAGATAAGGGACCAAATTGAGACGTTTAAAAGATAAGGGACCAAATTGAGAACTAAATTAAAGATAAGGGACCAAATTAGTAATTAAGCCTATAATATATATTCATCAACAATTGTTCAGTGTATTATTATAATATATTATTCAATTCCTTTTATTAATAAAGCAATTGTCCCGTGTATGATTAATTTTTTTATTAAAATAATTTTCATGTGTGTTTTTATAATATATATTTACCCCGTAATTATTTTTTTTTAGTTCATAAAATAAAAAGGGAAATACAAAGAAAGCTAGGGGGGCAAGAACCTGACCCAGCAACAACACCAAATGCGTATATACAACCCAAAGAGGGTAAAGCAAATCCAACCGGATCAAATCCAGTGAAAGATTCAAATGCGAAGCAATCAAAGACACATCAAACACAATTCAGCAGGTCCAACAAGGACCCGAAACCAAATTGCAAAAAAGAGATGTGTAAAAGATTCGACCATTACAACAACCAAAAGAGACAGACAGACTAAAAAATCAATCCATTTCTTAAGGCTCAATGAGTGTATCTGACCGTCAACACGGAAACAGAGCCAATCATCGACAACTCGCTACAGCAGTATCGAGTACAAGGCCATTTCTAGCCATAACTAGAGCTGTCAGCCTTCTCAACTTCTCTAGCGCCGCGGATGCAGATTTGAAGTATTGATCCCTGCAAATCTCAATAGATCTGAAAACAAACGAGGAAACCAAAATCCAAAATAGGCAACAAACAGTGCTAGAAAAAGGAAAGAAAACCACAACAGTACAACACACAAAACCAGCAAATAAACAGAGCCAGTAATTGCAAAACTGTATCCACCACAAACAGTGACGGAATCAACAGCAGCAAATGAAACCCAAACCAACAACCACCACCGTGAGAAGATGGTGCGGGTTGAACCAGAACCGCACACGGAGAAAACGAACGCAGGCGATGAGATTTGACGCGTAGAAACACACCCACCACGAAAATCCGTCACCGAACTACACAACAGTGGTGACGCGAATCCATGGAACTCGATCGCACCACGTAATTATTAGTATAATATATATTCATCAATAATATTCTTCTCCTGTATTTTATATATTAGAGTAAACAAAAACATATTAGTTTTTTTATAATAAATATAGAGTACCATTTAACTATTATATAGAAAAATAGTAAATTGAAAAATATAATTTTTTTTAAGAAATAGAAGATTCGAAATATTTTTAAGAATTGATGAGGACAAATTAAGATTTTTAGTAGTAATACATTTATATTGTTGGGTGATGACTTCACGTCATTATTGTGTTCTAACCACATTTCAAAGCATGTTTAAGTAGTATTTTATATGTTTTTATACAAGAAATAAAGAGAAAAAGAATCGTTACAAGATTGCTTGAAGCACAAGAAAAAAAGAAGAAAGTTGAAGAAAATCAGCACAATTTGCATCATGACACATGCCCGGTATTTTGATCATATCTAGAGTTTCGTAACTCGGAATGATGCGGGGTTTGCGGCAAATGAAAGCTAAGATCAAGAGCTACAACTTTCATGAAGGAAAAAATTCCATTTTCCTCGGTCTGTGGCGCACGGCGAAGCCTCGCAACCCTAAGTCTATAAATTGAGTTTTTCTCTCATTCAAGAGTGATAGTTCGTGACGGGAGAAAAAGGCGATTCTTGAGAGCAAGTCAGCGCCAAGTGTTTCTTATTTTGTAATGGATTCTTATACTCTATTTATTGTTATTCCTTTAATTATGAGTAACTAAATTTCTAGATTGGATCATAGGGGATCCCAATTACCATTGTTTTGAACCATGTATTTCATATGATGTGTTAATCGAATTACGAAGTTAGTTTCAGTCAATTATCCTTTGTTCTTAATGCTTTACATTCTTTGGCCAATTGTGTGATGATTCTAATTGTTTGTTTGCTAAGAGATTAGAAATAAATTAATCGACTTAGGAATAATTATTCAATTAACCTTCACTTAAGAGATTTTGGTTTGTTAATTGAGAATTCTTAGATTAACGTGCGAAAACCTCAATTGATCATAAGTCCCCTAAGAGATTATGGGTGTGTGGTCAAGGGAGAGGGTTATGTACCAAGAGATTGGGCATAACTATTTTGTTAATCGAATCGTGGAACTATACTTGTAATTCGTTACTGCGCCTGTACCACCAAAACAATAGTAATTGGATGAACCAAACGACCCAATCGATTCCTCATCTTTAAGTCAAAACCCAATTTATTGCCGTTATATGTTTCTAAACCTAAGTCTGAAAAACTCCCACTTTTATTTAATTGCAACTTTACTCTCGTGTGACTTCAATTGTCTGTGTTTGATTCCAAACAATCTCTGTGGAACGATAAAAATTAATACTTACTTTGGCACTTCGTCATTGGGCCCGAAAGATTTATTTTATGCTTATCTTTTTTCTTTTTTTTCTTCTCTTTTTTGTTTGTTTAGAGATGTGGTTTTTAATGCTATTTTTATGGGAAGATTTATTTTATGCTTATCTTTCTTTTTTATTTTTTTATTAGTTTAGAGTTAAAATTACATTTAAGGGCGCAAAACTCGAAACACCGTTAAAAGTGATAAGGACAAATTTGTATTTTTAATAGTAGTTTCTTTTAATATATTGTAATAAGTAGATTGTCCCGTGTAAGATTAATTTTTTTTTATTAAAACAATTGTCCCGTGTATGTTACTATAATATATATAAGTTTTTATATGTTAAATTGGGTTACTATTTTTTCATTAAAAAAAAGTTATTATTTTTAGTGCGTATCTTTTATCGTAAATTTTGTTTCTATTTTTATACGAAAATTTATTTTTATTAACTTTTTTTTTTTGTTTCTATTTTGAAGTTAAAATAAAATAGATTGTATTATTATTTTTTTTTAGAGGTGGTTTTTTTATGGGAAAATTTCTTTTATGTTTACATTCTTTTTTTCATTTTTTTGTTCGTTTAGAGATGTGGTTTTTAATGCTATTTTTATGGGAAGATTTCTTTTATGCTTATGTTTCTTTCTTATTTTTTTTTATTAATTTAGAGTTAAAATTACATTTAAGGGCGCAAAACTTGAAACACTGTTAAAAGTGATAAGGACAAATTTGTATTTTTAATATTTGTTTCTTTTAATATATTGTAAAGTATATTAAATGACTAATTTTTTTTTTTGATAGATTTAAATGACTAAATTTGTTTTATTAAAGTTATTGTCTCGTGTTTTTTTTATAATAAATTACAATTATTGGTGATAGATATTTATCCAATTTTTTTATGCATGAGTGAAAACTATTTGTCCATGATTTTTTATTTTATTGATAAGAGCTAATTGTCTTGTTTAAAAAACTATTAGTTAATTTTTATGTTTATCTTTAGAAGTATTTTCTATTGCTATTTTTATAAGTATATTTATTTTATTCTCTTTTTTTAAATTTTTTTTATGAGTAGATTTGTTTTATGCTTATCTTTGGATTTTTTTTTGTTATTTTTGTTTTGTATCTTTTTTTTATGAGTATATTTGTTTTATGCTAATCTTATTTTTTTTTTGTTATTTTTGTTTTGTACATATCTTTTTCCCAGTTTAGAGTTAAAATTATATTTAAGGGTATAAACGATGAAATATTATTAAACGTGCTAAGGATAACATAGGTTTTTTAATAGTAGTTTCTTTTAATATATTGTAAGTAGATATATTAAAAAAATGTCAAAAGTTTGCTGATTAGGGACTAAAAACAAAAGAATTTATTTTTTACAGAGACGAAAACTGAAACTCGTTAAAATTGTAGTTAGGGACTGAAAACATATTTTACCCTATTGATAATAAATATCTAAAAATTAACCGTAAACTAAAATCATAGTAAAATACTAATTGTTAGTCGGTCTAATGATAATTGACGCTGAACTTGATAAAAAGAACTATTGTTCAATCTCCTGCAACTACAATCACTTAATGCCATGACTGATCCGAACCAAAGTAAAGATCCAGTAGGTCGGGTTGTGAAAATCATTAACCAAATAAATAAATAAATCATATCAAAAGTATATCTATCTCTCTATCTATGTTCATTCATCTATAGAGTGATAAATATCAATTAAATTATTTACTCTAAAGTGATAAATATCTAAAATATATATATATATATATATATATATATATATATATATATATATATATATATATATATATTAAATTACTTATATTACCATATAAATTATCAATTAAATTATTTACTATAAAGACAGCCACATCAATTAAATTATTTATATTACCCTAAAAAATATCAATTAAAGTAATTACTATAAAGTGATAAATATCTAAAAATTACTGGTAAGCTTAATTCATATTAACATTATATCCGTCTATGTTCATGCATTCATAGAGGATAATATTTTTGGTACATATTCAAATTCTATCACAGCTACATCAATTAAATTATTTATATTACCATAAAAAAAAATCAATTAAATTATTTACTATAAAGTGAGAAATATCTAAAATTTAATAATATACTAAAATCATATTGAAATTATACCCGTCTATGTTCATGCATCTAAAGAGAATAATACTCCCTCTATTCCAAAATATAAAAGAAAATTGGTCAAATAAAATTATGTATTTAGTCCAAATTTCTAACTTAATACATCAATTTTTTTACCAATTCTCTCTTATATTTTGGAACAAATAGACTATCTTTTATACATATTAATATATTATACATATTTTCCATTATAAAAAAAATAAAAATATATTATACATATTCCAAGCATGGCATAGTCTATATATAAGACATGATTCTCAACCAAAAATCACAACAATCAATTGTTCTTCTTTTAATTTAATTTTACCTTTACACCATGGGTAGGAAAAAGGTGAAGCTTGCCTTCATTGTTGATGATGCTGCTAGAAGAGTATCATTAAACAAAAGGAAAAAGAATTTGTTGAAGAAGGTTGAAGAAATAAGCACTCTGTGCGGCATTGAAGCCTGTGCTATCGTATATGGTCCTTTTGAGCCACAACCTGATATTTGGGCATCCCCTTTGGGAGTCCAAAATGTGCTCTCAAAATTCAGATCATTAACTGAATTTGAGCAAAATAGGAGAAAATTGAATCTAGAGGATTTTTTGTACCAAAGAGTTTTGAAGGGCCAAGAACAACTTGCAAAACTAAGGAGAGATAATATGGAAAATGAGATGAGACTGCTCATGTATAAATCTCTTGAACAAAATAGAATTATGTGTGAAACTATATCTATGGATGAATCAAATGTTCTTTTTGGTTTGATTGACCAAAAGTTAAAGGACATTGGTACAAGAATGGAAGCTGGCCGTGATAATAATATTGGTCAAAGCCAGATCATTTGTGCTCCAACTCCAGGCCAACTTCAAATGGCACCACCACTGACGGCGGCACCGCCAACATTTCGCAATGAAGAACTAACTATGAGGGTGGATCATGGTCATACTGGGATGACTATGAATGATGCTGACATGATGCAAAGGCAGTTGGCGGATATGGACTTGATGATGATGAATGGAAATGGGGATGAGACAATTTCATTTGGTCATGTTCATGATGCATATCTTCAAAATGGATTTTGGCCTAATGTGCTTCCTTAATTTAATGAAATCATGTGTGTGTGTGTCTGTGTGAGTTTTTAATTTTGTGATAATTTGGTTTTATGTTATTTGGGTGTAGGTGAAGACACAATCGTAAGTGATTATGGTGTAATCTTCACATATTTTATTTCCTATGTGTGAGTTAGTCATCATGTCTGGCTTAGCCTTAACATGATTATTTATGTGCTTTTAAGTTTGATTGAATAAAAACAAATCTATTGAGAAAAAATCCATTAGTGTTTGTGTTTGCCTTTTGGTAACTTTTTTTTTTTTTTTTTTTTTGTGTTGAAGAAAGCAAATGAATAATATATTAAAAATAGGTTAAACACAAGGTGTGTTTAACAATACATAAGTATACAAAATTTACATGGAAAAAACGACCAAAACAAAGCATAAAATAACACACTTCTCAAAAATTAACATGATCATCTAAAAAAAGAAGTGACTAAACCACCACGAATTCAAACCATAACTAATCTTCTTTGTGAGACTTCAACCGCCACTATGAAATAGGTTTTGCCTGGTCAAGAAGCACCTCGACAGTTATTTCCTTTTGCGCGAATGACCTACTAGCTATTTCTTTCTTTTCAGATAGTCTAACAAATAGTCAACCACACAGTTTGAATATCGGATTGCACATTTTTAACAAAAGCAAAAGAATTACAAAATTGCAATGGGTGATCATCAACCCACATTCTCCAATGGATCGTAAATATTCAACCACTACCGAATTTCACTCCACAAAGATTGAGAGCAACAACAAACTAAAATAAGTGATAGGAGGTTTTAGCGACACCACAACACCCACACACTCCTTCTCTATCCTCAAAAGAAAAATCTCGTCTTGCCAAGTTATCCTTCATTGATAACCTATTATTGATCAACGCCAAACAAAAAGCAAAATCTTTAACGGGGTATTCGAATTCCAAATAACCTTTTTATGCACATTCACCATAGAAGTAACAATCTACGATAGCTAACGGTAAATGTCTTAAACCAAATACAATTTGATGGGATCAAGATGCCAAATCCAGTGATATGAAACGTTCACATGTAAAAAAAATATATCCAAAAAACACAACACTCTCTAACCAACTCCTCTTCCCAAGCAAATAAACAACGACAACCCCTCAAACCACCCCTCCACACCCCGCCCCCTCCTGAACATCTCTGCCATCAATATATTTTTATCAATAGACAACTCAAAAAGTCTATTGAATCAAATGCAAAAACGTTCTTCTCTCAACCATCTATCTTTTCAAAACAACGACTCTTCCCATTCTCCACCTTCAAACCAATACTATTTTCAAATCACCTACCTACACTCATATACCAACTCCTATCCCCTTAAACGTTCTTCCACCACAAAGAAGCTTTCCTCCCCCTCAAAAATTCTACCATCCTCAATCTCATATTTAGCCATTAAAATTTAAATTTTTTGTTGTTGTCATATTTAGTACACATAGAAATCTATCTTTTAGTATATTTTTTTTAAAAAAAATAATGAATTTTTTTTTTTTTTTTTACGCTTGAAATTCATATCAGATTCATATTATGTTGAAAATATTTAAATTTTTTAAAAAAGATTATTATCATATTATAAACATAAATACATAAAATTATTGAAAAATATGAAGTTACACATGAAGTGACTTAAAACTATGGACCAAATATTGCACTACAATATAAAAACACAATTTGTTGCGAAAAATATCCCTTAAAAAGTGTCAAAATCCGCCAATAACTTTAAATTTACTAGCGAAATCAATCTGTTTGAAAGTAGCATGCCAGTAAATTTATTGGCATTAAGAATCCTATTTTAGCAAAAAAATCTAATTTAACTAAAAACTCTTTATTTTTAGCTAAAAATCCTATTTTAAGATTTTCTATTTTCTCAACTAATCCTCCACAAAGCAATTCATATCTCTATATTTTCTCAAATAATTTTTCAAATAAATTCCAACAAAAACATATATTTTTCTCTCCTATCTTTTCAAACAAAATCTAACAAAACTTTCCCCTCTATTCTCATCAACCAAAAAATCCAATTATTTTCATCATATCGAATTAAATAAATTTGATTAGGCTCATTCTAGTAAGTAATCATGAACCAATTAACCCTCCCACTTATGCCTAATACCCCTCCCACCTTTTCTAATTTAATTGAAAACTCTAATTCTACCCAAAACTACTTTTTCTACGTTTTTTTTTCTTAATTACTAAAATCAAATAAAAATTTATTTTAATTTTAATTCTTATTCTCCCTCTACCTATAAGTTTAAATAACACCTAAACACACCATATTTAACTAAATTCTTTAAAATGTAATTTTTTTTTTTTGTTTTCAATATAAAATAAATTTAATATATATCAATTGGAAAATTGCTCATAAGATCTTTTTTTTTATGACAAAGAGGCCATAACGCCATTTGTAACGCTCCAGACTGCTTTCAGGATGACTGACTGGCCCCACAAACCAACACGAGTCTTTTCAACGAGCTTTGTCCTCACTTGCACGCTTTCCGAAAAACACGCTTAATTATGGAGTTCTTATGGAATGAGCTCCCGAAAAGAAGATGCATCTTGTTGGTATAGGTAGTACCCATCAATCCTTATAAGCCTTCCTTCAACCATGCAGTCCCATACCTGCACAGCCTTAGGATCCCCCTCATTCCGATATGATTTGATTTGCCCGGAAGCTACCAGGAGCCGCACATTGTCATGCCTCGTGCACCGGCGACCCTCCCCGCCCTCGTCAGCCTCGGGTATTACACCCTTATAAGTCCTATTTGCAAGTGATAATATATTAGTATTAGTATTAGCTCGAACGATTTGTTTAGAGTTCGAACGTGAAATATCCCGTTTAAGTGATTTTAAATGATAGTTTGTATAGTATGTAGATAAAAATAAAATGAAGAAGTGAAAATCTCCAGCTGTAAATACATGTCCGTTAGTGAAAACTTGTCCCTCTCATCTGATGAAATTTGTGGCGTTTTGCTGTTTCTGGTTCACTTTGTCTTTCATTTTATCTACTTGCTTCTACTCAGGGTTCTTATTCTTGTTTCAAACAATTATTACTAGTATTTTTATATAAATAAGTAAATAAATCTTTGTTTTATGGCTCAGTAACCAAAGTACTTACTAGTGTGTGTTTTCCTTTTCAGTGCCTCTCATTTTTCTCATTTGTCTTTCTATGTTCCATCACTTCAACCTTATTCACACATCTCATCATCTCAATTCTCAACTAATATATATATTTCATTCTTCTCATTAATGTAGATTTACTCTTCATTTTTTTCATCTTTATAGGAACTAAGAATTTTCATATTCTTTTGCTTTAGTTTCTTTCTACAACCACCATTGTAAATTTCTCCTTAAAAAAAAATGGGGTTTGATCATCATGTCATTTGCATTTTTCTTTTCTTTTTGGTAATTTCAAGCTGGATCCTGCAAGGGTTAGTTACCGAAGGTAGAAAGACTCACAAACAAAGTGGTTTTCACCAGGTAAATTTTTTTGTCTTACATCTAAATTGTTATGGATTTTATTTTCTACATTTGAATTGACGGTGAAATTCTCAGAATTACCGTGCATGATTTAGACAAAGTACACTTTAGAGTTTCTATCGAATTTGTCAAACTCACCATCAAATTAAACAAACTCTTAACATAGGTTAAGAAGGTCCGTATAATTAATTATGGTGTCACCGTAATTTTATCAAATTTATTGTCGACTCAAACATAAACCTAAAAATCTTTAAAAGTTTGAAGTATACTAATTTTTTTTTTTTTTTTTTTTACTTTTTTGGATTGTATTAGAAGTACTAATTTGAACTTGCATGATGATATATTTTTGTAGATAGTAGATGAGGAGAAAATGTTTCTAAGGGCACAAATAGGGTCAAGGCCTCCAAAATGTGATAGAAGGTGTAGGACATGTGGACACTGTGAGGCTATTCAGGTGCCTACAAATCCTCAAGTGCAGAATACAAAGATAAGCTCTTCAAAGTTCTCTTCAATTGCTTATTCAAGAGGAAATGTCAATACCAATTACAAGCCCATGAGTTGGAAATGCAAATGTGGAAACCTCATTTTCAACCCTTGAAGAATCAAATTAATTGCATAACAATTTATCAATTTTGTACATGATTATTGATTATACAACTTTTTAAATTTAATTTTTTGGGATATAGCCTTTTTATTAATTTAACTATATGCCTTAATCAATTGTATGATGTAATCAATCCATTGTCCCTATATGCTATCCTTCATAGCTATTATTGTACTACTACATCACTTTAATTTGATGGAATATATTGTGGTTAATATAATTTGTTATAAATTACAGTATTCATAATGTAAAAAAATAATATTGTTAGGGGATAAGTTGAAAATAATTTCACCTATATAATCTTTTATTGTTGATAAATTAATTTATTGTCAGTACTTTGTGGCCTACAATATGCATTCAGAGAAAGCAAAACAAAAATAATTGACACGCTAAGTTTTGATTGTCATCTATTTTCTTCTTTTGCATACTTCCCTCCAAAACATGAAAGAGATTGATTACTACTTGTTCTGACCAGAGTATATATTGAGTTGCTTTCATTTAGATTTCTTAGGTGCACTAACTTAATGCCCTTTAATTGGAATAGGATAATAATCATTAACATGTACTAGTTAGGAATATGATTAATTTGAATATTTTAATTAGCAGTAGGTTTAACAAAATCACTGTGGTATACTAACTCTATTCTTAGGTTGTAATCCATCCTATACTTGGTTTCATGACAAATTTGAAATTTGCAATATAGGTTAATTTACAGGCACCAAAATATCACTAGTCAATTAGGTGAAGCAGAGGATCTAAGACAAATGACATTCTTGGCTAATTTTTTTAAAATCACATTGAAAATCGCCTGCAACTTTTTCCAATAAAGTTTTAGGGAACTTGCATTTTCCTAATTTAATACCGTAAATGGGTATCCTTTCCGTGAGATTAGGTCGGTTCATAAAAATGAAGTATTTCATCATAATAAATGTAAAAGTCAGAGTTAAATCTAAAATACTTTACTCATTCATTTTAATAGTAAAATTTTTAAATAAATTACGTGACCAAGTTACCAAAAAATAAATAAATGATGAGTATTCCAAGATAACCATGGGCGATATACATGGGCAAGTGCGGGCAGTTGTTCAGACTCTTGTCAAATATTTTGGTAATTTTAAGGGTTTATTTAAGATAAAATTAAGATTTTTAAGAGTTAATTTAAGATAAAAATGAGATAAACTGAAATTTTTTGTTCAACACCAAAATAAATTGAAATTTTTAGTTGTTAATTTAGGACAAAATTAAAGTTTTTTTATTAGATTAAAATTTTGTCCAAACTTTAAAAAAATTCTGGCAGGGTATAACTAACTAAGGTGGTTTTCTACTACATCAAAAATGACAAGACCATAACAAGTCACATGATGTAACATACTTTCCATATTGCATGCCGTTGATCATTTATGCATCAATCGAAAATAAGAATGTGATCAACTTATCCTATTTTTTAGTGTAAACAAATGTGTAATAAGGTTAAAAACCCAAAGGTTTATAAGTATTTCACATTTTGGGGTGGAGTGGGATACTTACTTTATTAAAATAATTATTTTTAGTTTAAAATGAAAATAGTAAAGTGGATGATGGGATACAACATCGTCTCGTATTCCTAGTTCTTATACCGAATCAAATATTCATTATTTTTCTTATCTGCAGACATGACTCAACACACCAGGATTGTTTGTTTACAATGTTACTCATGCACGAAATCTTTTCATTTTTTAATTATCCAAAAACATAAATACAAGTTACATCACTTCGGTCTTGTCTAGTCCGTTTGGACTGGAGTAATGTTTTACACTTTTACTACATGATTTTATCAACAAAAAAAGTAATGTTTACATGAATGAATTTTAAAAAATAATATTTAAAATAAATGACCTAGTTTTATCATGCACATAATTTATATTTTAACTACTCCTATATTTTTTTATGCGCTATAACTATATATTTTTTTATTAATATATAAATGAAAATATTAGTATATAAGATTGATTGTCTGCTTAAGTATTTTTAAAATATACAATTTTTTGAATTTTTAATAATAGATAACTAAAGATATTAATGATTAAAATTGTGTATCGAAAAAACATAAGTCAGTCTCGATGAGTATTTTTAAATTTTTTAATAATATATAATTAATTAAAGATATTAATGATTAAAATTGTGCATCGGCAAAACATAAACTAATCAACTGTGTTAAAAATATATATTTCCTCCGTCCCTTATTATAAGCACCCTTACAAAGATTTTATTTGTCCTTAAATATAAGCTCCTTTTCAATTTCCTAGACACATTTATTATTACTTTTCCAAACATAACTACACTTTGCATTGAAATACGTAAAGTCAATTACAAATATATCTTTTCACCAAGGATAATTTAGTAATTGTAATACCCAAAACGTATACATTAATTACATTATCAACTTTTCTTAATAAGCGTGAAATTTCTCATGGGGGATTATATATAAAGACGGAGAGAGTAATTTTTAAAATTTTTGATAATATATAATTAATTAAAGATATTAATGATTAAAATTTTGTAGATTCTAAATAAACACATTTGTTATACGTCTTCTTGTCTTCCGTTCAAGGTTGTCAAAACCGAACTGGACCGGTCAGACCGTGAATCGGTGATGTATCCGGTCCGGTTAGGTCTGAAAACCGGCCTGTAGGCGAACTGGTAACAAAATGGTTGAATCGGTCCTGAATCGGAAAAAACCGGTGAACCGGCCGGTCTAAGCGGTTCAATGGTTTCGTTTTGTTTTTTTTTTTAAATGTCAAAACAATGCCGTTTCATATATATATATATATATATATATATACATCAAACGATGTTATTTGGTTTTATTTGTAAAAGAAAGATTAAAAAAATAAGGAAAATGCTAAACAGTGCTCCCGGGACATTGGTTAATGAAACAAATATAGTAATATGTCATTGGAATTTGTGTAATCAACGCCTCGAAAATGTAAAAAGTGTGTTTTTCAATTTAAAAATTTCTTTTTTTGGTTTCCTTAACCAGTTCCCCTGGGGCATCGGTTAGCATGACCCAAAAAATAAACAAGTTACAAACAATGTTATGGTACTATTTTGTGTTTTTGCACTTAGTTATTATGTATTTTTAATTTAGTTTGAATTAGAAATTTTATGTCTAATGTACTAAAATTTTAATTTTATATTAACTTTATGACATTTCATCTTTTTTTATTTGTAAAAATAAGTAATATTAAGTCATTATTTATTTATTTTTATTTATATATTAATTAAAATATATATTTAATTAAAAACGATTTGATCGGTCCGACCGATTGAACCGAAAAGCTTGCTTCGGGTGATTGTCTCGAAGATGGATAACGCATACTGATTGAGTCTTATCTTTCTTGGGTCCAGAGGATATGGTGATTCAAACGATCCCTTTCTTCTTTTTGTAAAGTCTTGGAGTGAGTCCAGGTGATGGACACAACATATTCCTTGACTTAATTCTTTTCTTTTATTGTGCTTCTCCAGAGAATCAAAGTTATTCATAGCTTAATCTTTATGTGTAGTGGATCACGAGATTTTTTGAATAATGTTTAGGCTTGCATCTCATTCCTGCAAACTTGAATGCACAATGCTATTAGTTTTGTAAGCCAAGCTTTGAAACATGGTTGCAGCTTCTGAAGGCTCCTAGCTTTTGAAGCTCTCAAGCTTCTGGAGTGCCTCAGGTTCTGAAGCTCAGCAGCTTCTGGAGTTTCGCAGCTTCTGAAGCTCAGTATGTTCCGAGGCTCTGCCTTTCTGAAGCTCTGTTTCAGTGAGCTATGTACAGCTATATTTTCAGCTAGTTTTTGTCCTAGGTAGTTAGGAAACTCTTGTATATATACACCTCTTATGATCAATAAAATTAACACTTTTCATTCTCAATTCTTTTCAATTACCAAAACTTTTTTTTCTCTAAGTTGTTCTCTTTGTTTGGTTCATCTCCAACAAATTGGTATCTAGAGCATTGTACGTTCCAAGGGACCTTGATCAAGAAGTGATCAAGACTTGATCTTTACCAAGTCTTTCTGGTGTAGAAGGATAATTTGGTTGATCACTACAATCAACCATGGCTGGAAACAACAATTTTCATGCAAACCTGCCAGTGTTTGATGGGAAAAAATGGGATACTTGGGTGAAGGAAATGAAGGTGATATTCACTTTTCAAGAGGTGTATGATCAAGTGAATGCAGAGGTTGCTCCACTCTCAGCCAATGCAACTGAAGAACAAAGAACAATTCACAGAGAAGCTAAGAGAATAAACAACAAAGTCTTGTTTTTGATCCATCAGTGTGTGGATTCAAAGGTGTTTGAAAAGATTGCAGATGCAGAGACTTCAAAAGGCGCATGGGACATATTGCAGAAGTGTTATGGTGGTGATGCTAAGGTAAAGAAGGTCAAATTACAAACACTAAAGAGGCAGTATGAACTAATGCAGATGAAGGGTGATGAAAAGATCTCAGATTATTTCACAAGATTAGTGACACTCACTAATCATATGAAGAATTGTGGAAGTAATCTTGAAGAACAAGAAACTGTGGAGAAAGTGCTTATGACTTTAACTTCAAAGTTTGATCACATAGTGGTGACAATTGAAGAGACTAAAGATCTAAGTGAAGTGAAGCTTGAAGATTTGCAGAGTACACTAGAGGCTCATTAGATGAAGCATGGTAATAAGGACCAGGTCAAGGAAGATGAGCAAGCCTTGTATGCAAAATTCAAGAAGTTTCAGAACAATAAGAAAAATGGGCAGAAGAGCAAGAATGGCAAAGAAAGTATTGGAGACAAGCCTGAATCTTCTAATGGAGGAGGAGGGAAACAGAAGAGCAACTCAAAGAAGAAAGACAAGAGTCACATTCAATGCTTCAAGTGTACAAAGTTTGGACACTATGCAAGTGAATGTGGGAATGAGAAGAAAATCAAGAATCAGAAAAATGGTGAAGAAGCAAATTTGGCTGAGAACAAGGATTCAGATGATGATGTAAGTTTCATGGTGACTATCACTGATGAGACTACAGAATCTATGGAATGGTATTTTGATACAGGTTGTTCAAACCATATGACTGGAAACAGGAACATTTTGACTAATTTTGATAGTTGTCTCAACACAAAAATCAAACTTGCCAACAGTAAATCCATTGATGCTAAGGGAATTGGCAATGTAGTCATTCAGAAGAAGAATGGAAGAAAGTTAGTGATTGAGAAGGTCTTGTATGTGCCTGGGATGCAGTGTAACTTGATGAGTGTAGGTCAGTTACTTGACAAAGGATTCAAGGTGGTTTTGGAAGATGGAACACTGAAGTTGTTTGATTCAAAGAACATGGTGTTAGGTCTGCCTAATGTAATAGCTCCTCTAGAGACTTGTACTACCTGTCTACTTGGAAAACAGCCTAGGGATTCATTCAAAAATCATCTGCCAATGAGGTCTAGTGAGGTATTGAATGTTGTACACTCAGATGTTTGTGGACCTATAGATGTGTTATCTACTGGTGGAAACAAATATTTCATAACATTTGTAGATGAGTTTTCTAGAATGACATGGCTGTATCACATAAAGGCTAAGAGTGAAGCCTTTGATGTGTTCAAGAAGTTTAAGGCACTGGTTGAGAAGCAAAGTGGAAAGTCAATCAAAGTGTTGAGAACTGATGGTGGAGGTGAGTATACTTCAACAGAATTTGAGAATTATTGCAAGAGTCATGGCATAATTCATGAAGTTACAGCACCATACACTCCTCAACACAATGGTCTTGCTGAAAGGAGAAACAGAAGTATACTTAACATGGCTAGAAGCATGGTTAAGCAGAAGCAGCTGCCAAAGAGGTTTTGGGGAGAAGCAGTGGCTACTGCAGTATACATCCTCAACAGATCACCTACAAAGAGATTGGTAGACAAAGTTCCAGAGGAGATTTGGTCAGAAGTCAAGCCAAGTGTGTCACATCTGAAGGTGTTTGGTTCCCTATGCTATAAGCACATCCCTGATGCCAAGAGAAAGAAGCTGGATGACAAGAGTGAAGCTATGATATTGGTAGGATATCATAGAACAAGTGCTTATAGATTGTACAATCCCATCACTGATAAGGTTGAAATCATTAGAGATGTGAAGGTTATTGAGAATGATAACTGGGATTGGAAACAAAAATCAACATCTAAGAAAGCTTGTGAAGTGGACTTAGTTGATGATTCAGATCAGAACAATAAACCAACCACATTTGTGAATCAGAATCATGGTAAAGGCCTTGATGAAGATATGCAAACTTAGAGTGATGATGATGACAGAGTTCAACCAATTAGACCTCAAAGACAAGTTCAAATTCTTAGAAGACTAGCTGATTGTGAGATGGCTTCAGATAACATAGTAGACAATGAAGGAGAAATTGTGCATTATGCTATGCTAGCTGATACTGAGCCTATTGATGTGACGGCTGCATTAAAGAGCAAGGTCTGGAAGGAAGCTATGATTGAAGAGTTAAGGTCAATTGAGAAGAACAGGACCTGGGATTTGTGTAATCTACCATCAGACAAGAAAGCAATTGATGTGAAGTGGGTGTATAAGGCAAAGCAAAACCCTGAAGGTAAAATAATCAAGTACAAAGCAAGGCTTGTAGCTAAAGGTTTTCTGCAGAGGCAAGGGTTGGATTATGATGAAGTGTTCTCTCCAGTGGCAAGGCATGAAACTATCAGGCTAGTGATTGCTCTAACGTGTAGTAGAAGATGGCCCTTATTCCATTTAGATGTCAAGTCTGCATTCTTAAATGGACCCTTAGAGGAAGATGTTTATGTGAAACAACCTCCAGGTTCTGAACTAAAGGGAAAAGAGGACAATGTGTTGAAACTGCACAAGGCATTGTATGGCTTGAAACAGGCACCAAGAGCATGGAACAAGAGAATTGACAACTTTCTTGTTATGCAAGGTTTCAAGAAATGCAGTGTTGAATATGGTGTGTATGTGAAGAACAATGATGACAAGCATATGTTGATCATATGTTTATATGTGGATGATCTATTGGTGACTGGTAGTTCACTTATAGAAATTGAGAATTTCAAATCACAGATGCAAAGTGAGTTTGAAATGACTGATCTAGGCAAGCTTACCTATTTCTTAGGAATGGAACTATTGGAAACTTCAGGAGGTATAGTACTACATCAGCCATACTAGGAAAAGTATGCCAATGAGATCCTAAGAAAATTTGAGATGGTTGATTGTAATTCATCAGTCACACCAGCAGATACAAAGGGTAAGATTGAAGATGATGATACAAGTGAAGTAGTGGACTCAACTATGTTCAGACAACTAGTGGGATCACTGAGATACTTATGTCAAAGCAGGCCTGATATAAGTTATGCAGTAGGCTATATCAGTAGGTTTATGAGCAAACCATTGAGACCTCATCTCTTAGCAGCCAAAAGAATTCTGAGGTGCATCAATGGCACAGTGCATTATGGTGTTCTATTTCCATATTCAAGCAACAGGGAGACTTTGGAGTTAGTAGGATTCTCTGATGCAGATTGGGTGGATATAAGATTGAAAGGAAAAGCACAAGTGGTTACCTATTCAAGTTTCAAGGAGCACCAGTGTCATGGTGTTCTAAGAAATAGTCAGTCATAGCTCTCTCAAGCTGTGAAGCTGAATATGTGGCAGGATCTCTAGCTTCCTGTCAAGCAAATTGGTTGCAATTACTTCTCACTGAGATAGGGATTGTTGAAGACATCACAGTGGTGCTGAAGCTTGACAACAAATCAGCAATCAATTTGGATAAGAATCCTGTTAGTCATGGCAAGAGCAAGCACATTGAAACTCGGTTTCACTTTCTCAAAGACCAAGTTAATAAGGGGAAGTTGATTCTGGAGTATTGCCCCACTGAGAATCAACAAGCTGATATAATGACTAAGGCTGTGAAGAGAGATCAGTTCCTCAAGCTCAGGAGGGAGATATGGATTGTATGTTTCGATAGCTTGTCTTAAGGAGGAGTATTGGTTTTGTAAGCCAAGCTTTGAAACATGGTTGCAGCTTCTGAAGGCTCCTAGCTTTTGAAACTCTCAAGCTTCTGGAGTGCCTCAGGTTCTGAAGCTCAGCAGCTTCTGGAGCTTCGCAGCTTCTGAAGCTCAATATGTTCTGAGGCTCTGCCTTTCTGAAGCTCTGTTTCAGTGAGCTATGTACAGCTGTATTTTCAGTTAGTTTTTGTCCTAGGTAGTTAGGAAACTCTTGTATATATACACCTCTTATGATCAATAAAATTAACACTTTTCATTCTCAATTCTTTTCAATTACCAAAACTTTTTTTTCTCTAAGTTGTTCTCTTTGTTTGGTTCATCTCCAACAAATGCCACAATTAGATGAATTGTTCTATTTTTTTACGTTAAATGTTTGTTGAATATCATCAAAACTTTAATGAATGATATATTGTTTGAACATATTTTGTCCGAACATGTTGGACTCTGTGAGTGGAAAGAGTTAGATTCAACCTAAATGTTAATGGTATCATAATATCTTCCAAGATTTTTTCAATTTCTGGCAAGCAGGTTTCTATTATCAAACCACCCACTATTTTGTATCAACGCACCAAATTTAATATTAATAGTTGGGTGTGAAAGATGTGTTTATAAATACTAAATAGTTTCCTATTCGGATCGCCTGTTATAATTGTTTCATGCAATAAGCAATCGTGGCTATAGAAGAACAATCCCACAATTTTAACTTGATGCAATACAATTTGCCCAATTTGATTCAGTTTGATCTCAATTGTTTCTAATCAGACGGACGAATCAATTCATGGAATCCATATACCTAACAAATTCCAATAGTTGATAATGTATGTATATGCTCCTTTAAATTGATAATGATATAAGGATTATTCATTTATGCAGAGGCCTTTTTGTTTTTTGCACGAATACAAGCCGCTACAGTATTGACATTGGAAATTTGGAAAATCCATTTGTTATGAAGTTCAATACTAGTAGATCCCATGTGCCCATAACATAATACTACACTAATAAGGCAGAACAAAGATGAAACATGGACACAGGTCAATGCTATATTTATGTAACTATAAATAGGCCTGATTTGATTGAGAGACTCTAGCAACTTGAAAAAGGCTCAATTTATTGCAACATATATGTAACTTCAAATCTTCAATATCTATTGTGAAGAAATTGATGAATGCAAATAGAAAAAACTTATTTTCTATCATATTTGAGTTGAAAGCTTAAAGCATTATAACCATGATGAATGGTAACAAAGTTTAGATGAAGGAAGAATATGAGAGTACACAGTACTAGGTGGGTGTGACAGAATGAGTCACATGAGACTATGAGAAAAACAAAAGGGAGTGGGAGCCCCCTTGCTATATAGACACAATGAGATAAAAAAGAATGTTGGATCAAAGATTCAAAAGGGTTGACAACTGAAACGCTGTGTGAGATCGAAGGGACCACTCTAACAAAAAAGGGATTCTGATTCCTTTTTCTCATTGAGAGTTTTTTGTGCTGTAAATTTCAGAAAAGGTTTTGATTATTGAAGTTGCCCCATCTCTTTGACGTGGAAAAATTGCACTGCGTAGAAAAGTGATCATAAATCATAACATAAAGCATACTCTAGTTCCAGTCTGATGGTGATGGGCCCAAAAGGTCTATGTGTTATAAAGATATAAAAATTTGTTGGTTTTGAATTTCCAAACTATTGTATTTTGGTTTTTCAAATTCTATTTTAAAAGAAAATATCTATCGAAGATGTTATTAGGTTGAGTCACGATCAGGTCGCTCTTTTTAAGACGTTTCGTGGCACTACCCGAAATTGTGCAAGGTAAACTATCAACCACGCCGCCTCCAGGATAAAACAAGCTCAGTTACAACTGTGCGATTAACTACTACACTGTAGAAAACCGTTCGAGAATTACACCTTCAATATGATACTAAGACCACTCTCTTAATACTGAAACCACTTTAATATGGTATCGTTACCACTCTATTTATTATGGTGCTGAGACCACTCAAATATGGTGTTACCACCATTCTAACTTTAAGTTCTTCAAACTATCAATATGATACTACGATCACTCAAATATGATGATACCACCATTTCAACTTTTTAATTTCTCCTCAAATCAATATGGTACTACGACCACTCAAATATTGTGTTACTACCATTTCGACTTTTTAATTTCTCCTCAAATAGAAAAAATATTGAAAGAGTATTCATATATTATTAAGATCATTCTTAATTCCGACGGGACATTATTAATTCAAAAGGACTATGATCTTAAAATTACTCTTTATTCTGAAGGGACAAACATCATCAAAGGGACTATGTTTTTAAGACATTTCTTTATTTCAAAGGGACATTTTATCGAATAGGGACTAAGGTCTTAAGAACACTATTATTTCCGAAGGGACAAAAAAAAGGAGATGAGAAGAAGAATAGCTCGTCAACACAAGCTGGAGGGAGAAGAGAAAAAGAGTTCTCGACAACTCAATAAAAACTCAATTGGTGTGATTTTTGAACTGAGTAGAGTCCTCTATTTATATAGAGATTTTGTAACTGTTTTAGCAAAAATTGCTACATCAGTTACTCTAATGGATAAGATCAAAAAGAAACTTATTCAATAATCCGTTCAACAACATGTGTGGATGAGATCAAAAGAAACAAATCCACAATAACAGACTAATGAGGGAAAGATAGGAAATTCAGTTAGATTCTCAATCTTATCACAATAACCATAAACTAAAATTATGGGAATTGATATCCATGAATAAAAGTAATAATTATTATTATTTTCATCATTATCAGGTATTTAAAATTAAATACCACTATTTAAACACTATTAATATGTGTGTTCTATTTTATGTGCGACCCACACACTCTATTTTTTCAATTCACACAATATTAGATCAAAGTTTAATTACTTAGTGTTTAATCTTCCAACCTTTCAATTTCTTTCCAATTCACACCAATGTTCCAACAAAATTTTATTGTTGTTTAACTGTAATTAATCTCCATCGAAAAGTTAGTGAGATATATAAGATGAATTTTTATCTTCCAACCAAATCTTGCATACATAAGAGTCAAAGATTGAATTCTTATTATCTAGCTACTTAAAAAACTAAAATTTCTTATCACTTGAATAAATTCATCATCTTGATAATTTGTGTCGGGGTGTTTTTACGCAGCCATGCGTATCCACTTAGTCGATAATTTGGATGTAATTTTTCTAAAGTAGTCACCTAGGCCTCAAGGTTAATGTTGCAGCTGATAAAATGTGGCAGTGCCCATTAAAATGAATGGTTTTTAGCTTTATATACATCCTCGAGTTACCTCTTACATAGTTACATTATCTATATATCATTGCAATTTGCAAATATCGTATAAGACGCCACAAACACAGTGCAATTATTCAGAAACAGCTAGGCCCATTTACTTTTCATGTTTTTTTTAGAAAAAACCTTGTTTCATTTGTCTAACAAAAAATATCATAGAAATTTAACAATTAAGTTCTTTAGAATGCTTTTTTGAATATAATGCTATACATAGCGAATATCTTATTTAAGAAATGTATCACGAAGCACATTTTGCTTCATAAACAATTTTCAAATTATACCATTTTACACTATGTTTTTGTGTTAATCTTGTCTTTTTTTGACTTTTGCACCGATTTCCGACCCATCAAAGATTGACGACTAATCCGGCTCGTGCGTAGAAGCATGCACACTGGTCAAACGTTGTTCCCCCTAAGAATTGAACCTAGTATTCCCCGAGTACGTTCTTGGAGTGCTAATCTTGTCTTGTTTCTTCTAAAAGACGAATTTTGATTCTTGTGTGTGCAGCCGTGTCAAACAAAAACACATAGCATGCCAATTGAGCTTGGTAAAGGTTTTGTTAGTTTTGAACTTGAGGCCTATCAAAAGCAATATCATTTCATTTGTGGCTGTAAAAAGACAATTAATTTTTGAGGGGTCTAAAGGAAGAATTTGGGTTGCCCTATACTTGAGTTAGTTATGCCGATTTAATTGATGCTAACACCATTTTCATGGGGGAGGTGACATGATAGGAGCTGAGAAGAGGACCCTAATTGTTCTAGGGAAAGAAGAAACAATCTCCACTTAATATAGAAATAAAAGCACCAGAAATAAGACAATCCTTTTTAGAGTTTGGATAGTGCTTGGAGAGTTTTTTGAGGATTAACTTTTTTTTTAATGGACAGTTTGGCTAGCTTGACTCAATGGTAGCAATCCCTTTAAGACGAAGTATAACTCTATTACATATTATGAAAGGGGCTATTCATTGTGGATTTGATCGAGTTCACTTTGAAATGATACAAAGTTGTTGGTTGACGACTTGACGTTATTCATTCGAGAAGAACAGATAATTTGGAGTATAATTTAATTATTAACGACATTATTCTTCTTATGTCATTTTCAGGCCCGGCCCAGAAGGGGATGCAACAAGGGCTGTTGCAGTGGGCCTCCAAAATAATAAGGTCTCAAAAAAAATTTGCAGGGTAGTAGTATTAGTAAAATATGAGGTATAAATATCATATTGCATCTAATAAGCCCAATTGTAGGCCTAGTTTGAACAAAAAAAAAAATAAAGACTATTAAATCATCTACGGCTACCTACCGTACAATGCAATAAACTATGAAATTATTAGATCTGAATGCATTTAATTTTAATTTAAGATTTAACTTAAATAAATTATTTTGTTGTTATTGATAGAATATGAATATTTTTTATGTTAATTACTAGGATAATTATATTTTTTAAAATCGATGAGTTTTTTCCCCTCGAGTTAGTCGGTCCTAGGGCCGGATACCGAGTTTTCAAAAAAATAATTAATCGATGAGTTTTTTTTTAAATTGTATTTATTTTTTTATTAAGAGGCCACTTTTAAAAATTTGCACACGGCCTCTAAAAACTCAGGACCGGCCGTGGTCATTTTCATATGTAAACTTTAAGGTCAGGTTTGTTAATTATGAGATAAGCAAATTTGGTTGTCCATAGATTTGAGATTATTTTCTTATATATTGAACTTTTATTAGGTAATGATATGAATTAAGTTGTTTGGTTAAAAAAGAACATTTTTATGATATCCTTAAATTTGGATGTAAAACTAAGAGCTCGTTTTTTTGGTACAAAAAGGCAAATAAACAAAAAAATAAAGAAAATTATCTAGCAAACCAAGTCCCACTAGCATCAGCTAGTAGAGCAAGGTTTAAACCAGCAGGTGGGATGGCTATAGAGGAGTACACAACTGAGTTATTTGCTCCATGCTTAGCTAGGTAATCAGCGCAGGCGTTGCCTTCTCGGAAAGTATGAAGGATTAAGACTCGCCAATCTCTCTTTAGGATGTCCTTTATGTTGTTGAGGATGGTTGCATAATGGTGCCACACATCAACAGGTTCGATGATAAGCTTAATTGCCATTTCAGAGTCAGAATAGCACCACAAGTCCTTGATGTGCAAATCCCAAGCTAATAGGAGACCTTTATATATTGCCACGAGCTCCGCATGAAGGATATTAGTAACTCCGAGGTTTCCAAAGAAGCCATGGACCCAAGCTCCATCTGCAGTACGAATAGCCCACCGAATCCAGAAATGCCAGGATTGCCGATACTACTTCCATCAACATTCAAAATCATGCCAGTGCCCCCAAAAGCATTCCATTTCACAAGCTTCAAAAACGGTGTCTCATGATGAATAACATGACTATTTTTTAATAAGAGAGCATAATCCACAATACGAAGCTTTAGTGAGAAAAACGGGATCAATTCACTATCCAGGCATAGCGCGTTCCGAGCCCTCCAAATCCACCAAATACCTGCCATAAACAAAAACAAGGCGGAACTGCGAAGACCATACCGTAACCAAGCATAAGAGTCGTCACATTGAAAGAAATTTTGATCCGAGAATCCTATAGATATCCAAATAGTTCGAACGAAGTCACAATCTCTCAAACAATGGAGCGTGGTTTCAACATGAATGTTACACCGCGGACAATGGTTGTCATGAATAATGCCTCGATGCGATAACATACCTTTAGTCGGAAGCGAATTATGAGACATAGTCCAGAGGAAAAATTTCAATTTCTCCGGTGCCGGTAAGTGCCACAACCAGGA
The DNA here is from genome assembly GCA_954870985.1 of Trifolium fragiferum. Lineage (NCBI taxonomy): Eukaryota > Viridiplantae > Streptophyta > Magnoliopsida > Fabales > Fabaceae > Trifolium > Trifolium fragiferum. Next base: position 44,158,542 of record OX940792.1, on the reverse strand, counting down.
CCAAGAAACTACACTATTAGCACTAACCGAGAAAGAATTCCGATTGAGCCAGTGATAGCCGTCCCGAGCTGTATAGATCCCATTAAGATTTCCTTTCCATGTATAACAGTCACTCACCGAAGGATTCATGCTGATAGGAGTAGAGATGAGATTCTCCTTTATTTCCTGAGATAAATTCGTGTACAACAAGTTAAACTGCCAATTCCCATCTATGTAGACATCCCTCACCCTCATCTCAAGGTCGTGAATATCAACAAACATCACCTGATTAGCAATTTTACCATTTCCTGACCAATTCGTAAACCAGAAAGAGCTATTGCCATTCCCCAAACGAAAGTGGAAGCCTTCTTTCAGAGCTGATAAGGCTTTCCTGATAGCATTCCAAGTAACTGAACCTGCTTTATTATTAGTGGAATTAAGAAGGGCTTCCTCCTTGAGATATTTATGCTGAATGACTTGCACCCATAAGGCATCACTATTTTGATGAACATTCCAAACCAACTTCCCCAATAGAGATGTATTGGCGTCTCTGGCCTTTCTAATACCAAGGCCACCGAGCTTTTTAGGCTTAGTGATCTTTTCCCAACCAACTAAATGAATCCCTGTATCAGAAGAACCTTTCCAAAGAAAGTTTCTCGCCATTCTATCAATAAAATCACAGGTAGTTTGGGGCAACCAGACTATTTGCATATAATAATTAGGAATAGAATTTAACACAGATTTAACTAAAGTCATCCGACCAGCTTTATTGAGCAGATTGTGTTGCCAACTAGCAAGTCTCTTGCTAATTTTTTCTTCTAAGAACTCAAAATCTCTCCTTTTTAGCCGCCCGTGTAACATAGGAAAGCCAAGATATTTCTCTAGAGAAAGAGTGCGATTAATACCTGTGCTAGTAACAATGGAGGAGATTTTCCCTCTCCTAGTGGTGGAGGAGAAGAAAACTTTTGATTTATTAATATTAACCTTTAACCCTGAGTAATCCGCAAACCGCTTGAGCGTAGAGGCAATGTTCAGAGCTTGAGACTTGGTTGCTTTGGCAAAAAGAAGGACATCATCGGCAAAGAAAAGATGCGACAGCGGCGGACCATTCCTAGAAAGTCTCACAGGTTTCCAAAGGCCATCATCTATATTTTTTATAATGATATGCGACAAATATTCCATACACAACACAAACAGGTAGGGCGATAAAGGGTCTCCTTGCCTAAGACCCCTAGTCGGGGTAAAGCTTGGAAGACGGCGACCATTCCACAGAATCGATAGAGAGGAACTAGTGACACAAAACATGATCAGTTTTATCGACACAGGGGGAAAACCATTCTTAACCAGGCATAAATGAAGGAACTCCCAGCTAACATTGTCATAGGCTTTCTCAAGGTCTATCTTGAACACCATATCCCCCTTTTTCCTTTTGGATTTCCTCATAGTATGGATAGCCTCCTGGAGGATGATAGCATTATCAGTAGTCCCTCTTCCAGGAAGAAAGCTGCTCTGGTAGGGGCCAATAATTTGGGTGAGAAAGGGGCGCAATCGGTTGACCATAATCTTAGTGATGAGCTTATAAACAGTGTTACATAAACTGATAGGCCGAAACTCTTTGAAGTTGTTCGGACAATCGGTCTTCGGAATTAAGGCTATTAGGGTCTCGGAGAGGGACCGGGGAAAACCACCTGTCTCAAAAGCAGTAGATATCAGGCGAACAACATCATCACCTATAATATGCCAATATTGCTTAAAGAAAATACCCTGGAAGCCATCAGGACCTGGAGCCTTAAAAGGATGCATTTGATTTAAGGCTTGAGTAACTTCTTCTTTTGTTATCTTACCGGTGAGAGTGATACAAGCCTCTTCATTGAGTGTAGGGCTGTGAGAACCATCATTTGTCGCATCTGGAGCACTAGAGTTGTTGGAGCAAAATAGGTTTTTAAAATACTTTTGGGCTTCCTCCTTAAGCAAATCATCATCAGTACACCACGAGCCATTTGGGAGATGGAGACCATGGATTTTATTTTTCTTCCTTTTGATTTTATCAATTATGTTTTTATTTTTATTTTCACAGTTATATCAATGACAAGTGATGCGGCTAATACATAATCTTTAAAAACAAAAGAAGAATCTCTTCTCTAATCGCTAGCAATTGAAAGCTGATGAGCAATTTTGTTTTCAACGCGGCCACACCGCCGCCGCACAAACCCCCGGACAATGGGAAACAACAAACTAAAAATCCAAAAGTGTCCTTTCGGGACATTCTTACTGAAGGTCAGGCGCAACATCAAGCGAAAGAAAAGGTTGACTTGATTGAGAAAGGTCTTATGAAAATCACCCTTGAGGATGGAAACCGTTTGCTACCTAAGGTGACTATGGATGATAAGCTTTTTCAAGATTTATGTAGTCCTTGGAAGGAGGCTCTTGTTGTGAAACTATTGGGAAAGAATGTGGGGTACAACCTAATGAAGGACCGCCTAAAGAAATTATGGAGACTTGCAGGAGGCTTTGAAATCATGGATGTTGATAATGGTTTTTACATGGTAAAATGTGAACGGCTAGCCGACCGTGAAAAAATAGTGTCCGATGGACCTTGGATGCTTTTCGACCATTACCTGGCAGTAGCTAGATGGACACCTGACTTTGCCTCCCCCCATGCTAAAGTCGAAAAAACATTAGTGTGGATTCGATTCCCAGGACTCAATCTGGTTTACTATGATGAGAGTGTCTTGCTTGGGCTAGCCTCTGTAGTAGGGACTCCGATCAAAGTTGACACTAACACCCTCAAGGTGGAAAGAGGACGGTTTGCAAGAATATGTGTGGAGATTGACCTTACGTTACCGGTGGTTGGAAAAGTTAATGTCAATGGCCATTGGTATAAAGTTCAATACGAAGGCCTTCATATCATATGTGGAAGTTGTGGATGCTATGGGCATCATACTAAAGATTGTAAGAAAACCTCCGATCAAAACAATCCGGCCGGTCAGACGGCGGAGCATCAAGGCAGTGCGATGGAGAATACCCCTAGGAGTACGGAGCCTGCTACTGATCAAAATAAGGAAAGAAATCAATCAAAGGAAGTGGAATCAGGAGTAATAAATGAGGCGCATGGTGAGTGGCTAGTGGTCCAACGGAAAAAGAAACAAACTAAAAAAGGAATTGGTCAACACTCATCATTGGCAATTAATTTGGCTAATAAATTGCCAAATTCTGTTGGCAAAGTTACAGGAAAAAATCACAATATTTCCATAAAAGAAACTACTAAGGGGAATATAGCAGGAGTGGGCCTCATCCATGTCAACAACAATCCTAAAAAGAGGCGTGTAGTTATTGAATCACACATGACCAATTCCTTATGGGACCCATATGCTAAGGTGAACCTTTCCAAATCTACTTTATCACGTGAGAAAGAAAAACAACATAACAAGGCTGAACATGAATTTAACAAGAAAGCTACTCCTTTGAATTTTTCTTCTAATACCACTACTCCTAGTAACATGGCGTTAGATGATGACAAAAGGAAGGAAGATAGTTTTTACAGACCGAACTCTGCTACTCAAGACATTCCCAAAACTCATTATATGGATATTGGTAACACCCAAGAACTTGAGAAAGTTCCCGAATCTCCCATTGATTGGGAGAAAGCTGAGTAATCCGTTGTTGCTCTTCTTTGATTCCTTCATCCTCTTCTTTATGATGATAGGTTTCAAAGAAGTAACTGTGCTGTCCTGGAATGTCTGGGGGGCAGCAAATAACAAAGCAAAAAGACATATCTCGGATGTCGTTAGAAAATATTCACCTACTTTTCTACTCATCATGGAAACTCATATTAGTTTTCAAAAAACTAAGCAATTTTGGCAAAGAATTGGTTATGTTAATATTCACTATGTTGAAGCACGGGGCCACTCCGGAGGTATCTGGTTACTAAAACAAATTGGCAGTAATGTTATAGCTGATGTCTTTGAAGTCTACAAGGATACTATCACTGTTAGACTTTCCTTGGGCAACATTAATTGGTTTTTTACTGGTATTTATGCTAGTCCTGTGCACACTTCTAGACTTGAACTTTGGAACCATCTTACTGAGTTAAGGAGAGATATTACGCAACCTTGGCTGCTTATGGGAGATTTTAATGAAATTATTCGGCCAAGTGAACAAAAAGGAGGTAATTTTTCTCACACAAGGGCTGTACCTCTTCTGAATATGATGAATAATTGTAATCTCCTTGATGTGAATTCGACTGGTGGCCTTTTCACTTGGAGCAGGCCTTGTACGGGGAATCGTATGGTTTACCGTAAGCTGGATAGGGCTTTCGCAGACGTCCCTTGGAGTATGGCCTTTCCTGAAGCTTATGTTGAGGTGCTATGCAAATTCCACTCTGACCATAATCCTTTGCTCCTGCGTTGCGGCCTTCCCCGACAGAATTTTGGCCCTCAACCTTTCAGATTTGAAGCAGCATGGATTACCCACCCTGATTACTCTGATATTGTTAAGATGGCCTGGGGGAAGTCAACAGGGGATTTTGTTAGTTGCCTTCATCAGGTTCAGCAAGATTCCATTAGTTTTAATAAGGAGATTTTCGGTAATATTCGCAAGAAGAAGAACCAAATTGAGCGCAGACTGATAGGTATTCAAAGTGCCCTAGAAAGAGTTGACTCAGCAAGATTAATTTATCTTCAAAGAGAATTACAAAAGGATTATGACTTGATCCTGAGGCAGGAAGAGATCCATTGGTACCAGAAGGCGAGAGACGACTGGATAAAGTTGGGAGACCGAAACACCAAGTTCTTCCATACTAAAACTAAGAGCTCGTTTGGAATAGCTTAGTTTTGAGTTTATAACAGTTTATACGAATAAACAAGTTTTTATGTATTATTATAAGTTTGTCAAGGTAGATTATGATAAAACAGTTTATCAAAAAACAGTTTTCGTTATTGAAAATTTATAAATTTACATAAAAATTTATTTATTTATATAAATTATTTTGCATAAACTCAAAAATATTTTATTTTAAATGGGCTTAAATCTATAAAAACAAAATAATGTCCATTTAACTCAGACCCACTTGTATAAAAAAATGGAAATCCAATGGGTTGGACTTACATGAAGCCCAGCTAATAATATATTTTAGAAAACTAATAAAGTAATATGTTCTTTAACATACTTCCTCTAAACACACATTTTAAGAAAGTGGTCAAAGTAGTAGAAAAATAATGTCATTTTTAATTTTACCCTTACAAGCAAGCTACAAAAGTATTGAAAACTATAAAGTAATGATTATAGGCTTGTATGAAAAATTATTTGAAAAGTAAAACCAATGGTAGAATTAGAATATTCAAAATAAATATAATCATTGTAGTTGTTTTTGCTTATAATTAAGACTTTCTAATTTTATTTTATTTTTATTTCTTATAAATGAGACCAGAGGGAGGGAGTAAATAACAACCATTTTCTTCCTAAAAAAAATGATGTAGTTCCCTGTCCCCGTATAGTTTTCAAAAATTTCAATTTTATTTTTTATTACGATAAAATATTTTATTGGCAAATGAACTTTTTATAACATTCTGTATATGTCTACAAAAAAAATTAAATCTTAAGGAAAATTACATAAATTTCAATTTAACAAAAACTAAAATCACATGTTGGAAAATTTTACTCGGTTTTCATTAAAAAAATAAATAAATTACTCGGAAGTAAATTATTGACCGGTTTTTTTAATTTGATCAAACAAAAAAAAAATTGTATTTTTAAAAATGATTTAGGTTGCGTTTGTTTCGGCTTTAAAAAAATACATTTTTTCTTTGTATTTTTTAAAATAGATTTTGTAAAATCGATTTTCAAAATATTATAAGTTTTTTTATATTCATTTTTTTAAAAATTGAAACACTAATTTTGACATCATATATCATAAACATACATTATTGAAGATCAAAACATAGTCAAAATTGCAATTTTTTCAAAAAGTTGTATTTCAAACATGATTTTTATGAAAAATCTATTTGAAATAGCTTCAAATTAAGTGATTTTTTTGAAATTTTGATATTCAATTTTTTTTCAATAAAATGATAAAATGCCTAAAATGACATTTTAAGAATAACTATCAAATCAAATTTTCATTATAAAAGTTTCTTTGTAAATTTTTTTTACACAAAATTATGCAACACTATAAAATCTATTTTTTTAAAAAAATCTAAAACAAATGGGCCCTTAATTAAAAGTAGCTTATTATTTTAGAATTTTTTAAAACTTTATCATCCAAATCGAAATTTAAAAGACATTATTTAAACCCATTTTTTATTTGAATTTTTATAAAATAAAATTTTGCCAATAACATGTAACAAAAAAAATACACCATAAAAAAAAAATTAAAAAAGTTAAAACAAATGGGTCCTATGTAAAAAATAAATAAATTTAGAATTTATTGAAACGAAAACCTTATTTTATCATTTACAAATTAAATATCACAATCAAAGACAACCTTGGGGTTTAATTTATTTAACCAGTCAACTAAGCTATAATGAAACCTCCCTACTCTGTGTTGATAACCAAGTCCACAAGTGACCGATTTAGTGTGGCTTATCCGTTCGTTAAAATTTTACAATGTTCTCTCAAATATAATGTTGTTACTTGACGTTCATATAGAGGTGAATTAAATAAAGATTGATAGCGGTGAGATTGTACAGTTCAAGTACTAATTAATTTGAGCTAAAAATTAAAAAAATTATAGTGTTAGGTCCATAGTCTAAATTCTGGTGAAAAAAAATAATAATTTGAGTTGAACGCTAGTAGCTATATTATCGGTTTGGCAAAGAGAAAGACAAATTTATTTTTTTTAACAAAAAGCCAAAAGATAAATTTTATTTGTGAGAATAAGACATAAGATTTGCCACAAACAAACTATTTAAGTACAAGAAATATGAATCATTTGTTTGGTTATGTCAATGGAGGAGAGATGAGATGAATATATGAATTTCACAATGTACGTAGTGTCTAGTTCAGATGATGAGAGAAATAATATTTTTTGTTTGGAATTAAGATTACATAGGTATGAAGTTTTGTTTGGTGACTATCATTTTTTTACGAGAAATTTATAGAGCAGATACTCCCTTCGTTTCGAATTATAAGCAAAAAAAAAAAAAATCATATTTTTTTTTTCTGACACAAAAAAGTCACACTTAATAAGAAACGTAAAATAGAATAATTTGAAATATGATTTTTTGTGTTGTTTTTTTTTTCAAAAAGTTTCATGAAAAGATGTAAAAAGAATTTCTTGATATTCTTGATATTAAAAAGAATTTCAATTGGTGAATATGGGGAAAAGAAGTGAAAGAGTAAATTAAATGCAATTTGCATTAAATTTAATGAGAATAAGTAAAAGTAAATCTTAAAAATAATAAAAATTAGTTGTTTTTGCTTATAATTTGAAACAAGAAAAATTGATATTTTTTTTTTTTGAAGAAGCTAATTTAGGCCACCCAAATCGGCACCAAAGAGAATCGAACCCGAAATTTTAAGGAAGAACACACTCTCAGATCTCAAGTAAATACCATTAAATCAACCAAAATGAATTAATTGATTTGTTTTTCTTAGAATTTGAGACTGAAGGAGTATGATGTATTTTTCTACTAATCGTTTTTTATGAGTTAGTGATTAAATCCCTCATTATTGTCATGTTGTGAGGAAGAATTCTTTCTATTTTGAATTACCATATTATTGGTACATAGTTTTCACAATCATAATCATTTAATAATAATTGATCACTATTAAAAATATCATTATCATAGATAGAACACAATCAACACATTAGGTATGTTCACAACTCACAAGAATACAAATTCATGCAAAAATGAAGCGGAACAAAGGTTGGAGTTATATTTTTCACCTTTTATCAAACAATACTCAACTCCAACAAAATTAGAGATGAAAAAGATGACATGCTCACATGCCCTACCCATTGCTATAGGGGATTAAGGACATGTCATATTCATCACATTTCTTTCAATAGAAAATTCTTTTTCACACTAAAAAAGGAGAAAAAGTTTTATTATTATTATTATTGGACCTATTGAGGTGATGTTGGATCGCCCATATATCAACGGCGGTAGAGTGTAACCGACATATTTAACGGCTGAGATTTATACAAACCAAGTGTCAAGTTTGATATCCACCAAGGCACCAATCTTGCAATTGACGGTGCTTCGTTATTTTCCCTCATAACAAATCGTTTTGTACGGAGACTATTTGGTCTAGTTTATTTTTGAGGTTAAACAAACAATTTATATAATTTTTATGTATTATTATAAATTTTTCAAAGTACTTTATTTATGATAAAATAATTTTTAAAAATTCAATTTTCATTAGTTTAAACTAATAAAATAGAATAAAACATAATTTATATTACATAAGTCATTTGCATAAGTTAGGCCAAATGAGTCCTAAGTCGATTTCAACTTTAAGTAAGAAAACAGTTAAATTACATTAATTAAATAAACTAAGTACGCCACACATATATAATAATTAATCGATGATTACTATTACTATTTAATTATAAAATCTCTGCTTGAGATCTGTTGTTAAGTAGTTGCTATAAATAAAAGAGAGATACATTACAAGCCATTCGCATTTGCGAGTTTAAGTGATTAATTATTCTTACATTTCATTTTTCAGATCCAGAGAAATTCCACTCACAAAAACCACTTTCTGAGACTTTCATCTTTCTCATTCATTCCTCTAATTCTTAGTTCAGAGGAAGAACAAGAAGAAGAAGAACGCACCCTTTGTTTTGTCTTATGCGCGTTCAATTTGCCACGTATGTAACCATTTCTCGTTTTTATTTATCGAATCTAAATTTACTTAGATCTATGTAGTAGATATGTCAATGCCTTTGAGCATTTCAATATTTTTAATGTTCTTTTCTTGATCTGAATTTGCCTGCTATAAATTAGTATGATATGATGCTTGTTATAATTTGAATTGCTATGATTGATTTGAAATTTGGATATATCATATATGAAATGCATAATCTTATGACATTTATGATAAATGAATGTGTTTTACTGTTTATTAATTAGCAGGTTGTATATATGGTATGTCTTTGTTTTATTGTAAATCTTAATATCTTTAGTTCAACTAATAAAAACATTACTTTATTTATTTATTTTTCATAACATAAGTAATACGTAGATTAATGCGTCTTGTAAGTAAAACTTAGACGATAATAGGTTGCAGAAACATTTGATATGTTGGGACGCAGATTTGAATCCGCAATTTCACACTTCTCAGCACTTAAGAGTATGTAAGTTTCGCCGCTAGGTTTGTTGAAACATAAAATTATATGTAGATAAGTAGATCAACTTTAGTATCATATGTGAATTATGAATTTGGTTTTTTTATTATTATTTTCATCTATTTGCGATTTTGTGAGTTTCCGGTGGAAAATAAAATAAAATTCATCATTATGTGCAGGTCTTTGTTTTGAAAAGAAGCAAAATTTGTGGCTGAGGAATATTAGGCATGTTTAGGTTATCTCCCAGGAGGAGTCAAAGATCTAGAGGCTTCAAGGTGAAGCATGCTCTACAAATATGTGTTCTAGTTGGTGTTTGTATTTGGTTGGTTTACCAAATTGGACACTCGCGCCAGAAAAAAGCGGCTTATGGAGAAACCACGAAATCTGGAAATGAGGTTATTAAGTTAGGGAGGAAGAACCTCAATCCTCTTGTGGAGGAAACTACTGTTATAGATGCAAGACACAAGGAAGACGATGATGAAGCAGATGAACAAGACAACAAGCATGAAGATCAAACAAAATTGGACGATGTTAATGGTGTGGAAGATAGTTCTGAGCATAAAGAGGATTCGGTGGATCAAGAGAGTGAGGAGAGTTCTCAAAATGTCAAGACCGACATTGAAGGTGAACAACATGAGGAGAAACATGATGAAGAGAATGACAATATAGACAACAAGGAGAGTGAAAGTGTAGCGAAAGAGAATGAGGAAATCAAAAAGGAATTAGAGGACACAGAAACTGGAGAAACTAGTGATGAAAAGAGTCAGTTAGAGAATGAAGAGAACAAAGAGGAAGAAAAGAGTCAGCAAGAGAATGAAGAGAACAAAGATGAAGAGAAGAGTCAGAATGAAGAGAACAAAGATGAAGAGAAGAGTCAGAATGATGAGAACAAAGATGAAGAGAAGAGTCAAAATCAAGAGAACAAAGATCAAGAGAAGAGTCAGCAAGAGAATGAAGAGAACAAAGATGAAGAAAAAAGTCAGCAAGAGAATGAAGAGAACAAAGATGGAGAAAAGAGTCAGCAAGAAAATGAAGAGAACAAAAATGAAGGGGAGGAGAAAGAAACTGGAGAAGTTAAAGAAGAAAAGAGTCAGCAAGAGAATGAAAAGACAAGTGAAACAGATACTAAAGATAAGGAGAAGGAAGAAAACAACCAGAACGAGACCGACGCGAAAGATCAAGTAGAGGAAAATCATGAACAAGATAGTAAAGGGACAGAGGAGAGCAATGGAACAGAAGGGGGAGAGAAACAAGAGCAAAGTAAGATTCAGGAAGAGACTTCATCTGAAAAGGTTCAGGATGGTGAAAATAAAGAGGCTAGGGAGGAAAATTATACTGGAGATAATGCCTCCAGTGCTGTAGTAGATCATAAATCGCAAGACATCTCACAAGAAAGTTCTAACAAGACAGAACAGTTTGACAAAAAGGAAAATAATGAGTCTCAGTCTGAGTCAGAGTCTCAGAAAAATAGTGATGAAACTACTGAAGCCACTGATTCTACTGTTACAGAAAACAAGCAAGGAAATGAGAATGATCAGGCACAGACAGAGAATGATTCACAGAAGAGTTCTGTGTCAGAGTCAGGTGAGCAGAAGCAAGAGCAGAATAACACTGCCAAGGACGATTCACAAACATCGGATTCATTGTCACAAAATCAAAACGAAACAACCGACAAACAGAATGAAACATCGGAAGATGCAAACTCTAAGGAAGAGGACTCCAGCACGCAAAATACAATGCCAAAAATCGAAGATTCTAACTCAAACGCTGCTGGCGATCAGACGGATTCCACTACCACATCTTCCTCAGAAACTCAAGACAGCAATGCAAATCATGGTGAATACAAGGACACCACTAATGAAAACCCGGAAAAGAATACCAGTCAAGAAAGAACACAAGAGGCTGGTTCATCATCCAACACATCTGACAACAAAGATGCTACTAGCAATGAGGTTCAACTCACTACCTCTGATACTTCATCAGAGCAAAAGAAAGATGAATCCTCGAGTGCAGAAAGTAATTCTGAATCTTCACAGAATGACAATGCAAACTCAGTTCAAAGCAACACAAACAGTGGTGAAAGTGCTAATGACAACAAAGATTCTAGCCAGGTCAGTTCATCTGAACAAAGTGGAGAGGGAAACTCAAACTCAGAAAACAAAAGTGATGCTAATCAGAATGACTCAAACAACAACGAAAATGCTAATGACAACGGAAACACTTCTCATGATGCTAATGAGAATGTGAATCAGAATGAGAACACTGCTCAGAGCAAAACTAGTGAAAACGAAGGTGATGCTCAAAATGAATCAGTGGAGTCAAAAAAGGAGAATGAGGAATCTGCTCATAGCGATGGAGATAGCAATTCTAACTCGAATGATCAAGGAAGTTCCGATCCTTCAATCACTCACGATGATAAAGAAACTCAGGATGACAAAGAATCCCGCGTAGATTTGGGAACTTTGCCAGAAAGCAATGGAGAAAGCAATAAAAAAGATGTTTCTTCTGCAGAATGATAATTCAAATGAATCAGTTGTATTCTGCTACTACTTCTGATCCTATTTTCTTATTTGTTTCTTTTTTGGTTGAGCCATGTATTGTTCTTTACTTAGCAAATATTCTTATCATATTTTTGTTTTCACAGGGTCAGAATAAGAATTTAGAAAGATATAGAGTTGTATTCGTAAAAAATCCTTTTTCTGTCTTATATGTAATCCGCACAATTTCCTAGAAGAATAATAATCACTTTAAATTGTCATCAAATATTGAGATCTTTCATGTTATAGACTTTTAGCTAATCATTCCTTAAAACATGAACTCGCTGTACTTTTTGCATCCTCCAAAACAGTCCCCAAAAGACATTAATTTGAAGAGAAAAAAACTGTCCTTGACCTCAGACTTTCCCTTAACTTCATGTCTGAATTAGTTTTTAACTTTTGGAAGTTCTTATTTGAGAATTGAGTAAGTTTGAAATATCTTACAAAACAAACTCTTGGACGATTATAGCAATTGCGGAGAAGATATCTGAATAAGTTAACAGTCAAAAAGTGTTTACTTAACTTATGCTGGAAGTTATTAGGGACTAAAAACTGCGAAAACAAACTTTAGGGACTAAAAATAAAATTCTGGAAAACTATAGGGACCATTTACTTATTTAACCCTATTATTTATTATTCATAATAAAATTGTTTTATTTTCTTTTATAAGATAAGTGTTTGATGAAAAATTTATCTTAACTAAACATCAAATCACATGTTGAGTTTCAACATCTTTACTTTCATTTTTGACATTTTATTTATCAAAATTTGGAGTTACTTTTTCTTGACTCCATGGCATGGTTGAGCTGAGCCCTTTTGAGTATTTGAAAGTAATAATGATGAGGTGATATTTGAGTCAAAAATCAGATAGAGTTCAATTGGAAAGAACATTGGAAAATAGGAAAAGCAAGGTAGTTGGTCTTTCACTACGGAGATAGTGCCTCTGCAGCTAACAGAATAGAAAGATTGCAGAGTCTACATAAACTGTTGCACGATAAAATGTCACTCACCTGTCAAATTCGAAAGAGTCTACGCAAATTTTAGAATCAATTTACGGTAAAATGATGAGCTAAATATTAGATTTAAAAAATGAGGAGACTGTTGAATTACTCTGCTAATTATTGAATGAAGGATCCGTTTAGCCTGCACCCGTAAAAGTATTGGTCCATCTTGGACCAAGATTTCTCATCATGAACCAGTATTTGACAGCCGTTAGATTACACACCTTTATAAACTCTATCAGACATTCATCACACTATATTTTACTTCCATCCATCAAAGTAAATTTTTTATTGTTTCTCTTTCTTGTCTTCTCTCTGACAGAAGTGATTGTAACCACTCAAACAAGACAACCACATCTTTTTTTTCTTTTTTACCGAATTAATAATTATCAACGGAATTAAAATTAGTGGTTTTTTCTTCAACCTCCATTCAGTATTCACAACCTACCCACTCTTGCCATTTTACAGTTTAATTGTAAAGCTTGAACATTACATTTTACGGGACATTAATTATATTTTACAGAATATTAGTGGTTTTTTTATTTTTTTAAAAGTATATTAATGATTTTTTAAGAGGCTTTTAAATTTTCAATCTTGCTATGAATTCTGATAAATGTATATCATTTTCTTTCATTGCATTACATTCACCTCTGCAATCCACACTAGATCTTTAATCAAATACTTAATACCTAAGAAAAGTGAAAATACCCCTTTTTGTTTGGTTCATTTTAACATTCACCTTAGTGAATAGTGATAAAACCTGAAGTCAATTTTTGTTCACACACAAAATTTTGTTTAATTGAGAGAGAGCTAGAAGAAGATGGCTGTGGTGTTTTTGAATTTGTTAGTGCTTATGGCTTCAAGCCTTCAACAATGTAAAGTGTCACTTTTGTAAGCAAAAATGGAGAGGACCAAGAGAGCTCAAGTTGGACATAGATCAAATAGAAAGAGAAAGAAACTGAAAGAGAAACAAAGAGCAATAAGAGAGATAAAGTTGAAGGTTGAATTTGATGTGGATAGACCATATTAAGATTGGTGAGATGCTTTAATCTACTGGTTAAAAAAATTGGTCCATTATAGACAAATCTTTCAATGGGTCCATTTTATACGGAACCTTGAATGAAACTGTTTTTTTTTTTTTTTTTTAAAGATTATCATGTTATTGATACGAAATTTCCACCATCAATTAATAGTAACTAATCTTCAAACTTCTGACCACTTGTTTAAGAGGATCAACTCTGTAATATCAATTGTAGTAAATGAAACTGTTATTAATAAGTGTTGTAATCTTAGTTCCTTTTGAAAATATAATAAAAATTTTTCATGTTATTGGTTTTCCTACATCGCATCCATATGGTAGACCACACGCTTAAGGAGAGTGAAAATTGCTATTTACGCCCCCTCTGTTTGCTCTCACGCCCCCCTTGATGACAAAAATACCCCTAATTGACATCACAGTGCAGTTTGGATTGTAGGTAACGAACTAAAAAAAATTTCGTAAGCTAGGAAACGAACTAAAAAACATTTCGTAAGCTAGGAAACGAAGGAAGTTAAATATTAACTGGTTTATGTTCAGTTTAACATAATTTCAATTTGAGGAAATTGGAGCGATTTTAGGGTTCCAGAGGGTGCGATTACGAAGAAGCATCGTCCCCATTAAATCCATTCGTGGAAAGTATCATACAAGGGGTGATTGAAGATTCTCAGTCCAAAACAATTGATTTTGTCACGTAGATCCCGAATTCGCAGGTAAGATTTTCTCAATTGATTTTCGTTCTTTGTTTTTTAATTGATTAGTGTCGTAAATTTTGAGACTTACATGTTGATTCCAGTAGTTAATTGTCGTTTTCATGGGAGAAAGGGGTTTGGGTTTTGTTTGAAAATGATTTGGGGATTTAGGGTTATGTTTGTGTAATTCTGTGTTGAAGCATAGATTGAGTAATTCGTGTTGCTTTGCTTATGATTGATTAATTCGTGATTGAATATGGATATGGTTTGAATTTTGAATTTGTTGTATGATGTATTTGCATTTGGAAATGATTTTATGAGTTGGATTGTTTATGACTTGTATTGTGATTGACTAATGGATTAAAGTTTGGATTTGTTGTAATGTAGGAATGACAGATGAAGTTAGCAGAAAACGTTTAGGGAGGGAGAGTGTTGCACACAGCTCGGCTCGTGCGGAGCGTGCCAAAAACCGTGTGATACCTCCTACCCGTACCCGTAAACAGAGTAAGTTGAAAGAGGTTTCTGCTACGGCTGAGAATCAACCTGAGGGTGTGCAAGATGTTGTGACTGAGGGTGTGCAAGATGTTGTGACTGAGGGTGTGACTGAGGAAGATGAAGAAGAGGAAGAAGACAACGGGTTGGACGTCGAAGTGGAAGATGACGCATTGGAAGATGAGGATGAACAACCACCACCTCCATCACCACCTAAAAGGCCAAATCGTCGAAGAAAACCAAAAACGATACGGCATAAAGTTACACCTCTAGAACCACCAGTTGGGGGATTTGGTGGCGGTCCGAGTGATTTGTCGTTGTTGCCTCGATTTGGACATCATATTGCAGCTTACTTGTGGTTAGGACAAGTAAGTAAAATTCACCTTTGATTTAATTTTATGTTTACTATAGGATATAATGGCATCCTTTGAATTTTTGTAATAATGATGGAGTATAATGAATGAGTGCCATCAATGATATAATGGCATCCTTTAAATATTTTTTTGATTTGAATTTAATTGGTTTTGCAGTATCCGGAACGATATCTGAGGTGCATGAACAACGGAAAAAAGGTGAATGAGTTCACCTTACCTGCAGCTAACCAAGGGTGGTTTTGGGATGTGGTAAACGCTAGTGGGCTGCGACCCCTACTGAAGACAAATTACAACAACGTGGATTGGGGTCTACTGACTGCTTTTACAGAATGATGGCAACCCGATACCGACACCTTCCATTTACCTGTCGGTGAAATGACCATCACACTAGACGATGTGTCATGCTTGCTTCACATTCCTATAAGTGGTAAGATGCTAAACCATGTTGGAACTGCATGCAAAGTAGATGAAGGTCTGGACATGTGTGAGTCATACTTGAACTTTGATAAAGTTGACTGCAAGACAGAGTTCAATAAGTGTGGGAATGGAGCACATATTGGATTTCCCAAGTTGGCGCAGTTATACTTTGACAATCTCAACTTGGCTTTAAAAGCTGAACATTAGAAGGATCCAGAAGATGATATACAATTCTACAGGGACTGCACCATTAGATGTTTTCTATTGTACTTGATTGGTGCAACACTTTTCACAAACAAAAGTACCCAATACGTCGATGTCATCTTCCTGACTTACCTGCAAGACCTGAATGTTGTCAGTACCTGGAATTGGGGTGCCTCTAGACTTGCTTATCTGTATCATTATTTGGATAAAGCTACTAAGCCAAACTGTGGGAACAACGGTGGATACAATTGTCTATTCTAGGTATTATTTTTGAACTAATTTGAACTAATGGTTATGTATGATGCTGAATTGTTTATTAAAAGTGTGATTTGTATGATGCTGAATCTGTATTAATTTGCTGAATTGGCTTATGATGCTATTATGCAAAATGTGTATGATACTAAGTTGTTTTATTCTTGCAATTGAAAGTGACCATATTCTGCCTTTGTTTTTATTAGGCATGGATTATGGCGCATTTCAAGAACTTTGGAATGCGGCTTTTTGATCCTAACTACAATGTTGTTGATCCAGTTGCTGCCAAGTTTGTACCGTTGAAAGGTCCTCCGTTACCTTTTGAGCATAGAACGGCATTGGATCGTATGGAGGTGGATGAGGTGACATGGCAACCGTATGAGGATCATCGCCAATCGCGCCCATTCCAAGATTGTAGTTGGTATTCCGGATGGATAATGTGTGGAAGCGCCATGATATCTAAACATTTGCCTGAGCGGGTCCTAAGGCAATACGGACATGTTCAGTCCATTCCCAGAGCCCCTGATGTAGCTGCTAAGGCTGGAATGAATCGTTTTACTATTGACGAGGCTTTTCAAAAAATGTTGGTTGAAAACTATGTGACTGAAGAAATGTGGGGTCCAAGGGCAGCAAATGGTTTTGAAGCCGATCCTGGATATATTGCGTGGTTTTATCGTGTGTCGCATCCGAAGATGTGGCCTCCAATTGAAGGAAATCCACCACGGCCTGCGAATGTTGAAGTGATAATTGAGGAGGATAATGCCAATGAGAAGATGGATGTGTTTGAGATTTGTAGGAATGTTCGATCGGATGTGAAGGAAAGGCTTGATAGAGAATTGACTTTGGAGGAAGCAAGGGAAGCACTACAAAAGGTTTATGCTGATTTGGAGGTTGTCACAAATTACTCGGTGCGACGAAAAAGAAAGAAAGACTCGGGTGAAGAAAAAAAGAGAAAGAAGAAAAACAAGACAAGTGACAAAGGTGCCGGGTCAAGTCAAGCTTAAACTTTTAGTATTGGTTATGTAATTTGAACTAATTTGAACTTGTAGTAATGGTTTAATGTAATTTGAACTATATGATGGAGTTGAACTATATGGTTATGTAATTTGTACTAATGGTTTTGTATTAATCTTGGTTATGATGGACTTGAACTATGTAGTTTGTTTAATTGAATTTGAAAACCAGAATTTTCTGAACCATGAGATAGTTGGAAAATTTTCACAGATTATGATGGCTTGACTGCTGTATCACAGGTTTGCGTGGTTTAAAAACCATGAGATAGTTGCAAATTATATATAACATTTCCTGAAAATTGACAGATTTCGTGACCTACGGGGCAAAATGGTGCCCAAAATACAAAATTCGTTTCCTGGGTAACGAAATCACATTTTTTTGTCTCAATTCGTTGGCTAAGGCACGAACTTGTAATTGGTTTCGTACCCTGTGTAACGAAACCAGGATGTGCAGGTATTGGTAAAAATCCAATTGACATACAGCAGAGTTTAAATAATTTGAAACCCACCGATCTCCAACACTCATTTTATCCAAAACTAAAAAAATGTATGCAAAGCAAGTGAAAGAAGAAGATAAGATTTGTTATCTTATACACATAATGGATAGATATATTTATATAACTTTTTATTCAGTTACAACCAAATAATTCTTATCTCTAAACCCACAAACATTTACAACCTCAAAATATAAATGCCGATCACGTTAAGACCACAAAATAGTGTCGGTAACATTAGGACCACAAAAACAAAATAGTTAGGGGCAGAGTTGTATTTTTCAATCTTCAATGATGATGGGATCGTCTTCATTTGTCTTTTTTTTTTTCGGGAGGAGTGCTTTTTCATTTTCCATCATTTCATGAAATTCAGCCATGAGGTCCAAAAATGGATCCTCCCAAGTTGCAGCTTCTGGCGCACGATGAAGTTTCCAACACTTAGAAGTAGGAGGCAGCGGACACCCAGGCTTTAGCTTCACTTCAACAAAGTGGTTAAGAATTAAACCAAGACACATGATTTTGGAAAAAGGATCTGACCGTGGACGACCACGCACCGGGAAAAAAGTATCAGAAAAACCAATTGTGGGAGAAGTCAACAGAACCACCACGCGGCCGTACACCGTTGCAACGAGATGGCCCATATCAGGAAAAGTGAACCAATTAGCGATCGGCGGAACCCCGCTCTTGGGCATTATTTTTGGAGGGTGCAAGCCATCAAGCACGTATTGCAAACGCTCCTCCGACTCATAAAACCTCAAGTAGTCACTTCTAAACATAGTTAACTCTCTAATAAGGGCCAAACGAATTAGTCCCTGGCTATCCTGACCCTTACCAAGATGTTGTGCTACAACCCGAAATCCACAGTGACCGTCCGGTGCCACGTCAATAATATCCTCGATATATTGATGCATGAAATGTGGCATATACCGAATATCACGAATTCTTTTGCCGGGTGTTGAAAGTGGAGATGAATGACCGATGCGAGCAGTCTTCCTTTTAGGCCTCGATGACTGTGAGCCTTGCGAGTCAGGTATTTGACGATCAACATGCTCCCAATGAGATAGTTCTCTAGCACTAGAATTCTCACTCACACCTAACCTTGTTCTCTTTTTTGCGCCCTTTATGTTGCGTGGTTTAACCGGTGCATTAACTGATGTGGTTTCTGGATATGTTGTCAACCGCAACTCCTCTTTTATTTGCATCTTCATTTCATGATTCGCTAATTTAAAGCGTTCCTGAAAACAACATAAAATTATATCAAATTATAAAATACATGATTCACATATAATAATTATGAAAATTAGAACTAGTAAGATTTCATTAAAATTGTAGCAATATTGCATGATTTTTCTAACATTATGTCAAGGTACTGTATGTGTTTTAAATTAAATAGTAAGAATGAAAAGACAAAATATGAAATTACTATGTTGAAACTAAATGTCAAGGTACCTGAATGGCATTTAACTCTTCCAATATCGAGACTTCTACATCATCACCTCCAACGCCTTCTTCAAAGTGCAACCGTTTCCAATGAGTGTTCACCTCGTCGAGCCTAATTGCTAATTTACGTTCAATCTTTAGAGCAATTAAACAAGCACAAGGTAACCCATAAGTTCTCCTTATCACAAAACCAAACATCTTTTGATTCCTTCCACAAACTTTTGATCTCACTTCTTCACCTCCAATGAATCTCAATCCCTCCCAAGAGATGTTATAGATCAACTTCGAGTACAAGAAGTGTCCTTTAAAATGATGTTCAACACCTGTAGTACTCTGCCCGAAAGAAGTCTTTATCTTGGTAAATTGATTTGACAACATTTTATTGATAGCATCCCAACAAAATACCAAATCACCTTTGCAATCTTTGATATACTCTTTTAATGAACCATGCTGAGACTCGACTCTATTGGTTGTAGTGTTTCCAATGTGCATAACTTGGTCCGTCCATGCCCTCACAATTTTTTCCTTCACCGGACCTAAAACAGTCTCGTCAACATATTTCAGAAACTTTGGAAATTTTTCAAACACTCTCCTAAACTCTACAACAGCATCAACATATGCATCTTTAGAAGACGACTCAACAACTGATTCCCATTGAAATGTTAGAGTATTCAGCAACTCATCCAGATTCTGATCTTTTGCTTTACAAAGTAACTTGAAATTTTTTCTTACATTTTTTGAAACATGATACCGACACACTAATGCGGTTGAATTTGGAAATACAACATCAACCGCATTCATCAATGATTTATCCCTATCAGTGACGATGACCTTCGGCATTACATCTTTACTCTTCAAAAGACTTTTACATGTCTCAAGTGCCCATATGAAATTGTCCTCTTTCTCATTAGTCAGAAACGCAAAACCAACATTAAAGCTCAACTCAGTGGAGGTTACACCGACTATCTCAAATAGAGGCATTTTGTATCTGTTGGTCTTGTAGGTTGAATCCATCAACAATATGGTAGGAAAGGTGTTAAACAGTTTCACACTATCAGGATGTGCCCAGAAAATATCCTGTACTGTTGACGACTCGCCATCCATTCTAAACTTGTGGAAGTATCTGTTATCTTCTAGACACTTCAAAAGTTGTTGAAGTTCTGTCATCTCACCCTTGAGATTGCGTTTGTACCGTTGACGCTCATTGTAGATTTGCTTCATATTTGTTTTAATCTCTTTATTCTTCTCCTTCAGCGTGTTCAGAATGATCTTTGGAGACACCAAATTCCTTGTCAACTGGTGGACACACTCCTTTTCCTCCGGTTTTAAGCGTCCGGCAAGAATGTGACCTTCTAAATTTCTAGCCATCTCATGGTTATGCTCACCACTAACCACATTAATCTTCCATTCCTGAGTTGCAACAAAGTATCCCCGCAACTTGAACGGACACTCGCATTTCCTTGTTTTTGTGTCTTCTCTCTTCAATTTCCTCTTTGGTTCCTTGTACACACCACCCCTTTCGCAACCCAAAACAAAAAACGGCTTCCTATTTTTGTTACCCATATCAGATTTCTCAATAATCATGGTAAATCCAGCTTTCATAGCCTGGGTCTTACACCAGTCAATCAATTCATCTCGATTTTTATACTTTTTTGCATTGAAAAAATAACTCGCAGTGTCAACAGATACATTAGCTTCAGCGATGTCGGATGCAACAACTATATCTCGACAAACATTAGGTGCATCTATAGGAATGTCAGGTTCATCAATTGTTTCATTCATGTCAGCACCTATTTTACAAAAACAAACATAAATTATAAACAACCACAATCATGGTACAAGAACAAAAACATATAAACAAACACAGTCACAGTAGAATCACATTTATGTTGCAATTACCCCTGATTTCGATCCCATTTACTACTTCATATTCCCTAAATTTCGTCACTTAGGTTACAATATCACACTTAACAGAAAATTCAAAAATAAACTTAGAATCAAACGATTAAACAGTACATTACCTGTTATATTGCTTCAAATCAGTGTGGGAATCGTCTACCAGAGCAAAAACGTTGATTTCGAGCACTTCCAACCCCAAAAATCGCCACACATCAAAGTATTTTAGTTTTGGTGTTACGGTTGTTTTGATTTGACAGATAAGGATTTCGCTGATTAATTGTCATATTTCGTCGCCCAGGAAACAAAATTAGGCGTTTTTACCACATGGGATACGAACTTCCGCTTTCGTCAACTACGGGGCGAAGTGCTTTGAACTTGCATTTTTACCAATAGATATGAATTAATTTCGTTTCCTATGCACCGAAATCTAGCGTTTTTACCACCTGGGTAACGAAATTTGGGTTTCATCAACTACGGGGCGAAGTTTTTGCAAATTTAGGCGGAAATCTGATATATATCCATTTCATTGCTTAGGATACGAGGTTAACGAGTTTCTTTGCCTAGGATACGAAATGGTTTCCAAGGGCATTTTTGTCATCAAGGGGGGCGTGAGAGCAAACAGAAGAGGCGTAAATAGCAATTTTCAAGGAGAGTCTCCACTACTTTGCTCGTCCTCCACTGGGCTGCAACCTACTATTGTTAGGTTCGTTGCCATTGAGCTTGTAACAATCATTTCGTGAAAATTGCTATTGAGGTCCCCCCATGTTTGCTCCCAGGCCCCCCTAACTGACAAAATTACACCTGAACAAAACTTTCGTTGCATAGACAACGAAAAAAAATTTACTTCGTTGCCAAAGTGGTGAAAATGAATGGTAATGGTGTCCAAGCGTGCGCCCTCCAGTAAATGCCCAGATTTTCGTTACGCTGGCAACGAAACTAGATTTCGTTGTCTACAATACGAACACGCTGTGTTTCGTTGTATAGACAACGAAATATGTCAAATATAGTACCCACACCAGCTGGATCATACGATCAGCACTGTTACGATTTTCAAATCCAAAACTATATCTAGGGCGATTTGTTGGTGAGGAGGCTTGGAATCAACTTTGAAAGATCAAATAGAAGGTGCGCAAGGCTGATTGGAGGTCTACAACAGGTAATGCGTTGTTAATTTTGTTTGTTTTGGTGTTTTTGTTCAAGTTCTCTGTCGCACCTAATTTCGTGAGTTTGACAACGAAAATTGGCATTTCGTGACTTAGACAACGAAATGTAGATTAGTTTGCTTCCCACGCCCCGTGTTTGCTATGTATTAGTGTGTGTGTGCATGATTTTTTGTGTCTTGGTAGCATAGTAATTGATTGTTTTGCAATTATCGTTTTTAAGGTGTTGAAATGGAAGAACCGAGTGTTGGTAACGATGTGGATGTCGCACCTATCGGTTCACAAGCTTTGGTGGTTTACGACGCCGCTATTGCCGAGGCTAACATTGCCGATGGAGCTGGTCCATCCGCCATTCGTGTTAACACCGGCAATTTTTTTATCACGCCGCAAAGTATAAGGTTCGTGATGAATTAATCCAATGGTGTAAAGATGAGGCGTTAAAAGCCGGGTTTACAATGGTAATTGAAAAATCGGACAGCGAGTCGAACAGAAGGAAGGCTTATTTTATATTGGGATGCGAAAGAAGCGGAGAGTACAAAGAGTCTAAAAGGAAAGGCAAGAGAGATGACACGGCGACTAGAAAGTGTCAGTGTCGTTCAGGCTGCGAGGTTACTTTTTGGCATATCAGGAATGGAAGCTAAGTGTTGTGTGTGGTGAGCATAACCACGAGATGGCCAAGAATTTGGAAGGTCATATTCTTGCGGGACGTTTAAAACCCGAGGAAAAGGAGCATGTGAAGGAGCTTACTAGGAATTTGGTGCAGCCAAAGAACATTCTGAACAACTTGAAGGACAGGAATAAGGATAGCAAGACCAACATGAAGCAAATTTACAACATCCGGCAAAAATACAAAGTTTCTGAACTTCAACAACTTCTGAAGTGTCTTGAAGAACACAGATACTTCCACAAAGTTAGAACGGTTGGTGAGTCGTCGACCGTACAAGATATTTTTTGGGCACATCCTGATAGTGTGAAATTGCTCAACATTTTTCCTACCGTACTGATTATGGATTCTACATACAAGACCAACAAGTATAAAATGCCACTTTTTGAGATAGTCGGTGTGACTTCGACTGAGAAGAATTTCAATGTTGGTTTTGCTTTTCTGACAAATGAAAAAGAAGAGAATTTCATTTGGGCTCTTGAGACTTGTAAGAGTCTTTTGAAGGATAAGGATGTGATGTCGAAGGTTATTGTAACTGACAGAGATAATTCACTGATGAATGCAGTTAAAACTGTTTTACCAAATTCAACTACAATGGTGTGTCGTTATCACGTCTACAAGAATGTAAGGGCTAAGTTCAAGGCACTTTGCCGAGCAAAGGATCAAAAGATGGAGGAGTTGCTGAATACTCTGAAATATCAATGGGAGACAGTTGTGGACTCTACTTCTGAAGAGGCATTTACAGATGCAGTTATGGAGTTTAGGAGAGTCTTTGCTAGATTTCCTAAATTTTTGAAATATTTTCAGGAAACGGTTTTAGATCCGGTGAAGGAAAAACTTGTCAGAGCTTGGACTGATCGCGTCATGCACATTGAAACACCACATCCAACAGAGTTGAGTCTCAACATGGTGTTTTGAAGCAATATATCCTTGATTGCAAGGGTGATTTTGTGAAGTGTTGGGACGCGATGAATCAAATGTTGTCCAACCAATTTACCGAGATAAAGACATCATTTGGTCAGAGTACTTCATAAGTTGAGCATCATTTCAAAGATTATTTTTTGTACTCCAAGTTGGTGTATAACGTCTCAAGGGATGCGTTACGCTTTATTTGTGATGAAGAAGAAAGATCAAGAGAATGTGGTAGGAATCGGAAGAAGTGTGGGTGTGTCATAAAGATGACTTACGGATTGTCATGTGCTTGTCTCATTGCTTTGAAATGCGAAAAACAACTTCCAATTAGGCTCGACGAGATTAATGCTCATTGGAAGAGGTTACACTATGAAGAAGAAGAGGGCAAGGTCGCGGATGTTTCTATATTGGAAGAGCTTAATGCAATTCAGTTATAATAAACTTAAATTTGTTATCGATTAATTGAAATTAAATTATTCAATTAAAACATATCATTATATTAGTAGCTTGATGCATTTATTTTTTATTTTTTTATTTTAGGAACACTTCAAAGTAGCGGATCATGATATGAAGTTGCAAATCAAAGAAACATTGCGCTTGATAGCATATCCACAAACAACTTCTTTAACTCCTCCGGTTAAGAAATGTGACACAAAGGGTGCACCGAAGCGAAAAAAGGCTTCCGTAAGTGACAACTCTACCACTAGAGAGCCATCTTATTGGGAGCATATGGATTCTCAATTTCCCGACTCACAGGGGTCACAGTCAAAACCGTCGAGGCCTCCAAGGAAAAGTGCTCGGATCGGAAAGCTTTCGTCGCCTTCATCATCAATGAAGAGGATTTCGTTTATGCATAATATGCCACATTTCATGCATCCATATATTGAAGACATTGTTGATGTTAAGTCGGACGGGCGTTGTGGATTTCGGGTTATTACTCAACATCTTGGTAAGGGTGAAGACAGTCAAGGGTTGATATGTTTGGCTATGGTTAGAGAGTTAACCATGTTTAGAAGTGTCTACTTGGGTGTTTATGAATCTGAGGAGCGTCTGCAGTACATACTTGATGGGTTGTACCCTTCGAAGATAATGCCTAAGAGTGGGGTTGCATCGAAAGATAAATGGTTTACATTTCCTGATATGGGCCATATCGTTGCAACCGCATACAACCGAGTCGTGGTTGAGTTGACATCCCCCACTATTGGTCACTCTGAGACTTTCTTACCATTGTGTGGTCGTCCACCAAGCGATCCTGCTACACGCATTTTGTGTATGGGTTTAGTGCCAAATCATTTTGTGGAGGTCAAGCTAAAGCCAGGGTGTCCACTACCTCCTATAAACAAGCAATGGAAAAAACATCGTGCCGAAGATAACGAGGGGTGGGAGGAAAAGGTTATGGATCGGATGGTTGAGTTTGAAGAGTTGCTCGAGTATGAGAAAGCTAGCTTGCCAAAGATTAAGTCAAATGTAGATGAGCCCATCATTATAGGATAGGATGAGTAGTTTCATGCATGCTTTAGTTTTTATTTGTGCTTGTAATGTGTCACACACTTTTTGTAGATGAGCCCATCATTATAGGATATGGTATGTAAATCGAATGACACTTTTTGTAAGACACATTTTGTGATTGATCAATATATATATATATATATATATATATATATATATATATATATATATATATATATATATATATATATATATATATATATTATTGATGTTTTGAATGATAAGGATATATATGTATTATTAAAATCATAACTCTTATGTATTATTATCATAGGTATGGAAAAAATAAGTGAAGTGGAAAAAAAAAGGGTTGCGGATCGTTATGTGTCGAATCATACTTAAAAAAGTTTTGATTTTGCTATAAGATTGACTGGTATTCTAGAGTTTCACCTTCATCTGAAAAACAACATTACGACTCTGGAAGGGTTGAAAAATAGGATTGAATTCATGCATGCCTTCATGAACGGGAAGGAAATTCAAATTGATAGAATTCATTATTATGAATCGTACACAGATATTACGGGTCACAGTATTGGATTTGATGATGCTGAGACAAAATATCATTGGAAAGAGTTAATATCTAACAAATGTGTTCAAATGATGTTTGACAGTGTTGAAGGTGGCCCAGCTCCACATCATTTGGCCGCTCGTTTATTTTAATTAATTAGTTATTAATATGTAATAGTTATGTAATGAAGAAACATGAATTATTAGTATGCAATGACAACACATCAATTATTATGGTGTAATGCGTTTTAATTAATCAAAGGCCAGGATTGCACCGACAGTTTGAACGGTCATGATTTACTTGTATTGGTCTATAAATAGAGTGGTGTAGTTTGTTTATGTTGTCACACATTACCTAAAAAAATGGATATCGGTTACAAAGTTAACACACACCTCGCCACCGTTTACTTCAACAAAGAAACCCCAAATCTGTTTTGGATCCATATTTATGTCACTCTAAGCGAGCTTAAGCAACAGTTGGATGAATTGAATGGTCGGCTTACCGGCCATCGTGACAATAGAAGGGTAGCCACAATTGAGTATCGACGTCCGTCAGTCATATGTGACGGTCATGTCGTTAGATTCACAAATATGGTTCTTGACACGGATGACGATGTCAAAAGCATGTTTGAGATTTTTTCGGAACACAGCACAAAGGGTCCGATAGAACTAGATGCAAAGTTGCTCAGATCTGTACCGGAGATTTTATCAAGTTTGCGTTGCCCAAGGACCTATGAAGAAATCGAACCTTTGTGCTACGCACTTGAGGAAGAAGAAGTTGTTAATTTAGTCGATCCGTAATCGTTGGTTTGTTTATGTGTATTTTGCAAATGTACTTTATGATTGTCCGATGTTATGTTTGTTCGTCTTTCATGTTTGTTATGTTTAAATTAAAGCAGTCTACGGACTACATGTGAAATTGTCGTTGTTTTTTATGTTGTTGAAAAAATGCAGGTTCTGTCAACTAGTTTTTTAAAAACTTCTGCAGAACCTGTTTTCATTGCCAAACCAACGAAAATCTGGAAAAAATTTCCAGATTTCGTTGTCTATTCAACGAAAATTAGTTTCTCAGACCCAACCTGCATTGTTTACGCATAATCCAATGGTTTTCAAAACCACACAAACCTCTCCAGACAAATTCATTTATTTATTTAGTGTTTACGCAAAATATAATGTCCAAATTCAATTTAGTATCCAAAATCACTAAATCATAATCCCCTAATTCAAAATCCATAAATCCCCAAATTAATTTATAGCATGCAATAGAGTTTGTAAACCAACTCTAAATCGTACTTATCGTGCTTACACGAATCCTAACTCTAAATCGACAACACAAATCGCCCACAAAACCCTTCAAAATCATTTCAATGTATTGAGCTTCCAATACTTTTTTCGTATCTGATATAACATGATTTCGTTGTCTATGCAACGAAACCAAGCGCGTTCGTGTTATAGACAACGAAATGGTGCTTTTCGTTACTTAAGTGACAATCAAGCTTGTTTCGTAGTATAGACAACGAATTTCAAGTAAATCAGACCAGGAACGCGCCTTCGTCCTGTAGGCAACAATTTATTTGGATTTCATTGCCTAGACAACGAAAATTTTGATCATGACCTCATGGGTATTTTGGGATTTTAGGGGGGTTTGGGAGCAAGTAGGGGGGGGCCTTTCAAATATTAATTTCTTGTGATTATTCTTCTCATCCAAAATTGCTAACAAAGAAATAAATTACCAAAATATATCTTACAATAATAAAATTTGCCCTGCTGAAAGATACTATGCATAATTCATAGAGAATAAAGGAGTTCTAATAAAAAAAAGTCAACAGTTCAAATTAAGAAAAAAAAAAGAAAAAAGAACCACTATTATACAACATTTGCTTATGAAGAAAACAGTGAGACACCAAGCTCACCATTGAATTGAATTAGACATAAAAGGAATTTACTTGAGTTCAAGAGGGACTAGAGCCTGTTATTTCACTTTATCATTTTTATTTTTACAAAATGAGTCAACGAGTTATTCCATTTTATTGTCCACCAAGTCGTGATGAATAGTACCTGCCTAGTTATATTTTATGCTAAATTGCATAAAACATATATTAGAAAACACAAGTTTTTCTTGTCATATTGGATCACTTTCTGTCAAAATTGAAAGTTGAAACAACTAAACAAGACACTGTGGGAACGATAATCTATTATAACTATACGATATACCTATGCATTTACAGAAATATCACATCAATCACTTTGTCAAAATTGAAACAAGTAAACAAGACTCTTAAGTAAAAACGCGCATAATATTGTTGGGCAATTTTATTTTGCTTCATCCATTAGAAAGAAGACAACATGAAAAATATCATGCCAAGTGCAAGTTCTAGATCTCAATTCAATAAACAATATGAAACTGCAATAATAAATTTTTCTGAGGTTACAACCAAAGGAAGAAAGACATCAGTGCCCACAAAAACACCTTCATGAAACCACTGATATTCCTAGTGGTGCTCCTCCTTCACTTCAAATAGCCCATCCGGACCTGTTTATCATTAAAGAGAAATGTTATACAGCCTGGAATTTCAGATCAACAAGATTATTTGAAAACAAAGGCGGACATGTTATCAAATGGATAACTAGCAACAGTTCTGGCAATGCAAAATAGAGGGGGAAAAGAAAGTATTGCAGTAGTCTACAAACTGTCATAAACGAAAATCAAATGGTAATTAAGCTCAGAGAATGATTTAATTAATACATACACGAACAAAAACATACAAAATGCATAACTTAAATTTTGGCTGGGTGTGTAAAGCATTACATTGGTGGTCAACTGAGTAACTCATGGCCATTCAAAAAAAAAAACTGAGTAACTCATGTATTGTGTTGAGGTTTGTCTCTAAGAAAGACTTGTCTATCAAAATTTATAAATAAAGAACTATTGGTATTTGCATGAACAATTAATGGTTATTCCTCAAAAAATGAACGCCAAGTTCTAATAAATCCTGGAGTTAGAACCAGGAAGGCCTTGGAAAGTATCATGTGAACAGAAAAAAGCATAAACTAAAAGTAATAATAGTTTCTTAAATTGTGACAAAAGAAATAGAAGAAAAAAAGATACAAGATCCACCTCGTAACTCTAAAAAATGGAGTTATACCATTACCAATAAATGCCATAATATAAAGCTTATCACAATTAACTGTATGTAGCCTTATATTTGACAATACTACTAGAAATATATAATATGCAGTGCATGCCAACTCCACCTAACTACTGCAATAAGCTAGATATGGGTATTGTTCACTTAACAAACGTCAAAGAATGCTGCAAATTATTAATGCACATGCACCAAAATACTAGAATTATCAATTATGAGACTTTCCAGCAATGAATGAAGTCATGAACTGAAAAAATTGGATCAATCCAACTAATTTAGTAGAATGGTTTTTGGGTAACTTTTGGCTGGTGAAGTCAAATATAATATCAAAAGGCATAAAGAATATAAAAAAATCACAAGGCATAAGATGAAAGACACATACCCCATGGGAACTCCTTATTGCGGATATGCAAATATGGGTATGCCTGCAAGAGAAACAAAAGAATTGGAATTTTTCTCACTTAAAAAAATCAAAGCGAGTAGATATATAATAAAAGATGAATCATATGAACACAAAGGAGTCATGAAATGCCACACAAATTTTGGCCTAAAGGGTGTATTATAGGGAAACAGCGACTATACATCAGGAACTTCAATCATGGTAAAACTTCTGAGCTAGAATCTATTGTATTTATTTTTTGGGTGCAATCACCCCTTGCTTCTCTCTGTATTATATTTGTATCAGTATTCTCACATAGACAAATATAAACTTGGGGATACATGGAGTGCCTCATTTTAAGCTTTTCATTTCCTTTACTTGTTCTAGAAATAGAGGGATGTTAATTTCTTGAGTAGTTATTAGATCGAAAAGTTCCCATAAATATTAATGTCATTTGTTGTCAGTAGAAGTCAAGGAAGCTATAGATTAAATTGTTTTTATGAGCTGAGGGATCAATAAGTCATTTGATCTTTTATTTATAAACTAAGTACGCTCAAACATCCATTTGAAATGGGGCAAATAGAAAATTAATACATATCAAAATAACAATCATAAAAACAGCAAACAAGTATAAAACTCTCTCTCTCTCTCTCTCTCTCTCTCTCTCTCTCTCTCTCTCTCTCTCTCTCTCTCTCTCTCTCTCTCACACACACATCTAAAATTCTCTTCAAAATTCAAAAATGTTCATGAAAATGAGAGACAGACAAGTGTTCACAGAAATTTTTTAACGTGAAAGGAACTAAAAGATCAAATTCCATTTAAAGGAAAGCTTACAGGAGGTTCGTCATAGTGGTGGTGGCCCTTAGATAGAATATAAGCAGCTAAAAGAGTGCATGAAGCAATGCCTAGATATGTAATCTTCTCCCATTTTTTTGTTTCATCTGATAAAAAGGATAAGATAATAAGAATAAGGAATTGAATACAAAAACAAAATATCCAAATAGAAGCATGCAAAGAACAATATCAAGTAAAAGAAGTATGCAAAATAAAATAAAATATATTAATCTCAACCTGGAACAGCTACATGATACTTGAACCAGAAATTCGCAATTTGGAAGATATTAAGATGAAGCGAAACATAAAAAATGATATTGCTTTCACTTAATCCAAATAAAGTGTGATGATTCATAGCAATGCAAATACAAATCAATTGAGGTAAAATAAAATCTATCAATTCAAATGCAAAGTTAATTGAATCAATAATAAGATTTGAGATATAATTAATCATTTCTTCATCATAATCACAAACATCGTGCATAAACATTCAAACAAACTAAATAAGCTCAAAAGCCAAATCAAAGCGGAAATCCATTTCAACAGAGAAAAATTACATACTCAAATAATTCAATTTAATCAAACAAAACAAAACAATTAAAAAAAAATAATCTTAAATCAAAACAAACCGGATCAATCTAAAATCTAAAAAATCCACATACCATTTCCGACATTCATAAATTAAAATAAAGAAACCAAAATTAACATAACAAATGATACGCATCAACGAAAATGATAGGAATACGCGAATTATATCTATTGAATAAGAGGTATTCATCGAAACCCTAAAACAATAGAAAGGGAGAGGAATAAGGTACTGACAAACGTCATCGTGATGACCGGAGGAAGCAGAAAAGTTTCGCTTGGGAGCGGCAGAGACACCGGAGCCTCCCCGTCGTAGGACGTTGCGAAGAATACCAGATCGTGCCAGCGTCGACGCCATTTTACTCTCTTCTCAATATGTTTAGCTTTTTGTGTTTTAACAGCAACACAACACAACACTCTGAAAACTTATTATACTAAGGGGCACGGTGGCACGTGTGAAAGAATCAATTTTATTTATTTTTTTACAAACCGGATAAACAAACTAACCGGCCAATAATGGACCGGGCGACCGGCCCAACTGGACCGATAACTTTTATTGGGTCAAACTTAGAAGAGAGCTTCTTATTTTTTATGGTTGCTCTTCGCACTCCTGAATTGCTCACTAAAAACACACTAATATTGCTATTTAGTAAGAATTATTTTAGAGAAGAAATGTAAGAATAACACATGACATTATCTTATAGGATGATGTAATTTTAATCTCCTCATTTAGTGGAAATCATGGGGGGTAGTTGATGTAAACAAGGGTGGAGATTTATTCTTGCAATTCTTCTCCATAAATTTTCTTACTAAATAGCATTTTCCATAAAAAATATAGGGAAATGCTTTTTGGTAAGAAAATTTAAGGTGAAGAATTGCAAGAATAAATCTCCACCCTTGTTTATATTCATCACCACCCATGATTTCCATGAAAGAAGGAGATTAAATGACATTATTCTTTAAGATTTTGCCATGTGTTGATTCTTGTCTTTCTTGTGTAAAAAATTCTTACTAAATAGCAATGATATGCTCAAAGATATATTTTCCTTAAAATTTACATTATTAAAAGATATTTTCTAGTAAGATTTGTATTATGAGGAGTTATTTTTTGGTAAAATTTGCACTATCAATAGATATCACCCAGCATATAAGGGACATGGAGGCATTCTGATCAATTTAGGAAGACGAAGAGCAACTAACATAATTTTTTTATAATAGAAAGAGAACTTTTTTCTCATATCTGTTGTTCTTAAATTCCATTTTCATCCGGATTTGTCTATCAACCTGGACGAGTAAAAAATAATTTATTTTTGGATTTGATCCATTTAAACAAAAAATAACCCTAAAGTAAAAAATTTAAACTAAATACTCTTTGGTTTCAAATATAAATAAAATTTTATATTTTAAATTTATTGAATGACGACTTAATTTGGTTTATAATATAGACCAAATTAATTTATTATCCAATGAATTTAAAATGTAATTTTTTGCTTATATTTGAAATAGAAAGTTCGGTCTTATATGAGCTACTGAGCTATATTCTCCAACACACTTTTTTATCATTTACATTTTAAAAGTTTCAGTCTAATGAATTTAACTTAGTTGGCAGGATATTGTATTATATGTACGGGGGCAGAGTTCATACTTCAGTCATTCCACTTATTCATCCTAATAGTGAAATTTCTAGCTACTAGACTACTTGAATTTTTTTTTAAGTATCATGTCCATAAAAAGAAGAGTGTATATGTTAAAAAGAAATGTACTCTTAAGAGTGTGTTGATATCACTCTAGATGTTATAAATTATGTACAAAAGAAAAAAAAAGCTTCTGAAAATTGAATTGGATTGATCAGTTTCAATCAAGTGTTAAAATTTGACATATAATTAAATAGAAAAAAATAAGAGATAAAATTAAATGACACCAAGGGTCATGCTTTGAGGCTTATCAATCAATAATTGTAATTAAAAAAATAAATTAAATTTATCAATCCCACCATTAAATTATGTGATATTCTTTTTGTGATCATAAATATTAAATTTCAAATAAATTGAACAATTGTAAATATGTGCCATCAAACAAAAAATATCGACTCACTCAAAATGTAAATAGTACATTAGCTGTTGATGGGCTCTACCAGTAATCTAAGCATTGTTGGTTATACGAAAATTGATTATTGGTTTTGCATGGTCTAGTGGAGTTGCTTCTATTATATATGCAGAACTCGTGGCAATTTTTATATGTTATCATTCTTGTTTGGAAAGAGGGACATAGAGAGGTTATTGTTGAATCAGATTTGGTTTGTTGATGACCCTTAATCTCATTGTTTCATACTGCATCACAAGTTGAGAGCGTAATGTTATTGTACTAATTGACTACCTAAGAATAAGATAGGCTGGCATATGCTTATTTTAAATTCAGATTTGACCGTGTCCTTCTCCAATGTCTCACTCACTAAGTTCTAATTGATTCCATCAAAATAAAAAGTTCTAATTGATATTTTAGACATATATTTTGTTAGATTCTACTGGTTTTCTTTCTTATTGTTACTTTTCTTCTTAATAAAAAACCAAGAATGTTTACCTACCTATTACTTATCATATTACTTGTCAAATTAGCTGTGAAAAAAATTAAGTGCACACACCATATTTCAACTCTTTCATTTTGCACTTTCCATTTTTCTAAAAGCTGAAGTCAAATGAGTTATCAAATTTTTTCAAGTCGAAGGGTAATTTGTGGAAGTTGCATTTTGTAAGTTTTGCAAATCATAGTCGCTCACCGTGATTTTGGAAAACTCTCCATGATACCAAATATGCATGCGCAACTCAAGATTAGACAACAAACATGAGAGCAAATGTCTTTGGTCTCTCAAGAGATGTTGCTGCTATATACAAACCCTCTTGGGTTAAAAGTTTTTCTTATTTATGAATTGCTTAGGAGACTTCAAAACTTAACAAGTTCTAACAGAGTATAGCTATTAAAGCAATTATAGCAGACAATCACTTGTAAGAGTCATTCTTTTATATGACAACCACAACCTTATGACCGAAGTTTATTTAGTACATTATTACTTATTCCAAAAGCAAAATCCACAACCTTATGATTGATGTTATTTAGTACATAAGCAAGGCAAGCTCCATATAAAGGACGGATATAAAAGATAGCACAGTGAATGCATAAAAAAAATGGGCATGAAAACCAACAAACAGAAGGTGTAAACATCTAATATTAATCAGTATTCCTCTCCATCATCACCATCTTCACCTTCAGTAGCCTCTGCGCCGACTTCCTCGTAATCCTTCTCAAGGGCAGCAAGATCTTCACGAGCCTCAGAGAACTCCCCCTCTTCCATACCTTCACCAACATACCAGTGTACAAATGCCCTCTTGGCATACATGAGGTCAAATTTGTGGTCAATGCGCGAGAAAACCTCAGCAACACTGGTGGAGTTGGAGATCATGCACACAGCCCTTTGCACCTTGGCAAGATCACCTCCAGGAACGACAGTTGGAGGCTGATAATTGATTCCACACTTGAATCCAGTGGGGCACCAGTCAACAAATTGAATAGTGCGCTTGGTCTTGATAGTTGCAACAGCTGCATTGACATCTTTGGGAACAACGTCACCTCTGTACATGAGACAACAGGCCATGTATTTTCCATGGCGTGGGTCGCACTTTGCCATCATGGACGACGGCTCAAATGCGCTGTTTGTGATTTCAGCAACTGATAGCTGCTCATGGTATGCTTTCTCAGCTGAAATCACAGGAGCATAAGATGAAAGCATGAAGTGAATCCTAGGATATGGCACTAGGTTAGTCTGGAATTCAGTAACATCAACATTCAAGGCACCATCAAATCTCAAGGAAGCAGTTAGTGATGATATCACCTGAATATTCCAACAAAATGTTAAAGGGGCACAATACAGCACAAACATTACAATATAAATATTGGTGTTCAAAATATAGGAAAACTGAGGATGTGAATTATAGTAAGACCAAAGTGTTATATACCTGAGAAACTAAGCGATTAAGGTTGGTGTAGGTGGGTCGCTCAATGTCAAGGGAGCGCCTGCAAATATCATAAATGGCTTCATTGTCAAGCAAGACAGCTACATCAGTATGTTCGAGAAGGGAGTGAGTGGAGAGGACACTATTGTAAGGCTCAACAACAGAGGTTGAAACTTGAGGGGAAGGATAGACAGTGAAGCCCAGCTTGGACTTTTTGCCATAGTCCACTGAAAGACGTTCCAACAAAAGGGAACCAAGACCAGAACCGGTACCCCCTCCCACAGCATTGAAAACCAGAAAGCCTTGGAGACCAGTGCAATTGTCCGCAAGTTTTCTAATGCGGTCCAAGCATACATCAACAATTTCTTTTCCAACTGAAGCAATTCAAAACAAAACAAAACAACATTATTATAGTTTGATACTAAACAAGGAAAATGTCTTATTTGAAATATACGATTAATTACTGGTGTAGTGTCCACGAGCAAAGTTGTTAGCAGCATCCTCCTTTCCACTAATGAGCTGCTCAGGATGGAACAGTTGGCGGTATGTTCCAGTCCTCACTTCATCAATCACAGTAGGCTCGAGATCTACAAAAACTGCACGTGGTACATGCTTTCCAGCTCCAGTTTCACTGAAGAAGGTGTTGAAAGCATCGTCACCTCCACCTATAGTCTTATCGCTTGGCATCTGCCCATCAGCCTAAAACACCATATACAAGAAACAAATATTAACTCCATAGCATGTGGAGTAAAACATTAAATAGAAACACTACAAAGTGCGATTCTATATTACAGTTACGCTACAAACTTTGATATTACAACAAAATGTGAGAAATATGACTGCAATTGCCATTGTGATATTGTTACACACACCTCTAAAACATTTATGTGACGGCCGCAATTGCAGCTCAAGAGTGAAATTTATAACTATGCCAACACCATTCTTTTCAACACACTCCTTAGACACACATATAAATTTTTTTTTGTTATTATTAGAAAATTACAGAATGCAACTTGGAATTAACAAATGAGATAATTAAGCAATTCATAAACCTACTAGAGTAAATTGAACGATCGAACTAGATTATTCTAGAAAGTATTATCCAATTGAAAATCAGGATAATTTAACGATATTTATAGCTATGACAAAATAAATTACACATAGATAATCCTTTCTGAATGACAAAACTAATCCTCCTGAAAACTAAATTCATAGACCTAGGAGACACAACATTGTTATGCATGATTCTTTGAACTCTTTTCAAAAGATCAACACTAATTTGAAAAAGAAAAAAAAAAAAAGAAATATATATACAAATGAAGAATTGTAAATCAAAACTAAATGCAGTTAGATTTACATTTCTAATCAATCAAGAAATACAAAACGAAATGCAAATCATAATTTGCATTGAACATTACATATATGTAGAATAGAATCGTAAATCATTTCAAGCAAGCAAAATCAAATACAAATCTCTCAACGAAACAATGCCACAAAGAATCAACATTGATCTATCAATCAATATTAATAACAATGCAAACAAAAATTGAAGACACGATTAAAAAATGAGGAACGAAATCAACAAATCTGTTGAGATTAGGAGAGATCGATGATTGTTACCTCAATGCCGTGTTCGAGGCAGTAAAGTTCCCAGCAAGCATTTCCGACCTGAATTCCGGCTTGGCCAATGTGGATCGAAATACATTCTCTCATTTTTGCAGAAGTTGGAGAAAAAAAAATAAAGATCGAAATGAAAAGGATTGAGAGATGAACGTTTATTAAGACGCCTCTCTTGTTTGTTGGTGTTGATATGATTTGATTAGAAGAAGAGAAAAATATGGTGGTTGTGTTTGTAATCGGTTTTTTTGTTTATTTCTAATGTAATGAGATTGAGCGGAGGAAACAAATGAAACGTTTTTTTTTTTATTTGATGAAAAATTCGATATGATATTAACATTGAGTTTATAAGAGTATCGTTATTTAGTAAGAATTATTTTAGAGAAAAATGCAAGAATAATACATGGCATTATTTTATTGGATGATGTAATTTTAATTTTCTCTTTTAGTGAAAATCATGGGGGTAGTTGATGTAATCAAGGGTGAAGATTTATTCTTGCAATTCTTCTCCATAGATTTTCTTATTAAATATTATTTTTCATATTATATTTAGCTAAAAACATTAATTTAAAATTAGGTGAGCATCATGATATTTATAAGGTTTTTTGGTAGATTGATATTTTTATTATATTATATTTTTATGTTTTGTTTTTATAATTTGACTAGTGTTGAGAGGGACACTTATCTGCCTGTCAAACCGCTATTTCTTATTTTGATTTTGAAAAAAAATAAACAAATAAATATAAATTTGTTGGTTTTAAAAGTTAAGAAATTGAAAAGTTTGAAAAAAAATCATCAAGGATATTTCGGTATTTTTAAAAAAGGCTACACTAAAGTTGAAGTTTTCTCTTTATCTATATTGTAAGATGTAAGATGTAAGATTAAAAGAAGAAGAGAAAACTGTGGTGGTTGTGTTTGCAACAGTTTTTTTTTAGCATTGCTATTTAGTAAGAATTTTTTTACCCAAGAAATGTAAGAATCAACACATGTCAAAATCTTAAAGAATGATGTCATTTAATCTCATTTTTTATTGGAAATCATGAGTGGTTGTGGATGTAAACAGTAGTGAAGATTTATTCTTGCAATTCTTCTCCATAAATTTTCTTACAAAAAAGTTTTTCCCTTTTTTGTTTATTTGTAATGTAATGAATGAAATTGAGCGTAGGAAACAAATGGAAGGAAACCTATTAATTGCGGTTACGTTTTTTTTTTTATTATTTGATGAAAAATTCGATACAATATTATATTTAGCTAAAAAAATTAATGTTCATCTAATTTTAAATTAATTTTAGGGAAAAGTTTGGTTCATCTAATTACTATCGTCTTGATAGTTCACGCATGTTAACAAATTAATGTTCATCTAATTCGATATGAGCATTAATTTAAAATTAATTTTCGAGAGGAGAAGACGATTAGGTCGTTCGATTCATCTAATTACGATCGTCTTGGTAGTTCTCGCATGTTAACAAATTACAAGTATAGTGTCACGATTTGATTAATAAAATTGTTATGCCAATCTCTTGGTAACATAACTCTCTCCCTTGATCATACACCTCTAATCTCTTAGGTGACTTATGATCAATTGAGGTTTTCGCACGATAATCTAAGAATTCTCCACTAGCAAACCAAAATCTCTTAAGTGAAAGTTAATTGAATAATTATTCCTAGGTTGATTGATTTATCTCTAATCTCTTAGTAAACAAACAATTGGAATCACCACACAATTCACGACTGTGTATAAAGCATTAAGAACAAGGTATAATTCACTGAAACTAACTTCGTAATTCATTAACACATCATATGAGACTACATGGTTCAAGAGCAATAGCAATTAGAATCCCCATGGACCCAATCAAAAAAGTTTAGTTACACATAATTGAATTACAAACACAATATAGAGTAATAGAATTCATTACAAGTAAGGAATAAAAGTGTTAACACACTAAAAACCTTGCTTGAGCACTCCTGGAGTCATCGTCAAAAGTTGCCTTTTTGCAGTCAAAATTTTGTAACCCTTGAATGAGGGAAAACTTGTATTTATAGACTTAGGGCACGAGCTGGCGCTGTGCACCGCGCCTGGCGCCAATGGCAGAGGCAAATGCATTTTTTTTTCTTCATGAAATTTGTAGCTCTTGATCTTAACTTTCATTTGCCGCAAGTCCTGCCTCATTCCGAGTTACGAAACTCTAGATATGGTTCAAATACCGAACGTACGTCATGATGCAAATTGTGCTAATTTTCTTCGATATTTTTTTTCTTGTGCTTCAAACAATCTTGTAACGATTCTTTTTCTCTTTATTTTGTGCAGAAAAACATATAAAATACTACCTAAAAATGGCTTAAATTGTATGTAGAATATAGTAATGACGTGAAGTCATCAATATTCTTATAAAATAAAATAAAAACTATATATTAATACTATTACAATTACTATATACATATAATACAACGTATACATAGATATTTATATAATATATTAATATCCAGTAAAGTATATCGGCTTCAGCACCTTTGAACGTTCTGCTCACAAAGTATATCGGCTTCTCCTCGCCTTTGATTTCTTGCACCAACGCGGAACTAAGGGCATTGTCCGAGACTGCCAGGTATAAGTATAAGGTGTTACCTTTCTGAGGGCGAGTTAATATTGGTGGTGACGCCAAAAAGCTCTTTAGCTTTAGAAAAGCTTCTTCACACTGAGGGGTCCATATGAATCTTTCACTCTTTCTTAGAGTTGAGAAAAAATGAAAGGCTTTCTCTCTGGAACAAGATAAAAATCTTGATAAGGCTGCGATCCTTCCTGCTAGTTGTTGGACTTCCTTTACGGTGGTTGGACTTCTCATGTCAATTATAGCTTGGCATTTATCTGGGTTAGCCTCAATCCCTCTGTTTGTGAGCATGAAGCCCAAAAATTTTCCTGACTGAACTCCAAAAGAACACTTCGCTGGATTCAATCTCATATTATATTTTCTCACCTAGGCGAGGATGTCGCCTAGGTCCTTGTCGTGTTCTCCATCTTCTGTTGTCTTGACTACCATGTCGTCTATGTATACTTCTACATTTTTGCCTATTTGCTCTAAGGAATACTCTGTCCATTAGCCTCTGGTAAGTGGCGCCTGCGTTTTTTAGGCCAAACGGCATAACATTGTAAAAGTAATTGCAGGTATTAGTCATGAAGGCAG
The DNA here is from genome assembly GCA_954870985.1 of Trifolium fragiferum. Classification (NCBI taxonomy): domain Eukaryota; kingdom Viridiplantae; phylum Streptophyta; class Magnoliopsida; order Fabales; family Fabaceae; genus Trifolium; species Trifolium fragiferum. The sequence goes on along the minus strand of OX940792.1, from coordinate 44,118,924 downwards.
TGTGAGGCGCGTCTGCAAGATTCATCTTTATCTGGTTGTAACCCGAGTACACATCCATAAAGCTTAACATTTTGTATCCAGAGGCTCCGTCAATAAGCCTGTCTATATTAGGCAAGGGATATGGGTCTTTCGGGCAAGCTTTGTTTAAATCTGTAAAATCCACGCACATCCTCCACTTGCCATTTGCCTTCTTCACCATTTCCACGTTTGCCAACCACGACGGATATTTTATTTCTTCAATGAACCCTGCTGCTTTTAGCTTGTTTACTTCCTCGTTTACTGCTGTTCTTCTTTCTTCTCCAATCTTCCTTTTCCTTTGTGAGATCGGTTTGAGCTGGGGCGCGATAGATAACTTGTGCGTTATTACGCTTTCGTCTATTCCAGGCATATCGGATGGCTTCCATGCAAATAGGTCTATGTTATTTTTTAACATTGCTATGACATTTTCTCTCTCTTCTGGCTTCAAAGTGGTTCCTATGTTGGTTACCTGGTGTGGCATACTGCCGATTTGAACTTGTTCCAATTCTTCAATGGGGCTCATTCTTCTTTCTGTGAAGTCTTCTCTTGGGTCAAGGTCTAAGGGTGAGATCATGTTGACTCCGCCTTCTTTCTTAGGTGACGCCATTAACTCCGCCTTGAGGGTTTGCCTGTCTTTGATATTCAGGCTAGACTCATAGCATCTCCTTGCCAGCTTTTGGTCTCCTCTGACGGTTCCTACTTTTCCGTTGTCCAACGGATACTTGATGGACAAGTAGAGGGTTGACAATGCCGCCTCAAGCGTGTTGAAGGCTGGTCTTCCAATAATGATGTTATACTAGGTGAATGGAGTTTTGACTACCAAATATCTTACCTTGATAGTCTTGGCGTTCTCCTCTTCTCCAAACGTGGTTAGGAGAGTTGTGTAGCCCATAACTTCTACTTGCTCGCCGGCGAAGCCTACCAAAGTGCCGTTGTAGGGTAATAGGTACTCATCTGATAACTGCATTGCCTTGAAGGCTTCCCAGTACATTATGTCTGCTGAACTTCCTGAGTCGATTAACACTCTTTTGACGTCACAGTTTAAGATCTGTACTTGTATCACTAGAGGGTCGTCATCATGTGGCAAGACTTCCCTTTTGTCCTCTTTGGTGAATGATAGATCGGGGATGGGCGTCACCTCCGTGTGACCAATAAATTTCTCGTTTTGTTCCATTCTTCTAACATAACGCTTTCTCGCACTTGAGGATTCTTCTCCTCCTGCAAATCCTCCCGCAATGGTGTTGACGGAGATCCTTTTACCTTTTCCTGTCTCTTCTCCTTCAGAACGATCCTTTGTTTGATTATGTTGTATTTTCGGGAGGACAACCTTTCCTGCCGCGGCGTCTTCTATAAACTTCCTCAAGTGACCGCTCTTTATCAGTTCCTCAATTAGGTCCCGTAGCCTGAAACATTTTTCAGTGTCGTGACCTCTGCATCTGTGATAAGCACACCAGACGTTGGGGTTTAATCCCATAGTGTGCTCTTTGTTTCTTGGTGGGGGTAGTCTCCCTAATCCTGTTTGTAGGATTTCCTCCATGATGTAGACTCGCGCACGGTTTAGTGGTGTATACTCCTTCCTTTCTTCTTGAAAATGTCTTTGCGGTTGGTATGGTTTTCTATGGCGGTCATTTTCGTGATGGTTAGGGACCGGGCGTCTGTGATGATGATAAAACTCGCTTTGTCCGTTGTTTTTGTTGACCGGGCCTCTTTCTCTGGCGTCTCTCATTCTCTTTTCGGCGTTACTCTCTTCGCCTTTTATGTATCCCTCCGCTCTTCTTGTAACTTCCTGCATGGATGTGGCTGGCTTTTGTGCCAGGGATTCGTTGAAATGTCCAGCCTTGAGACCGTGATGGAAAGCTGAGACGAACATTTCTTGGTTTGGGTTGCTCACTTTGCTTGTGGACTCGCAGAATCTCGCCAGATATTCTCTCAGAGATTCATTGTAGTTTTGTCTTAGTGAAAACAAACTTGTCGCCGTCACCTTAATGTGTTTGGAGCCGGCAAACTGTTGTGTGAATTTTTGTTGAAAATCTGCCCAACTTTGAATGGAATTTCTGGGCAGGTTCATATACCATCTTAGTGCTGCTTCTTTCAGCGTGCCTGAGAGGAGTTTGCACTTCAAATGATCTGCAGCGCCGATGATGGCGGTTTTAGTTCCCACCGCCATTAGGTGTTCTGTGGGATCAGTTTTCCCGTCAAAGTCCAGGAGTTGGGGAGTTCTAAAATTGTCTGGTACTCTCGCATCCCAGAGGTTTTGGGCAAGTGGTTGGGAGTTGGTGATGTTGGTTTCTTCAGTTTCATCGATTCTGTTTGCCTTTTCTTGGTCGATTTTTCGAACCTCAGCTTGCAGGCGACGTAATTGTGCCACTGCATCCGTCAAGGTTAGGTTGTTTTCGTTGTTTCGGTTGTTTTGGTTTTCATTTGTTGGTTGTCCTCCTGCCATTTTCTTGAGGAGAACTTTCAATTTCGTCTGGTTTGAGTAGTAGGCTGGGAATCGTTTTACCGCAGTCCCACCATGTCTCAAGGGTCGTGGGTGGTTTTCCACCGTGTCCACCATGTCTCAAGGGTGGTTATGGGTGGTTATTCTCCTCCTCCGCGCTCCAGTGGTAGTATTGGGCGGTTATCAACTGTTGGGCGACGTAATTATATTCTGAGGGCGTCACCCCTAGCCTTTACAATCTCGCCGCACCTTATCTTTCCCGCCAAGTATTTGTTTGAATCGTTTGGGCCAATTGTTGGATCATTGTGTTATTGGGCCTATAATATTTTGTCCGGTACAAAACTAAATACAAATTTTGATTTAGATTAATTCAATTTATGATTTTATTTTTTAATTGATTCGGGTACCATCACCCCTAATATATCAACTATAATTAGACCGACCGAACCTATTTCTAAAGTACCGGTAAAAATATAGGCCGACGCCACGATGATAATTAGGCTGGCCCTGCATATATGGACTTGCGTTGAGTCGAGGGCAAAGCGCATTAATTGGTAATTATTTTGTTGAACTTCATGTGCACCAATCAAGTTAGAATGTCTTCTTCGCCAAAAAAAAGTTAGACAGCCTTTTACCACTATCTTTTCTTTTTTTCTTTTTGCCTTTTAACCTTTCAAAAATAAGGAAAAATCATTAAAGTATTTGACATAAAGAAAACCAGATCAGTTTAACGGCTTGCTTTTGCTTCGATAATTTTTTACTCTTGTTAGGTGATGGTGTATTACTCCAATTTTATATATAAACAAAATTTAACTTTTTATATTGAAAAAAATAATATATTTTTACATACATACTATATAGTTGCATTGACATACTATAAAATTATATTACTAGTTCTAGTATAGTAATAAGCATATTTTTGTGTGAAGAAAGCACTAATCAGTAATAATTATACTAATAAGCTTTTCTTTTACATAAAGACAATTATCTCATTAATAATTAGGAACTACTAGTATATACAGTAATGATATTCTTGCTAAGAGATGTGCAGTATTAGTTGTTTGTCTCTTAATAAAATTTATTTTAGAGTTTGATAATGAATTAAGAGAAGTTTTAAACATATTTAAAATTGTTCCAAAATCAAAATTTAATGAGAGATAGGGAAAACAGAGTGGTAATGTTGCACCAAAGTGGTATGATAATGGAGACCTTGTGTGTTATATTCCGATTATGTCTGAAGAAGTGCAAAACTTGAAAGATCTTCAGGGAGACAATTGGAAGTTGGTGACAATCAGACTTGGGAACTTGTTGGTCTATTGGAGGTAGTTGGATACAAGGAAAGTCCGATGTTGCAGCCTGTGGAACTTACCTAAAATTTCAAGGTTAAGTTGGGAGGCAAGCAATTCTTCAGGAGGACGGACATGAACAATCCGGGGGTTGAAGAGGGTATGGTGAAGCTTGTAGGATTGTCCTAAAATTCCAAGGACAATTGGAGTTAAGTGTTTCTTCGAGAGTACGAAGCGGTTCACTTCGGGGTTCGAAGACGGTGTGGTGTAATCATTGTGGTTGAAGGAAAGTTGGCATCAACATCGATTTAAAGGCAAGGTGGAGAATTGTTGAATATTGCCTTGAAATCGTGAAAATCAGAAAATCATGTTTTTTGGGAGCTTCTGCTAATTTACGCCCATGCGTGAGATTCTGCGCCTAGACGTGAGATACTGCGCCCAGGCATGAGGTGCTGCGCCCAGGCGTGTAGAGCTGGGATCAGTTCTGACTGTTTACGCCCAGGCGTGGGAGGCTGCGCCTAGGTATGGGCGCGCGAGCCTATATATTGGTTATGCGTTTTCTGACTTTTGTAAAGGGATTTTAGGGTTTCTGGAGCCAACACAAAGACTAGGGTTAATAGAGAAACATCTTGGGAAGAGACTAGGGTTAATAGAGAAACATCTTGGGAAGACTCTAGGGTTGGAGAAACATTCTATCACCTTGGGAAACACCTTGATTGAATCTCTTGGTCACGGGGAGAGATTCGGGACTAGGGTAGAATTAGAAAAACACTAATTCTTGTAACTCTATTGAAGAATCTCATTGTAATCAAGGTTTCTATTGATAAGTGGAACGAAGAGGGCTGCCCTCCCCTCAGATTAGGTTCATTAACACCGAACTGGGTAAACAAATTCTACTGTGTCCTTTACTTTTCGCCGTTTAATTGTTCGTGATTATTATTGCTATTCTCACTTATTGGTTGCTTGGTTTATTTGCTCCACACATCAACGGTTATTGGTGTGAGTTTAATCGAATTCGCAACCGTTTGCTTTTGCTTCGAAAATTAGGATAATTTTTTACTCTTGTTAGGTGATGGTGTACTACTCCAATTTTATATATAAACAAAATTTAACTTTTTATATTGAAAAAAATAATATATTTTTACATACATACTATATATTTGCATTGACATACTATAAAATTATATTACTAGTTCTAGTATAGTAATAAGCATATTTTTGTGTGAAGAAAGCACTAATAAGTAATAATTATACTAATAAGCTTTTCTTTTACATAAAGACAATTATCTCATTAATAATTAGGAATTACTAGTATATACAGTAATGATATTCTTGCTAAGAGATGTGCAGCATTATTTGTTTGTCTCTTAATAAAACTTATTTTAGAGTTTGATAATGAATTAAGAGAAGTTTTAAACATATTTAAAATTGTTCCAAAATCAAAATTGATACTAAATTTGTTATAAATATCGTCAACAACATGTTTGCATTCAAGTTCATCCGAGCTATACTCATACTACAAAATCAGACGAGTGCCCGTCTTAAGCCTCATGCTTCCTTATCACAAGGTTGCGGTGATCCTAGGTACATGTCTTTACCACTTGATCTGTCACATTCATTTCTCAAACACATCCCCATATCATATCGTTTGCTCGTAAATATTGTCGTGTCAACACTGCACTTCATTTTGCCTACTCCCAATCTCATCCACCGAATTATGTTGTCGTTGTTTTGGTCCGCCACCATGTCAAAAGATGAAGCACCACATTCCTTATTTTTTCTAAACCTAGTGTCATTCTTTTTTAACCTAACAATCACGTATGTGTATAAAATCACCTTTTGTGTGTATTTTGATAAAATGAATTTAATTGTTGAAAAAGAGTTTCCCCACCTTATCCAATACTAGTACTCCATTAATTTTTGCATTGTAGAAATTATTACTAGTAGCAATTCTCTGCAATCATCAATGAAGTCAAAGGAGAGTAATGAAATGGGGCAATGATGAAATTTCAATAGTGTGGGATACCACACGGACAATACAATGTGGAATTTGTACTTTTCACTATCTGCTTTTATTACAGATACCTAAAGTCCTCAACTCTCATTGACGACATAAATATGAACCTTTATTCTTGGTATGAAAAATTCTACCTAAAAAAAAAGCAATTGATTATTCATTTGTTTTTTCATCACAATTCTTATTTATTTTTCAAAACATTATTGTTATATAGTATTTGCGCATTAAATTCAATAGAGTTGATTGTGAGTGAAGTATTGATAAAAATTTAACCGACAATAAATTGAATTGATCTAAGTGGTAAAAGTCTTAATCTTTTTAAACATGTGATTAGATATTTAACATTTAATTCATGCGTATGGAAAAAATTCGGTTAAAAAAAATTTAATTTGTGTATCTTACAATTTTTTCGACGAAAATTAGTGATCGCCAACGGTGATAGAAATTTTATATAAATATATCATAATAACTCCCCAAAAAGAAAGAAATAAGAGTTCATAAAATGTATAAAGAACGACATTCTTACATTATAAAGTGATTTCATAATAATGAATTAGACTCACTATAAAAATTCCATAATACTATATGTATGTGTTCCAAGTGTCACTTAAAAATTAAACATTGAATAATAAAGTTGATGTATATATCTAATATTTTAAAGTCATAGTTGATGATATGATGTCCCAATTATCTGGTCAAAATTTTCTTTCTGCTTAAAATGCTAATTAAAAATCCAAAGGAAAAATCTTTGAAATCAAACATATCGATCGTATAAATATGATGCCTCATATATGTAATATCTTAAAGTTATATGTGAGGATATAATGTTGCAATATTATTGGGTTAAAATTTTAATTCTGCTTGCTTATAATGCTATGTAAAAACCCAATAGGGGAAATAATAGGGCAAATTCTATGGTACAATAGACTAATTTTAATGTACTGATACAATATGTTTTTAAATTAGTAGAAAAATGAGTATATTTTAGAAGAATTTTTTTTCTATCTTATAAAATATTATAATAACTAAATATTATTCATCAAAGTTGTCAAAAAAATTTTTTTGAATTTTTATTATTCATAATAGTGAATATTGAATTTTTTATGAAAAAATATAAAAAAATTAGTATCATATTTATAAAAAATGAAAATGTGATTTTTCTTATGAAATTATATTTTCTAAAATATAATAATCAATAAATAACCTTTTAATTTATTAAAATTATTATTTATTTATCATTTTAACAATTTAAATGTATCGGTATATTAGAATTTTTACTAATGTATCGTAGAAGCTCCCAAATAATTGAAATTAAACATAAAAGACCTCAAATGCCAATTCACACAAGAGACATATATTGCATATTTTTCTAGTGAGTTTCAACCTAAATCTTAAAAGCAACATTAGACAAAAGAAAACAGTAAAAGTAGAACATGATAATGTGATATCAAAATTAAAATAGTAGAGAAGAGAATTAGTGATTGGATATTATATGTATGGACAATATTGTAATAGGTCCAATCCCTCATCTGCTTCCACTTCTTTTGATAGATTTTCTTTCAAAGTTTTTTGTCATCTTGGTACCAAATCAACTTTCTGTCTTTCAGCTCTCAATTCTTACCTTCATTTTCAAACCAAACATATATATTCAACTTTCAAGTCATATCTAGGACTATATATAGGAGATTAATTTATTTTTCATATACTATACTTGGTATATATATTAAAAAATTTATAGAACAAATGATTTGTCACATGCAATATTTGGCTTGTTCACGTGAGGTTACTCCAAATTTCATTTGATCATAGTGCAATAATGCATATCCGAATGTTTTTTCTCCCTTAGGATTCTTCAAAAAACATTAGTGTCTCTATCATCTATCTTTGACACTGGCTATGCTGTTACTTGGTTTCCAGCTGTTTTGCATATACTACACATTGATCCTGATTATGGTTCAAATTTTATGAAGCTTTAGTGCATGGTGGTGAAAATCATAAAGTAGTTTAACGGAAATGGATTAGCTGCACTCAATGTATCATAGCCATTTGATGATAATTAGAACGGTTCAAATTTAAATGCAGTTTTAATTTTTTTAAACATATAAAATTTTGATCTTAAATTTAAGCTGTCCGATCTTGATCAAATGGTTTAGATTGCACCGAATGCATACAATTAGCACTGTCCATTGCATCCAATTCAGATCCTTAACATGTGTCATAATATGTTTCATAAATAAATTGGACTTGATACAAAAAAATTGAAAATAAAATTATTTATTTATATATGAATACATTCACCTAATCACATATAAAAGTGTTTTTGCAATAAATTTGAGACTAAAAATTATGTTTAAAGACAAAGCTTAAACCCTGTTTAATTTGTTGTGAAAAAACTCAGTTTACTTTGTGATATTATTTTCTAATTAATTTAATTTTGTGAAATATGTTTCTTTTTAAGTTTTAGTAATACAATTTTTAGTTAGAGTCCAGCTTTTTTCATATATACATATTTATTATGGGATAATAGAGATGACAAAACTGTTCTCAACAACCCAATTGTTTTTAAATTATAGATTAATCTCTAAGACAACTTTGTCTTCTCTATTTTCAACAATAAATATTAAATGTGAAAGATTGTTGAAAATCAAACTCTAATTTGACTCATTGTGGAACACTATTTAGCATTTTCCTTCTCTTATATATGCTAGAGCTAATCAATGTTATTGTTAGTTAGAGCCCATCCCATTAATTTCATCTTTATCTCTCACAAAAGTTAAATAAGAAATGATCATATAAAGACCGACATAGATTTTTTCATTTATAATGACCAGTAGTACATATTCTCATCTCTTTAAATTTAAAGGTAACTTTCTCTCCATGCTTGCATGCACTGATTAATTTATAGTACCATGATGATGATGGTCCCATATTAAGGCACCCCCAATATCTACATTTCTAATTTTTAAAAGTGGTTTGATTTATTTAATTTAGTAAAACACTAAGTAGTAAAATTGTACTCCAGTATATAAGGTGATGGGATCAATTTCTCTAGATTCCATTAATCATCAAAACAACTATGATTCGTACGCCACAAAGTGATTTTTTTACCAAAAGAGTGTATTTTTTCAAGCTTATTATCAAAGTGGTGTAGTTTTTAAAAAAATTACCAAAAGGGTATAAGTCGTCACTGCATCCACGACTTTATTTTTTTTTTATTTTTTTTGAAAGTCGTCACTGCCATTAATGACTTTCACTTTTTTTTTTTTTTACAATTATCAAAGAAAAGTGAAAGTAACGACAATTAAAAAAAAAGAAAGTGAAAGTCGTCATTGGCAGTGTCAACTTTCAAAAAAATGAAGAAAAAAAAATTTGAGTTGGGGGTAAGTCGTACATGGTAGTGACGACTTACACCCTTTTGATAATTTGTTTGAAAATTACACCCCTTTAATAATAAGCTTGAAAAAATACACCCTTTTGGTAAAAAAATCCCACAAAGTCTTCTTCTTTCTAACCCAATTGTGCCACTCCTATTGAATAACATCACATCCTATCATCACAATCATAGTATGTCTCCATGCAATCTCGTTTCGGTTAGGTATATTATATTATTATCATTAAAAAATTGATGTATCTAATCTATACCCTTTAATTTTTAATAAATCTAAAACAATAACTTTTTTATATATGCACGAGTAAATATGAAGTAGTTTTTTTCTTCTTATAAATAGATCTTTAAGCTGGTCTTTGAAATTATAAGGTTAATTAGTAACTAGTATTTTAGTACTTCAAATTTGCAAAATAAAATTTTAATCATTTTAGGGGGAATAGCTTGTTAAACATATGTTTGAACTATGAACTAAAGATGAAAGAGTAATAAAAAATAAACTACTCTCTCTCTATATTCTCTATTGTAATATATCGAAAAAAAATTATTTTTTAGGTTTATCAAATAATCGGTATATTTAGTTTATATGAATCATATATATTAGTCAGTTGTTCGGTATATTTAGTTTCTATCCAAAAAATCACAAGAAAAAACGTCCCTGATAAATGTATTTTAAGGAAAATAACAATCAAAATCACCGAAAGATATACATATCTTCTTATCGAATTTGATTTTGATAAAAAAACGTCCCTATTTGCGAGGATCTGAATTTGATTTACATGTAAAATAATTCTTAATTAAATTTTACTTATTTTCTTATCGAATTCAAGATTACCAAAACCTTTTTCCTTTCGAACTAGAGGCTTAACACCAAAAAAAAAAAAATGTTATCTCACAAATTGTTGTATTTGACTATTTTACACAAAATAAGAAAATATAATAAATGAAAGAAAGATAATATGATTTTACCGATATTAACTATCGGTGTATCTCAAATGTCATAAATATGAAATGAATATTTGCTTGACAAACTTTTGGTGCAAATGTCATACCGATATCACTACAAGAATTTTTTCTATTTCCTACGAACATTTCCTACGAATTTGGCTTTTGTCGCAAAAGTAATGCATTTCCTACAAATTCGGACTATTTTCAAATTTAAATGACTAACTTGTTTTTTTCCACAAATTTTAGAATATATATCATTTAACAAATTTAAGTGAATAAAATGCATATTTATTCCTTTTTCTTTTTACAAATTCTAAAATCAACCCAACCAAAAAAAGAGTACACATATTGTCATGGTTTTCCCTTTAGGAAATGGCAGGGGACAAACTGGTCCCAGAATTTTGAATTTCACATGCCTCTCTTTTTCTTCTCAGTTACGACGCACCAACCATAGATCAAAATGGCACCATAATTATACTCTAACTTTAACCGTATTTGGCCTTTGCTTATTATAGTTTTGGTAGCTTACACCATCTAAGGAAATAGGTTTGGACACTTACATACTTCCTCCGGACATTTTATTAAGCAAATATTCTTTTTTGCACACTTATTAAGGAGTTGGCTTTTTATCATAGTTTTATGTGTAATTTTCGGTACAATTCCTAAAATGCCCTTTTGCCTATTATGAAATCTAGTCCTACTTAAATGTAATCATTATTAGTACTACTCCAACATAGATTACTTGTAAAAATGAATAAATGCATATGTAGGGATATTGTTGGAAAAAAATATTAATTAGAGTTAAATTTAATGACTTTTGCTTATATTTAGAACCAAAATTTTTAATTGACTTTTGTTTATAAATAAGTTCGGAGTATATAAGATGAACATGAATATTTTACAACAGTTTCACTTAACTCATAACAAACCAATTTTGATTATGTAACGTGTGTGTGTATCTTCCAGTTCAGTCTTTTCTAAAATTACTACAGTGAAAAAAAATATATTTGTCCCTTGTCAGAATTTCGGTTTTGGATTATCCCTAACTCTCAACCATATCATATGTAGAGTAGAGCATGGTCCACATCTCACAACCAGAGTTATGGCGGGTTACTGCTGAGATGTGAAGCTGAGAATCCACCATGTTGAGGTTTCTATATTATGGATCAATATAAAGAAAGAAATTATTGTTATATGTAATAAAAAAGTTTTCACCACCATTTAATATGCTGATGAAATTATTGTAGTTTTTGATCCTACTTCTTCAATTCACATATAATCGCATCTTTCGTAAAGTTTAAATTAATAATTTTTAGAAATGAAAAACTTAAAATTTTTAAGTAACAAAGAATATTTGTTAATTAAAAAATAGAAAAAACAGAAAGGAAATGATAAAAAATAATATGGGGAGATGTTAAATAAATTTAAGACAACCTCTAAGTTGTTGTCTTTTAGGGGCCGTTTGGTTTGAAGGAAAGAAAATTGCGAAAACCAATGCATGAATTTGGACTAATGTTAGTTTATTATAGGTAATCACAGTAAATTCATCTTCGGTGACATTATCTTTAATAGAGGTCGTGTCATTATCTAAGTTGTTCTAAAAACCATTTTTTTAGATAAACACGTTTTCTCTCTCTAAAAAACAAACTCCTTGCCTTCTCTCTAAGCTCAGCCGTCGTTTATCCCTTCCATCCAAATTCATCTAGCCCCATGTAAAATCAAGAGTGGTGGTGTGAGGAAAGGCGTTTGGCCCTCCGCACCAGCTTGTTTCCGTCGCCGACCTCGTGTGGTGATATTTTCGGGTCAGATCCGGAAGATTTTCGTTACGACGGCGGTTGTTACGTTTTCGTGTTGTGTTTCGTGGTGGTTTGGTTCTTGGTGTTGTTTCTTACTCATCTCATTACTAGGGATGTCAATTTGCATCCGTTAGAGCGGATCCCCGCGGGGATTGCCCCGTTCGGAGATCCGAAAACGGAGATTTTTTTCCCGTGGGGACGGGGTTGGAGGCAAAATTTCCCTCGGAGACAGTTCGGGGATGGGATCGGGGATTAAGCATCTGTCCCCGCGGATTCCCCGAATCCGTCTATATATACTTAAATATATATTTTTACTACTATTATTATTCTAGGGTTATTTATATTTGACAATTCTAGGTTTTTATTTTGCTATGAATTATGATATATTTTGATTATGAATTTCTGTATGATTATGCATATGCTGTTATGCATTGTTTTTTGGTTATGAAATGCATTATGTGTTGTTTTGATCATTAAAAAATAAAGATGCGAAATATTTATTTATTTATTAATAAAAAAGGAAAAAATAAAGTCATAATTTTGTCGGTAAAATATAGAAATTTTCTAATAATCGATCTACGTGGATCCCCGCGAGTACCGTGAGGACCCGTGGGGATGGGGATGGAGGCAAAAATTCCCCCGCCCCGTTGACATCCCTACTCATTACTTCTACTGAGGTTCTTAGCAAGGTGGGGTTTATGGCGGTGGTTATGATGCGGGTTGTCTTACGACGGTGGTTTTGTTACAGAGGTGTCTTGGAGGTGGTTATTGCACATGGGTTGTGCGTTTTGGTCATGTTTGGTGTTGAGATAGGGTGGTGGTGGTTAGAGGTGGGTAGGTGTTGAGATGGTGATGTGGTGTGCGGTTTAATGTCGTGGGTGTTTGGTTTTCAGGATACTTGACTCTCTGACCGCTTTTAAATCTGTTGAGATTTGCAGGACTTTCTACGAGTCTCTGTTGGTTTCCAAATCTGTTGAGATTTGCAGATTTCTGTATCCAATTGACCTTTACCTTGTCGGTGTTGGTTGTACTGTTTGGAGGAGGACTGCGAGCTGAAACTTATCTACCTAGATCTTCTTTCTACCGTGGTACATCAACTTTTGGCGCACGAAGCTGCTTTCTGGATACTGATGGGTCGATCACTTTTGATTCGATATCGGGAGTTAGCATCTAGTAGTATCTTTTTGGGTCTGATTGGTGTTTTCTTTGGTGATTTGGATGTTGTGGAGTGTCCTTCTAAAAATGGGATTAGAAGTTGACATCAAGGGTGGTGTTAATCTTGGTTTTGTTCATTGGTGTTCCGCCTATATACGGCACTATTGTTATGTAGTTCATTTTTTACCGATCTTTGTTCGTCTTATGCAGAGATTGGATTTTAATAATATATTTTCCGTTAAAAAAAATAATCTAAGTTGATGTTATCCTTACCATACAAAAACTTAGTGAGAATTCTCATTTTTAGAAAGTAACATTGAGATTTTGATTTAAATTAGCGATATGAATAACATTGTGATCCTTTCAGACACACAATCTCAAGTCTGAAAGAGGGAGCGCTGGATTGTTAATAGTGGATTGTTGACCATCAACTCCCAAAGATGAGGGTGTGCTGGCAACACACTGATGATTAAGTCAGTACACCATGCCCCCATAGTTTGAGGTTTTAGACTTTTAGGGTTGGAGAAGTGCATATCTAAGAGGATAAGGTGTGTCAAGGTCGACTACCAGCGTTTACAAAGAGTCACATAACGGTACAAAGAGATAGCCCAAAAAGAAGAACAGATCATACAAGGGCCAAACAGGGCAAAGGACAAGACCACCAGCTATAGCAGTTAGAAGCAAAAGTAACACTCGTCGCCTTCAACCACCTAAAATAAAAGAATTTGATCTTGTCCAACAGCTGAGAAGTAGTGCTAGCTGAGCCGCGAAACAACCTGCGGTTTCTCTCCGTCCACACAACTCACACGCACGAAAGCCAAATAAGCTGCAAGAAGGAGCGACGCGCCCGGAAACCACCGGCTGAGTATGTAAACTGGACGAAGTGATCACGTAAGGAAGTAAACTCCACCCCCAAAATGTCAATCCACGAGCGCACTAGTGCCCAAAGAGAACCAAAAGTATCATAGGAGAGAAATAAATGATGAGCTGACTCTACCTCGCCGCAACCAAAAATGCACAAATGAGCTGCAGTAGATAAGATGCTTGAGTGACCAGGTTGGCTTGTGTGGGCAACCTGTAACGCAATAGACGCCATGCAAAGATGGAGATCTTCAACGCGGAACCTGAAGGTGCCAAATGAGTTTGCCTGCGCCATCCATAGACGCCGAAACCTGAAAAGTGAAGAGTTGGTAAGCGTCTCGAACAATATAGCCTCTATCAGGGTCAGGCTGTCACTGCCATCCATCAAAATTATTAAAATGTTATTAAATATTTGTCATATTCATATTGATTTTTTTTAATAATATAGCATAAGTCGAGCCGTTTACTCATAATTATCTCACAAACTTAGATTCTTTTAGTTGGCTCTGGGACAAATCACAAATCACGATTTAAAGTTCTTTGCTCTTCTCTAAAAAGAGAACGTTATCACCTCATGCAGCGAAATCAGCATAAGGTACTCTACTACTCTCCCATGTAAATCCAGCCACTAAACTAACCGAATCACACTTATTGAATATTTATCCTATCACATTGTGAAATTAGGTACACCTTCTTTGTTTCTATTTGAATTTTAGGGAATTAGTTAATTAATTAGAATATTACTTTGCTAATAGAAGAAGAATGCCTAGAGATTGAACAATGAAAATATCATGATAACAGAAACACCTTAATCTTATTACCAATTCAAATTTTTTAATATATATATATATATATATATATATATATATATATATATATATATATATATAGAATAATTACATATGAATAAAGGGTAGACGTGCAACAAGTTGCGCCGCTAAATCTTTTTGAATAGCAAAACTTAATCTTTGAAAAACTATATTCATAGACTTAGGCAACATGACATGACTATGCATGACCTTTTGAACTCTTTTCAAAAGAGTTACAACTTCTGGTGCTAAAAAGCCAAAAGTGTCGAATGCAAATGGTATAAAAACGTGTTGATTGTCAGAGCATGCTTTCTCATGTTTGGCAATTTTGCTTGAAGCAGCTTTGAGGGCTGCCCGTCCCACAGTAAAATCTCCGACCCCCAGTCCCACGAGGGGGGAAACTCCAGTCAAATCTACACAAGCATGTTTCCCACCTACCCATCCATACACCAGAACATCCGCTGACCGAAGTGTCGATCTTCCTTCTTGTGGGTCAGTCAAGAAGTTCACTGGTGCCTCTTTCTTCACAGAAATTCATGCACGCTTAAAAATATCAAACAACACATCTCTGACCAGATCATGCCTGTATTTGAAAACTGGGAGCTCCCTGCAATGAACTGCATGCTCCCCAAAAGTGTCGAGGCATGCTTTCCGACAAACAGGGCAAACTTCATCCTTGGGAAATAACGGAATCATGAGGCAATATCTAAGGATGATACGATACTCAAATATCGTAAATATTTATTGATTTTTTTTTTACGGGAATAAGAATATTACAGTGCAGTGTAACAATTTTAGATACTATTGTTGATAGAAAAAGATTGTTTAATTTTTATGAATAAAATGTCTAGATAAAAGATTTTTGAAGTTAAAAAAAATCAACAATCAATTACCAATCAACTTTAATTTTTTTAAAAAACTTTTATTTTCATTTTTAGCTTTCAGATAATTTTTTAAATTTTTAAAAAAAATAAAAAAAAATACATTAGTTCCCTAAAACATATCCACTCAAGCTAGCTCCGCCATTTCCAACAAAGGCATGCAAATTAAAATGTGTTATAAGACCATAAAATGGTATTGTGATCAAAATTAAGTTCACCAATACAATGAATAAATATAAATAGAATAGTAGATATTAAATATTTCTCTAAATAATGGAACTTATTTAATAAATAATTAATATTTATTCAATAGATCATGTTATTTATATAACTATTGCTTTTGGCGAGTCCTTAGATTATACTATGGCGTTGTTTGATAAAAATATCAAAAGCTATTATAGTTTATAGTTCATGATTGATATGATGATGATACTACTAATGTTTCTCCTTTGTTTGACCAAGTTTGGCATTGGGAAGGTTCGAATCGGATTCACGCTGTTCTTTGGAAGCTAGCCCATGGATCGTTGATGACAACGTATGATACATGTCATGAGGACACTCAGAACTACTGGAATCAATTCATCACAAAAGATAATTGGGCCAAGTTTTTCAATCTTGGCTTATACGCTTGGTTGGAGTGAAACATCACTACTAAACATATTGGAGCTAGCAACACATATTGGCCTACCTTTTTTGGTGTCTCGGTTTGGTCCCTTTGGAAGGATCGTAATAAACTAGTTTTTTTCTAGAGAAACAAAGCTTGGTACACATCTCACTTCAAAAACCATAAACATAGCTTTTCAGATTGAAAAAGAGATGAAGCTCCCTCTTGCATCTCAATCTGAAAACCCGTGTCAGAAATACATGCATTGGTCAAAGCCTCCTCCTGAGTTTTTCAAAGTCAATACAGACGGATCTTATGTTCACGGCCAAGCGGCTTGCGGCGGCATTATCAAAAATCATGATGGAAATTTTGTGAAAGGTTTCATGTGTAAGCTTGGACCAGGAAATGCTCTCTTTGCAGAATTAAAAGGAATTCTCTTTGCTCTTCAGATAATCAGAGAGATGCAACTTACAAATGTCATTCTTGAAACAGATTCCATACATGCCATAAATATGATCCAGAATCGTTATACATCCATCTTTCACCTCCAACCTCTCCTCCAGGAGGTCATACACCTTATCAACCTTTCAGGTTCGACGATTCTCATAAACCACATTCATCGTGAAGCAAACACTTGTGCCGATGCTCTTGCTTTAAGGGGTCATCAAGCAGATTTTTCTCTCTCTATTTTAGATGTTATTCAGGCTAATATTAAGTTACTTATTGATAAAGACTTAAGGGGAGTCTGTTCCACTATAGTCGGTTCTTAGTTTTTGAGTTTGTATTCCTTCACTTATAAAAAAAAAAAATTAGTTCATGACTGATATCTTTTAATTTATAATTGGTAAATTAATTGAAGTGTTTGATATAAAATTGGTGTTTTAACTAGTGTTGATAAATGTAAATGGCATAAAATGATATTCTTAATTATTGATAAAATTTATATCAAATATTTAAGATAACAATTTAAAATAAAATTATTAATACAATATATCTTTTATATAATAGAGTAAAAATTGTTTTTAGCCCCTATGGCTAGTTTTTGTTCATTTTAATACCAATATTATAACTTTTTATGTTCAAAATGTGTCTATATATTATGTCTATATATCATGTAAAACCTATATAAGTTTATATCATGTTAAAATATGTCAAACAAATGTCAAAATTTTGGTCATTAGGGACTAAAAACAAAGAAAAAATTTGTAGGGATGAAATTAAAACAAGTGATTTTATTTTATAGAGACGAATACCAAAATTTGCTATAAAAGTAGAGACTGAAAACATATTTTACCCTATAAAATTAATATTAATAGATCAATTTTTATATGCAAAAATTTTAATTTAATATATATTACATGTCATTAATTAGCAAAGGTAAAAAAAAAAAAAAAAAAAAAAGAAGCACATGTCACTCAACATCTACAAATAATAACCTATTAAAATATAACAAAAGAAAGAAGAAGAAAAAAAAAAGTTGGCGAGAGATCGATGAAGAAATTTTGAAATAGAGCATGGAAATGCAGAGGTCAATAGATGAAACGGCGGAGAGATAAGAGAATGTGTCCTTCTGCTATAAATATATAGGATTTAATTTATATGACACTGAATCATAACCATTTGATGTTCACAAATATTTGACTTGATTGAAAACTGCCTATAAAGTAGTGGACATGAATGGTTATGATGTGTTAATAGTGTAATATACATTACACTGTCAGTGCACCACAATTAAACTCAAATATATAATACATGAAATGTTTTGTATTATAAAACACATATTATATTATTTTAAATTAAATTTTTTATCAGACTTTATTTATCCCGCGACCAAACTATAGATTATTATACCTCTTTTTTTTAGAATAGGAAGGTTATAAACAAAAGAAAAAAAATTATTAAAAATAAAAGTAAATTTTAATTAAAATAATAAGGGTTAACCACGAGTAGGCATTATTTTAAAACTTAAGTGAAATGTTAAATAATTCTCTATATAGCCACAAAATAAAGTCCTAATATTGTTCTGCTTGGTATCCTTCTAACGTAGTAACGTGGATCAGACGTACCTTTGCAATTGTTTATGTATATGACCATGAAAAGAATGAAAACACAAAAAATATTTTAAAAAAACAGGTAATTAATAAAATCACCCATTTGAGACATGAATGAATGAATCAATGAAAAAAGTAATACTTGTTCAAAAGACTACATTTGACTCTTATCTTATCAATAAAGAAAAAAGGTCTAGTAATAATTAATTTTAAAGTATCATTGCTTCCTCCTCTTGTGTTTTTTTTTTAAGTAGTCTAGTGGTTCGAAATTTCACTTCTAAGGTGGATAAGTGGGATGATCAGGATTCGAACCCCGACCCCTTGCATATATAATGCATTTATCCTACCAATTGAGCTAAGCTCACGGGACACTTCCTCCTCTTGTGTTAATTTATATAATTTAGTACGGAGGTAGTAATGCATTTGATCGAACTAGACTCTCAATCATTAAAAAATAAAAGATAAAAATAATTAATTATTAAAAGTTTATTTAAATGGTGTGGATTCTCACTCACAAGAAACATGAGGAACAATGCATTCAAATTATACATCTTGCTTCCAAATTAATCATTATAATTAGAATTGGGTTGAGGAAGAAGTCTAACGAAAGTGATAAAATGGTTCAACGATGGCTCATTTACTTGCAGAACAATAGGTGCTGAATGTTGGATAGAGATAAGGTGAAAGAAAAGTTGTGTTGAGTTGTTAAATGACCCAAAAAGTCATACTTTCAATTACTTTTGAATTAATAAAAAATGGTTTATTTTGTCTAAAGTTGCAAGGTGTAATTTGCTAATGCACACCTTCTAATTTTTGAGTGGGTGTGCATTAGCATAACCCATATATATATATATATATATATATATATACAACTATGCTATTTGCAGCGAAGAAATTAATGCGAAATTTTCACGAATACGGCTTTTTAATATTTCATTCTTGGATATAGTTAATACAGCTATGCTATAGTTAATATTTGCTACTTCTTGGTAAGCTGATTTATATTTCTTTCGGTTTATTTTATTTTCTAAAAGCTTTGATTTCAATTAAAATAAATTAGACAATATTATACTTGTAGATTCGAACCTTAAAATTCATATTAAAACATGAAAAAAAAATGATCAAATTGTCGTAAGAAAAGATAAATAGATTTTTT
Source organism: Trifolium fragiferum (assembly GCA_954870985.1). Taxonomy (NCBI): domain Eukaryota; kingdom Viridiplantae; phylum Streptophyta; class Magnoliopsida; order Fabales; family Fabaceae; genus Trifolium; species Trifolium fragiferum. The sequence continues at coordinate 44,099,517 of OX940792.1, read as the reverse complement.
AAGTTTTACGTTAGTTACAAATAGCTCCTTTAAGTTTTACGTTTGTAACAAATATGTCCTTAAAAACATAATATCTTAAAGGACTAATTTGTTACAAATTACAAAATCAAATGACCTATTTATTACTTAAAAAACTTAAAGACATATTTGATAGGGTTAAATATGTTTTTAGTCCCTATTTTTATGTGAGTTTTGACTTTTAGTCCCTACATTTTTTTAATTATATTTTTAGTCCCTACATTTTCGTCATTTGCATTTTTAGTCTATATCGTCAATTTTTTGTGACTAGGATAACGAAATCAATCACATAGGATGACACATAGATGTCATGTCATTCGATGTAAATGTTATTATAGTCAATTTGAGTTATTCTATGTGGTCAATTCTGTTATCCTAATCATAAAAAATTGACTAAAAATATAATTACAAAAATGTATGAATTAAAAATATAATTAAAAAAATATAGAGACTAAAAGTCGAAACTTACATAAAAGTAGGGACTAAAAACATATTTAATACAAACGTAAAACTTAAAAGATCTATTTGATACATTTAGAATTGAGTTTTGGGCTTAACTCATCCTTACAAAATCGGCTTGTAAGGTAAGTATTACCTCTTAATTATAAATAATTACTCAGATCATCTCACAATCGATATGAGATTTCTTAACAAATACAAACATAAAACTTAAGGACCTATAAATACATTTTGCCAAAAATATATCATACCAATAACTAAGAATTGAATAACAAATATAAATTCAACTTTACTAGAGCTCATATTGAACCTCAAAACTCAAAAGCATGAAAAAAGAAAGAAAGTTGAATTAATTAAATAGAATAATGCAAGCGGTGCATGTTTCTTGCCTATGCCCTATGATTCCACCGGTTCGTGAAATATTCGTGATTGACCGATTCGCTATATTAATCATTTCTCATATATATATATATATATATATATATATATATATAACTCCAATTGAATTGATGACATAAATGCGACAAATAATAGACTGCAATCAATATCGATTTTCATGCAACTTAAATAATATGTCAATCTCCCTTATTATTTTTTTCCTCTCTACTTCATTCATTTTGTTATTTACATTCTACTCTTTGCATTGTTTTCCTTGCCTATAAGCTAAATAATATAATAGATTCATTGATATGCACCGTTGATAAATCAAATTACACTATTGCGCCATTTTTATGTTTGTTCATAAAATATTTTCTCAGTATCTACGTGACATAATTTAATTGTTAGTGTTTAAAACAGTTTTACACCGCCAAAATATACAAATTAAATTTGTAATGTTTTGCAAGAAAAGAAATATACGACACCGCTAATGTAAAACACGGATTCTGACACGGACACCGTGACACGACACAGATATTCCGACACCACTAATGTAAAAAATATACGATATCGACACCGCTATATATTTATAAAAAATATAAGTTTAGAATTAAAAATACATTCATATGCATCTAAGTTGAATAAATTTTTCAATAAAAAAAGTTTTAAAAGAATATATGACAGTACATTTGACATTTACTCATCCAACTATTATCGAAAAATTAAAAATAATATAATCAAAATGTAATATCATTAATCCCTCATTGATCAATATTATTATTTCGACACATCTTTAATCGTTGTATATATGTCTGAGAAAAGTAGAAGCAAATAAAAAAAATAAAAATTGGACACTTATCCTGACACGTTTGTACGAGTGTCTTATAGGTGTTGGACATCGATTTAAGTAATGTCGGAATAAAGGAAAATATGTTTTTTGAACACCTCTCCGACACATTTATACGAGTATCGTACGGATATCATACGAGTGTCGGACACCGACATGTGTCGGACACCGCGACACATCTAATCATAGAGGTGTCGGTGCTTCACAGCTAATAATCTTAGACCATCTCCAATGGTGGGTACTTATTTTTTAAGAATTGGTACCTAATAGGTACTCCTATTGGAGCAAAACTCAAAATAGTACCTAATAAGTATTGGTGCTACAATAAGATGTGGTACCTATATTATTTTTGTGAGACCCATTTATAATTATATAGTGTTATTGGTGAGATGTGTATTTGGTGGGACTTATTTAGAATTTTTTTTAAAAGTATTGGGTTGGAGTGATTGAGTGCTTATTATATATTATTATTAAAAAAAAATTAAATTTATAATGTATGCATGTGGAGTCCATTTAAGTATTATAAAATGGGGAGCTCCATTGTGAATGCTCTGAAAACGACAAAATTCACACTTTAGTTTCAAGTAAAACAGAGTACCCTACATCTAATTAATGCTTTGTTTGCATATGCCTTCAATTTGAGGTTAAAGATACCCTCAATGGTCTTGAGCTATGAAGCCCCGATACTTTAAAAATGGCGAAGTATCGTGTCTGATACGTGTCTGATACCGATACTCTCCGATGAGAGTATCAGACAATTAAAATTATTTTTTTTAAAAAATAATTACCGATACGTGTCGGATACTTCTCCGATACACGTATCAGAGAAGTATCGGGAAAATAATATTTTTTTTATGATAGAAATGGAGGATATGAGACTGATACAATTTGTGTTTCCTCTTAAGTAGTGAATGTTAGAGTATGATGTTCTTTATGGATTGACAATCATGTGTTTTTTGGATGGTACCGATAATGTTTTGTTTTTTGGATAGTAATAATTATCCTTTTTGGATAATACTTAATTAACTTGAGATATGTAATTGTCACTTGTCTGCTCAGTTTGAATAATTTGAATATTAATTTATTATCTTTCTCGATTTTTGTTATGTTTATATATTGTGTATTTGTATATTTAATTTTAAGTTTATTTTTAAACAACGTATCGCAACCGTATCGTATCGGGAATTTTTAAAAATTTCTCGTATCGTCGTATCGGTATCGTGTCGTATCGATATCGTGTCACGTATCCGGGCTTTATAAGTCTTGAGTAATACATACCCTACATCTTAATTTTCTTATATGTATAAACCCCAAAATAATATTTTATTCACAAATACATAAAATAAATAAAGCTATAAACCATATCACCCTGCTTAATACGTAACCCCATTGTGCTATATTGCTTGTCTTTTTCACTCTCTCTGTCAATGGTATCCACAAAAAGAAACAAAACTTTTCAGATCATGTTCACAAAGATAAATAATATATGACCAAATACTTCCATTCCCACCAATAATCCAACTGTACAAATTATAAAAGCCATTAATTAATACAATAAATATCCAAACATTGATTAAAACCCCACCCCATAAAAGAAAATAAAACAAAGCCACAAGCTACTACATAACCTTAAAGGAAATAAAAACAAAACAAACAAATCACACACTTCATATACTAAGAAGATCTTTAGGATCTTTTTCTGGAGACTCTAAACTGTTTGATGAAGACAAAGAAGATTCAGTGATTGTTAACATTGTTAAGTCCTCTTCAACATGTTTTGAGCTAGGTGATGGTTTTGGAAGTTCAGTGAGCATTTGAACGACTTCGCGCATAGTTGGTCTTTCTACGGCTTGTTCTTCAACACATAACATGGCTACATAGAACACATGCATCACCTCGTGCAGTGGAACCGAGGGAAGTCTAGGATCAAGAACTTTTAGTACGCCTTCTTTGTTTGAATCAGTCAATTTTCTCACCCATTGTACAATGTCTACTCCATCTCCAAATTCTCCAACTGGTTTTCGCCCTGCTACTAGTTCTAAGAGTACCACACCGAAGCTGTAGACGTCACTTTTTTCATCCACTTTCAATGTGTATGCATACTCTGCAATCACGTTTTTAACTTCAATCAATGATGTTCATAAACAAAAATTAATGGCAAAGGAAATCTACGTCATTTTCCAACAAATAAAAATTGTGGATCTTTCATGTCTAGTCTCTGCTTTTTAAAAAAGCGGAGGGACTAAAAATTGATAATTCTTTTTTATAGAATTTTAAATAAAAAAAAATGATATTTTATAAGGACTAAGGACATATTTATATAATCATAACTACAAGATTAATTAATCCAATTAAAGGATTGAGGGGCCTATATAATCAAGAGTAAAACAAAGCATCCACAGAAGAATTTCAATCATCTATTACTATTTGCTTTAAGTAGTAATAATAATTGGAAGCATACTAATTTAGTGGACAACTCAAAAGAAATCATTAGTGCTACTGTTTGGTAGGAAAAAAACAAGTTAAGGTATAGTATGTTAGCATCATTAAATTAATTAGGTGAATCAGAACAATATCTTATACAGTTCCCTTCTACACACACCTAAACCAGTGTTGTTGAGTCAAAAGAGATAATTTTGCTAAGGAAAAGACAATTAATTTCACAAGTTCAACAAACAATCATGAATTATATTGAATTTCAAATATGTTACCTGGAGCTATGTATCCATAAGAACCAGCAATAGCAGACATGCATTCAGAAGTTCCAGAATCTTGCAAGAACTTAGCAAGTCCAAAATCAGCAACATGAGCTTCAAAACTTGAATCAAGTAAGATATTGTTTGATTTTACATCACGATGAACAATAAGTGGTGAACAATCATGATGAAGATAACAAAGACCCTTCGCAGATTCCACGGCAATTTTGTACCTTGTATCCCAATGCAAATGGCCACCTTTCTTACCATGAAGAACTTCACCTAAACTTCCATTAGGCATGTACTCATAAACCAAAAGATTTGTCTCATGGTTTGAACAGAATCCCAATAATCTAACAATGTGTCGGTGTCTAATCCGGCCCAAAGTTTGAATCTCAGCATTAAAACCATGATCATGTGAAGAGCCTCTACTCATAGCCGGTAACCTTTTCACCGCAACAAGATCACCATTAGGCATTGCACCTTTGTAAACAATGCCAGCACCACCTTTTCCTATGATATTATCCTCTTTCAAGGAATCAAGAACATCATCAACAGTGAAGTCCAAACGCTGGAATGCGGTTAGTTTCCATGCACGAGCTTCGCTGGCCTTTTTCAGTGACCGAGCTTTGAAAATTGTAGCTACAGCAAACACAGCCGAACACACAAGCAATCCAATAACAAGCAAAAGCTTCACAGTAGAAGATAATGGTCCTTTAACATGAGGTTTGTGAGGACCATTAACAACACCATCTTTGCAAGGACCCAAATAAGGTCCACAAAGTTCAGGGTTACCAAGGAAAGAAGTGTAGTTAAAGTAACTAAATTGGCCAGTACCAGGAACCAAACCAGTTAGATTATTATATGAAAAATCAACAGAAGTTAAGCTTTGCATTGAAGCAATAGAACCTGGAATAGTACCAACTAAATGATTCCTTGAAATGTTCAAGTAATTCAATATCCTCATGCTAGTAATTTCCTTTGGAATCTCACCCGAAAGCTCGTTTCGGCTAAGATCAACAAAAGTTAAAAGCTTACAATGACTAATCTCAGGAGCAATAGGACCAGAGAATTTGTTATGACTAAAATCAATCTTTGAAAGCTGTTGTAACTTTCCAATCTCAGAAGGGATTTTACCTGAGAATTGATTCCCATCAAGAAGAAGCTTTTGAACACTTGTGAAGTTCCCAATGGAAGGTGGTAATGGACCAGAAAGTTTATTGTTGGAAAGAGTAACTTGGCCAAGATTTGGAGACATTGAAACAGGTTGAGGAAAGTTTCCTGATAAAAGATTATCTTGAAGCTCAACTTGTGTAAGCTCTGGAAGACCAAAAAGTCCTTTTGGAATTGACCCATTTAGAAAATTCTCACCCATTCTAATTCTACTTAAAGATTTACACTTTCCAAGTGAATCTGGAATAGGACCAAAAAGAAAGTTCCCTAAAGCTATTAAAGTTTGAAGCTTGTTCCCAAAACACATATTAGGAGGAAGTGAACCAGTTAACTTGTTTGAAGAAACATCAACAAGTGTAAGTTTCCCATTCTTCCCTAAATTCTGAGGAATGCTTCCGGTGAAGTTATTCTCCCAAATCTGCAACACTTCAAGCGCCGGCATCTCGCCGATAAACTCCGGTATAGCTCCATGAAGCTTATTTCTAAAAAGGTTCAAAAGGGTAAGATTTTTAAGCTCAGCAAAACTCGCCGGAACTTCACCGGAGAAAGCGTTGTTAGACAAATCCATAGATTTCAAGCTTTTCAAGTTTCCAAGCTCCGGCGTAAGTGACCCAGAAAGTGCATTCACTTGAAGAAACAAAGTATCCAACTTCTGAAGCTTACCCAACTCCGGCGGAACTTCACCGGTTAAACCACAGTAAGCAGCATCAAATCTCACCATCTCTGATAAGTTACCAATCTCCGGCGGAATCCCACCGTCGTAGGTATTGTAGTAACCAATGTAAAGCTCTTTAAGTGAAGTAAGGTTACCGATCTCCGGAGGAATGGGTCCAGAAAGCTCATTACCAGAAACAGCAAGATATTCAAGATGAGTCCATAAACCATACTCCGGTGGGATTTTTCCGGCGAAAAAATTCCCACCGAGATGCAAATGACGAAGAAAACTCATTTTAGTAACAGAAAGTGGAAGTGTCCCAGTCATATTGTTATTGTAGAGATCAAGAACTTGCAGATTGAAGAGGTTGGAGAGTTGAGAAGGAAAAGTACCATTGAAGACATTGTTGGAGAGGTTAAGGTAGCGAAGAGAAATGAGAGAGGAGAAAGAAGAGGGAATTGGGCCGGAGAATTTGTTGTCGGCGAGAGAGAGGTTGGTGAGAAAAGGGAGATTGGAAATGTCGTCGGAAAGTGTACCGGTGAGAGTGAGGGAAGAGAGGTTGATGGCGATGACGTGGCGGTGTTGGCCACATGTTATGCCGTGCCAGGAACAGTAGGTTGTTTTTGGGTTCCATGAGGAAAGGATGTTTGTTGGGTCGTTAGTTATGGAAGATGATTTGAATGAGAGTAATGTGTGGTATTCTGAGATTATGTGAGTTGTGGAAACAGAAACAGAGTGGAATGTGAGAAGGAAGATGAGGGATGAGAGAAGAGGGAGCATTTTGGGAGAGAGAAATGGAGGTGTGGAGTGGAGTGGAGTGAAGGAGTGAGGGTGAATAAGTATTGAAGAAGGTTCAAAAGGTTTGGCCTTTTTAGTAAGAGCACTATTTAATGGAAAGAGAATACACTCGCATGATTATTTTTCCTTTTATTCTTCGCAAAATAGACGATTTTTGCGTTATTTTTTATAATATTTTTTTTTAGAAATACCTCCTGTTAATTTTTTTAATGTATTTTACTCTCCGTAGGTTGGAAAAAAAATTCGGCAAAGGGGATAAAATACAGTAAAAAAAAAATTAAACATTTCAAGGGTATTTCAACAAAAAAAAAATACTGCGGATATCCAAAAATTCACATATTTTACAGGAATAAATATATATTTATTCTTTCTTTAATCTTTCGTAATTTAAGAGTATTTATTTTTCAACTAATAAAAACAAACAAACCATACAAGTAGATTTTTACGCGGTCCATAGTTAACTTGTGACAAACTAATGAGAACGACATTCAAATGATTTGTTTTTATTGGTTGAAATATAAATATCTTTAAATTATGAAAGAGTAAATTAGAAAAAATCTTATTAATCCTCTTACTAGTATGTTCGACGCTCTTTATGAATTTTAAACGATACTGATAAATTTTTATAAAATTTGTACTATATGAAAATGTGTAAAACAAATTTATTAGGAATTGAAGTTTCTAATTTTTTCATTAAATAATTATACTTTTGGACACTCATAGTATTTTTCATTTCGCTCTTTTTATATTTTTCATAGTATTTTTCATTTTTACTTTTATAATAAAGCAATATTAGTTAAATAATATCTTCAGGATACTCTTTAACTTTTTAAATAGTAATATTTTATATAAAATATCATGAAAATGTTCGAAATCAATACATTATGAATTGAAATGTTCAATTTTTTGAATAAATTATTTTCTTAAATAAAATTCTTAAAAAGAGTGTTCCGAAAACACCGTTTAACAAAACCCTTATAATAATATTAAAAATTTGTTTGTATCCTTGTACAACTACCAATGCCAATTTATTAGCATTTTGTTTGTATATCTTTGCAGTACAGTACAAATACCAATGCCAATTTCATGGTCTATTATCCACTATCTTTATTGAAAAAATAATGCTAATATGTACTACCTTTCTATTACATGACAAAAAAACTTAATATAGAGATATTTAATTTAAGAGTAGTGTATTTAATATTTTTAAATACCAAAATATTGTATTTTTTTAATCAGTAAAAATAGGATAAAATATGTTTCTTATGTGACACAATCAAAGATTCAAAATTACGAGCGATACACATGTTATGAACTAAATTTCACATGTCAACACTATGTGAGTTGTTGCGGGCAAGATTATAGTAGAAATTTTGGATAAGATTACCTTGTGAATCTTAATCAATTCTCTCTAGAAGTTGGAACCATTTATTTTATTATGAGCTCTATCAATATTAAATTTACACCTTGTGAATTCTCGTATGGTTTGAGAAGATGCACAATTGTATTTTCTAACCTTTGGACAATTCGTAAAAAGGTGCAATTTTTGAACAATAAAAACTTCATGAGCATTGAGATTGAATATGATCGTTTTGTCTCTCAACTCATCTCTCATAGATGCAGTCTTTGTCATCCATGAGCAGCGTTAGTTGGTTTGATCAAGGATAATCTTGATGTTTTTTATTCCTATAGCATGGTCTATGTTCATCGTTAAGCAACAAAGTGGTTGATGGTTTTGCTAATTTTGGCATTAATCTCCTCACTAGGCTTAAAACTCTTGATATATTTCTTTTTTGAAAAAGACTTTTGATATTTCTTGTTTTGTTTCCTTAGTTTTTTCGACTTATCTTAGAGATGTAGTATTTTGTAGAGGTTTTAGTTAGTTTGTTTATTTATGGAGCTAACCCCTTTATTTTCAAACAAAAAAATGAACAAAAGATCAAATTTTCAATACAAGTCTTTTATGGTCACAAAATTTAGACATATGTAAGCATATTGATGTAAAGTTTCACTTTATTTAAAATATCACCAAATATAAAATGATTGAACTGGCTCACCGCAACTCACAAGAGCATGCCATATGAGTATAACTACTACACCTCTAAAATTTGAGTCATTTTTTTTAACCCAAAAAGGTGGCGGCAAAGCTAGCCAAGTCCAACCAAAATATATATAAAAGTAGCATATAATTACAAATGTAGAGGACAGAAAACCAAAGTTCCATCAAGACGTACAAACTCTAAAATTAGGTAAACCTAGATGATTTTTAACAAGACTATCCCTAATGAATAAGGGAGGTGCATTCCAATGCGACAAAGAGTGTAAAGTAAGGCCATGACTAACAAGGATATCTGCAACTTGGTTCCCTTCTCTATAGATATGAGTAACAATAGAGTTCATATTAGTGAGAAGAGTCAAAATGTTATTCCACCTATTTCTTAGGTTCCAAGCTACAGGAACCGAAGAGTTTGTGAAAGTTGATACTATCATAGATGAGTCAATTTCCAACCATAAGTTTTTCCAGTTCAACTGATAAGTTGTTTCAATAGCACTCATTGAACCACACAATTCATCAAGTAAAGGGGAAAAATTATCTAACGGCTCAGCAAAACAGAACAGAAAATCCGCTTCATAATTTCTAAAGCCGCCGCTACAAGAGGTCTTCTCTTGACTACAAGCTCCATCAATGTTGCACTTTGCCTAGTTCTGCAGAAGGGGGTTCCAAATGATTTTTTTAATAACTAGAACATTTGAATGGTGAATTGTTTGGCATGCATAATCTATGATCTATCTAGTGTAAATTAATCAACTAAAATTTTATTAGGATATTTTTGTACGGTTAGAGTTATTATGCATAACGAATATCCTTATGCATGGTGCATAAACAAATCTCCACTATCCAATGCTTTTTTGATCAATTAGATTTTTTGACCAATCAAATGCACCAAAACATACATGGTGGAGATTTATTTATGCACCATACATAAGGATATTCCTTATGCATAATAACTCAACCCCGTAAATTGGCTATATGAGGCCCATGATACATCAACAAGACAGGTTCTCATTTACATATAACACCCATTTAGGCATAAACACACAAAATTACACATTAATCAATCAGTTCGAACATCCACGGCAATAATCAAGCAAAAATATAACCTTTTAATTGGTCTCAATTTCAACTAGTGGGTACAAAATTTTGTGCGCACTAATATAGTATGAACTTGTCCAACTCAAAGAATCAAACAAGAATCTTAATTGACGAGGACGGTACTTAGGCATGTAGGTGCATCCCCACACATTGATTAGGAATAGTGATTTAGCATAAATCCTCATAATCTTCACAAAGTCATGTGCAATAGTTTCTATCAAGGGGATGCTTTCTGATTTTTGCCACTAAAGTTTGATTTTGTCATTAGAATAGTGGTAGCTTAGACTCATGAATCCAAAATATGTGCATCATTGGTGGTCACTTTGAATACCCGTTTATTACCTTTTTTCTTTTGTCAATTTATAAGAGATAGATATAAATGGAAGATTAATGAGACTCACTCATAGAATCTGATTATTAAAATGGATCCTCTGATCCCTAATTTTCATAAATTGACTAACTTCAAGTTTCTACTTTCTTTCTACCAGCAACCTCTATTATTTTTCATAAATTATGTAGCTTCAGTGTGCAACTACCGACACTAATTCTTCGAGTTTTGTGAGATTCAAATGAGCAGTAAACTACATGCTCAAACCAGAGATAGAATTTAATCCCTTGATTTCATCTTATCTGAACACCTATTGTTGTGAATTAGATTAACTCACATCAATAAGCGGTGGGCGCCAATTGTTGCTTAATTTATTTTCTTCACACATCAAAGTTTATTGGTGAGTTAATCGAATTCACAACATATATGAATCACGGACTTTGACACATACAATTCGACACCGCTAATATAAAAAAATATATGACATTTTTTTATAATAAAAAATTATTAATTATAAGGAGTGTTCTGGACTGCTCTTCAGAGGCTAAGTCCCTTAAAGATAAAGGCTCTGCCCTCCTGAAGGGCACCCTGCCCGTCGGCCAGATGCTCACCATCTGTAACGGCCGACCACCGGAATGATGGCATTTACTGCTCATCATGGCCAAACGGTCAGAATTCTGGCAGCCACTTAATGGGCATTAATTGCCCATTAAGGGCCTTGGCCCAGCGCTGGGGTATAAATAAGCTCCTCAGTCTGAGGAGCCAGGTACGTTTTCACATTTGCCTAAGATACCATATTTCTATACTATCACTGACTTGAGCGTCGGAGTATAAACAGGTACACACCCCCCCTCCGCTTCAACATGGGGCTTGCTGAATCAACTCTACTGCTCCGTCACATTTCTGATACTGATAAGATCAGTGGCGCCGTCTGTGGGAATCTAGTTATCCCCTTCTTTCAAACTAAGAACAAAACCTTCACAAACTACCGCAAATTCACCAAAAGCTAAGAATGGCCGCGAACAGTAGATCCGAGCATTCAGCTGCTAACGACATGTCAAGCGAACATGCTGACAACAACAACGGTACCAATGGAGTGGTCTTATCCAACATGGACACTGACCCCACCTACCAGCCGACCAATGAAACTAACCCTCTGGTCGTACCCATTCCTCCACCTGGAGCCATCCTTGAGAACATAATGACCGCACTGCTGACTGCCATCAACAATCAAGGGCAGGCACTCAGGGAGCAAAATCGCCGTATTGAAGCTATCGAGGAATCGCGCATTACCAGGGCGATCACGAGCAGCTATAGGCGAAGAGAATCTTCTCGACGGTCCAACTCGAGGACCAGGTCGAGGTCGCCAAGGGCACAAGAGACCAGAGGTCGCATAAGTCCCTCAAGAAGAGTTGTTGGAGTGAGGAGATCCCCCGCAAGGTCTACAGGGAGGAATTATCACTCTCCTCCTCGTCGTCACCACCGCTCTCCAAGAAGCGACGATGAGAGGCACGTGGGGCCACTTTCTGACAGGATCATGAGGGTACCATTGCCCGTGGGACTGGAAAAACCACCGGCAATGGACACTTATGATGGGACCACTGATCCAGACGACCACATCGAAAATATGGAAGCTGTCCTCAACTATAGGGGAGTACGAGGATCCATAAAGTGCAAGCTGTTCTCCACCACGCTGAGGAAAGGAGCAATGGCTTGGTACAAGAGCTTACCGCCGAGGTCCATCGATTCATGGGGCGAGCTATGCAGACTCTTCACCGCACATTTCACCGCTTCGAGGAAGCACCCCAAGAATGAGGCTACTCTCGAGGCAATTCAACAGCAAAACAATGAGTCCTTGAGAGAGTATATCGACCGCTTCAATAAGGCTGCCATTGAAGTTAGGACCGACGATAGGATGAAGCTGTATCTGTTGGAACGCGGATTGCGACCATCAAGTGATTTCGCCAAGGCAATTGGCATTGAAGAAGTAAGAACACTGGACGCTTTCCTCGAAAAGGCGCAGAAATACATAGCCTACGAGGAGAAGCAATAAGCTCAAGACGCTAGAAAGCCAAAGCGTCAAGAAGATGTTGGACCCTCTCGAGCAGAAAACGAGAGAGGAAAAGAAAAAAGAGAACGCAGGGAGAACAAACCTCCCAGAAGCAAGTTTGAATTCTACACCCCGCTGAAAGCTCCCCGCGAGCGAATTCTGGCCGAGGTTTCAATGGCCAAATTTAAAAAGAATGGAGTCCGAGCACCAAAACAGCTGATCGTAAGGCCGGGGCTGGACAAGTCAAAATACAGCCGTTTCCACAAAAGCTACGGCCATGTGACTGAAGATTGCATCCATCTCAAGGATGCAATAGAAATCATGTTGCAAAAAGGACTCCTTCAAAAGTTCGTCAAGGAGGAACGCCAGAAGAAAGGGAAAGAGCCCGAGGGAGGGCAACCATCGAAAGAGGCACCACAACAAGCGGCCACGGATAACAGCAACATGCAGATTGCTTATTCCATTTCAAGGCCCGAGGATTTCATACTTCCCGAACATCAGGAAGGAGATGATGTGCTTGAACACTTGACCGCGCACTTAGGATCGCTAGTGATTTCGGGAGGAGGATTCGGAACTTCCACTATAGGGTCGTTGAAAAGGAAGTTCGAAGAGCTGGAAAGTGTGTGCTCGCTGGAACCTGTCCTCACGACAGAAGAAGCTAAAGAAGGATCTATGCCTTTAGCTTTTTACAAAGAAGAAATTCCTGGTGGCTCTCCTAACCACCAAATTCCACTGTTGATAAGGGCCAGAATGGCCAACTTTGATGTGAGGAGGATATTGGTAGATCAAGGATCCTCGTGTGATGTGATGTACGCTGGTTTATTCAAAACTCTGCAGTTGACGGAGAAAAACCTCGCTCCATATGTAGGTGCTGATTTGCAAGGGTTTAATGGAGCGACCACGAAACCATGGGGGTACGTGGATCTGATCGTGACCGTGGGAGAAGGGGAGGCGACCAAATCTATAAACGTCCAATTTCTGGTCGTAGATTGCCCCTCGCTGTACAACTGTATCATGGGAAGGCCGGCTTTGGCGAACCTATTTGCTGTATCTTCGACCATTCATTTGAAGATGAAGTATTACACCGTGGATGGCAAGATAGCTACGTTGAACGGGGATATAGCTGCAGCGAGGAAATGCTTTGAAGCCGCTGCAAAAAATATGAGCTCCCTCCTGACTCCAAAAAAAAAGGCTGAGCACAAGATGCCCGTTGTCAGCACCCTGCAAGCAAACAACATCGTCGACTTGGACGCACGCATCAACGAAAAAGATCTTAAAGATGAAGAAGATCCCATCGCGAAAAAGGTGCACCGCCCAATTCCCGATGGAGAGTTCGAAATCATTCCTCTAAACGAAGATTATTCAAAGGGAATTAAGATAGGAGCAGATATGCCCGAGCTGGTGAAGAGGCAATTGGAAGCTTGCTTGAAGGAATACGCTGAGCTGTTCGCATGGAATGCTGCTGAGATGCCCAGAATCGACACAAACGTCGCTTGTCACCAGTTGACAATAGATCCTAGGGCTAGAGCTGTAGTTCAGCGACGTAGGAAGCAGTCTCCCGAAAAAGCGGAGGCTGCTGAAAAAGCTGTAAAAGACCTCTTAGAGGCAAATTTCATTTCTGAAGCCAGATACACAACATGGCTGTCAAACGTTGTATTGGTTAAAAAGTCTAATGGAAAATGGAGGATGTGCGTTGACTACACCGATCTCAATAGGGCTTGCCCTAAAGATTCTTATCCATTGCCTAGCATAGATAAACTAGTAGATATTTCTTTAGGATTTAAACTACTTTCGTTTATGGACGCTTATTCTGGATATAATCAAATTAAAATGGCCGAAATCGATAAAAAGAAAACGGCGTTTATGACTGAATCGGGTAATTATTACTATAACGTAATGCCTTTCGGGCTTAAAAACGCAGGTGCCACCTACCAACGAATGATGAACAAAGTATTCAGAAACGAAATAGGCGATATGCTCGAGGTTTATATGGACGATATGATTGTTAAATCCGAACAGGAAAACGACCATGTGTTCCACTTAAGGAAAGTGTTCGAGAGAGCTAAACAGTATAACATGAGGTTCAATCCTGAAAAATGCACGTTTGGGGTAAAAGCAGGAAAGTTCCTCGGTTTCTATCTTACGGAACGAGGAATCGAAGCTAACCCCGAAAAATGCAAAGCCTTCTTCGAGTTCCCTACGCCGAACTCGAAGAAGTCAATACAATCGTTGAACGGAATGTTAACTGCCCTCGCAAGATTCGTCGCAAAATCCGCTCAACATGCACTTCCCCTTTTCAAATTACTTAGAAAAGAATCCGCCTTTGAGTGGACAGAAGAATGCGAAAACGCTCTCCAACATTTAAAGCGAGCACTATCAGAGCCTCCAGTCTTAACACGTCCAAACATGGGCGAGACTTTATTCCTATATTTGGCCGTGGCCCACGAAGCCATAAGCGCTGTTTTGATCCGAGAAACCGAGCAAGGGCAAAAGCCAGTGTATTTCATCAGCAAAGCATTACAAGGACCAGAACTCCGATACTTGCAAATCGAAAAGACAGCGTTGGCAGTAGTCGTCGCCGCGAGGAAGCTAAGGCATTACTTCCTAGCACATTCCATCGCAGTACGAACCAACCAACCAATAAAGCAATTGCTCGAGAGACCCGATATGTCCGGAAGAATGCTTAAATGGTCCTTAGAGCTATCAGAATTTGACATAACATACGAAAGCAGAAAAGCTTTGAAAGCCCAAGTACTAGATGACTTCGTTGCCGAAATGACTCCACCAGCTGCTTCGAGCAAAAATAAATGGACCATTTACGTCGATGGATCCTCCAATTCCAAAGGAAGCGGAGCAGGAATTATCCTGGAGAACGACGATGGTGTCCTTATCGAAATGTCCTTGGAGCTATCATTCCAGACGACTAATAACCAAGCAGAATACGAAGCTTTCCTAGCGGGGTTGCGATTAGCTGAGGATATGAACGCAGAAGAAATAATAATCTTCACAGATTCACAATTGGTCGTTTCTCAAGTGAACGGAGAGTATCAGGCTAAAGACGAACGCCTGACAGAATACTTAACCCTCATCCAAGAAAAGCTGACCAAGTTCAAAGAATCAACTGTCCAACATATCCCACGCGAACACAACTCAAGGGCAGACGTCCTCTCAAAACTGGCGAGCACCAAAAAGAAAAAGGGGAGGAACCAATCCCTTATTCAAGAAACGTTGCAAAGGCCGAGCATCGAGAAAGCCCTTGAGGTGAATCTCATATGCCCGATCAACACCAATAGTTGGATAAATCCTGTGAGGGAATTCCTCGCCTCAGGAATACTCCCCGACGACCCCAAGGAGGCCATCAAAGTCAAAAGAAGAGCATGCTCGTATGTTTTGATAGACGGCACCCT
This sequence comes from Trifolium fragiferum, assembly GCA_954870985.1. Lineage (NCBI taxonomy): Eukaryota > Viridiplantae > Streptophyta > Magnoliopsida > Fabales > Fabaceae > Trifolium > Trifolium fragiferum. Next base: position 44,083,554 of record OX940792.1, on the reverse strand, counting down.
CTTCAGAAGAGGGTTTGCAACCCCATTACTGAAGTGTGTCGAGGAAGATAAAGTGGAACCCATCCTACAGGAAATTCACGAAGGAATCAATGGGCAACACATTGGAGGACGATCACTTGCGCGAAAAGCATTGCGAGCAGGTTATTACTGGCCAACCATGCAAACGGACGCAAAAGAACACGTAAAAAAGTGTGATAAATGCCAAAAACATGGAGATATGCACTTAGCCCCACCTAACGAGCTGAAGTCTCTGTCCTCTCCATGGTCGTTTGCGTGGTGGGGATTAGATCTCCTAGGACCATTCCCACGAGCACCTGGGCAAAACAGATATCTAATCGTCGGAGTAGATTACTTCACGAAGTGGATAGAGGCTGAACCTCTCGCCCAGATCACATCCCACAACGTCCTACGTTTCTTCAAAAGAAATATCCTCGCTAGATTTGGAATCCCACACACCGTTGTAACGGACAACGGAACTCAGTTCACAGATAGAAAATTCCAAGAGTTTCTTATCAACCTAAAAGTGACACAACACTTCACATCCGTCGAGCACCCTCAAACTAACGGCCAAGCCGAAGCAGCCAATAGAGTAATTTTGCGAGGCCTGAAGCGTAGGCTAGGCGAGGCAAAGGGAAAATGGGTCGAGGAACTATACAGCGTGCTGTGGTCCTATAGAACCACCCCACACTCGACCACGGGAGAGACGCCGTTCCGATTGACTTACGGAACCGAAGCACTGATCCCCGTTGAAATAAGGCAACCAACGCGACGAACAGACAACCCACCAGATGAAGAAACAAATAACGAGCTATTAAGGGAAGAGCTCGATTTAGTCGAAGAACTACGGCATGGAGCTGCCTTAAAGGAAGCTGCGCTAAAACAAAAAATTGCTGCTCGCCACGACCGGAAAGTCATAAAAAGGGAATTCGAAGTAGGCAGTCTAGTCCTGCGACGAAACCAAAAAGACTCTCGCGAAGGCAAACTCGCCGCAAATTGGGACGGCCCCTACAGAGTCCGTGCGAAAACGGACAATGGAGCCTATTTCCTCGAGAACCTATACGGCGAGGAAATTCCCAGAACGTGGAACGCAGATAAGCTGAAACAATATTATAGTTAGCAAAGTCTCCTGTACGTGATGACTAGCTAACGGGTGAAACCAGCTCAAAACAACGAGAGGTTTTGACCTTTACAACGGAGGATCGCCTAGGTACGGGCAGTGAATCTAAAAGTCGAAAAAGCCAAGTTTGCATCAAACAAGTCTTGACGAGGAACCACTCTAAACGAGTCCCATCGTCGTAAGAACACGAAAGGCTTGGGCGCCCAGCTCGCGATGGGTTGACCCATCCGCGAGGAACTAATCTCAACCGATTTTTTCCTCGCCTCTGTTTAGGAGCCTAACCCAAACACTCGAGTTAGTTCCCCAAACTTTCCGAGCACGGCGTTCGTAGATGAATTCCATCTCGTGCATCAGCCATTTAAACATTCAAAAATATTCCAACTGTCGATGTTACGACATACATCCGATGTTACGAGCATAGTAGAACAACGCATGCGAAGTAAAAGTGAATACGAGCATAAAGAAGGAGCGTAAATAAGCTGAATCGAAAATGCATTAAAAAGAAATTGTACTTAGTTACAAAAAAGGGGCAGCCTCAAGGACCGCCCAAACAAAGCAAATAAACTAAGGGCCAAACAAGCGCCCAAGTGCATAAGGTGAGCATAACACCTGCACGATTAAACTTCTTCATTCTTCGGTGTGAGGAGGAGAGGCGATGACCCCGTCGATGACTTCCTTAAGCTCATCAAGACCAGCTTCGACGAGCTCCACTCCGGGGTTCAGAACCTTAAGCTGAGCAACAGTATTGACAAAACTGCTATGCCCAACCTCGACCATTGAGTCTTCACACTCAGCTATTTTCTTGATCAGGTCGGCTCGGCTCGAATTCCGGTACAACCCTTGAGGATCAACAGCATCCTCTTCCTCGGAACACTCAGCTATTTTCTTGAGCAGCCTCTACCCGCCGTTCCAGCTCTTTGTTGCGGGTCTCCAAGTCTGCACATTTGACCTCCAAGTCCTTAAACTTTTTGGTCAAATCCTCTAAGTCTGTTTCCACGCGCACCAGCGTCGTCGCCATCTCAACCTGAAGGGCGTATTTATTCCTGTAATCCTCGAATGCTGCCTCAACCTCCCCCAGCTTGGAATTGACCTCCTCAGCACTCTTCTTATACCTGTCCCTCTCGCCCAAGTAGCGACTCTCCCGACCATTCAGGAAATTAGCAACCTCTATCAGCTTGAAAGCAGCAGTAGTCGCCGCAGCCAGCTCCGCCTTGAGAGCCACTGGTCTCATGTCATGGATGATCGCTTGATCGGACTCATCAATGACGACCTCGGTGTCTTTATCGAACAGAGCGCTTCTTGAAAAGGTGGGAGGGATTACAAAACGAGCAGCAGGTTGATCGGGGTCTGGTAAGATATGTGGGCTCGGACGGGCAGAAACCCCAGCCCCATCAACGACCTTCTGCACTTTAGAAGGACGGATATCGACAGCATTCGACACCATAGGACATTTCTCAGCAACATGAGCAGTGACAGCATTGGAACTCTCTGTGCCTTGACGGGCATTCTTAGCCTTGCTGGCACGACGAAGCTTCTCTTGAGCACTCACCATTTCAGCTGCAAAAGGAAAACGAACAAAAGGGAAGTGTTAGTACAAGCATAGAAATCAAGAAAATAAGTAAAGCGTCTAAATAAGGATGCGAGCATACTAAGGGTCTCTTCGGCCTCAGCACGAGTCGAACAGGCTAACAACTTCTTCACATTAATAAAACGTTGAACCGTCAAAGGTTCGCCGTCTTTATCTAAACGAGGAATACCCTCCTCGTCAACCACGGGCTTCCCAACAAAACTATTTACAAAATTCTGGAGCTTTGAAAAATCCTCCAGTTCCTCGACCGTAAGATCCTTCTTGGGGGTAGTGAATGCTTTCGCGGGCAATAAATAATGCTCCACTTCCCAGCGAAAATGGAACTTCCCGTAATCAACCATGACAGGTCGCCCATCCTCCCCAAGGATAGTATGCCTGTTAGCGTCTTGATCGGGCCCAGGAACGATCACATCTGCCCAACCTTGAGCATCTTTAGGACCAACAATGAACCAATCATCTTTGAATGGTCGTAAGGATTCCTCAAACATGTTGAAGAGGCGGTGATTTTGCCTGAATGATACCCAACCAAACCTGTTCGGATCTCCCTTGGGCTTCGACCGTTGTAACCCGAACACGTAAAAGAACAGGGGAATAGTAGGGACGATCTCCAAATACGTACACACCACCTCGAAGGCTCTCATGAAAGCCAAAGAGTTAGGGTGCAACTGGGAAGGGGCGATCCTCAAATGATGGAATATCGCTACTTCGAAGTCAGTAAAAGGTAACCTAAACCCAAAATGTTGGAAGGCAATCTGGTACATACTGAAGTGCGCAAATCCAAAGTTATGGAAAATACGACGCTTCTTCCCAGGGATAAAAATTTGCCAATGGTCGAGAGAAGGATCTTGGATATCATTGTAGAGGCCGGGAACTTCCGCCCCCACTAGACAACCTGAAAAACGCGAGCGCGTCAAACGAGGTTCATCGGCGACCCAATCTTCAGGGTCCGTCATCGCCGTTATAGGGACTCGCTCCGTTATAGGTACTGACGACTCTCACGCATCTACATCGCCTTGATTCTCCTCGGGCAAAGGCTCCATATCTTCATTTATATGAGCATGCGACGAAGAAGGTTCTTCCGCCATTTAAACCTGAAAGACGAGGAAGAGAAAAAGTGAATTCGACATCTTTGAAATATCAAATCCACCCTTCCACCGCCGTTCAAGTGAAAGGGCGTGGATATGCGCTAAAGGTGATTCTTAACGTTGCTCGTACAACGAAGGTAAGAGTCAAGTGGTCGCTAGTTCGTAAAAAACGAGGTTTACACCAATTTTTAAGGCAAAATAACTAAGCTAAAATCATGACGAGCATTCGTTCCTATGCATGAACGCTCGAGATAAAAGCTAAGATCGCTCGCTACGAAATTAAAGCGACAGAGCGACAGAAATAGCAAAAAACGCGTGACAAAGGTGCTAAACACCTGTAGCCACCGCGCCAGAGTAAACCAGCTACAAAATCCTAGTTTTATACCACTAAAACTACCATTTTAGGGGGGATAAAGGGTGTTAACCACCACTCACCCCAAACCACCGTATTTCAAAATATTCAAACTACATACAAACCCAAAAAATCTAAATAACATACAGTACACCAAATGCTATAAAAACGAGAAAAGGAAATGGGAACTTACTTGATTAAGTGATTTGAAGGTTTGAAACATAAGATGATTACGGAGGAAACTTGAATCTCCAAAGAAGAACTTGCAAAGGAAGTTGAAAAGGGAGAGAATTTGAAAACAAGCGTTTGGAGTAGGGATAAATGAAGTAAAACTTCAAAAATCCCTCCTTTTTCCATATATATAGGAAAGCTGCGTACAGACGCACCTGTACGAAACGAAGCAACGCCACAGAAATCTGAAACGTCGCTTTGATCCAAAGGCTGTGATCTTAAACGATCCAACGCTTTAGATTGAGCCATCACAAAAATGAAAAGGCGCGATAATCCAACGGTCCAGAATCGACCTCGTGAACAGAGACTACGATGCTAGGCACTCAAACGCTTCAAATAGCCTTTACACGTGGCAGCAAGAGACGAAGCGGTTTGTCCCTTCAGGTCACATCCACTGAACGCGAAAATCTCGCAGAGTCCAAGAAAATCTCCACGAAAATCTCGTCGCGATTAATGGCACGATCGTTGAAAGAATCTCAACGGATAAAAGCGAATCGAAATCCTCGCAATTAACAGCGGGATCTCCACTAAACGCCAATAAATGCCAATAAATCCACAAATCCTCGAGCCCACGGAGACGAAAATAATTAAACGACCAGCACGAGGGAATCCTAAAAGAAACTCAATGTCCTCGCAAAACATGGCAGCACAAGCTCCCCGATACGAGCAATCGAGCCTGTGGTCGCTTCTGCACGGCGTTACACACCAATGGTAAACGACAATCACAAATTTCGCTGCTCGTATATACAAACAAAGGTTATCGCCAAAGTTAAAGTCATCACGCTCGTCAACGAGCATAACGACTTGGGGGGCTTCTATTCTGGACTGCTCTTCAGAGGCTAAGTCCCTTAAAGATAAAGGCTCTGCCCTCCTGAAGGGCACCCTGCCCGTCGGCCAGATGCTCACCATCTGTAACGGCCGACCACCGGAATGATGGCATTTACTGCTCATCATGGCCAAACGGTCAGAATTCCGGCAGCCACTTAATGGGCATTAATTGCCCATTAAGGGCCTTGGCCCAGCGCTGGGGTATAAATAAGCTCCTCAGTCTGAGGAGCCAGGTACGTTTTCACATTTGCCTAAGATACCATATTTCTATACTATCATTGACTTGAGCGTCGGAGTATAAACAGGTACACACCCCCCCTCCGCTTCAACAGGGGGCTTGCTGAATCAACTCTACTGCTCCATCACATTTCTGATACTGATAAGATCAAAGAGTACAATGAGTACTTAACCTTTACAATTCAATTAGGAGCAGACAAAGTGCTTTGGATACAAATTAGTGGATTTATACACACCAATCGAAAAAAACAAAAGTGGACATTGTCCCTACATGACTTATAAACCAAAGTCAAGAAATGTAAATAATATTGTCCACTAAAGTTGAAGCATACATATTTATAAAAAATCTAAATTTAGAATCAAAATACATACATATTCATCTAAGTTGAACAAATTTTTCATTTAAAATAATTTAAAAAAAATATATGATAGTAATTTTAACATTTATTCATCATTCTACTATCGAAAAGCTAAAAATAATATAATTAAAATGTAATCTCTTTAATTCCGCAATAATCAACATTATTGTTTCGACAAATCTTTAATCCTTGTAAATATGTCCAATGATAGTAAAAAGCAAATAAAAAATAATAATTTTTAGAGCATTTATCTGGCAGGTTTGTACGAGTATCTTATAGTTATCAGATACCGATCCAAAAAGTGTCGATGTAAAAGAAAAAAAAAACTAGACATCTAACGGACACGTGTCGTATGGCTATCGTACGAGTGTCGAACTTTAACACATATCAAACACTGTGACACGCCGGATCATAAAGTTATTCGTGCTTCGTATCTAAACATTTTTGGTTAACCACTAGTACTTACTTTGGTCACATTTATAAGCAAAAATACACTTCAAATTTTGAGCATAATTTAACAGTTTTTAAACTAATTAATTAATACCATTATTTATTTCTAATATACCCTTACTTTTCGAAAGATATATGTGATTTCCAAGAAAAATAAGATTTAATCTTGTAAATTTATTTATATTTTATGTTAAATGAAGAAAAATAATTACAGTTAACTAAATTTCTTAAACACCGTGTAGATAGTTTTTTTCTTTTCATCAACCATTAATTCCTCGTCACGTGTCATTCTTGACCATATTAATAATGATGCGGAGTTTGCTTTGCATAGTAATCTTGTTTTGTTGATACTTAGAAACGGCTAATTAATCATCCTGCACGTGATCGTATGACTTAAAACAAACAATATGTTTATGGTATAATATAGGAGTCTATCTAGTTGCTATTGAGGAAATTTTTGGGAGGGCAAGGCTAGGGTGGGAAAGTGCCTTGGAGCATCCAAATTCATACCACTCATTTTGGTGATTTAAATGGGTCTCATTTATTTTTTTATATTATTTCACATTTCTCTACTCTTTAAACAACTCAACTACTCCCTCCGTCCCTTATTATATGCCTCTCTAAGTATTTTTCACGCATATTAAGAAAAGTTGGTAGTGTAATTAATATGTACTTTTTAAATATTACAATTACTAAATTGTTCTTGGTGAAAAGATGTGTTGGTAGTTAACTTTTTGGATTTCAATGTAAAGTGGGGTTATGTTTGGAAAAGTATTAATAAATGTGTCTAGGAATTTGAAATGGAGCTTATATTTAGGGACAAACTTTATCTTTGAAGAGAGGCTTATAATTGGGACGGAGGGAGTATTTTTTCTAAATATTCATACCACTCTTCAAAATATTTAAATTGGGTCCCACTGCCCCCACTATATATCCAATCCAACTTATGCACTATTAACTTACAAAATAAAAATTCAAAAGTAAAAAACACAACAAAGCACCGTAGCATTGCAGAACCACGGTTCCATATTTGGCTACTCCAACTTATGTCAATTATCCAATACACACTGACATAATGTCATTGGTTCATGTGTAGCCACACCAATAGTCAACCGATATTGGTGCTCTTAGGTCAGTCCAATTTCTGACATTTTATGGGTCTTACGCCAAACATAAAAAAAAACCTCTTTCATTCATTATATATAACATTAATATATAATAAATTTTACAAAATATAAAAAAAAATTACTTGAAAATTCATAAGAAGTGGTTTTTTAGAGCATTTTGAGATGCAAAATCATTGATAAGTCCATCAACATCCATGTCCGCCAACATATCTTTCTCAATTGACAAAATTGCCAAACCGTTCAATCTTTCTTGTGACATTGATGATCTCAAGTAGCATCAATTCACATAAAGTTAGATTGCAACTTTTTACTGACCATATTAATAGCAAATAAAATATCGTACCAAATAATCATACCAAACAAAAATTCAAAACTTTCCAGTGATTTAATAATCCTACTAATTATTTTGTCAAAAAAAAATCCTACTAATTATACCTAATCATATTTTCTACCAATTGGGCCCCTTAATGATATTTTCTTTAATAATCCTACACATGTTTCCTTGGCATAATCATTTTTTTTTCCTTTTAAGTATTATTAATTTTATTTTATTTATATTAGTAGGTAGGTATAAAAAAAAATTGGGCCCCTTAAAATATTGGGCCTCAGGCCGTCGCACTTATTGCCTACCCTCAAAGTCGGGCCTGCCTTAGGTCTCCCATAGTGGGAAAGTAACATTATTGATTAGATTAAGATAGACCATCATAAACTTTCTAGTATATAATTTTTTCTCAACTCCCTATTTGTTTCTCTCTCTTGGTTTCTCTCTCTTCATGGTGTCTCTCCACTATTATCACCTTCCACCCCCACCACTTGTTTGCAATCTTTATTTATTTGTGCCCAGATTCAAATTCTTATCAAATTCTTGTATTTTTATTACTTTGTGTGGGTTGTTTAGAATTTTATCACACAAATTCAGCTTCTTTCTATGTTCATGTTAGACTCATCTTTTTGGGGTTTTATATTTACATTTTATACTTTTTGCGTTTGTTGGATTCTTCTTCCTTGAGTTCATATTATTGGTAACAAGGTAGTGAAATGTTGTTTCAATTAGGACAAAACAATTGAAAAAGAAGATACAAATTGAAATTTGATTGTCTCAAATGTTGAAATATTTACAAATTTTGAGAAATTGAAAAACTTTGAATCAATCATCCTTTTGAACAAACTATTGGTTTTGTAATTCAAACTCTGTGATTACTCGCCTAGCGAGTGATTCACTCGCCATAGCAAGGCTTACCAATGTTGCTCGCCACCAGTTCACTACAGCGGAGTTGATCATATTTTTGAAATTCTGTTAATTCTGTAAGTACTGTAGCATTACATAGTTTTATGTTTTGTTGTAAATCCTTTTCCTATGATTAAAGGGATAAGGTTTAGTTAGTTAGGGTACTTGTTGAGTTGGTTAGTAACAACCTTCTTATTTTTTGCACTACAACATTTTTTATCTGAAACAACGGCTGAAAACTGTTGCCTAATGCATAGGGGTGAAAGCGGATCCGAAAAATCCAATTGAACCGATGATCCAATCCAATCCAAACCGAAAAAAAACTGATTTTTTTGGTTCGGATCAAAAACCGAACTGAACCAATTGAAAACTGATGTGGTTTGGTTTGGTTCTCGGTTCCGTTTTCAAATCCATTGGATTGAACCGAACCAAACCGATACCTATAATAGAATCAATTTTAGCCCATATGTGATAAGCCCATGTCAACATTTAACCGGCCCAACCTTAATATTTGTTAGGATCCTGAATTCAAAAACACGCAACAACCTTAACATTGAATCCAAAAACACATTGTGAACAAACAAACATGCTTTTGATTTAGTTTTGATTTTAGGTTTTCAAATCATGTTTTCAAATAATTTTTAGTTTTAATTTTTTTTTTTAAAATGAGAACCGGTTGATTAAAATAGCAACCAAACGCATCAAACTCAATAATGTTAAACATGAGAAAGTGTGTTAAGTGATTCACATTGTCAAATAACCGATTACTCAAAAAGCTTAAGTTGTTACGATAGAGTCACATCAATGATTTTATATTATTTTCTAGGGTTAATAGGTCTTTACCCCCCTGCAAAGTAGGCGAGTTTTGCTTTACCCCCCTGTAATATATTTTTTTTAGATTACCCCCCTGCAAGATTTATTTTTTTGATTTACCCCCTTCAATGCAATTTTTAAATCGGTTATTTTGTTCAACCGATTTAAAAAGTGTTGTTTTTAAATCGGTTACTCTGTTTTTTTTCCTGCCACGTCAGCAATAGGGGGTTAGTCAAAAAAATAAATTTTGCAGGGGGTAATCTCAAAAAAAAATATTACAGGGGGGTAACGCAAAACTCGCCTACTTTGCAGGGGGTAAAAACCTATTAACACTATTTTCTAATATGAGTTTGAATTAAGTTTCTAGATTGTATTTTGTACTCTATTTGAAAATTTTGAGTTTAAATATGATGTTATTGTTATGAACTGCGATTCATTTTTTTATTGTATATGATGATATTTGATTACGTATCGTCGAAAAAATAATAGTAGGAAAAATATTGCAAAAAAAAGCATTACAAAACCGACTAAAGTATCCGAACCAAACCGATTAGTTTGGTTCAGTTTCATTTTTTAAAAACAGGACAAACCGATCCAAACCGAACCAATTGAGTACACATTGGTTCGGACTTTGGATTCATCAAAAACCGATCCAAACCGGTCCAATTACACCCCTACTAATGCATACAAACCGTTGCCTTAGCCTATCACAACGGTTTTGAAACCATTGTTGTTTGAGGCGTTGTGTATTCTTTATTTGCACATAGGCAATGGCAACAAATTAAAATCGTTGCCTGTCTTTAAAGAAGAACAGATTAGTAGCGTTGTACATAGCTCTTAAGAGAACAAATTAAAACCGTTGCCTATAACTAAAAACTACAAGAAGTATGAAATTTAGCTACGACAAGATTTGTAGCTAATTCGCAGGTAATATATAGCAAACAAATCTAACTGCATGTTTCTTTTGTTCAGCATGACCGTTAGAAAAATTAAGATTTAAGAGTATGTGAATTTCATACACTAACACCAATAAATAAAAATTTAAATAATATTATAAAGGGTTTTGCTAACGAGTGCCCCCGGAGCACTCTTTAAGCATTCCACTTATAGAAATTTTTTATTCAAAAAATTAAATATTACAATTTTCAATGCGTTGACTTTATGCATTCCCGTAAAAACTCTATAAAAATCTTACTATTTAAGGTCTTAATGAGTGCCCCGGGGGCACTCGTTAGCATTTGCCTATTATAAAAAGACAAAATTGTAGCTGCTAGCTATGTAGTATATCTGCTAGTGGAGCAAACCATTTTTAGGCCTTGGTGCTCATATACATATATCATCATCATATTGATTACATAATAAATGTCAGAGTCACTTGAGAAAGGTCTCACTCAATCTGCTTCTTCTATTTTGATTCTAGTCTCCACCAAATTCGACTGCCGTTTAACTTTCTTCCTATATATCCAGCAAATTAATGGATGTACTCTGTCTTGGACCTGAAAATCACAAGCTGTTTTTTAGTGGCTGTACAAATTAATTTGAGATTCTTTTTATTTATGTAACTATGTGTTTTAAGTGCATGTTTGGATTTACACGAGTTTGACATAATCATAGTGAACCACCGTGATTTTACAAACGTTATAGAGTATATCATTTACAAAATCACAATGGCTTACCGTAATTTTGACAAGCTCACTTTGAAACTAAACATGTACTAAGGTAAAGATGAAACTTCAGAGATTAAAATACTGAAAATACTGATATATGATCGATAAAATATGATTTAGTAAAAGTATCTACAAAGTAAGAACTTTCATATACCTCAGTTGGAAGATCCCACAACCACAAACTAATGGAACTGGTCTGCAACACGGTTAAGTAACCGAAAATAAGTGTGCCTCCAAGTCTTGTTGAGGAATAGAGAACCACAAAGACTCTAGAAACCCACTGAAAAAATGAATCAAAATTAACATATTTCCACTGTACCAATTCTAGTTCATCATGTCATCAAAATTATAAACAGCTTTTAACCAAGCATAGGCAGGGATTGAACACCAAGGGTGCCACCACCCATATCATAGACATAAATTAATAGTCCACTTCTAGCCACATTTTCATATCACAGACATAAATTAATAGCCCACTTTTCACCTATTATTACATCGTGGCTTTCTTTTTCGCCTTCTACCTCAACCCTGCAAAATATCACATGCATAAATTTAGAATTCATTTTAATAAAAAGAAACCACACAATGCCCCCACCAAAAGTGAAAGTTGAAGTTACGTGATTTTTTTTTTTTAATTAAAAAGTTATAATAAGAGAATTCTTTTAAACAAAAAAAGAAATTAAGAATAAAATAATGGGTCATTGAACTAAAGAGAACATATTTTTTTTAACCAAAGACCACACAATAAGAATGTGTTGCCTTTTTGCATGTTACACAATGGTTTTTTTAGTCTCTCTAAATTGAGTGTTGCAGTAGCCAGTAAATATTGTAGTGTTGTATATATATATATATATACATGCTTTGATTAATAAAATTTACAATTCATTCCTTTATTTTTTCTTTTCAATTACCAAATTCTTTCTTCTGTTTTGTCTAAGTTGGTTCTCTTTATTTGGTTTATCCCCAACACAAACTCATGAAAAGTACGTCTTGGTTTAAACTTACAAATTTTAAAAATAAAAGATAAAACATATTCATTAAAAAAAATGCAAAGAGTAAAAATTTGAAAGTATGAACTTGGTATTGATTATTTGGATGGTAGTACAAAGGGGTCATAAAAGAGAAGAGAAAGATGAAAATAGAAGAGTATTCTTAGTATGTATAGTACATCATAAACATTTATGGACTATCAAAATCTAACCATTAAACCAACTAACCCATGGTGGGAGACCTATTGGCCTTTCCCACCTTAGAAGCCACCTTTTTGGGATCCTTTCAACATGTTTAAATTTAGGAGTACGATCAGGGGTGGACTTAACATAAATTATTAGGGGAGTTAAAAAATTTATCCATCACCGAAAAAATTTATGCATCACTGAAAAAATTTCGCACCACTGAAAAATTTATCTATCCTAATAAATTTTTTATTTTATTTTTGAAGTCCTGATAATTTAGTTAAACAACAATATATGAAATTGCTACTAATATAATATGTATATTAAAAAAAAACAACAAAATTTATATCTCAAAAACCAAAAAATTTCTATTAAAAAAAAAAAAAAACGATAATTCAAACACCACAAAATTTCTATTACAAAAAGTATAATCTGACTATCTGTTAAATCATGCATATGACTAACTTATAGTTTATTTTGATAAACTAATTCAATTATCTTATAACTTATTTGAAAAAAAGTAAATATTAATCAAACATTTTTTTTATGTCATTTCATATTTATATGCTAGTTCAATTACTAATTTTGCTCAATATTACACATTCAATTAGTTATCCACTATTTTTTGGTAAACAAAATCAAAGTTGACTATTATAAAATTAGACTATATAACTTAAATTAATACCCTACGTATAACAAAAGACTTGAAATCATAAATAATAAGGTATGAACTAATATTTGCACAAATACTTAAACTAATATGTGGACCAAAAGACTTACGGTCATCAATAATAAGCTCTAAACTAAGACTCTGTTTGACAAAAACAATGGTTGACTGATAAGCTAGCTTATGAGTGATGGCTGATAACTTATAGTTTATGGTTGATGGCTGATAAGCTAATTGAAATGTTTGGTAAAATTAGCGGTTCAACTGACTGATAAACATAAAATGACATAAAATTACATTCTTAATTTATAATAAAATCTCTTGTAAAAAAATCATTATAAAATCTATACCCAATTAATATTTCAAATTTAATTATTTAAATTTATTAATTTTGTATATTATTAAATTTTATTCTTTAATTTTTTTTTTCATTTCAATTATTATACTTTATAAAAATAATAATTAAACATAACATTATATAAAAAAATTAAACATAACAGTTTTTATTGACAATATAGTAAGACTTGATCTGAAAAAAGTAAAAAAGATGACAATATGAATAGATATAACTTTTATTGACAAATATATATAGGATACAACAACGTTGTTGTTAGAAATCTTAATCTTATCTTAATCTTAATCTTAATCTTATCTTATCTTATCTTAATCTTATCTTAATCTTAATCTTATCTTAATCTTAATCTTATCTTAATTATAATAAAAGTAAAGTTTTGCTATCTCTTAAACCCTAATTTTTTTCCCTCCTAATCTCCTTCTTAATGACCACCCCAACTACCACCTCATTTATTATGTATTCAAAATTAAATTTTAAATTCAACTTTGAAAAAACTAAAAAAGAAAATGCATTGGACTTAAGCTTGCATTGGAGAGTAAAATATGAACTTAACACTCAACTTCTTGATTATAATTTTTTTTAATCTAAAAATTAAGTCTTTCTCTTTCATCTTTCACAATATAATATTTTTCTCCCTTATGATTTTTCTTTCTCATATGAACTTAACACTCAACTTCTTGATTATAATTTTTTTTAATCTAAAAATTAAGTCTTTCTCTTTCATCTTTCACAATATATTTTTCTCCCTTATGATTTTTCTTTCTCTTTCTATGTGTGCGTTCTATTTTTTTTTCTTCTCTCCATTTTTTTAACATGTTTCTCCTTTCTCATTTTCTTTGTTTATTCATTCCATATTTATCATCCTTTTTGTGACAAGTGTTTGATTTGCGACAACTCACACATTGTCTCTCTTGACAAGATAGTACCATGAAGGCAAGAAAGAAGCATTGTTTTTATTAAAATACATGATGTTGCATGTATTCTTTATGGAACTAGCAAATTATTAGTTTTTGTTTGATTTGTTCTTATTTATCTATCAATTGTCTACTTTAAAGATGTTATAGAGCTACATAAATATTTTGTAGGACTAACAATTCTTTTATTTATACATTTCATTTTTGTATAACGACTCTTAACAATATATCATGCAATAATTTTATGTTATGAAACATTGTATAAAGTCTGCACTGTTTATTTTTGCTTTCTTAATATATATATATATATATATATATATATATATATATATATATATATATATATATAAGAATTTTCTAGCTAGCCAAAGTGTTAAGAATGCAAATCCTATAAAAATCAGTCATATATTATTGTATTGATGCAACTAAATTCTTCATCCTTAGCATGTTTTTTTAGCAAAGTGATTGATAGGAGATCAGATCTTGAAATGTCCAAGTAACTAATGCTATTTTTGACCAGAACGTATTCTAATTTGTAGCTACATTGATATCGGGTGCTGATTAAATATGTAATTGGGTGTTGATTAATTTGTGTTTTTTTATTTTATTTTATTTTTTTTATTGAATTGTGTTTTTGCCACTCATGAAATCAAGTCAGAATATGTACTAATGATTTGATTTTGTTTAGAGTTTTCATTGGTTTATGCAGTCTACTATGACGTGCATGGGGTTGCTTCAATTATTCGCATATAATTCACAATCTATTGTTATATATGCGGTTGTTTTCTTTCTCATCCCAATCACAGCCGTATAAAAACACCAGTGTACATCTTCAAAGTCTATTGACTTCAAAAAAATATTGTAGTCTTATATTTTAAAAGATCTGTGCGATTCACGGACCACGCGGGTTGGATATTTGTATTTGCCACTTTGAGCAAGACTCTATTTTGGCTTATTTTAAGTTTCAATATATTTATATTTAGATTTAATTTTGTATTTTTATATGCAATTTTAATTATAAAAATTTAAATCGTATACCTATCACACAACTAAATCCGTGCAACGCACGGGTCAAAGTCTAGTAGATATAATGATAAAAAAAGGTAGAATACAACAAGAATAAAAAAAAGGATAGGACAAGCATTAAAAAAAATGTACAAAACATATTTACTTTTTAAATTGTAATAATTTTCAAAGGATAAAAATGAATTTAAGATAAAATTGTAATGGTAAATTTGGAAGAAAAAATACACTACAAGAAATATGATTTTTGGCAACAACTTTTTTTGTTAAAAGTTGTTACAAATCGCTGGTAAAACAACTAAAGATAATTTTGCCAGCGACTTGTAACAAAAAAAGTCGTTGCTAAAAATTATATTTCTTGTAGTGATGATAAGCCATAAGCTACTTGAAATAGCCCAGAAAAAACAAGTTATAAGTCAATAAAATAAGCTATAAGTTCTTTTTGAAAAGACTGTTATCAAATAAATCTTTTAGCTTATAAGCTATAAGACATAAACTATAAGCTAGCTTTTTCTCCTTGCCAAATAGAGCCTAATATTTATATGAATATGTATATAAAATGACTTAAAATCATTCATAAAACATTATTAATTTATTATTATTATTATGCTAAAATGCACTTTTGGTCCCCTTATTTACATATTTTTGAACTTTTGGTCCCCCTATTTCTAAACAAACTTTTTGGTCCCCTATTTAACAAGTCAACAAAAAATTTTAGTTCCCCTTCCATTTTGATGAAATGGCACTTAGGTCTGGCATAAGTGAATTGAAAAAACATTTTCCATTTAATTTTTATTATAATTGATTTTATTATTTATTTTATTTATAAATTAAAATATTCAAAATCAATTAAAAATAATATGTCATGTTTGAATTAAAATTTTGCATTAGATGAAAGAGTTGAGGTTGAAAATCTAAATGGGATGACTCATAAACTCAATTACTTGAGAAGTCAATTCGACTTGATGCGGCAGCAAGAGGGAGATTTCTAGTGTTGGATCACGGGCGTGAAGAGTCTTACATTTGAAGGAGAAGTGTTGCTATATATCAGTTGTGAGTTAAAGTCTGACATTAGATGAAAGTTTTAAGGTTGAACAACACATATAAGTGAGAAGATCTATAAATTCAATTTTTTAAAGTTGTGTATGAAAATATGGTGTCCTACCTCTAGGGATGTCAACGGGGCGGGGATTGAGCGGATGATACTTTACCATTCATTGCCCCATTCCCCGCTTCGGAGACATTTCTTCCTCCATCCCCATCCTCGCGGGGAGATTTGTTCCTCCATCCCCATCCTTATGGATCCCCACAGTATCAACAGATCTCCACGGAAATAAAAAATTAACAAAGTTATACATTTTAATCAAAAGCACGACATTAATATCTTGTTTTTTTTCTTCTTTTTTTCTAAAAAAAGTACATATTTTGTATCTTTCATTTTTTTAAAATAAAAGTACATTTAGCATCAATAATAAAAACTGCAAAAGCATATTTTAATATTTCTTTTTGTCAAAAAAATTAAATATCGAATTGAACTTGTAGCCACCATACATATAATCATAACCTTTATAATGTATTAATTATTATTTTTTATTTAAAAAACATATAAAGTTATATAATTATATATTGTATATATAATTTAAATAATATGGTCGGGGTCGGGGAATTCGCGGTGGTGGAGGGACCTTCTCCATTCCCCGCCCCAAATTATCCACTGGGGAATTTCTCCCTCCATCCCCGTCCCCACGGGGAAAAAATTCGCGACTTCGGATCACCGTACAGATAATTCCCACGAATAATCCGTTATCAGATACAAATTGACATCCCTACCTACCTCACATGTATAATTGCTATTAGCCTAATATGTTGAACCAACCTATAGTAAGGTTTCCTCATGTTATAGGTGGTTTTAGAGCCAATTTGACTTGATGGACGAGCGGAAGAGATCTCTCATGTTGGATCACGGAAGCGGAGATTCACATACTTGAAGGAGAGATTTTGTTAAAATTTTCAATATGAATTGAGTTCCACATTGAATGAAAATGTTGTGGTTGAGTAACAAATAAGTTAGAGAATCCATAAAATCAACGCTTTAAGATTGTTGGTTGAAATGTGATATCAAAACTCTCTTGTATAGTCACTCTTAACTCATTGTAATGATCCAATCCAACAATATTCCCTCGCATTGTCTGGTATAATGAAGTAAATATGGTGTTGGAATTTGTGTACTTTATATTTTTCAAATATAAAATTTGATCTTCTCAATACAATAGTTACCTTTTTTGGATTCCTTAACTAATGCACCAAGTGGTTAGCATGACCCTAAAATGATTAAGAGAAATGGTAACCAGTTATGTTTGGAAATCTCTTTAATCATCTTAAATAAAGTAGGTGTATGTGTAATTAGAATGAGGAGAGTAAAAAAGAATGGAGTGGGGAGATACACAAGATTCTCTCTAGCTGTAATAGCATTAAGATTTCACTAAGAACAAGAAAAACTAGGAACAAAATTTGTGAGCCCGAAGTCCTTTTCCCCCAAAAACACGTTGTACCCATTTGTAGGAAAATTTAAAATGTATCGAAAGTTGTTTCTTTTGTCTGCTTTCACCTCTTGAAATTTTAAACTGTCCCTCTTACTCTTTCTAAAAAAAACTTCAACGATCTCTGCCCCCGCAATTGCCCTCCTTTTTCTAATACTAAGTTTATTCCAATGAGTGATCTAGTGATGTTCTCAAATATACAACAACATGGAGTAATTTAATACTAATATATAGTTGTAATTAGTAATAATTTTTGAAATATATCAAATATACAACATGGTTTGCCTTATTGCACTTTCTACTAACATGACAATAAGAGAGTTAAGGTCGCGAAATTCTAAAGAATCATGCGATACACGGAGAACAAAGAACAGACAGGTAGGGGGCAGGCCAACTTAGTAATGGGGTGAAACTCACACTTCGCCTCGCGAGTTGTTAGCCTCCCAGATTGGTTATGAAAATAACACCGTATCATATTTGAAGATATCTAAATAAAGGTTTTATGACCACCTAAAAATGCTAGGACAGACAATCACAAATATCTTGAATGTGCGTTGAGGTTTGAGTCTATAAAGTACATATGTTTAAGTGACATATAACATGTATGCTTAATCATAACCAATATACATTAGCAAGTATAAGGCCCGCAAGCATCGACAAACTATACTTAGTTACATATAAATTTAAGAAATCCGCCTTTAGATTATGGAAAAAGTGTAAAGCAATTTTGTGTTGCACAAGTCAAATGTTGTGCGGTAACTTCCTTCATGATCAAAGAAATTACAAGCCATAATGTTTGATTTGTGCAATACAAAGTTGATTAACACTTTTCACGTGTGTTTCACAATCTCTCACTTTAAGTCACCTTTGTGAGCTTTTAAAATCCATGCCAACTTTTTGTTGCTACGTTTCTGATAGGCCAATCAATGCTGACAAGTTTATAAGGAGTCAATCCTCATGTGGCATATTAGAAACGTAACAACAAGAAGTTGGCAAGGTAATGAGATTTTGATAAAGACTTACGAAGGTGGCTGTAAGTGGAAGATTGTGAAACACATGAAAAGTGTAAAGCAGATTTGTGTTGCACTAGTCAAACATCGGGTTAAACGGAAGTTAATGCACAATGTTAGAAAAGGAATCATCGGGTTAAACGGGGCAATTCAAATTGAGAGTTTGAGTTCTAATTTCAACTCTCCATGCTCAAAATAGACTGTTAAACATGCCGGCCTACCGGGTGCTACTTGTTTTCCGCCATTAGTTTCTTACAAAATGAATAAATTGATTGAAAGTAGGAGTGACAAAACATAAGTCCATTCACACATTATCCAATCATTAAAAGCCCAATTTACAATAACATGTCCATTTCAATTGTTTCATCTTTACAAAACAAAGTTCATGTCCCTTTAATGAAAGAGAAAATAATGCATCATAATTAGGAGAAAAGATCCATACTAGTTTTGAAAATTCAAATCTCAGTTTAGTTTCTAAAAAGTGTTCAAGAGTCTGCAGATTTTTTGTTAGTGTGAGTTGCAGCAGCAGCAAGAAACAGCGCACCAGTTCCCGAGCCACCATGAGAATGTTCAATGATAACATTATCTGAAAGATCATTTCCAAGCATTTCCCACACACTACTATGAAGATAATTTCTGAAAATACGGTAATGTTCATAAAGTCCACCTTCTACTATCACCACACTTTTTTTATTTTCAATCCTCCCAAGCTTCTTGATTATGGATACAATTCCAGCTCCGGCTAAGCGAGCACCGCGCTCTGTAACTATGTCACAAACCTCGGCAACTAATTCGCGTGCCATTGGACTGCTGCTAGTGATCTGAGTTTGTATTGTTGAATTTCATAGTAAGTGTTATAATTTTGTTTCTGCATTTATTTGAATTTTAATATATATAAAGGTGAAAATATTCTTACCCCAAAGACCTCATTGAGTTTCTCAGATACTACTTCACGATCCTTTGATGTATCTTGATGCATTGCAGCCATATCTGGAGACCTAAATTAAGTAAGTGACAAGTTCAGTTAGATTGTTATTTGATTTATGCATTTCCTATGTGAAGTTTGAACTTTTTTCTTTTGATTCAATATGTGAAGTTGAAACTAATTAACAATTTCCTATTGTGGGTACCGGTGTACTAGAGTAAAATGGTTTATATTTGTAAACATCAATATACTCTGTTGCACCGACACTTTTGAACATGGGCATTTTCCGACGTCTGACACATGTCAGTATTCAACATAGACATATGTGATTACATTAAATTAATGTCATTTTGTTAATATTTTAAAAGAGTCGACGTGTGATGTCGTATATGGTGTCTATGTCCATTTTTTATAATTTTTACTCCATTTGAAACAATCTATTCTATATGTACCTTAGTGAGTATGGGGTCATCAATTTTGGAGGCACATTGCTTCCAAATAGGGCTGTTTCTTGAGCCATCTTCAACAATACCCGTCTAACAATTTCTCCTAAATACAATCCTGAAATCAGCTTTTCAAAAATCTGAGGTAAAAGAAAGAAGTTTCAGGAACCAATTCTAGACACTGTATAATCAAAGGTAAATGCTTAATTGTGATTTTAGTATCTATACCCCGCTTCCTGGATTTGAGCTTTCAGCATCTAAACTAGTGTCAAACGGTGTTAAAGGAAGATGAGAGGATCTGAAGTTTCCCCACTCCATGCTGATTATCTGCAACACTATATCATAAGTATTTAAATTGCTTAACTCACTTTTTATAAGTTGTGCATCATGAAATTTAAGCTTTTATAAAAAGAAAATGAAACCACCAAAGATAGAACTCTAAATTGATTGGATAGAGAGCTCTTAATTTTTTTTTATTTTTTTTGTGTTAACCTCTTGCTCAGGGGAAATGTATCCTAGTAATCTCAAATTTGGTCGATAAATAAGTAAAATCAGATAAAAACTTGTTATTAATCAAAATTTTAAACTCGAATGCTTCGAGTTGGATTGTAATCATAGGGGTAGGTTGTGTCTCCACGGGCCTCGCGGTCTTTTTAATCGTGTTTTCTTCTTGTATATAGATTAGAAAGAGTACAACTCGCATTGGCGGACATAAACATGTTTACAGTGTGTGATCGCACAAAGTCCATATTTTCAGGGTACCAAGTTGTTCGGCTCTGTATGTGTGTGTGCGCGTGGACGCGAGCATGGAGGCGTGTGTGACTTATAAAAAGGTTAGACAGCAAGTTCAAATTTTGGCAGGGCACTGAAAATATCAGGGACAATTCAGAGTACTTAAAATCTCATAACGACCCTAACTACTCATTTTCAATAAATAAATATTCTTTTGCTTGTAATACAAGAAAAAGTGAATGTTATGGTAGTCACTAACCAGTTCATTTGAATTGGGTGATTGTGCAAGCTCACTTTCTTGTGCTGGTTCAACATAAGCAGCATTTGTGCTCATGCCAAGGTTAATTGCAGCCACATTATCCTTGTTGTAGTATCTTCCTCCAGCCAAACCTCCAATGGTGTCATCAACCTATTAAGATTATTAATGTTAATTTGAATCCTCTGTAGTTTGAGACATGAAAACAATAACAAAATAAATTGGTTGAGTCAGCATCTAACCAGTGCAAAAACATGCATTTTCATTCCATGTTTCTTCAATGCTCGACTGAGGTCTTTCACCAATCCTTTGCGAACCTAAATTACAAAAACTAATATTATGTAAAATAATTTGTTTTAATTATTTGATTCAATTTTTTTTTTTTTTGTCTGAACTTTGAATTATCAGAATTCATTTTTTTGAAAACCGAAGGGTTAAAAATAAGTATATTTAAAGTAGGCGAGTTTTGTTTTACCCCTGTAATATTTTTTTAGAACATCTCTTGTAATGTTTTTTTTCGTAGTGTATTTTACCTCTGTAATATTGTTTTGTTTTACGCCGGGAGTAAAATGAACTGCGAAAAACAAAAAAATCTAAAAAAACAAAATTACACAGGTAAAACAAAATTCGCCTACTTTGCATAAGTAAAGACCTATTAACCCTAAAAAAACAACAAACTAGAACTAGCCACTAACTCAACTGGGTCATTGTTATTTTTGTGTTGAAATGTAGTGGTAGTGAAAGGCATAGATTTGTCTATTGGACATGATAGAGTAAAACCCAATTTCTTCTTCTTGGTGGGTGCATCTTCCTCATTCTCTGCCAGAGCATGTGCTGAAACAAACTTTGCTATCTCTGTAGCTACAAAATCAATTATTTCCTGACAAAAAACAAGTTTAATTGAGCAAAACAGTAATATAGTGTGTTTGGATGACAATTTTTTGAGGTAATTGACAAGTATAATTTAAGGGCCACCTAAACTAGTAGTTAAAAGATAAAGATTTCCCATAATTTTCCTCTATGTAAGGTTATCATATTTGAAATGTGTTAGACACTAAATGTGAATATCTCTCTGTTAATTAGTAATATGAAATTTCTTCTTTAACATATACAATGTGAATGTGAATCTTATATTGATTTTTTGAAGTTATAACTTAAAAATTTTACAGTGCTATTGTCAATATGTGTACCAATGATATTCTGCAACCAACTTTAGAGTTGATTGACAAAATGCACATGCAAAATAGATGTAAAGAGAATTTAGGCTCACACCACAAATATCACATTTGAAAACAATAACACGACGGCTAAAATACATATTTTCATCCGTAGATAACTAGTTATGAACGAGTAAAATTTGGAGCAAGTGAACGAATATAAAAATACCTGAGTTGTACCAGCCAAGACAATATTGGGGACTGAAATCTCTTCCCTATGTAAACCAGAAATAGGCTTATTCTTTCCTCCAAGCCGTGCACACAACATCAACATATTCGTACCTTGCAAATTCACTCCATAAAAAAAACCTTCTTCTTCTCTACAACATTCGCGACAACAGATGCCAAATTAAATAATTTTACTAGTAAGATCTGATTGAACGTTTGTGTAAAACTTATTTATATTACGTGTATATACAAATTAAATTCAATTTTATTTACCCATTAGGAAGGGATGTAATATTGGAAATGATCATATTAAGAGTTGAATTAGTTGTTTCATTATTTGAGGAAGCAAGAGAAGCTTCCATGCTAGATACCAAATCATCTGCAACATGCCAAAGTTTTGTAACTGGGGTGGCACATTCCCTTGCAAATTTTCGAATCATGTTTTTTGTTTGTCTCAATTGTTGTTCTTTCCTTTTCTTCCATCTCCTAACTAGTGCACCCACTGCTACTACAACGAGAGTTGTGCTTACAATCACCACCACTTCCTTCTTCATCCTTCAATAATTAATGAAATTCAGATCAAGATTTTTTTTTTTTTTTGAAATTCAGATCAAGATTAGAGAAGAAAAATTATTAACTGCTTTTTGATTAAAAATTAAATTAAATTATTAAGGGCTTTTTTGCTTTTGTTAAAACTATTGTGTAGGTAAAAGAAAAATAAAAGGAAAACTATTGGGGTATGAAACAATCAAATAACTGAAATCCGTTAATCTTGTAGTATAGAGGAACGAGTATCATGGGAATGAATTGGTTTGCGAGCTACGAGGAAAATTTATATTGTATGAAAAATGTTAAATAGTGTCGTGACAATGGTTAAAAAAATAAAAATGATAATATAATTTTTAAAATGGTATATTCAATCTCAAGAAATTTTAAAAAACATATTTTTAAATTAGGCTTGTTCAAAAAAAAAAAAATTTAAATTAAAGTTTTTACTTTTATTTCCTTAATCATAACTCCATAACACTGTTTTTTTTACATAGGCTCTGTTTGGCAAAATTAGCGGTTGGCTGATAGCTTATAGCTTATGGCTGATAGCTGATGACTGGTGACTGATAAATTAATTGAAGTGTTTGGTAAAATTAGCGGTTCAACTAGTTAATAAATGTAAAATGACATAAAAGGATATTGTTAATTCAAAATAACATTTATGTCAAATTAAGTTTTAATATACTTAAAATTTAAAAATAATAATGTACTAATATAATATATATTTTTTATATTACTAAACTAATTGTTATTGGTTGAAATTTTATTTTCAAAAAATTATGGGTTTTCTTATTGACTTTTTTATTAAAAAAGTATGGTTTTTTTTTTTTTGACAAGATTAAAAAATTATCATTTATTATTATATTTTGGTCCAAAACAATAATTATTAGGCTATTTTATAAAACTGAGCAACGTTATTTTTTTATTTTATATAAAGCAACGTTATTTTTTTATAGTGAGTAGCATATATAAAGTTTTTTTTTTTTTGTAGTGCATACATAAAGTTTATATTCACGTAAAAATTGTCATAAGGTAATAATGAATGATCATGCATGGTTTATTAAAAAAAATTATGGTTTATATTTATTAAAAAATTATGGTTTATCAGGTAGCCAAAAAAAATGTATGGTTTATTTTAAGTGAAATAAAAAAAAGGATAAGAGTGAACATTAGTTGAAATAATAAGGGGTAAAAATGGAAGAAAAAATAATAAGCTATAAGCTCATAAGCTACTTGAAATAGCATATGGAAAATAAGCTATAAGTCAGTAAAATAAGCTATAAGCTCATACAGAAAAGTCTGTTACCAAACAGGTCTTTTAACTTATAAAATATAAGACATAAGCTATAAGCTAACTTTTTTGGCTAGCCAAACAGACCCATAGAACTTCATTCATTGCAATAATAGAGGCAACAGGTTCATGGACATTTCCCCACCACAACATAGATCCTACATTTCTAGCCATTCCTACAAGGCCATGAGCAGCCCTATTCTTACACCTCTTAACAACAACTATACTAACTTAAGCAATCTACCTAGCAAATCAAGACGATCAACAATGATCATGTCAGTTTTAGTATTACATAAAGATCCATAAACACATTTTACTACTGTTTGACATCCTTATTATATTTGTTTCAGAGCTTATTCTCATAATGAATCACAATAATTTAAATAAATAATTAATTTGGCATTCGAGACCGCATGATAAAATCGGATAGTACTGAATAACTCGGTTTAATAAACCGGTGTCCATAACAAAACTATATGCTAGTAAATATATATTTTTGAAATATTTATAAGAGTAAAAAAAAAAATTACATTACAGCCCAATATATTATTTTTTCTCTATACAGTTTTATTATTTAGCCACTGAACCACTTGAATTGATTTGAAATATGTTGGTAACACTACCTAATAACTATGACTTTCGATGCATCAACTACATTTTATTTTTCATCGTACTTTCAATCTTTTTTTTTTTAAATCCAATTATTGTTGTTTGATGTACCTGAACTACATTTTTTAAAATATTTTGGTTATGACAAACAATATTGTATTTTTTTTCTCCGAAAAATATTTGTATACTTTTGTAAAAAAACAAACAGTAACGATAAGTGTTTACAAAAATATTTTATGTCCTTTAACATCTCAAATAGTAATTATAGAGACACCAACAATAAATTAATTCAATTAATAATTATGAAAAAAATTCAATTTGTACATATGTCTCACACAGGTTTCTTAGCGGTAATTGTTTTTAGGTATCACTAACATTTTAACTAACATCTTGTAGCTTTGGAAATCATTCATTATTGGAAGTGTAAAACAAGAAGTAACAAAGGTGAAGCGGCATTGAAATTTTTTATTATCAAGGCGTATGACCGAGCTAATTGGAATTTTCTTTTCAGCATCTTGGAGGAGATGGGATTTGATTAGAAGTGGATAAAGTGAATGAATATGTGCGTTGAAAATGTCAGTATAATATTTTGATAAATGATAAAAAAAAAAAATAGGACCGGTCATTCCTAAACAAGGTTTGAGACAAGGTGATCCCCTATCACCTTATTTATTTTGTGTGCTGAAGGTATTACGACGCTCATAAAGCAAGTTGAACATAATAATTTATTGCATGGAGTTAAAGTTTGTTGCAGAGCTCCGACCATTAGACGTCTTCTATTTGCAAATGACAGTTTCCTCTTCTTTAGAGCGAATAAGCAAGAAACAAATTCTATGAAAGGAATCTTAGATGTGTATGCAAGTACTTTTGGACGGATGATTAACATGGAGAAGTCTGAAATATTGTGGGAATGCATCTCAAGCTTTGAGAAATACTTATCTAATACTCTCTTCGTAATCTTAATAATATACAAATGCAAGCACATGTGTGAGAAGATTTGCTTATTTGTCCACTTCTAAACACCTTCTTGCCAAATCATCATTTTATAATATTATTTTGATACCAATTTTAGCTAACCTTGCGAACTAGATTACATAACATGAAAGAAAAATTCAAAATTCAAATTTCTCTCTTCTTACCACAAACCAACAAAAAGGAAACAAACCCACCAAAAGGCCAAGTGAAACACGTGGTCACATGGTAATATTAAACTTCTTTTGGCAAATGAGTTTAATTTTCCATATCTCAAAAACAACACCTATTACTATTTTGTGAAACATCTCTTTCACAGCTTTGAAACAAACACAAGAAAATTCAATTCAAATTCAATTCCCCTCTTCCAAAATTCAATTCAAATTTTGAATGCTCAAACCTCCTTCTATTTCTCTCTCATTTTTCGGCCTTTCTCTTCCTCTGCTATTCTTCTTTCTCCATTTTCCCTGATTCTTTGCTTGCAGAAGATCAGACAGACAACGGTAAACTTAAATTTTTTTCTCATTTTCTTCTTTTTGCTTTTCTCTCTTCTTATTGGCTTATGAGTTTTGGGGATGGATTTTATTGTTTATTACCTTCAAAATACCCATTGCTGATTATTTTTTATGGAGTTTTGGTTTGATGGTTTGTTTTGTGAAATTTTTGGTGTTGTTGTTAGTTTCATTGTTCCATTATTTATGATAATGAAGAACTCTAAGGTTTGAGTGTATGTTGCTTCATTGAAGGTATATGAAGGGATCCCACATCCATATGACAAGAGAATGATTGTTCCATATACTCTTAAGTAAGATCCATCTTATTTTCTAATTTACTATTTCCAATTTGTTATTAATTGATTCTGGACATGTTAGGGAATAATTGTTAGTTTCTTATTTTCTAATATACAAATACAAGCACATGTTAGGGAAATTTTGCTTATTTGTCTATTTCTAAACACCTTAATGCCAAATCATCATTTAATACTATTTTTTTCATACCAATTTTAGCTATTCTTGCCAACTAGATTCATGACTTGGATGAAGATAAACAGTTATATAGGAAAACTAAAAGAATCAATTTTGCCTTTAAATGAACACAATTTGAGTTTTTACCATATTAAGCCACAAAGGAGGTTGCTTGAACCAGTCAATTCAATTATAAAAACCCATCTCCAGGCTGGAATACAAAAGTTATGGTATGTAGATTTGAAATTTGAATTTCCCCCTTCAGTTTTAGGGTTAATATTTTATTCTGATTTGAGTAGTATATAAGTGATGCTTGAGGTTTTAGTCCATCACACCACATATATCTTCTCTTTCATGTTTTCAATTTTGATTTTGATTTTTTTTCTTCAATCTCTGCAATTTCTTCAATCTGTTTTGTGTTTTGATATCGTGTTTTTAATAACCACATATTTCTTCCATTTCTTCTATTTGTTTCATGTTTTCATTTTTGATTTTGTTTCTTCATGTTTATCGATTATGTTAAAGCGAATGGACACGCTACTAAGTTGAATGTTGTTTTTAACTCAAGTTTTTTAGTATTTGATTTTGAGAATCTAACTTTAGTTTTATTTGTTTTTCATAATCTATTGTGAAAGTGTATATCCATGTTGAAGTGAAATTTGGGAGTAGCAAATTTCTACAAATTTTTACAAATTCTTAATTTGGTATTGTAACACCCCGATTTTTCAAAGCCCAAAAATGGGCATTATTTTTTTTTTTTTTTAAAACACGAGACAGAGTGCGCGGAAAATATTTTACAAGAGCCGGCATTAATCATACCACATTACTAATTATATATATATATATTAGTACAACCAAAGCATCGGCATAATACTAATCATACATAAAAGTACTTCCGAGAAGTAAAGTGTGTACCTGAATATTTACAATCCAAAAGACAACCGTCTAAACCAAAAGTATAAATACTCAGATACAGTTTATCCAAAAGAGTCAGAATAAAACTCCCTAACCAAAAAGCACGGTGTACAACGCACCGGCATAAACCTAACTAGATATACCACGCCACTCAATCACTGGGGGCTCAAGAAGCTACCGTCGTCCTCACGACCCACGGTATCAGGCGGGATTCCATCGTCTAGGGTGGGAGGAGCCCGTTCATGTATTATGGCAAGGGTCACCACACACACACACACACACACACACACACACACATATATATATATATATATATATATATATATATATATATATATATATAACACACCGAATATACACATACCAAATACGGAAAGTAAATAGACATTTAGCATTTCCTTCTCAACAGGCATTATAATTCAAATGCACACAAAGCCTATCAATGCAGACTCTACAATGAGCGTGGCACCAATCACTGGCTGCCACATGCATGAATTCCGGAATTTAACCTCTCCGCAGAGAGTCATAGGCTTCATGTGGACACCAATCACTGGCTGTCGCACACCTACTAAACTCCGCAGGGCAGGTGAAGCCACACAGACTATAACACCAAGGTGAAGCCACACAGACTCTAACACCAACTCAATAAAAATCCCGCAGGATTAGGTGAAGCCACACAGACTCTAACACCCGGTGCTTAGGTGAAGCCACACAGACTCTAACACCCGTACACGCAACTATGAAATGCATGAGCATATTTTATATTTCAGCATATATAGGGTAGTCACACAGACAAATCCCCGGTAAAGTCACACAGACAAACACCCATGTAGTCTCCACTGACATACACGTTCCATACATGCTCATGCAACAATCAATATACATACACATATGTAATCATCCCCACATACCAATACATATATTCGCAAATCATATGTAAGACATACGCATGTATTTTAAACAACTTCTCGTCTCGAGAATACATAATTCATACATGCCAAGCATTCAAAACACACCACAACAACAAACATACACACATGCCATTAACGAAAAGTAAGACAGAAATAAAGGTGCCCTTACCTCGGCAAGCTTCCACAACTATTTCTCGCTCAACTCTACAAATCGCGCTTCCTAAAATTTAAGCAGCGTAATGTCAATAAAATACTCCCACTGTATTCTATCGAAACGAAACTAAAACCCAAAAATCTAGAGGTGTCTAAGGTACTTTCTAACACTCTCGGATAGTGATTACGAGACCTTCCTATATTGATAAAAAATTCATGAAGTTAAATACACTATTTTCACTTCACGAAAATATTTTCGTTTCAAATCAAACTATGAAATACTTTTTTTTTAACACCAAAGCAATCAATTCCACACACTAAAACCATTTGAAAACAGCCCAACAACTCTTCGAAAAATTTCACCGAAAATAAAGTTTTCTTGCAACACAAGTTACAAGTTTTTACTTCTCGAATAAAATGGCCATAACTCATACAATTTTTATCCGATTGAGACGAGCCATACGCCAAATTTTTTGTCTCGAAAAGACGGATCAAATGGTTAAGTTTCCAGTTCACAAAACAATTTTAAAATGACCTAAATCCCCTTCAAGATTTTTGACCAGATTTGGAATCAAACCAAAATATTGTTTTTCACAAAACAAACATAGTTTAAAACATTCCCATTATTACTAATTTTCTCAAGAGTGATCAACTTCTCATACCAAACCATTTGAATCAAAGAATACTATTTTTTTTTCTTCAAAACTTTACAAATTTTCACTTGTGCAATTAAATCACAAGTTACTAGTTTTCTTTCCAAACAAAACCTCTATATCATCCCTATGAAAACCATGATCATTGCCTCCCAATTAGGACTTAAAATTTTGCAACTCCTTGATCATACACACACAAAGGCCACGGCCAAAACAACAACAACATACCTAGTTCCAATTTTCTTTCATTTCAAAAGCATAGCATTAACCAATTAGTTTCCAAAATCATTAATTTGAACAACCAAAACATTTCCAACACACAATTCAAAAGTCATAAGAGTTTTCTCAAAATTCCCATGAACACACAAAATATATTTTCTTGTTTTCCAAAACAAAACCATTTATCATATATCCATTCCCATAAAAAGCTCAAAAACAACATCATAAACACAATCACTAATAAAAATTCATGCTCATGATCAAGAGAAATTTCTCATGAAAGCCCTAACTCAAAATTTCATGAAAAACTCATTACTCTATGGAAATCAACACTACTAAGCTTGAACAAGCTAGTCTAACACTCATGAATAATTTCTATGGAACAAAAACTAATTAAAACCAACAAAAGAAGGGAAGAGGTTAGTTACCTCAAGAGAAGATGATTCTTTGCAAGTTTTATGATCCAACAAGCCTAAGATCAAGTGATTTGGTGAAGGATTGAAATTTTTGTGATGAAGGGAAATATGGAATGGAGTTCACGGCTAAGAGAGAAAGAGTGAATGAGTTCCTCTAATTTTTCTAAGTCATCATAGTATAAGAAGTCTTGATGGATCATAGCCCTTGGATCAAAGCAAAAAAGTTGTGAGATTGAACCCTAGCCATTGGATCACTCACTCACACACAAAACTCATGATTACTCTTTAAGAAATATCTAGATATTTTCACTTTACGCTACTCAGCTCTCGCGCTCGCTCGCAGGCGAGTCGTACTTCGCTAACGGTCTAACTTGTGAAAAATAGAAAATCTACGAAGTAAAAGTTTGTCGTAAACCATTTCTAAAAATTATCGCTAAACTTGATTCTCCGACTGAAATTTTTATCCTAAGCTCTCAAAAATATTATGAATTCAGATTCTAACTCGTGCCGATATATAAAGTCTCTAATTAAAATTCGACGGGAAACAGAAACCGTAAATTTTCCAACAGTAGGTACGATTTTCTACTCGTTTTTCCAAAAAGCGGAGAAAGTCGAATTTCATAATTCTGAAAACACAGAAACGTTCTCATAGATTAATAAAGACTAAGGAACAAAAGTCTGTGCATTTCCAGCACACGAGCACAAAACAGGCTCCAACTCAGCAAAATTCTATTATCGCGACAATACTCACAAAACCACTTAACCAAAAACCCTAATATTCTTAGCCATTACTTACTTTCCTCACACAAAAGGTACCGCGGAATTACGGGTCTTACAGGTATCATCTTGATCACTTTAATTTCTTTTTTTTTATACTAAATTTGGTATCATCTTGATCTCTTTAATTTTAATTTTTTTTAATTTGTGGGTTTAGGGATTAAGCTCTTCATATTGTTTCGATTATGTAATAGTAGGTTCCCATTTGTATCAATTGCTAGAGTTGCATAATTTTTCTTCTACACAACATAATTGGATTAGCATATTTGATTGCCTTTACAAACTGTTTCATGATGCTACATGAAAGATTTTGGAAAAACATATTTTGAAAAGATTCTTTATGACAGGGATGACAAAGATTGATACCATTGTTGCATTCTCTTCGCATTTGTTTGTTTGCGACATAGCTTATTTTATCAATATGCTAATCTCTGATTTTGTATGGTAATAGGTTTTATGTGCATCAAGTATGAAAGACTTCAAATAAATGATGTTGGAAAGTCAATCAAATTGAAGGTATAATCATGTCTTCAAATTTATTTATCAACATAATCCAATACTAATAAGCTTTAGATTGTTAATTTTGTTATTGTTAAAAGTCACTGTTTGGAGACTACCTTTTATATACTTTATATTTTTAGTTAAACTATATTTAATTCTCGCATTGGCATAGATAGGTATAATGTATCCTCTAAGGAACTTTATCAATTGAAGATGCTTTGGGGATAATGCCTAAGTTTTCTAATTTAAGTATTTTGTTTTCAATGTAGTTTGAAAGGCATTTGCTATTTCCACTGAAGTAATATTTGGCAGTGCTACAATAGTAAAAGGTATGGTGAGTTGGTGACCTTCAAGTTAGAGTTGCCTAATGTAAGTGATTTGTATTCAGCTGGTATCTATAGAAACATATTTTATTAATGATGACCTCCAACTCATTACAAATAAGCCTCCAAGTTAGGTAAACTGAGGAAAAATAATTGATGGACAAATTGTGATTTGATATAGATAGTGTTCTTTTGTTGTTTGGAAGAGAGCATTTTTATGAGTACAATAGAAAACTTCCATGTGATTTTTATAGGAAACTTTTTTGGGTATAGAGAATTAATCATTTCAATATTTTTATATTCACATGTGATTTTTTTTATTGAATTTATCTCCCCTTTTGTATGAAATTTTTTCATTGACTTTATAGAGATGTTCTTAATGTGTAAGGTATGTGCAAGAAAGCAAGACCATCAATTATAAAACTAGGACTCGAAGAATTGGACGAATGATTTGTCTTTGAAGGCGTGGTATGGTGGCTATCTTGTATTTCTACTTCTTAAGAACTTGAATTTAGGGATATGTGATACACCGGAAAATGCACTATTTATTTAGTTAAATTAATATAATATTTCAGTTATTTTTATTTCAATTTCGTAACTTTATATAATAAATCGTTATAAATTCCTGGTATTTTATTTTATCAGATAAAAATCATTCGAATTGAATAAAGGAGCTAAAATGGACCGAAAAGGAGCGAAACGGAACAAAAAGGACCACACAAGTGCAGCCCATGTGGACCACACCTGCGTGGCCCAACCAAACAAAGCCACATGATCAATATCATGATCCACTTGCAAACAAAACATGCATCTCTGCACGTGAAGAAGAAGAAGGAACCAATATCACGTCACCCTTACAAACAACAATACATGCTGCCCATTGCCCAGCAAGTCCCACATTGGAATATGATGCAAAATCACACGCTCAACACTTGTTATTTGCTAGTTTAAGTAATTATACAAGTCCCACATCGGCCAATTCTTAGTTTTTGTCTCCAATTTTTAGTATAAATAGAACTTAGTTTTGTCTCATTAGGTACACAACAACCAACTTGAAAAATAGTTGAAGAGAGAATTGAAAACTAGACCTTTGTCTTAAAAAGTTTTCTTCTCTTAGTTTAAAATTTTATTCCAGTGTCCGTACTCTGGCCTTTTTAATTCAGGTTCTTATTTTATTGTCTTATTTATTTCTTGTCTTTATTTTTATGCTTTTAATTTTTGCTTTTATTTTTATTATGTCTTTTTATTTATTTGCTTATTTTATTTTTATGTCTTTAGTTTTAGTTATGTCTAGCTAATTTAATATTGCTAGGATGTGTAGATAGAAGCTAATAGGGGTTCGGTAGATAATTCGTGCGATTGTTTTTAACGAGTTTTCAAAAAGCAGTTTTTAATTTAACGATTATAATTTGTCACGAGAGTGAAAATTAATTAAAGTAAAAATCAATAGAGCGAGAGCGTGAGACTTTTACTAGATAGTAAAAACTGAACATTAATTTTAATCAGCAACGAGAGTTGGGTTTAGAGTTAATTAAATTATATTGTTTTTCAAAAAATATTTTATTAGCGGGTGTGAGGACGAGAGTTAAGCACCACCTTTATAATTTATAATACTAGTCAAGATTTGCGAGAGCTGAGATTAGTGTTTTTAAAACAATATAGTTTCGAAAACTAAATATTTTATCTAGCACGATTTAAATACTGAACCCTCTGAAGCAACTAAAAGCACATCCTAGTAGTACTTATTCCAATTTAATTTAAAAATCCTAAAAAAATATATTTTATAATTTAAATCCCTTTAATTAAAACATTAAGCCTTAGATTTACACAGTAGCATTAGATAACGGTAGATCGACTGTTGGTCCTTTGGGTTCGATATCTTTTTAAAACTACGCGACAAGACTGTATACTTGCAGTCACGTTGTCGTCGCATCAAATTTTTGGCGCCGTTGCTGGGGACCAATTTAGTCGATATCGTAACTCCAGTGTTACACCGTAGAGACTAAGGCAATTTTATTTTTATTGTATGCCAAGTACTCGCTCTCGAGGCGAATAAATTGAACAACCCGTTAACGAACCAGAACGTTTTTTAAGACGCAGAAATTTAGAAAATCAAATTAGAAATATTCAAACCAAATTAGAAAATCTCGTAATCGAAGATCCTCCTATTTTAGAAACGATTATAGAAATGGCTGAATTACCTCAAAATCGCCCACTCTCGTCTTATGCTATCCCTTCGCAAGAGGAACCCCATAATAGCATCGCTGCTCCTGCTATTGAAGCAAACAATTTCGAGATTAAACCTTCGTTGTTATCAGCAATACAACAAAATCAATTCTCTGGAAACCCCACGGACGACCCTAACCTACATTTATCCATATTTCTGCAATATGCGGATACAATCAAAGCAAATGGTGTCAGTCCCGAAGCTATAAGACTTCGTTTATTCCCCTTCTCGTTAAGAGATAGAGCTAGAGCTTGGCTCCAGTCCCTACCATCCAACTCAGTTACCTCATGGGATGAGTTGAAGAAAGTCTTTTTAGCCAGATATTTCCCACCTAGCAAAACTGCTATGCTAAGAGCCCAAATTAATGGGTTTAAACAAAAAGACAACGAGTCTCTTTTCGAAGCATGGGAAAGATACAAAGACATGATTAGGCTATGCCCACATCACGGACTCGAAGAATGGTTGATTATCCACACCTTCTACAATGGTCTCTTGTATAACACAAGAATGACCATAGACGCCGCTGCTGGTGGCGCACTGATGGATAAACCTTACAATGAAGCCCACAAATTGATCGAGAGCATGGCCCAAAACCATTACCAATGGGGAAACGAGAGAACAACTGTAGAGAAACCTCAAACGAAAGGCGGTATGTACGAAGTAAGCGAGCTTGACCTTGTTAAAGCCAAACTTGAAGCCTTGACTCAAAAGATAGAGAGTATGACCACAACACCTGCAGCCACCGTGGCTGCAACAATTTCAAACTGTGAACTGTGTGGAATTCAAGGGCACGCTGTCGCTGAATGTCAACTCTTGACGGAAGTTTCCCTAGACCA
Organism: Trifolium fragiferum; assembly: GCA_954870985.1. Taxonomy (NCBI): domain Eukaryota; kingdom Viridiplantae; phylum Streptophyta; class Magnoliopsida; order Fabales; family Fabaceae; genus Trifolium; species Trifolium fragiferum. Next base: position 44,048,730 of record OX940792.1, on the reverse strand, counting down.
AGTAAACTACACTCAAGGAAACCCTTACAACCAAGGTCTGAGGAACCATCCATACCTTTCGTACAAAAGCAACAACGCTCTATATGCACCTGGCCAAGCACCTACTTCTGCACCACCAGGATTCCAAAAGCCTGCCTACCCTGCTCAAAATGCTCCTAGGAAATCTAACCTTGAATTAATGATGGAAGCCTTCATAGCTTCTCAAGCTCAAACAAACAAAGATGTCCTTAATCCAAACATACACACTAGTGAGCAAATTAAGCAATTAACGAGCAAATTAGATATCCTAGCCACACACAATAAAATGCTTGAAACTCAAATTTCACAAGTAGCCCAACAACAAGCATCTACCTCTGCACCTGCAGGAACATTTCCTGGACAACCACAGCAAAATCCGAGAGGACAAGCCAATGCTATTATATTGAGAAGTGGAAAACAACTAGATGAACCAACAAGTTCAAAACCCGATAGCCCAGCCATGCAACAAGGTTCTAATAAACCAACCGAGGAGAGTGAACCAAAAGAAAAGGAGGATAGTGGAGAGGAAACCGAAGAGAAAGAGAAACCTTACGTTCCTCCCCCACCAAATAAACCACCCATCCCGTATCCTCAAAGATTAGTACAATCCAAAAACATAGGGCAGTTTAAGAAATTTGTAGAGCTTCTAAAAAAACTAAACATCACAATACCTTTTACGGAAGCTATCACACAAATGCCCTCGTACGCTAAGTTTCTTAAAGATATCTTGACTAATAAGAAAAGGATCGAGGATGATGAGACTGTCATGCTCACTGCCGAGTGTAGCGCCATATTACAAAACGAAATGCCCCCTAAGTTAAAAGACCCAGGAAGTTTCTCCATACCGTGTGTCATTGGAAAGTACGTAATAGATAGAGCCCTATGTGATTTAGGAGCCAGTATCAGTTTAATGCCCGTAGCCTTATGTGAAAAACTGAAAATGGGAGAATTAAGACCAACAAAAATGTCCGTACAATTTGCTGACCGTTCTGTCAAATACCCTCTAGGTATTTTAGAAAATGTTCCAGTACGGGTAGGTCAATTCTTTATCCCAACCGATTTCATAGTTATGGACATAAGAGAAGATTTCAATACACCTATCCTTTTAGGGAGGCCATTCCTAGCAACTGCCGGTGCCATAATAGATGTAAAGAGAGGAAAGCTCACTTTTGAGGTGGGTGAAGAAAAAGTTGAATTTATTTTAACTCAATTCATGAAAGCACCAGCCATAGACGATGAATGCTACATGCTAGACATCATCGAAGAATGTAGAAAAGAAGTGGAGAGGGATCAATCTGAGTATTTTGAAATTCTAAAAACTTCCATTCCTCAAACTCAACCAGTTGATGAAGTTAACCTAGCTGAAAGTTTAGAAACTACGCCAGAACCTACACCCCTCCCTGAAAAACCAACTCTGGAACTCAAAGCCTTACCCGAAAATTTAAGATATGAATTCCTAGATAAAGACCTCGAACGACCAATAATAGTCAGTGCAGACCTAGGAAAGCTAGAAACTGAAAAACTTCTAAACATTCTAAGAAAATACCCAACTGCCTTAGGGTATAACATCACTGACCTAAAAGGAATTAGTCCTTTGATATGTATGCATCGTATTATGCTAGAGGAAGACGGTAAAACCTCTAGAGAACCCCAAAGAAGGATCAATCCAGTTCTAAGTGAGGTAGTTAAGAAAGAAGTGCAAAAGCTTCTAGAAGTAGGAATCATATACCCGATATCCGATAGTAAATGGGTCAGCCCAGTACATGTCATACCAAAGAAAGGAGGAGTTACAGTTGTAACCAATGCAAAAGGCGAATCTATAGCACAAAGAGTTGTAACTGGCCATAGAATGTGCATAGATTATAGGAAACTAAACAAAGCCACTCGGAAAGACCATTTTCCTCTAACCTTTATTGATCAAATACTCGAGCGATTGGCGAAACATTCATATTTTTGCTACCTAGATGGCTATTCAGGATTCTTCCAAATCCCTATTCATCCTGATGACCAAGAGAAAACCACTTTCACATGTCCCTATGGAACTTTTGCTTACCGATGAATGCCCTTTGGACTATGCAATGCTCCCGCAACTTTTCAGAGATGCATGATGGCGATCTTCGCAGATTTTATAAATGACATCATGGAAGTCTTCATGGATGATTTCTCTGTTTGTGGGCAAAACTATGAAAGTTGTCTATCGAACCTAGAGAAAGTACTTGAAAGATGTGTAAAAGTAAATCTTGTGCTTAATTGGGAAAAGTGCCACTTTATGGTCCGACAAGGAATAGTTCTTGGACACGTAGTGTCCGATAAGGGGATTGAAGTAGATAAAGCTAAAATTCAAGTCATAGAAAACCTTCCACCCCCAAAAACCGTAAGAGAAGTACGCAGTTTCTTAGGACATGCCGGTTTCTACCGACGATTCATTAAAGACTTCTCTAAAATCACCAAGCCTCTGACCGGCTTATTAATGAAAGATGTTGAGTTTATCTTTGACGATGGATGCTTAAAAGCGTTTGAACAATTAAAAACAGCTCTTATATCCGCACCAATTATCAAACCACCTGATTGGAGCCTACCCTTTGAAATCATGTGTGACGCTAGTGATTACGCTATAGGAGCAGTTCTAGGACAAAGAAAAGATAAGAAACTTCATGTGATCTATTACGCAAGTAGAACCCTAGACCCTGCGCAAATGAACTACGCTACCACTGAAAAAGAACTCCTAGCAGTCGTATTTGCTGTGGATAAGTTTCGATCTTACCTAATAGGATCTAAAATAATTGTTTACACTGACCATGCCGCTATTAGGTACCTATTAAATAAGAAGGACGCTAAACCTAGGCTTCTAAGATGGATCCTACTCTTACAAGAATTCGACCTAGTGATCCTAGACAAAAAAGGAACTGAAAATGTAGTAGCCGATCACCTATCTAGGATAGAAGGCATTGAGCCTGAGTCAATACCCATCAATGATGAATTCCCTTATGAACAACTCATGGCTCAGTTGGAAACTATCACAGCTAAATTATCCTTGAAAGAATCCAATACCATACAACTAAAGGAAGAAGTCTACTCCGCCAAAAACACTTTACCATGGTATGCTGATTTCGTAAACTATTTATCAGCAAGAGTCCTTCCACCAGGTTTAACTTATCAACAAAAGAAGAAATTCTTCCATGAGCTTAAAAACTATTATTGGGATGAACACTTACTCTTTAGAAGAGGCCCCGACGGAATCTTTCGTTGTTGTGTCCCTGAAGAAGAAATGGAAGATATAATTTCCCAATGCCATTCTGCCCCCTATGGAGGGCATGCTAGCACTTCAAAGACATGTGCCAAGATTTTACAAGCTGGATTCTTTTGGCCTACCCTATGGAAAGATGTCCACATTGCTGTTAAAAATTGCGACCGATGCCAACGCACTGGCAACATATCTAGACGCGATGAGATGCCACAAAAAGGAATTTTAGAGGTAGAGATCTTTGATGTGTGGGGAATAGATTTCATGGGACCTTTCCCATCTTCTGGTGGAAATAAATATATACTTGTCGCTGTCGACTATGTTTCTAAATGGATTGAAGCTATAGCTTCCCCTACTAATGACACACAAGTAGTAATTAGAATGTTTAAAAATATAATCTTCCCTAGATTCGGTACACCCCGCCTCGTCATTAGTGACGGTGGCTCCCATTTCATATCTAAAATATTTGGAAAATTATTAATTAAATATGGGATAAAACACCGAATAGCAACCCCTTACCACCCACAAACTAGTTGGCAAGTAGAAGTTTCAAATAGAGAAATTAAAAGAATTTTAGAAAAAACAGTTGCTACTAGGAAAGACTGGTCATATAAACTCCCCGAGGCTTTGTGGGCCTATAGGACAGCATTTAAAACCCCTATAGGGACTACACCGTTTAATCTAGTGTATGGAAAATCGTGCCACCTGCCAATAGAACTAGAACATAAAGCTTTTTGGGCTATCAAGGCACTAAATATGGATTACAAAGCAGCGGGCGAGAAAAGAATTGTTGATCTTCACGAACTAGAAGAGCTTCGAATGAATGCTTATGAGAATGCGAAAATTTATAAGGAAAGAACACAAAAATGGCATAATAAGCGCATACTTAAAAAAGAATTCAAGATAGGAGAATTAGTGCTTCTTTTTAATTCTAGACTTAAACTCTTCCCTGGAAAGCTCCGTTCCCGTTGGTCCGGTCCTTTCGAAATTACTAAAGTCTTTCAAAATGGCGCTTTTGAAATCAAAAATAAATTGAATGAAACTTTTACTGTTAATGGACAGCGCCTTAAGCACTATTTCTGCCCCACTGATTCAGATTACTACTCTAAGTTACAGTTACATGAAATACAACCTAAAACTTAGATTTTAATCTAGGACAGTCGAGCTACCGACGTTAAACGAAGCGCTGCATGGGAGGCAACCCATGATTTTTATTTTACTTTTTGTTTTTATTCTCTTTTTGATTTTTCTTTTAAAACGGAAATTTATTATGACTATTACTAACTCGTATGACTGCTTACTTGAACTATCAGATCCTAATATAGTAAAAAAAAAAAAAAAAATAAAAAGAAAAAAAAGAAAGTGAAAAGGCGTATCACGATAGCATGCTCGTTCGTTTCGGTAGCAATATCCAGAGAATGCGTTTCGAAGAGCTTTTCGAGAGAGAAATGTCGTTTCAGATTTACCCAGAGACTAGAACAATGGGGGCACTAGGCGTTACTGAGAGTGTCAGATTCATGATCAACCAGTTGGGATGGGATAACCTAGACCTTACTAGCTTGCCTACCTATCGTAACCTTACACTGGAATTTCTGAGCTCTTTCAAATATGACCCTGACTATGGATATTCTATCCATAAAGGACTTGCTAAGTTTAGGCTTTTTGGGATTCCCCACCGCTTTAGCCATCAAGGTTTAGCTGAGCTTTTGTCTGCACCCTCTAGCCCAGATGCTGTGACCCAAATTCAGGAGGATGAATTCATGAATTATGAGCTGCAAAACTTTTGGGGAAGTATCTCTGCGGACCCTAACTTTGAACCTGAGGATAGAGTTAGCACCCAGATCCATAACCTGGCTATCAGATATTTCCCCATGATCCTTGCTCACACCATCTTTGCAAAACCAGAATATGATACCTCTGTTTCTAAAGAAGAATTATTCATAATATTCTGTGCTTCCCAGGGTCGCCCTGTTAACATTGCAACTTTCATCCTAGCCAACCTTGATAAGCTCTCTAAGAACATGAATCGCAGTATCATCATAGGCGGTTTCGTTACCTTCCTAGCTAAAAAGATAGGTCTCCAAACCCACCTTGACCAGATTGTACCATTTGGAGCACCCTATGCTAGTGGTTTTCGATATATGGATGTCATATTTTGCTTTAACCGTCACCTCATAGGTAATCTAGGACCTGGCCCTTATCAACTGCTTGTTAATCATATACCTGTCCACGACTTGACCTTGCCAAATCCTGACAGAACAAATTTGCACGATAAGAAAAATTGGCTATATGACTTAGAAGAAGAAGCTGAAAACGATCCTGAGACCCCCCCGTTTTACTATACACCTGGATCGTTATCACCTATCCAGCCTGCTGAGTCCACCACATCTCCACCCCTGGTTGATCATACCACTGCCATAGCTGATCTGCAAACGAAGTTAGAGACGTTGCGCGAAGATTTTACCAACTTCATGGATCTTGTCGTTCAGCAGTCAGAAAACTTTTCCAACGAGTTAGCCGCCTTTAAGAAGGCTTTCGATCAAAGTGGCTAATTGTCATATTCATTTTACTGCAATTTTCTTCTTCGCCCAATCATTGAGGACTATGCTTTAAATAAGTTTGGGGGAGAAGAGGATTATTTATTTTCCTGCTTTTGACTACGATATTTGCTTTATTTCGCATACTTTGGTTTGAATTTCGCATACTTTGGTTTGAATTACAATTTCTATTTCCGTTAAATTTTTCTTTTGAATTTACGCTATAAAATTAAATTAGTATTTATTATACGCTTTTATTAGTATTTATTATTGTCCTGCTATATGTTTCTCTATCAATCTATTTATCAGTTTCATAGACATGCAATTACATATATCAATTTTTGTGGTCAGAATATATTCAATGATACATCTTATCTCAACACCTCACCATGCAAACATTTGAATTAAAAATTGGTGGGACCATGTGTCTGTAGAGTTATGCTTTCTAATGGTTATAATTTCATGCATACTCTTTCAATAAATCATCAAACATAATACGGTTAAACTTATTTTAAGAGAATTAGGATTGCTAGATAGCGTAAATTACATGCTTAATAATCTAAATTTAAATTATTTCCTATCTCAGAAAAATCCTGTTTATGCTCAGCTGACTCTAGAATTTCTTAGCTCTTTAATTGTTACTACCATGCCTGATACTAAGAGTTCTAATGACACTATTTATTCTCGAATGTTTGATGTTGCGAAATTTAGAAAATTTAGCTCATATTCCAACTCGCCTAATTGATGAAGAAATGGTTAGGAGCATGAATATAGTAAGGCTACGAAACGATGAAAGATATAATTTAAAGATTAAAAGCCACGTCTTTGAGGGAATCATTCTCCCTAACCCAAGGCGAACGAATATACGTAATAATTATAATTTTTGCTATAATATTGATCCTGTGACTATTAGAACCTCACGCACATTTCTCTAAATGTTGCCGCTGGTGGGGGCGCCAACACTGTTCCACCTGCACACATTGCACGTTTTCCTAACACTTTTGCAGGTAGTTCAACAACGTCATACAAGAGCTAGGCTGTTTGAGGCTCCAGTTCAACAACTTTCAGAATTATAAGCAGCCTCCCCCGTTATTTTTTTTACACCATTCCAGGTTTTACACTCCAATTCTTCTCTTGAGTCGCAACAGTGAGGACACTGTTGGATTTAAGTTTAGGGGAGGAGTTTTACCGCTTTCATTTATTTTCAGTTATTTCCCTTTCGTATAATAAAAAAATTAATTAATTAAATTTATAGTCATTCTCTAGTCTTTTTAAATTTTTCCTTTTCTTGAGCCAATTTAAAATTTTTTCTAAAGATTTAGAATAAACGACTCACTTTGAAAGTATATAGGTTAAGAAAAGACAAGAGGCTAAGTTAAGAAAATTAGGGAATTTTTCAACAAAATCGGTATGTTTCCAACACCCAGAAATCTCCCTAGTATAGATATCAATTTGAATATCCATTGTGCGAAAATCTTCTGATTTAAATTTGTGGATTCCTTAAGTAGTTTATCTATCTAGTCGGACACCATCTATAGAGTCACACATTAAGTAGGTAAGTCGATGAATATAAGCGAGTCATCTAAAAAAAAAAAAACAAAGAGAAAGAAAGTAAAAGGTCATACTGTGGTAATACGGTTAAACCTTAAGAAAAAAAATATGAATAATGCTTATGAAGTGATACAAAATTTTTGTGCACATCAAGCTTTATTGCAAAAAGAAAAGAATAAATGATGACGCTAACCGGCTTTCTTACCATGTGTGTGATATAGATAAAGGGTCTTAATGTGACTGTCTAGAATGAAAAAGGATAAAACAAAGGAGAAGATTTAGATTTTAGTACAACGGTTGATTCAAATTCGGTATTTATAAGAGGGAGAACTTTGTGTGTAGTTGAAATACCCTTCTTGATTGAACAAGCACCTAATTAATTAATCTTAGCCAATTTGAATTTCTGACCGCGTATGAGTATTTGTGATGATGTTTTTCTCTGAGTCTGTCTATGTAAATTGCTTCGCACTTTAAATTTTTTATATGCAAGCTAAATTGCTTGAGGACAAGCAATGGTTCAAGTTTAGGGGTGTTTGATACACCGGAAAATGCACTATTTATTTAGTTAAATTAATATAATATTTCAGTTATTTTTATTTCAATTTCGTAACTTTATATAATAAATCATTATAAATTCCTGGTATTTTATTTTATCAGATAAAAATCATTCGAATTGAATAAAGGAGCTAAAATGGACCGAAAAGGAGTGAAACGGAACAAAAAGGACCACACAAGTGCAGCCCATGTGGACCACACCTGCGTGGCCCAACCAAACAAAGCCACATGATCAATATCATGATCCACTTGCAAACAAAACATGCATCTCTGCATGTGAAGAAGAAGAAGGAACCAATATCACGTCACCCTTACAAACAACAATACATGCTGCCCATTGCCCAGCAAGTCCCACATCGGAATATGATGCAAAATCACACGCTCAACACTTGTTATTTGCTAGTTTAAGTAATTATACAAGTCCCACATCGGCCAATTCTTAGTTTTTGTCTCCAATTTTTAGTATAAATAGAACTTAGTTTTGTCTCATTAGGTACACAACAACCAACTTGAAAAATAGTTGAAGAGAGAATTGAAAACTAGATCTTTGTCTTAAAAAGTTTTATTCTCTTAGTTTAAAATTTTATTCCGGTGTCCGTACTCTGGCCTTTTTAATTCAGGTTCTTATTTTATTGTCTTATTTATTTCTTGTCTTTATTTTTATGCTTTTAATTTTTGCTTTTATTTTTATTATGTCTTTTTATTTATTTGCTTATTTTATTTTTATGTCTTTAGTTTTAGTTATGTCTAGCTAATTTAATATTGCTAGGATGTGTAGATAGAAGCTAATAGGGATTCGGTAGATAATTCGTGCGATTGTTTTTAACGAGTTTTCAAAAAGCAGTTTTTAATTTAACGATTATAATTTGTCACGAGAGTGAAAATTAATTAAAGTAAAAATCAATAGAGCGAGAGCGTGAGACTTTTACTAGATAGTAAAAACTGAACATTAATTTTAATCAGCAACAAGAGTTGGGTTTAGAGTTAATTAAATTATATTGTTTTACAAAAAATATTTTATTAGCGGGTGTGAGGACGAGAGTTAAGCACCACCTTTATAATTTATAATACTAGTCAAGATTTGCGAGAGCTGAGATTAGTGTTTTTAAAACAATATAGTTTCGAAAACTAAATATTTTATCTAGCACGATTTAAATATTGAACCCTCTGAAGCAACTAAAAGCACATCCTAGTAGTACTTATTCCAATTTAATTTAAAAATCCTAAAAAAATATATTTTATAATTTAAATCCCTTTAATTAAAACATTAAGCCTTAGATTTACACAGTAGCATTAGATAACGGTAGATCGACTGTTGGTCCTTTGGGTTCGATATCTTTTTAAAACTACGCGACAAGACTGTATACTTGCAGTCACGTTGTCGTCGCATCAATATGTCATGAAGATGTGAATAGAAATCATATATCAATATTAAAAATATTTTTAAAAACACGGGGGGCTTATGTTGCATATAAATCTTTATATACATATTTATTGGGATAATTTTTTAATGTGCCTCCAAAAACACGGGGGGCTTATAGAAAAGTGTTGCATATAAATCTTTATTTAACTTTTTATCCATATAATTTTTAAATTTGTATCCAAAAATTATGGGGACTTACTGGAATTACATATAAATTTTTATTTACATATGGTGAATTAGTTTTCATAATATTTAATTATCCATTCAATTTTATCACAAATTTATCTAACATTTGCAAACTGAAAATTGTGTATGAAATTACAATAAAACATTTTTTTCCCGTGCGTTGCACGGGTACTCCGACTAGTTGACTATATGCTTGGGGACTGACAAATACTTGGTTTGTCATCCATGATTGGTGGAAGTAAAAAACTATCTTCAATTATATTAAGGATCGAATTTAAAATCACATGTCCAATTGGAGTAGCAAGATGTTGTCTCAAGCCAGTAAGGAATTCCTTATTAAATCGGTAGCTCCAAGCAATATCGTCTTATTGGGTGGGAGTTTTCTTACCACCCGCATTCATATGTGAAGAGATAGAAAAGATGCTTAATTCTTTTTTGTGAGGTACCACTACAAGAAAACAATGATTTTTTGGCCGCCAAATGGCAGCCACAAAGTAGCAAAAACGGCCACAAAATGAAAAAAAAAAACCCAAATTTTGTGGCGGCCAGGAACGGCCGGAAAAACAGTGGCCGGAAAAACTTAGCGGCGGCTAAAGCGGCCGCAAAATTTCAAAATTTTCTGACACAAAATTTACCAGCGGCTAAAGCCGCCGTAAAATCTAGACGCAAAAAAATTGGGGAAACGTTACTGGCGGCCATGATCGCCGCAAAATCTGCAGAATTTAAAACTTAGCGGCGGCCTGAGCCGTCGCAAATACTCCAGAATTTTTAAAATAAAAAAAATTATTTAAATAATTTTTTAAAAAAAAATTTATTTAAAATTTTTTTTTTAAATAATTATTTTACATAAAACAAAAATGTTATTTAAAAAACGTGTTTTATTTATTATATTTAAAGTGAGAATATTTATAAAAAAATGTGATTTTTTTTGCTACATTATTTTATTTATTGTTAAAGTGTATTATATAAAAAACTGTATTATATTTATTTTTTATAAACATAATTTTATTGTATGTTTATTTATAAAGAAATTATTTAACGTATAATTATGTTTTATTTTTTTAAATAATTAAAAAAATTGGATGAAGAAGTTTATAGAAAAGGAAGAAAAATTTATAGAGAAGGTAGAGAAAATTATTAAGTGAAGATGAAAAAATTTAGATGGAGAAGTTTAGAGAGAAGGTGTAGAAATTTGTAGAGAGAAGAGATGAAAGGGAGAAATGAATGAAATTGGGTATATATAGAGGTTGGTGAAGAAAGTTATTTTAAAAAAAAAAAAAAAACTGTTTTTTGCGGCCGCCGCTAACTTATCCCCCTTTTTTTTTTTTAATTTTGGGGGCCGCCGCTAAGTTTCCCCGCCTTTTTTTTTGAATTCTGGGTTAATTTGCCGCGGCTTTAACCGCCGCTAAATTTTTCCGCTATTTTTTTGAATTTTGTGTGCATTTTTGCGGCGGCCAAGGCCGCCGGTAAATTATTCCGTTTTTTTTTTGCGTCGGCTGTGGCCGCCGGTAAATTGCAGATTATTTTTTTTTATTTAGTTTTTGCTCGTTTTGCCTTATTTTGTGGCGGCTTTGGCGGCCACAAACTTATTTTCTTGTAGTGTACAAAAGGGTGATAATCGAAGAGGTATCCGGTGGATGAGTTGGAATAAATTAACAATGAGAAAGGAATGAGGCGGTATGGGATTCCGAAATATTCACGGTTTCATCTTAGCGCTCTTCAGAAAACAATGTTGGAAACTATTAACCAACCCTAATGCTATGGTCTCAAAAATCTTAAAACCTAAATATTACCCAAATAGAGATTTTTTGGCAGTGTCCTTAGGACATAATTGTAGCTATGTTTGGCGTAGCATCTGATTTTCCCGCGTTTTGTTGAAAGAAGGATATCGATAAAAAATTGGTGATGGCTCATTTATACCAATTTGGAACACACCATGGCTAAGAAGCAAAAATAATTCATGGAATACTACCCCTGACGACAGATTGGATCATTCGACCAAGGTAGAGACATATCTACTTTGTGGCATAGTGTGGCCATGGCCACACCAAAAATTTTAAATTTTTGTTTATACATATATAGGATATATGATTAAATGTGTTTTTAGTCCTGATAAAATGATATTTTAAATTTAGTCTTTATTTACTTTTTATTAAATTGTTAGTCTTCAGAAAATTATCATGCATTCAATTTTTTTTCCTACTGTTTAGACAACATTTATTTTTAAATACTTTTTCGCAGGAATGTTTAGAAAAAAGTTCATCCAGAAAAACGAATTCAAAAAATTTGATTTCCGAATCGTAATTTTCATTACTTATCTTGAACCGTTGCCTTTTAAAAAAACTCACACTTAAATCCATATAATGTCAAAAAATAATAAATAAAAGAGAAGTATAATTATTTAGTGTTATAGATTTGCATTTGCATAAGTTCAATGTTATGTATGATAAATAGAACACTAAACTCTTACTATTCCTTCCATCTCTAATCTTTGTTTTTTTTTAGTATTTTACTTATGTTTTAAATCTTAATTTGGTTCTTTTTAAAAATCAAACTACAATTAATGATGTTTTACCAGTTGCTTTTTTACAAATACGTACTAAAAACATCAATTAAATAAATTTTGTTCTTTTTAATAAAAAAATAAGAGTAAAAATAACTTAACATTTTAATATTTATTATTTTTTAATCATATGCGAAACTTTAAAAGGACAAAAAATTTGAAACAAATAAAGTATATATTTCATACTTGATCTTTTGATGTGAATAGAATTTGGCCACACCAATAAAAAATCCTAGATCCGTCCCTGGACCAAGGTTGTTGGAATAAAAGGTGGGTGAGTGAGTATAGTTGTGAATTTAATTTTAAAAATTTCAGTTGTTAACCTCAACAAGAAAAATGATATTATTTGAAGATTTGACAAAAAGGGTTTTATATTTTGTTAAGAGTGCTTATCGCGTTTGTGTGGATGTCGTGATTAATAGAGATGATTGGAAGATAGAAAGTGATTAGCAACAATTGTGGGATCTACCCATTCCTCCTAAGGTAAAACATTTTATGTGGAGGCTAGGGAGTAATTGTGTTTCTAATAAACAAAGGTTGATGAGTAAAGAAATTTAAGGCGATTCAAATTGTGTTGCTTATCATAGATACACATAATATAATTGGCATCTTTTTCTTGATTGTGATTATAGTATAGCTTGTTGGCAACAAATAAATATGAGGACTATTCTACAAAACTTAATGGCCAATGTTGAGAGTTTTTTTTATGTCTATCGTCGTATGTGGCAATAGCTCAACACACAAATATTAGTTATGTTTCCGATGACTGCCTGGAGTATATGGAAAAATCATAATTTACAATTATGAGAGAACATAACAAAGACTGTTATACAGATGCTAGGCCACGCACAAGGCACGTTACAGGCATGTCAGCATGCACAAGATGTGACAGTAACAAGAAGGTCGAGACAACAACAACATCAAGTTGTACAGTGGCAACACCCACCTATAGGCTTTGTAAAATCCAATCTTGATGTGGCAATACGTACAACAAATAACAAGGTAGGTTTGAGAGTTTGTATTCGCTACGAAAAATGCAATTTTATTGCCGCTATTACATCTAATAAGGAAGGTGCAATGACAACAGCATAAGCGGAAGCTTGGAGTTTGAACCAAGGTATTCATTGGATGGTTATCTTGTGGGATATCATCAAGTCTACCTTGTGATGAATTGCAAAATGCTGGTGGATTATGTGAACAACATGAAACCTAATCACTCAGAGTATGGTTCAACTATTCAAGATTGTAGAACCTTACTTAGTAACTATAATGACTAGCTTTATAGATGTTTTCACTAGGCGTCCAACAAAAGGTAACCCTCATGCACTTGCAATAGCAGTTTTATCCAATGTTTCTTGCAATATTTTTTATGTAATTCCTAATTGTATTATCACTATTATTATGAATGAAATGTCATGATTTTGCTTTGTATAAAAAAAATATACTAATATGTGTGTGTTTGGTAAGTCCAATAAGCTCCTTGGTTCAGACTCCAAGCTTCCGCTTCTGAAGCTGTCATTTGCACCTTCCTTATTAGATGTATGGCGCAATAAAATTTCTTTTTTTGTAACGAATACAAACTCTCACACCAACCTTGTTATTTGTCATACATATTGATGCATCAAGCTTCTTTAGGTGGTAAGTCCAATAAATTTATTGGACTACCTTATAAGTTTGTTTGGAAAAAATAGACGTATTTGTCAATAAGCTTCTTTATTAGTTTATAGTGTTTTTTAAAATGCAATTAAATGTAGCGATTGAGTTCATAACTTATATCTTTTTATATTTTATTCTATTTTTACTCTTATTATTTTTATTTTTAAAAATATGTTAATTATCCAATAGTCATGTACTTTTACAATATTTATCAAACATTTTAATTTTAATCTACTAACATTTTAGCTATAAACTATCCATTATCAACTAGATTATAGCTTAACTTTACCGAACAGATACAATGGTAGACATATAATGTCAATTTGCAAAGCTATATCTATCATGTTTTCCTATTTTTCTTTCTTTTGTACATTTGAATTTGATTGAAGCTTATTTTTGACTTACATATGGAACGAATATTATTGATGTACATAGTATTTGATAAAGACCTTTTAGAATTAAGTGGCTTACATTAAGTAGACAGGGTGAGACATATAAGCCCACATGTCAAATTTGTGGTGCTGAAAAGTAAAACCTTTTTATAAAATAATAAAAAATCCATTTTCTTTTTCTTTTTCTTTTTGACAGAAAAGGACATAATTTATTAATTAATTCTCTCTAGTAGTAAATTAATTAAATTAGTAATGCAAAAGAAACTTTTCTTTATCCTGGTTGATTGTCCAAGAGCACCTTAAAGTCTTAAACCTCTCAAGTCAACATGTCATAATCCTACAGTTCACTATACATCAATTAAGCATCCTATATATGCATGTTTCCTGTTTTGTGTAGGAAAATGAGAAAGAATAGTGAACAAAATATAAATTATTTTTTTTATATTTTTTTATATTTTGGTTAATATATATATAAAAGATAATTACACTTGAATAAAATGTAAACGAGCAACAAACTGCGTCGGTAGACCTTTCTGTATAGCAAAACCTTACAGAAATTTGGAATTGGTATAAATAATTGCAATCATTCTGCTGGAAGAATTTTTTTAAAAGATGATCATCTATTAGAATCAAAGACTTTCTAAGACAAAACAAAAATATATGAAGACAGATGCCTATAAAACATTTTGTGTTCAAATGGTACAAGTTTTGCCTTTTGCGTTTTTGCATAAAAACTTATTTCTGTAACAGATAGTAGTCAAGTAGGTTTGGACATTGATGCGCGAATCCTTCTAGCATTTTGACATTTTTTTAGTTTTCATATTTCCTACAAATTCATCAAGGTATAAGTCTAATTTTTTTAATGTACGAAATGACAAGTTATTGAAAACTCACACACATAAATGGAGAGACGGTATTCGAACCCCGATCATAGCATTCAATACTAGCAATTTCAACATTTATGTTAGTTAAGCTGAAATTTGTGGACAAGTATAAGTGTAATAATATTTTATGTATATAGTTAGATACTAAAAGTCGATTAAAATTTAAACATAAATTCATCATGTTGTTGAAGATTAATCACATATATCTCACTTCCGTTAATAATATTTTAACAAATTAATTAGAAAACAAAATATATTATATATTTGTACGGTAATTTTAGTCTTATTACGTTTATTTATTTTATTTTATTAAATAAACTTATTTAATAATATATGTTTAATAATAACCACGATGTAGTTGGGAGGATAATTCATGTGATTATAAGGATATTAAATATACAATTGCACTTAAAATATATCAAAATTAAATAGGCTAAAAAGTCAAGCATTATTGTGTATTTCCATTTGCAATTACTCAATAAGATTGAGTATATATATTAAGGTTCTTAAGAAAACAGTATTAACAAGTGGCAATTAAAAAATATTCATACATAATATTGGATTTTTGAGAGATTTTTACCCTCTAATCTATAGTTTTTATTTTTTAAATACAAGTCAAATCTTGTTGAATTGGAGTTAAGATACTCTTGATTTCTTAATGGAAATGAATGTTCTATTTAGAGAGATATATAGACTAAATAAAATTTATTTATTTTTTAATTAAATAGTCTAGCGGCTATAAATTTCACCCTTAAGGTGATAAGTAGGTATGACCGGGGTTCGAACAACAACCCACTACATATATAATGTTATATCTTAGCCAACTGAACTAAGTTTACTGGATGACTAAATAAAAAATATTATTACTCCAAAAAAGAATATATTTAAACACACTTTTATTTCCACGATATATTTTTATTTTTTTAAAAAAAATATTAAACATTGATGGTGTACTGGACAAAATATTATAGGCCCAATAACACAATGATCCAACAACTGGCCCAAACAATTCAAATAAATACTTGGCGGGAAAGATAAGGCGAGGCGAGATCACAGAAGCTAGGGGTGACGCCCTCAGAATACGATTACGTCGCCCAACGGCTGATAACCGCCCATTACCACCACTGAAGCGCGGAGGAGGAGAATAACCACCCATAACCACCCTTGAGACACGGTGGACACGGTGGAAAACCACCCACGACCTCCATTAGAGGGGAGTGGGGTGGTTTTAGATATTTTTCGTATCATCTTTTCCTCTATAAATAGATAAGAAACATTCATTGTAAAGGGTTCACTTTTTTGGTAAATAAAGATCCTAATTATCATTATTGCTCATTAATATACTTGGACCACCCCCATATTATTTTTACCAGAATATTTTGGCACCCACCGTCGGGCTGCGGTAAAACGATTCCCAGCCTACCACTCAAACCAGACGAAATTGGAAGTTCTCCTCAAGAAAATGGCAGGAGGACAACCAACAAATGAAAACCAAAACAACCGAAACAACGAAAACAACCTAACCTTGACGGATGCAGTGGCACAATTACGTCGCCTGCAAGCCGAGGTTCGAAAGATCGACCAAGAAAAGACAAATAGAGTCGATGAAACAGAAGAAACCAACATCACCAACTCCCAACCACTTGCCCAAAACCTCTGGGATGCGAGAGTACCAGACAATTTCAGAACTCCTCATCTCCCGGACTTTGATGGGAAAACTGATCCCACAAAACACCTAATGGCGGTAGGAACTAAAACCGCCATCATCGGCACTGCAGATCACTTGAAGTGCAAACTCCTCTCAGGCACACTGAAAGAAGCAGCACTAAGATGGTATATGAACCTACCCAGGAATTCCATTCAAAGTTGGGCGGATTTTCAACAAAAAATTCACACAACAGTTTGCCGGCTCCAAACACATTAAGGTGACGGCAACAAGTTTGTTTTCACTAAGACAAAACTATAATGAATCTCTGAGAGAATATCTGGCGAGATTCTGCGAGTCCACAAGCAAAGTGAGCAACCCAAACCAAGAAATGTTCGTCTCAGCCTTCCATCACGGTCTCAAGGCGGGACATTTCAACGAATCCCTGCACAAAAGCCGGCCACATCCATGCAGGAAGTTACAAGAAGAGCGGAAGGATACATAAAAGGCGAAGAGAGTAACACCGAAAAGAGAATGAGAGACGCCAGAGAAAGAGGCCCGGTCAACAAAAACAACGGACAAGGCGAGTTTTACCATCATCACAGACGCCCGGTCCCTAACCATCACGAAATCGACCGTCATAGGAAACCTTACCAACCGCAAAGACATTTTCAGGAAGAAAGGAAGGAGTATACACCACTAAACCGTGCGCGAGTCTACATCATGGAAGAAATCCTACAAACAGGATTAGGGAGACTACCCCCACCAAGGAACAAGGAGCACACTATGGGATTAAACCCCAATGCCTGGTGCGCTTATCATAGATGCAGAGGTCACGACACTGAAAAATGTTTCAGGATACGGGATCTAATTGAGGAACTGATAAAGAGCGGTCACTTGAGGAAGTTTATAGAGGACGCCGCGGCTGGAAAGGTGGTTGTCCCGAAAGTACAACATAATCAAACAAAGGATCGTTCCGAAGGAGAAGAGCAAGGAAAAGGCAAGAGGATCTCCGTCAACACCATTGCGGGAGGATTTGCAGGAGGAGGAGAATCCTCAAGTGCGAGAAAGCGTTATGTTAGAAGAATGGAACAAAATGAGAAATTCATAGGTCACACAGAAGTGACGCCCATCCCTGATCAGTCATTTACCAAAGAAGACAAAAGGGAAGTCTTGCCACATGATGATGACCCTCTTGTGATACAAGTACAGATCTTAAACTGTGACGTCAAAAGAGTGTTAATAGACTCAGGAAGTTCAGCAGACATAATGTACTGGGAAACCTTCAAGACAATGCAGTTATCAGATGAGTACCTATTACCCTACAACGGCACGTTGGTAGGCTTCGCCGGCGAGCAAATAGAAGTTATGGGCTACACAACTCTCCTAACCACGTTTGGAGAAGAGGAGAACGCCAAGACTATCAAGGTAAGATATTTGGTAGTCAAAACTCCATTCACTTCGTATAACATCATCATTGGAAGGCCAGCCTTCAACACACTTGAGGCGGCACTGTCAACCCTCTACTTATCCATCAAGTATCCTTTGGACAACGGAAAAGTAGGAACCGTCAGAGGAGACCAAAAGCTGGCGAGGAGATACTATGAATCTAGCCTGAAAATCAAACACAGGCAAACCCCCAAGGCGGAGTCAATGACGTCACCTAAGAAAGGAGGCGGAGTCAACATGATCTCGCCCCTAGACCTTGACCCAAGAGAAGATTTCACAGAAAGAAGAATGAGCCCCATTGAAGAATTAGAGCAAGTTCAAATTGGCAATATGCCACATCAGGTAACCAACATAGGAACCACTTTGAAACTAGAAGAGAGAGAAAAGGTCATAGCGATGTTAAAAAAGAACATAGACCTATTTGCATGGATGCCATCCGATATGCCCGGAATAGATGAAAGCGTGATAACGCACAAGTTATCTATCGCGCCCAACGTCAAACCGATCTCACAAAGAAAAAGGAAGATTGGAGAAGAAAGAAGGACATCAGTAAATGAGGAAGTGGACAAACTGAAAGCAGCAAGGTTCATTGAAGAAATAAAATATCCGTCATGGTTGGCAAACGTAGTAATGGTGAAGAAGGCAAATGGCAAGTGGAGGATGTGCGTGGATTTTACAGATTTAAACAAAGCTTGCCCGAAGGCAAATGGTGAACACGACAAAGATCTGGGTGATATCCTCGCTTCAGTAAGAAAATACAATATGAGATTGAACCCAGCGAAGTGTTCTTTTGGAGTACAGTCAGGAAATTTTTTGGGCTTCATGCTCACAAACAGAGGAATAGAAGCTAACCTGGACAAATGCCAAGCTATAATTGACATGAGAAGTCCAACCACCGTAAAGGAAGTCCAACAACTAGCAGGAAGGATCGCAGCCTTGTCAAGATTTTTATCTTGTTCTGGAGAGAAAGCCTTTCACTTTTTCTCAACTCTAAGAAAGAGTGAAAGATTCATATGGACCCCTCAGTGCGAAGAAGCTTTTCTAAAGCTTAAGAGCTTTTTGGCGTCACCACCAATATTAACTCGCCCTCAGAAAGGTAACATCTTATACTTATACCTGGAAGTTTCAGACAACGCCCTTAGTTCAGCGTTGGTGCAAGAAATCAAAGGCGAAGAGAAGCCGATATATTTTGTGAGCAGAACGTTCAAAGGTGCTGAAGCAAAATATCAAAAGATAGAAAAACTGTCCTTGGCCGTCGTCATCACCGCGAGGAAGTTAAGGCAGTACTTTCAGAGTCACAAGGTAGTGGTTAAGACGGACTATCCCATAAAGAAAGTCCTAAGGAAGCCTGATCTAGCAGGGAGAATGGTTGCATGGGTAGTGGAATTGTCAGAGTTTGACATAACCTTTTCCCCTAGAGGCGCAATAAAATCGCAAATTCTGGCGGATTTTATATTGGAATTGTCAAACCCGCCTAAAGAAAACAGCGAGGAACCTTGGACACTTTCAGTAGATGGTGCTTCTAACCTGAAAGGAAGTGGGGCAGGAGTAGTTCTAGAAGGACCTGATGGAGTACTCATAGAACAATCCCTAAGATTCGCTTTTAAAGCAAGTAACAACTAGGCTGAATATGAAGCCCTTCTAGCAGGAATGAAGTTATCAAAAGAAATGGAGGTCACGGACCTCAGAGTAAAGAGCGACTCACAATTGGTAACCAACCAAGTGTCAGGGGAATTTCAAACAAAAGACCCCCAGTTAATCAAATATCTGGAAAAGGTAACCAAATTGGCGAAGTGTTTCAACTCATTTCAGTTGATCTATGTGCCTAGAGAACAGAATGCCAGAGCAGATTTATTATCCAAACTCGCCAGCACCAAGAAACCTGGAAGCAACATAACCTTCATCCAAGAAACAATTACAAAGCCCAGCATTAACGAAGAAGAAGTTCACATGGTCATAGAAGAAGAAGATTGGCGGACTCCTATCATCAAGTATTTACAAAGGGACGAACTCCCCAAACCTAGAGAAGAAGCATACAAAGTCAGAAGAATGGCGTCATGGTACACTATGATGGGAGATAAGCTATACAAAAGGGGATTTTCGACCCCCTTATTGCTATGTGTCAGCAAGGAAGAAGCCAAGGGAATTTTAGAAGAAGTTCATGAAGGTTCATGTAGGAGTCATATACGAGCAAGATCATTGGCAGGTAAGATCCTTATATCAAGATTCTTTTGGCCGGAACTGCATAGCGACGCTGGAAGGTATGTGAGAGCATGTGATAAATGTCAAAGATTCTCAAACCTACACTACGCCCCAGGCGAACCCCTCAAATCAGTCCTTTCACCTTGGCCTTTCTTCATGTGGGGAGTGGATATATTGGGTCCTTTCCCTACTTCATGGAAGCAAACCAGATGGATCATAGTCGCTGTGGATTACTTCACTAAGTGGGTTGAGGCGCAACCTTTATCAAACATCTCGGCAGAGCAAGTCAAAAAGTTTTACTGGAGGAACATCATATGCAGATTCGGTCTTCTCAAGTACATTGTGTCAGATAACGGCACACAATTCGCAAGTGAGAAAGTAGTCTCATTTTGCAAAGAAAAAGGAATCCAAAACACATTCATATCAGTTGAGCACCCTCAAGCCAATGGTCAGGCCGAGTCAGCCAACAAAGTCAAATTGAAGGCCTGAAAAGGAGACTGTCAAGCAAAGGAGAAGCTTGGGTAGCTCACCTCACCGCCATATTATGGTCATACCACACAACTCCACAATCATCAACAGGAGAAGCTCCCTTCACCATGGTCTATGGCGCAGACGCCATGATCCCTGCAGAAATAAATCCCCCAAGTTGGCGACGTGAAACCTCGACAACTCAAGAGAACAACGATGCATTGCAGGAAAACCTTGACTTAATACAAGAAGTAAGGGATAAAGCGCATTTCAGAGAATTTGCAACTAAACAAAGAGTGGGAAGAAAATACAACACAAGGGTAGTCCCAAGGAAATTTAAAGAAGGCAACTTAGTCCTGAAGAGACCAATGAGAAAAGATAAAGGTGGAAAATTGGCAGCAAATTGGGAAGGACCGTTCAGAATCAACGAAGTCTTTGAAGGTGGAGCATACAGGTTGGAAACCATGGAAGGCGAGGTCCTACACAGGACGTGGAATATCTCAAACCTCATATTTTACTACAGTTAGGCCAACAACGCCTATGGGCGAGATGCGCTCCAAAGAACATCGTCAAGCCTCGCCACGCCACCCCAAAGATATTTCTTGTTTTTACTTTCATTTCTTGTTTTTTATTTTCAAAAAGAAAATGCATATGGATGTATTAAGAATCTGAATGATGAGAAACTCTTTTCTCCGGCGAAAGCAGGAGTTTTTAACGAGACTCATTAG
Organism: Trifolium fragiferum; assembly: GCA_954870985.1. Classification (NCBI taxonomy): domain Eukaryota; kingdom Viridiplantae; phylum Streptophyta; class Magnoliopsida; order Fabales; family Fabaceae; genus Trifolium; species Trifolium fragiferum. The sequence continues at coordinate 44,027,229 of OX940792.1, read as the reverse complement.
CAAAAATTCAAAAAAAAAAAAAAAAATATATATATATATATATATATATATATATATATATATATATATATATATATATATATTTTTTCTTTGATCAAAAAAGTCATTGTTCCAATGTTTGCAGATTGTTAGAATTATATAAATCTTATACATGAAGACAACGAAGGGAAAAAGTGTTGAAACACCATGACGTTATCTGTAAATCTTACGAGTGAGATGCGTCTAAAATAGAAACGGCGTTAACTCCAAAGGCCCTAAGTGCCGGGTACGACGGAAAAGCGTTGAAACACCATGACGTTATCTGTAAATCTTACGAGTGGGATGCGTCTAAAATCGAAACGGCGTTACCTCCAAAGGCCCTAAGTGCCGGGTATGACGGAAAAGCGTTGAAACACCATGATGTCATCTGTAAATCTTACTGAAATTCTGGTGGCAAGTGTCAGATGTGTTGCACGATGTGTACACTTTAGGAATCGTACGATGTGTAGCCTAATGTGTCAACATCGTGGACAACTGAACTTGATGAACAAGTAAACAATATAAAGTGCAGGAAACAAAAGAACACGTGAGTTTGTTAACCCAGTTCGGCACTTATAACAAGCCCTATTCTGGAGGATACCAATCCAGGGATGAATCCACTATGGTAGTATCAATTCAAAGCTAAACTCCCCCGTTTACAACTTCTCACTTAATCACTACCCGTGCTAATTCTACCTAGGAACTCCTAGATATGAGAACCTCTGCTCACTCCCCCTCAACCTTACCCAGTAAGGATTTAATAACAAACTCAGTTGGAGACACACTCCTAGACAAGCGAAGCACTCGTACCTAAAGGCTTAGAGTGTTGCACAATCTAACTCCTTGCTTCAAAGCTTTGGAGAAAGACAACTAGAGATTACAACTCTATAAACTCAGTCCTTACTTGCATCAAAACTATGATCCAAGTGAAGGCTCACAAAGAACAAAGAACAGACTAAGACCTAAGACTCGATATCTTCAACTCTTGGCTTCGTGTTCCTTTATGTCTTCAGTCTTCCTTTATATAGAACAAGTTTCATGGGCTTGGATCTTCAATAATAACAGCTGGCCTTTGTTAATTCTCTTTGAGATTTATTTGATCATAATCTTTTAATTGTTTGTTTCAAATCTTTTTGATCAAAGTCGGCCAATAAAATAAAACAGAACCATGAAAGATTATCTTGTTCCTTGGCGCGAAAGCTGGCACGATTTAATTTGAAAAACAAATCTTTTTCAAAAGATCGCGTTTAAATAAATGAAAGCGCGTCCAGTAGGGCGTCCAGATGTGAACCCTGATGTGCCACACATCATGCTCCACATCATGGAATCAGGCTTATTTTACCAAATGAAGCCAACACCCTAAAAGGTCTCAACAATCTCCCCCTTTGGCAAATTTTGGGCTAAAATAATCTTTGAGTCACCCAACTAAACTTGGAGAGATGTGTAGGCACATCAGAGGCATGCAGCAGCGGATTAGGGCCTCGCAAATAAAGAGAGAAATAAACTCTCACAAGATAGGAAAATAAATTCCCAAAGACTGAGAAAAATAAATTCTCAGACACATACAAGCATGAGATTCCATGTACACATAAGGGAGGGTAGCAAACCCAGTAATAGTCTACTCCCCTTTGAACTAGAGCACTTTCCATGTACTCCCCCTAAATCTCATATCCCCTATAGGCTTCTTCAGAATGCATGACCTAGAGAGAAATAGAGAAGTTTTAAACTTGGCTTCTTAAGAATGCATGACCAAGTTAAAACTCACAGATGTGTCAAACATCACACAAAATAACTTCTACAGGCTTCTTAAGAATGCATCACCATGTAGAAATTAGATAACATCTTCAATTGGACTTCTTAAGAATGCATCACCCAGTTGAAAATGTACAGAATAAGTCTTCAGAAAAACATGCTTTAGAAAACTAATTCTTCAAAAAGTTGTTGAGAAAATATTTGAAGAAAAATAAGCATGTATACCAGATGTGTAGTCAGATGTGCCACACATCAGAACTTCAGAAGTTGGAGAAGCTTCAGAAGCTGAGCAGAGCTTCAGAAGTTGTAGTGCTTCAGAAGTTGAGAAGAGCTTCAGAAGTTGTAGTGCTTCAGAAGTTGAGAAAGTTTCAGAAGTTCAGAAGTTCAGAAGTTCAGAAGTTCAGAAGTTCAGAAGTTCAGAAGTTCAGAAGTTCAGAAGTTCAGAAGTTCAGAAGTTCAGAAGTTCAGAAGTTCAGAAGTTCAGAAGTTCAGAAGTTCAGAAGTTGCCCCATGTGGATGAATAGAATTTAACTCTTTTCTCGTTCTATTCTCTCTAATTTCTCCCAAAATTATCACATTGTCCCAACACATCACAATTTGCTGCAGTTAAGACTTCAAAGTTTTTTATTTTAATTTTTACTCCCCCTTTTTAGCCAAAAATTATGACAAACATACTGAGAGTAAGTAACACACCATAGAATGCAGATAGCATGAGATGTAGAGATGATATTAATAGTGCAGCAGGTACAGAACAGGCACGCAAAGGTGCATCAGAAATCCAGGGCATAGCCCACAAAATACAAGCAAAAACAAGGAAATACTGAGTACAGGGAAATATTAATGAATTACAATAATTCAAATATCCTGGCTCCCATCAGTTTCCTCAGCTTCAGAGTCATTGGGCTCCTCCTCCTCCAATTCCTCATCCTCAGCCATTGTTTGCTCATCCTCAAGCTCCAGTCCAGCAATGACTGCCTCCAGCTTGGCCTTCTTCTCATCCAGAGCCTTGCAAGTCTCCTTTAAAGCAGCAATCATGTCTGTCCTAGACATAGCATTGTTTGAGCTGGATGTGCCCACATCAGGAGTCACATCAGACTGCTTGAGACTAAAAGAAATAGCAGACTCTCTTCTGCAAGACAAATCATCCTTGCCCAGAACATCAGGTCTCTGGCTCAATATGATTCCACACAGTAGGGAAGGAAAGGCAATGGGTAGTTTGACAGCTAGGGTTTTGGCATGTTTGATAGTCTGATCAAGAATATAAGTACCAAAATCGAAGTTAACTTTGTTACCCACAGTATAGATGAACCTAGCCAAACCTGTAGCCACATCACAGTTGTGTGTGGTAGGCACCCAGTTAGCAGCAGCAATCCTGTTCAGGATGTTGTAGATTGGAGTGAGCTTGCTTGCTTGCAATTTTCCCTTCTTAGGCCAAGTCTTGACCTTTCCAGCTGTGATGGCCTTGATTATGTAGTTGTCATTTGCCTCCATCTCAGCAAAGGGCTCCTCACTTCTGCCCAGATACTTGTTGATAACAGTGGGAGAGAAGTGAATTTCTTTACCTCTCACAAAAACAGTTTGGTATTCCTTGTCCAAAGGATTGTCACAACCAGCAGGGATGTTTACCAAAAATTCTTTGACTACCTTCTCATAGCAGTCACCCAGTCCAGTAACAGTCTTCATCAAGCCAGCACGCTTGATCAACCTCATAACTTCCTTGCACTGCAAGGCTTCAGCACTGAGCTCCCTCTCCAGAGCTAACCTTCTATGAGCAATGTACTTCCATTTTCCAGCATGTGCAGGGTTGTGGAAGGAAATCAAATCAACTGGGATGTCAGGAATTCCCTGAGGAATTTTCTTCTTCCCATAGCTCTTCTTCACAGCAGACTCAATGTGAATCACATCAAGCTCCATATTGCGTTCCTCAGCAGATTCTTCCTCAGACTCACTGATGTGAGCTACATCCTGCTCCACATCGTACTCTGAGTCACTTGTAGGTGGCTCTTTTCTTTTCTGAGTCTTCTTCTTTGCAGGTGGAACCACAGCTTTACTAAATCCCTTCTTGGGACCATACATGACTTGCCTCTTAACAGGCTTCTTCTTCTCCTTAGTAGCAGCAGGAGAAATCTCAACAACAGCAGGACCTTTACCACTTCTAGTCCTTCTTGCAATACTCTCCTCAGTAAGCTTCTTCAAGGGGATGTCAGAATTGTAGCCTTCTACATCCACAACAACTTTGTCAGACTGGATATTATCTTCAGGTTCCTCAACCTCAGCAGGTTGATCTTCTTCAACAAATACCTGATCAGGAGAATCAGGAATGACAGCAGGTCTTTCAACAGCAGCAGTCTCTTCTTCAGCAGGAGACTCTTCTTCACCTTGTGGCAATGATGTGCCAACATCTGCCGCAACATTAGGTTCTTGCAGGGCCTGGAGCACAGAATCAATGATCTTCTGAGTCAAGGGGTGCCTTTGACCCTCAGAAATCTTCACAGCAGCCTTCTCAGGGTTAGGGTTTGAAGAACCTACACCCATAGATGCTTCAGCATTTGCATCACCAGATTTTGCAGGAAGAGGTTCAACATGCAGACTTTCCATGGTGTGAACCCTCTTTGGTGAGCCAATCTTTGGCTTCTTGCTTTTCTTCTTCTTCTTTTTGGATTTTTCTGTGTAAGGAGAAGGAACAACATCTTCCTCTGCGCCAATGGGGGTTGATTCCCTTCTTGATCGTTTAGACTTCTTCTTCTTTGATCCAGATGGCTTGATCATTGAGACAGGAGTGGCATCGACGATCATGTCACCTTGAATATCTTTTTGATGTGGGGAAATAGGTTTTGGTGATGATGGAGGAGTGTTTGTTTTTGTGGAAGGAGATGTTTTGGTTGCAGTAGACATGATGATGATGATGATTTTGTATGAAGATTTCAAAGAAAATTTCAGAAAGATGAACAAAGGGTTTGAGAGAGATCAAGAAAATTTTTGGTCGTTTGAGTGGTTGAGAAACGAATGTGGTGATCAATGTGGTAGGCAATAAGAAAAATCTTGAGTAAACGGATTTCTTGGAGTTTTGAACGCGAAATAGCCGTTGGAAATATTGCCTTTGGATTGCGTGCAACTATGGATGGAGGGAAAAAACAGGTAACCGTTGCACGTCTAAATAGCAATTATGGCTATTGATCCTCAAAGAGGCAAATACCTAGTTTGCCCCTTAACACCTCAAACCTATTTGCATCTAAAGCCTTAGTGAAAATATCTGCCAGTTGATTTTCTGTGGCAACATGCTCTAGAGTCACAATATTGTCTTCAACAAGATCTCTAATGAAATGGTGACGTATATCAATGTGCTTTGTCCTACTATGTTGGATAGGATTTTTGGAAATATTTATAGCACTTAGATTGTCACAGTATAATGTGAGCACATCTTGCTGCACATTGTACTCACCCAACATCTGCTTCATCCAAAGTAGCTGAGAACAACTACTTCCTGCTGCAATATACTCAGCCTCAGCTGTAGAAAGAGAAACACAATTTTGTTTCTTGCTGAACCATGATATAAGGTTGCTTCCCAAAAAGAAACATCCACCAGAAGTGCTTTTCCTGTCATCAGCACTACCTGCCCAGTCAGCATCACAATAACCCAACAATCTTGTGTCTTCACCATGAGAGTAGAGAATTCCATAATCACTTGTACCACTGACATACTTAAGAATCCTTTTGACTTGATTCAGATGACTCACCTTGGGCTGTTCCACATAAACTTCCTCATTCAAGTAGCCATTGAGGAAAGCACTCTTCACATCCATCTGGAATAGCTTGAATTTCAAGATACATGCTACTCCCAGAAGTAACCTTATGGACTCAAGACGTGCCACAGGAGCAAATGTTTCATCAAAGTCTACTCCTTCAATCTGAGAGTAACCTTGAGCCACAAGCCTAGCCTTGTTTCTAGTCACAACACCACTTTCATCAGATTTATTCCTATAAACCCATTTAGTACCAATGATGTTGACTCCTTCAGGTCTAGGAACTAAATCCCACACTTCATTCCTCTTGAACTGGTTCAGCTCCTCTTGCATAGCTTCAATCCAAAACTCATCTGTCAAGGCTTCTTTCACATTCTTTGGTTCTACCTTTGACACAAAACAAGCATTGGATACAACCTCTCTTGACCTTGTCATAACCCCTGACTCAGGATTCCCTATTATGAGTTCTTTTGGATGATTCTTTTGAACTCTAACAGAGGGACCCTTGTTCACTGGAGTCACATCTTCTTGCTGATCAGTCTTTTCAGGAATCTCTATAACTTCAGAGTCTTCAGGCAGGGGGTGAGATGTGTCCACATCAGGATCAACATCAGGTTCATTATCTGAACAGTCATCTATGACAACATTGATGGATTCCATCATAGTTCTTGTTCTGTTGTTGAAGACTCTATAGGCTCTGCTGGTTATGGAATAGCCTAGAAAGATTCCTTCATCACTCTTGGGATCCATCTTCCTCCTTTGCTCTCTGTCAGCTAAGATATAGCACTTGCTACCAAAGACATGGAAGTGTTTGACAGTTGGTTTTCTTCCTTTCCATATCTCATACAGTGTGATTGAGGTACCTTTTCTCAGAGTTACCCTGTTGTGTATATAGCATGCAGTACTCATGGCCTCTGCCCAAAAGTAGTAAGGTAGCTTCTTGGCATGTAGCATAACTCTTGCAGCCTCTTGCAAGGTTCTGTTCTTCCTCTCAACTACACCATTTTGTTGGGGTGTGATTGGTGAGGAGAACTCATGCCCAATTCCTTCATCAGCACAAAACTCAGAGAATCTTGAATTTTCAAACTCTTTCCCATGATCACTTCTGATTCTAACAATGCCACTATCCTTCTCTCTTTGTAGTCTAAGGCATAATTCTTTGAATGCATCAAAAGTGTCAGACTTCTCTCTGATGAAGCTAACCCAAGTGAACCTTGAGAAATCATCTACAACCACAAAAGCATATCTTTTGCCACCAATACTCTCTACCTGCATTGGTCCCATCAAGTCCATATGTAGCAGTTCAAGAACTCTGGATGTCACCTGATGTTGTAACATTGGGTGTGACATCTGAACCTGCTTTCCAACTTGACATTCACCACATATGTTGCCTTCAACAATCTTAAGCTTTGGTAGACCTCTAATAGCTTCCTTGGACACAATCTTCTTCATTCCCTTCAGATTCAAATGGCCAAGTCTTTGGTGCCAAAGCTTTACTTCTTCCTCCTGACTTATCAAACATGTAGTGGAGTGAGCTGTTTCATCAGGAATCCATAGATAGCAGTTTCAGAGACTTTAGGCTTCCACATCTTCTTAGGAGTGACCCTTGCTGTTTTGGCTTGCACCTGAGGCTTTTTCTTGGGATACCCATAGAGTTTGTAACAGAAGGGCTTGATGTGACCATTCTTCCCACAGTAGTGGCATCTCCAAGCATTAAACTTCTCTTTGCCAGCAGGTCTCTGATGTGGAGTGTGGTGTGTCCACATTCTGCTAGGGTCAGGTTTCTTCTGAGCAGGAACAAACTTAGTATTTGTCTTCTTGCTGTGATGTTTGTTCTTAAATCCTACACCAGATGAGTCACCAGCATGCTTTCCTACTTTCAAAATTTCATCAAGCATGTTGGTTCCAGGGTTGAGCATCTTTACAGACTTGGTCATATTTTTCAAGTTGGTTGACAGTAACTCAACTTCACTTTCAAGACTAGCAACTTGACTCTGTAGTTGACCCTTCTCTGTCTCCAGTTGACTGATGATTTCCTTCTGCTCTTCATTGACCTTGTACAGTTCCTCACTCTTGATAAATAGCTTTTTATGGACTGAGGCTAGTTCATCAAAGGTGAGTTCTTCATCATCAGATTCAACATCAGTATTATCCACCCTAGTTATGGCACTAACATGATTAGCAGCAACATTCTCTGAGTCAGTGTCAGAGTCTTCATCAGACCATGAAACAGTTAGGCCTTTCTTCTGCTTCTTCAGATATGTGCCACATTCTGATCTTATATGACCAAAGCCTTCACATTCATGACATTGAACACCCTTGTTCTGAGTTGACTTATCATCAGTTTTGGTTTTTGTTGAAGTGTTACCTAGTTTACTGATGTCAGTCTGGATGTTCCTCACATTCCTCCTTGGTCTTCTGTCCACCCTCCTTTGAAGCTTGTTGAATTGTCTTCCCAACATGGCTAAGTCATTTGAGAGATCGTCATCTGATTCATCAGCTTCTTCTTCTTCACCAGCACAAGATGCAAAAGCTATACCTTTTCCTTTCTTCTCAGTTTGCTCACCTAAGTTCATCTCAAAAGTTTGAAGAGAGCTCACAAGTTCTTCAAGTTTCATACTTGGGATGTCTTGAGCTTCTTCAATAGCTGTGATTTTCATGTTAAATCTCTTGGGTAGGGATCTAAGCATCTTTCTCACAAGCTTTTCTTCAGACAATTTCTCACCTAGAGCCTCAAAGGAATTGTCCACCTCAAGCAAATTCATGTGAAATTCATGAATTGATTCTTCTTCTTTCATTCTGAGGTTTTCAAACTTAGTGTTGAGAAGTTGGATTCTTGAGCTTTTTACCTTGGCATTGCCTTCATGAGTGGTTCTGAGTATCTCCCAGGCATTCTTTGCAACAGTACACTGCTTGATTAATCTGAACATGTTCTTGTCCACTCCATTGAATAAAGCATTCAAAGCTTTGGAGTTTCCAAGCGATGCAGTGTCTTCTGCAGCTGACCAATCTTCCTCTGGCTTGAGTACACCAGTGTCAACACCATTAGCATCCAAGATTTTGGGATGCTCCCAGCCTTTGAGCACAGCTTTCCAAGTTCTGCTGTCAAGTGACTTTAGGAAGGCAATCATCCTTGGCTTCCAGTAGTCATAGTTGGTTCCATCCAGGAGGGGTGGTTTGTTGACCGTTGTTCCATCCTTGTCCATGTTTCCAGAAAGTAACTTCCCTGGAGCTCACCCTCAAACAGGCAGGGTGCCTGCTCTGATGCCAATTGAAATTCTGGTGGCAAGTGTCAGATGTGTTGCACGATGTGTACACTTTAGGAATCGTACGATGTGTAGCCTAATGTGTCAACATCGTGGACAACTGAACTTGATGAACAAGTAAACAATATAAAGTGCAGGAAACAAAAGAACACGTGAGTTTGTTAACCCAGTTCGGCACTTATAACAAGCCCTATTCTGGAGGATACCAATCCAGGGATGAATCCACTATGGTAGTATCAATTCAAAGCTAAACTCCCCCGTTTACAACTTCTCACTTAATCACTACCCGTGCTAATTCTACCTAGGAACTCCTAGATATGAGAACCTCTGCTCACTCCCCCTCAACCTTACCCAGTAAGGATTTAATAACAAACTCAGTTGGAGACACACTCCTAGACAAGCGAAGCACTCGTACCTAAAGGCTTAGAGTGTTGCACAATCTAACTCCTTGCTTCAAAGCTTTGGAGAAAGACAACTAGAGATTACAACTCTATAAACTCAGTCCTTACTTGCATCAAAACTATGATCCAAGTGAAGGCTCACAAAGAACAAAGAACAGACTAAGACCTAAGACTCGATATCTTCAACTCTTGGCTTCGTGTTCCTTTATGTCTTCAGTCTTCCTTTATATAGAACAAGTTTCATGGGCTTGGATCTTCAATAATAACAGCTGGCCTTTGTTAATTCTCTTTGAGATTTATTTGATCATAATCTTTTAATTGTTTGTTTCAAATCTTTTTGATCAAAGTCGGCCAATAAAATAAAACAGAACCATGAAAGATTATCTTGTTCCTTGGCGCGAAAGCTGGCACGATTTAATTTGAAAAACAAATCTTTTTCAAAAGATCGCGTTTAAATAAATGAAAGCGCGTCCAGTAGGGCGTCCAGATGTGAACCCTGATGTGCCACACATCATGCTCCACATCATGGAATCAGGCTTATTTTACCAAATGAAGCCAACACCCTAAAAGGTCTCAACACTTACGAGTGGGATGCGTCTAAAATAGAAACGGCGTTACCTACAAAGGCCCTAAGTGCCAGGTACGACGGAAAAGCGTTGAAACACCATGACGTTATCTGTAAATCTTACGAGTGGGATGCGTCTAAAATAGAAACGGCGTTACCTACAACGGCCCTAAGTGCCAGGTACGACGGAAAGGCGTTGTGACACCATGATATGATCTGTAAATCTTACGAGTTGGACATATCAAAAATAGAAACGGCGTTATCCCTAAATCTTACGAGTTGGATACGACGGTAAAATAAAAAGGCGCAAGGCGTTGATGACATCAGAAACAATAATGATAAAGGCGAGATCCAAAAAACGCCAAAAGAAATTAAAGGTATAATGTATGTTGTTATTTTATTCCTTACAATATTATATAACATAACAGTGCAGAAAAAGAGACAATATTGGAAACATTCATCTTTTCATTGATAAGAAGATTATAATGAAATCAAGATACAAAGGAAAAGAAAATTACAATGAAATCAAGATGCAAGTGATCCAAAAAAGAAATCCTAAATCTAACAAAGGATCCAGCTCCTTCAAGGAAGAGAAGAAAAAACTGGAGGCAGTCTCAATAGTCCCTCCTATCCACAAGATATCAGCTCCCCGCCAGAAAAGGAAGAAATCGGGTGGAAATCTCCCGAGTCTTTAATGGTAGAGGGAAAACCTGTAGGTTTAACCCCAACCCCTCGCCAAGAGGCTGCCATCAGGAGAAGGAACAACTCATCAGAGCAGAACTACCCCGGAGTTTTCCCTGAGGCCGTATATGATATCCTCCGTGACTTCTCCTCAGCCTCCGTGATGATCCGGGATCCTTCTTCTATACCAGAAGATTCAACATCAGGGGAAAATTCCCACAAAGTGGAAGTCCAAAGGTATTCAACGAAATCTTCATTAGCAGAGCCGGAAAAATCTGACGAAATGACAAGGTTTTTCATTTTGACATTAGAAGAGGGCTTATCTCACCTAAAATTAGAAACTGAAATTGCTATCCTACGCTTCTTTTTCTGAGATTTTGATTTAGAAGCCACACGTTTCTTTTTGGGTTTATTTTTGTGATCCATGGAGGGATCAATGAAAACAAGAATGACGAAAAATGAAAACAATCAGAGAAAAAAGAAGAAAGATTCAGTGAAAGAAAATTGAGAACAAATGAGAAGTGAAGTGCAGAAAATTGAAGGTGAAAGAAGGTATTTATAGAAGAATTTCTGGAGGGTGAGTAATAAATGTAGTCAAACGGTTGCAAATTTCCATGTTTGACTGCATAGAAAACGGCGAAGGAATAGAACAGTTATGCTGACCACATTGATATCCGCGAAAAATTCTCAGGAAACGGTTCCCAGACGACGCCACAGCTTAGCGTTAATCACGCCTAAGTACTTACCTCGCCTCAGACACATTGGCGAGAAGGTTACACAAGTTACACAGAGACTACGAAGTTATATACAGACAAATATTCTCAAAGTAAAGCAAAACAATAGAAAGAAGATGCAAGCATATTAATGGAAAGATATTATATTTAAAGCCACAAGGGCGAGGAGCATTGTCAATATCGCCACAGCAGGGCGTACAAAAGTTTTAACAAAAGCCACAAAGGACATACAAAATTACCAAAGCCACAAGGGGCGTACAGGAATAAAAGTGAAAAACAGAGAGATCATAAAGGCTTCATGGAACAGGATCTGTAGGAGGAGTATAAGGGACCAGTTGTCCATCCTTAATGACCATCAACACACTGGCCTCGCCCAAGCGCACACCGTCGATATCAGGAAATAAAACTTTAACTTGCTCCACAGCAAAGTTAAAGCCATCTTCAAACTGGGTCCCAATGCTTTCTTCCAAACCCGCCTTCTCTTCAGACCAGCTCGCCTTCTCCTTGAGCAAGGCGTCTCTATCATCAGACAGCCATTTAATTTGCTCATCTTTGTCAGCAGATGAGTCTTTCAACGTCTTGATCTCGGCAGCATGGTCGTCCTTCAACTTCTTCAAGGCGGCCTCATGTTTTTCCTCCAAGTCATACAAGGCTTTCTTGCTTTCAGCCTTGGCAGCCTCCATATCAGCAATGAACTTATTCTGGGCAGCCTTAACCTTTTCCTCCATGTCGTCCAACTCCTGGCGGATAACTTTCATCTTTTCCTCAGAAGAGGAGATAGCAAGCCTTTGGCGAGATGCCAAGGCATAGGTGAGCAAAATCCCCTTCAACTCATAGTCCATGGAGAGTCTAGCCAAATCCTCAGTTGAAGTCGAATCAAAACGGGCTCCCCCGCCAGACAGGTCCATAGCCTTCTCAATAAAGACCTCGGGATTCAGACGAGGATCCCAAGATGTTGGCGCTGTGTTGTTTGAAGGAGCAGGAGGAGAAGGCGAGGTTATGTCGACAACAGTAGCAGGGCGTGGAGAGGGAGTCTTCTCAGGATCCTCTTCCTGCTGGGGAACAACTTCCGCATTCGAGGCAGCCCCAAAACTAGACGACCTCAGCTTTTTGGAGATATGCTGTTCATTCTTGGAACTCCCGCCTAGCTCAAGGTTCTTGGCAGGAATGACGACGGAAATTCGCCCCTCATTCTTCCTTTTGTTCCTGCCCTTGGCGGCATCAGTGTCCGCCACCACCAGTTGATTCAAAGGGTCGACCACACCAACGGTCTCACCAGAAGCGGCAAGGGCGGCATCCTTTTCCTTCTTGGCCCTGGACCTCAGCAAAAACTCCATCCTCTTCTCCTGCGAAACCGACTTCATCCTATCTGCAAAGGATAAAAGAAAAAGGGTTAGTATATGGAAATGAAAAATAAGCAGAAGCAAGACAAAAAGACAATAGAGAAACTCACCCATATACTCCACCAACTCCTCTATATTGCCGTCAGCCTTAAGGAGGTCACTCACACTCAATATACACAACCTCTCAATATAGGTGACGCATTCTCTCTCAAACTCATCCAGAGATTCGTAACGAGTCCCTTTGATGACACGAGGGTTCTGGGTCCAGTAAAAGGGAAACAAAGGTTCTTGATTCCCATCAAACATCACGTCAGGGAAAGATTCCCTACCACGGACGCGAAGAAAGGTGTTTTTGAAATTTTTAAAATTAGAGGTATACAACTGAAAACGTTTTCTACCTGGCTGGCTCGAAAGAAAGACCTGAGAGTCAGGCGAGATACTCTTAATAGTATAAAAAGAAAAGAAAATAGCAACTGAGGGCTTCTCAATCTCAAGACCTAAGCAGGCTAACTGGAAAGCTTTCATATAACCCCAACTATTATGGCTCAGTTGACAAGGGGCGACATTTAAGGTTCTAAGCATTTGAACTTCAAAGTCAGTAAAAGGAAACCAAACATTGAAGGAGTCGATAATGGAAGTATACATATAAAAATGGTGAGGTGTTTGGGTGTTAGTGTCGGTGACGATCTCATCCTCATCCACGGGCTCAAGGATAATGTCATTCTCATCATCAGTACCGGACAAGACGGTTTTCCGCCTATACGCCACCACATATTCCCAGTCTAAGTACTTTGAAGCTACGTCCATGGTCTCGGGAAGAGTTGGGGCGACGAAAATTGCAAGAGTGGTGTCCCTTCGTTTTCCTGTGAAAGACGAAGGCGAGATTATCACACAGTCACTATCGCTACTCTCAGCATCACTAGCACTTATTTCAACGTTCATCAAAGATTTGAAGTAACCATCATAGTCAAGGGAACCATCGGCCCTTGTATGATGGTTACGAATTTGAGTTTCTAAAGCGGAGCCACGAGGAGGAATTTTGGTAAAACTCCCCTCTTCGTCGTCACTCAAACTACGCAAGATAACCATTTTTTCCTAATTCAAACCCTAGAAATCGAAATGGGAATATGAAAAGGGAAAAAGGTAGTTACAAAGAAGGAATGGAAGTTACCTTAAATAAATGAAGTGGGAACGTAGTGGAGATCGTGTGAAGAGAAGTTGTTGATTACTAAACCGCGCAAAATGGGTTCGAAATTTAGGGAAAAAACGCTGAGGATCGGAACGAACGAAAGGAAAGTTGGTGAAAATAGTTTGAAGCCCCTGTTTTATAGGAAAATTGGAGGGTAAACGTAACGTCATAATATCCAACGGGTAAAAGAAGGTACCGCTACGCGTGTCAGCATCACGCGTACGCCCGGACACGTATCCCAAGGCAGGCGAGAAGGCCAAACGTTTGAAATTCAATGACCTCGCCAATGGGCGAGAACGAGTATACAGTCAGAATTATTCAAAAATACATGGCGGAAAAGAAATTCATCATTTCATAAAAGAGAATTCAACAATTACAAAGGAAGGCGGACTATATTCAACGCCATTTGGAGGAATTAAAAAACAACACACAATGAAGGAAAACAAAGAAAAACTACTTAAAGGCTTTGTAAGTAGCCTCTACAGCACGGGCATGACAATCTTCCATCAAACCCCTCAATTTCTTCGCCGCATCAAAATCTTGGGCAGTTTTCCTCATATCATCATTGAGAGCGTCATCTTTCTCTTGAAGACGACACAAATGTGAGCGAGTCCGAATCAACTTGGCAACGTCGTATTGAATATCCATCTGCAGATTCCTTTTCCTCTTCATAAGGGGCTTAAGTTGATTCTCCAACTTGTCAATGCGGTTATCTATGGCCTCCTCGGCTGACAGGGAAAGTGCCATCACCTTTTCTTGAGATGTTATGTGCTCTTTCACCATCTCTATCCTTCGCTCCAGAGCATCAGAAAGCTCTTTTTGGCAATGATCAATAGTTTCGGTGGTTTCAATGAAAGCACCATCATCCAGGAACCGTTTGTTTAGTTCATGCGCCACGGCCAAGAATTCTTTCTAACCATCCGTCAGCCTCCATGAGTAATCCTGCAACTCCTTCACCATATCGGCAAAATCATCCTTTTGATCCAATAAATCATCAGTGTCATAGCACAGCATATTCCTTAGTTGGAACAACACCGGCATGGCAGGTGATTCCGGAACAGTAGTAGGAGAAGACATTGTCACAAAAGGCAAAATATGCAAAGAAAGAAAGATGAATTGAATGGTGCATCGCGGAACTCATATTTATAGTCCAACGACAGAGAACGTGATCACTAGGAGTGGGCAGTTACCTCACCACGTCCGGCCGTTATCAGCATTTCGCCTCTTTGAGCCTCGCGCTTGGGGTGCTATGTAACGGACAAAATATTATAGGCCCAATAACACAATGATCCAACAACTGGCCCAAACAATTCAAATAAATACTTGGCGGGAAAGATAAGGCGAGGCGAGATCACAGAAGCTAGGGGTGACGCCCTCAGAATACGATTACGTCGCCCAACGGCTGATAACCGCCCATTACCACCACTGAAGCGCGGAGGAGGAGAATAACCACCCTTGAGACACGGTGGACACGGTGGAAAACCACCCACGACCTCCATTAAAGGAAAGTGGGGTGGTTTTAGATATTTTTCGTATCATCCTTTCCTCTATAAATAGAGAAGAAACATTCATTGTAAAGGGTTCACTTTTTTGGTAAATAAAGATCCTAAGTATCATTATTGCTCATTAATATACTTGGACCACCCCCATATTATTTTTACCAGAATAGATGGGTGATTCATATATAACTTATTATATGCTTCAATTCGTATTCATATATTTTTACAATAACATTTAATTTAACTATTGTTTTAATATTTTTTTAATTGAAATTGTTTCAATATTCCTAAAATAATATGGCTACACAGAATGTGTTAATATGTTAGATAAAATAAATTAATATGTTCACAAATATTGGCACCAAAAAGTAATACTATTCCCTACTAAATACCATTTACCAAATTATATACGTGGAAATTCAGAAAAACAATATTTAGAAAATACGAAAATAGATTTTCTCCATTGTTCTTCTCAATTTTTAACTAATTTTTCTTCAAATTACAATCTTGTTCTAATTTTATAAATTTAATGGTCTAAATTTCACATTAAAAAACATCATTGTATCAAAATAGGGAGCATATAGTAGTTAGTATCGAATTTTCACACTGGCAGTCTTAATTTCTGTTTCAAAATTGACGGGCAGGTCTTTGGTTAAAGCTAGTGTGAAATAGAGAAAAGAGGCCGATAAATCAAAAACAATTAATTTAGGATGCTTTTGTCTTTTCTGTAACTGTGGAATAACATAAGATCACCGACCATATATGTGGGCCTCTTAGTCAAGGCTATCATCAAGTCCACAAGAGGCTTTGCCCTCAAATGACAACTTCAAAAAATAAATACAAATTATTATTGACCAAAAAAAGAAATCAAATAAGAGATCAATTTTTTTTTCTCTTTCATTTTTAATAAGCTACCATAGTTTTACGGGTAAGAGTCAGAAATTCAACATCTTATAAATTACTTAACTAAATATCTTATAACTTGGATTAATTATTAGGAAAATATATATTGACATATATTCCTAAGAGTGTAATATGAAAAAATGATATTGTGTTATCAATTTTTTTAAGAGTAAGGATCCGTTGACACAAATTGTTTGACAGCAAATGTTACATCTCTTAATAACGTTTTAATCGATATAAATTTTATAAAATTCATCGTTGAATTGAAAGTTTATATCATATAGATCATTTGTGTAAACTGTCAGATAAATTTAAAATCATTTGATATATTATTGAGACGCATAAAGTTTATCTCAGAATAATGTTTTTTTTTGGGTCAATTCGTCAATGTGTTTATATTACATGGGAAAACCATAAGATGGATAAGTCGCTCATAATTCAAACGCCGTCCATGTTTTATGTTAGTAGGTATATATGGTGAATTAGTCATATTAGGAGTTTGATTGTGTGTGGATTTATTTTGATCAGACTTAAGTGGTGTGTGCGTGAACGAATAAAACGAAATGTAATAGGATTTGATTTGGTTTCAAGAGAAGTTAGAAAGAGACAATAAAAATAGTGTCCTATAAATATATATATAAAGAGGGATCAAATTACACCGGTGTAACATTTGATTAATATTACACCGCTCAATAACGCTTTAACGAAATTAAATTTTACGAAATCCACCGTTGGATTGAAAGTTTATATCATATATATAAATCATTTATGTTAAGTTTTATAAAAACTAAAATTGTTTGGTGTGTTATTGAGAGCAATCAAAATTAACGGTTTTTACGTTTTTATTGAATACCGTTAATCTTGATTTGTCCCGATAACATATCAAACAATTTTAGATTTTCGTAAAACTTAACATGGATGATCTATATATGATATATAAACTTTCAATCCAACGGTAGATTTCGTAAAATTTAAATTCGTTAAAGCGTTATTGAACGGTGTAACATTAGTTTTACACCGGTGTAATTTGATCCCTCCCCTATATATATATATATATAATTTTTATCCTATCTCATGAGATGAAAACCAACTGACGTTCAGTTGATTCCGGTAAAATGGCAGACCCCTACAGAGCCGTTTTACTTTCTTTCTTGAATTTGGATCCTCTCAATTCTCATTTATCTCAATTTCTCTCAATAATTAATCCTAACCGCTATATTTAATTTAACGGTTGAAAGAGAAAATCTTCTCCATAAATAAAAATACACCATAACAAGAACCATGTTTCTTTTGGCATATTTTTATTTTAACTTTTTATTTGTTACATATTGAAATATAAAATTAAGCTATATTTATTATTTAAAAAAAATTTATAAACTCTAGAATCAAAGTTTGAAATTTAAGTTCCGAATTAGTGGATGCTACCAAAGGGAGTGGCGATGCCATACGCAAAAAGGAAGAGGCTCGTAGAATGGCAGAGGCAAATAGAGCTTTTGCACATTTTTTTTAAAAAAGGCCCTGAAAATAAATATGGGATTGGAACGTGATAATCAAGGTACGATTCGGTTAGCGCTGCATAAAAACATCCCTCCTAGAGTAGCCGTTAATATGAATAACAGAAACTCTATTATAGTAATTATTATAAAAAATTGAAATTTAATAATTTTTTTGAAGAAATTTAATTAAATTATGTTAATTATATATACAACATTTAATATTCAAATTAATATTGTACGAAAAAAAAAAAAAAACTTCCCACAATCTTGATATTAATTTTATACTGCTACTATAAGGCAATCAATATTCAAATAAAATTATAATTTTCTTTTAGGAAGAAAATAAAATGTTTTCATTTTTGTTTTTAAGTAAATACAAATGGATCGGTTTTTTCTATTAAAGGAGCATTTTTTTTCTTTTAAATTTTTATTGTAATAAAAAAAAAATAGGAGAATTAAAGTTTATCATATACTACTAAAAAAGACAAATTTCAAATTAGGAAATTAAATTGTTATATGGTATTTCTATTTATGAATGTGTTTTTCTCTTTCTACTATCAGATTTAGAATAATGACTAGGATTAATTGTTCAGAGAGATTGAGAGAAATAGAGATTGAGAGGATCCAATTCCATGGTTCTTTAGTGGGCTCGACTTCGGCATGTGGGGCTATCTATCGCGACAAGTATGGTACGTATATGGAAGGGTTTTCTTGCAAGCTTGTCTAGGACACTGTGCTTCATGCAGAGGTTATGGCTAGTATTTTAACTATTGAGAATGCTTTTGAGAGAGGTTGGTGGCATCTTTGGGTGGAAAGTGATTTTCAAAGTTGCAATTTAAGATTAGAAAGACCACACAATTGTCCCATGAAATCTTCTGCAATTGCTTTTCTCATCATATGCATATTTTATTTTCTCATGTTTTTAGGGAGGGCAACTGTTGTGCAGATTAATTGGCGAATCACGAACAACTTATTATGGGATTCCTTTTATGGGACTCCTTACCTTTATTTGTTGAAGATGATTTCTTACGTGATAGATTTGGACTCGTTAATTACTTTGCACTTAGCTTATTTCTTTTCCTTTGTTTTGTTTCCCTTCTTTTCTTTGTTTTTTATTCTAAGGGTAAGGTTTGGCCCTCTCTTTTTGTTATAAGCAGAAGATTAGCGAGCACGGGAGGTGGCAACATAGTCGGAATGTCATTATGCTCTTAATCTAAAAAATAATAATAGATGAAAACCAACATATATATAGCTTTAGTTTTTCATATTTCTCCGATTAATCATGTCCTCTTTTTTTTTCTATACATCCATTCTATATAGTTGTCCTTCCGTCCTCTTTTTTTTTTAAAGTTTCTTATTGCTTCTCTCGTGAGTGATAATTCTATTTGAAATATGTTGGATTAGGTATTTCTTCTGACCGAGATACATTTAGTTGATTTGTTAATATTAAATAAAATTCATACTTTCTCAATTTAAAACAAACATTATTAACGTTTGTTAAATTAAGTAAGATTCACATGGATTAGGTTTTTTATTTTTTATTTTTTTGACAAAATTCACAAGGATTAGTTAGTTATACCTAAAAATTACCATTAGAGCTACATTTCTTTTTGTTGTGCCACCAAATAAAATTTAATGAAATTCACAAATATATTGACTTCAATAATACATAATTAACCTGTTCAATAACTTTTTTAGAAATATTATAAATTTATATGACGTACTATTAGTATTTTTTTGTCACGACTATTAATAAATTATTATTTGTGTATAATTAATAGATACCATACTAGTTTTTGTTTTATATTTCAATGCAATTTGACAGTATTAACAAGTTTTTAATACAGAATTTGTGAAAACTCAAACTAAGCCACCATTGTTGAAGCTTAGATTGAACCATGAAGCATAAATGCAGAGAAAAGGAATAGAGAAGAAGCAAAAGAATGAAATTTTATTAATCACCAATCTAAACTATTACACATCTCATTTGTTACTTATATACAAGTTCTAACTAGAGTTAGGTTCTAACTAACTCAAACTGAAAATGCAACTAACTTGTAACTGTAAAAACTAACTAACAAAGCTTAATAACAAAACTAACTACTTCTAGATTCCTTGAGCCTTAAGTAATTTCTGCAGTCCTTGTGTTACTAGCTTTCACACCCCCACTCAAGCTGGAATGAATATCCAACAATCCAAGCTTGCTTTCAAGGCTAGAGAATGGTCCAGGATGTAGAGACTTTGTTAGTATATCTGCCAGCTGATCTTTGGAAGATATGGGAAGCAGATGAATGATGTTCTGTTGAAGCTTGTCCCTGACCACATGGCAGTCTATTTCTATATGCTTCGTGCGTTCATGGAATACAGGATTAGCAGCAATATGGATTGCTGACTGATTGTCGCAGTACAAGGCTATAGGTGTTTTATGGGATATGTTCAAATCCCTCAGCAAGTATAGCAACCATTGTCCTTCACATGTGGCCTGGGCTAGGGCTCTATATTCTGCCTCTGAAGAGGACCTAGAAACAACATTTTGTTTCTTACTTTTCCAACTCACAAGAGAGGTGCCAAGGAAGAAACAGTAGCCAGTGGTAGATCTCCTTGTGTCAGGACATGAAGCCCAATCTGAGTCACAAAATCCCTTAACAATTAAAGGTGATGAACTACTGAAAAACAAGCCTTTACCAGGGTTATTCTTGAGATACTTGAGTACATGAAGGCCAGCCAACATATGTTCATTTGTAGGTGTAGAAAGGAACTGACTTAGCTTGCTTACAGCATAAGCTATCTCAGGTCTGGAATGTGTCAGATATAATAGTCTACCAATGAGTCTTCTATAAGCTGTAGGATCAGATAAAGTATTTCCAGAGTTTGTGTGAAGTTGTTGATGTGGCTGCATTGGTGTAGAGCAAGGCTTTGCTCCAAGTAAGCCAGAATCACTTAACAAGTCTAGGGTGTATTTTCTCTGGCACAATGAAATTCCTTGACTTGTTCTGGCTACTTCAGAACCCAGAAAATATTTGAGAACACCCAAATCTTTGATACTGAACTTGTCATTAAGAAGGGTCTTAACTGCATTGATCTCATTCATATCAGTCCCTCCTAAGACCAAATCATCTACATAAACCAAGATGACAGTAAAACCACTAGGTGACTGCTTAGTGAATAAGGAATAATCAGACTTGGATTGAATGTAGCCTGAAGTGACAAGTGTATCAGTGAGTTTTGTATTCCACTGTCTGCTGGCCTGTTTTAATCCATATAAGGATTTCTGAAGCTTGCATACTAAGTCAGGATGTGAAAGAGCCAGGCCAGGTGGAGGCTTCATGTAGACTTCTTCATTAAGATCTCCATGTAAGAAGGCTGTATTTACATCTAATTGAAACAAAGGCCATTGCTGAGAAGCTGCAATAGATAAGAGAACTCTGACAGTGGTCATTTTGACAACAGGGCTAAAAGTATCAAGATAATCTAACCCTTCAGTTTGTGTGAAGCCCTTGGCAACAAGCCTGGCTTTGTATCTCTCAACAGAGCCATCAGCATGTAATTTCAACTTGAACACCCATTTACACCCTATAGCTTTCTTATGTGGTGGAAGAGGTACAAGACTCCAAGTGTTTGTGTTCATCAAGGCAGACAGTTCAGTTTTGATAGCATTAGTCCAATTCTCATTTTTCAAAGCCTCTTCATAACATGTAGGTTCAGAAATTGTAGATAGACTCATGACATAGTGTGTGTGTGCAGAAGAGAGATTTTGAGAAGAGAGGAATGCAGATAAAGGATACTTACTTGAAGATGATGGAGTGGAAACAGAAGAAGTTGAGTCATGAACTGTACTGGGGAGAAGGTTGCAGAGATAGTCTTGAAGATAACCAGGTTTAGTGATTTGTCTGGTGGATCTTCTAAGGGGTGCAACTGGTTGGGAAGATGAAGTAGTGGATTCTGATAAGGTGTTAGGTGAAGGAGTAGGATTAGTAGAAGGAGGGATAGTAGTGTTTGTAGAAGAAGAATTAGTGTCAGAAGTTGGTATTGTCAGGTCAGGAGTAATAGGTGAAGAAGAAATTTGGTGAGGGTCATTTATGTTGGGAGTAGGAGAAGGTGAAGGATTGGCAGGTGGGTTAGAGGGTAAGGAATAATGAAATAAGTCATCTAGATAAGCAGGATCAGGTGTGTGTGTGTAGGATGTAAAGAATTGGAAGTATCAGATGAAGAGTTAGTGTAAGGAAATAAGTGTTCAAAGAAAATAACATCCCTAGAGAGGAACAATTCTCTAGTGTGTAGATCAAACAAAATGTGACCTTTAACACCTGCTTTAAAACCCAAATAAATGCACTTTCTAGATCTAGAATCTAATTTGAGTCTATGAGCAGATAAGGTAGTAGCAAAACATAAGGAACCAAAAACTTTTAATGTAGAGATATCAGGCAAGGTTTGATATAAAACTTGATATGGTGACTGGTTTTGCAGGAAGGGAGTAGGTAATCTATTGATGATATGAATAGCATGACTAACAGCATGAGACCAAAAATTTTTTGGTAAGTTGGATTGAAATAGTAATGCTCTAGTGACTCCTAAGATGTGTTGGTGCTTCCTTTCAACAATCCCATTTTGTTGAGGAGTACCAACACAAGAGGTGTGATGAATAATACCAGTTTCAGCATAGAAGTCTCTAAGAAGGAATTCATTACCATTGTCAGATCTTATACATTTGATCTTAGTGTTAAACTGAGTTTGAATCAGGTGAACAAAGGATTTAATGAGGGTGGAAGTCTCAGATTTGAGCTTCATTAAGAAAATCCAAGTGAACCTACTTTTGTCATCTACAATAGTCAAAAAATATCTATATCCTAACATAGATGGAGCAGCAATGGGACCCCAAATGTCCATGTGCACAAGATCAAAAACATGTTTAGAAATATGTTGACTATGTGGAAATGGTAATCTCTTTTGCTTAGCATAAAAACATACATCACAGGGTAAGGAAGAAGATTGAAATTTGACAGAAGGGAAAATTTTATTGATATGAAACAATTTTTCATCTGATACATGTCCAAGTCTCATATGCCATAAGGCATGTTCATTTGGTTTATTTACAGGAATAGAATCTATGGTATTTATACTATGTCTAGGTGGAGTGTGTGGCAAGCTAACTGTAGGTGAGGTCAAGATATACAGTCCATGCTTCAACTTAGCTGTGCCAATCATCATCTTGCAGTGCGAATCCTGTATAATGCATTCAGAATCATCAAAGACCAAATGACAAGCAAGTGTGAGAGTTAATTTTGGTACAGATATCAAATTATAGGAAAATTCAGGGATGTATAAAACATTAGTGAGACTGAAATTCTGGTCAAAGTGAATTGTACCAGCAAGATAAGTTTGAACAGAAGAACCATTAGGCAACTTGATGTTGATGGGTTTAATTCTTTTCAAAAATTGGAAAAAATGCAAAGAGAAGCAAACATGATCAGTGGCACCAGTATCTAGAATAAATGACTCTAGTTTAGTGCAACTGGGAAGAGTACAAACAATACCTGTGCCTAAACTAGGCTTGGAAGTGAACTGATTAATGCTATGAGATGGCATTGAAGATGAGGTTTGAAGTAATGCTAACAAAGCTTTATGCTGCTCAGGAGTAAACATCAAAGAATTAGAATCTTGGTCATGTGACAAATCTTCATTGGCTTCAGATTGAACATCAGCTTCATTATTGACATGGTTGATAGCACCATTGTTACTACCATTTTGATTCCAATGAGGAGGATAGCCATGTTTTTGAAAACAGTTATCAATGGTGTGATTTGTCATTCCACAGTGGGTGCAAATTCTAGAACCTTTGCCTTTGGAAGCATTAGATTTTCCTCCTCTGAAGCCTCTACCACGACCTGAAGAGGAGCCTCTACCTTGATAGTTTGTGTTGGTTGCAGCAAGCAATTTAGACTCATCCAAAGGCATAACTGACTGCCTTTCTTGCTGAACAAGAAGAGAATACACTTTGCAAATGCTAGGTAAAGGATCCATAAGCATGATTTGAGACTTGACTGTAGCATATTGTTCATTGAGACCTTTCAGAAAACGAATAACTTGGTCCCCATCCCTATAGCTACGAATCTTGGGAAGTGCTTCACAAGTAGGATCACAAGCACATGAAGGAATTGGTCTGAAATTATCCAATTCTTGCCATAATTTCTTGAGTTTAGTGTAATAAGAGGAGATTGAGGAATCACCTTGTTTGAGAGCACAAATCTCATCCTGAAGATCAGAGACTCTAAAAATATCACCTTGATAAAATCGATCCTTCAATTCTTTCCAAATATCTGAGGCTGCATCCATCCATAACACACTCTGAGCAATCTCTGGTTCAACAGAGTTGGTAAGCCAAGACATAAGCATAGTGTTACAACGATCCCATGCCAAAGAATCACGATCCTCATCATCAGGTCTTGGTAAGCTTCCATTGAGAAAATGCAGCTTGTTCTTGGAACGGATCGCAACAGTCATCGCGCGCGACCAAGAGTGATAATTGTTACCATTGAGAAGCGGGGTAACAAGAACAAGAGCAGGGTTTTCATTAGGATGCATGAAATAAGGGTTGAGAGTGTCATTTTGATAACCTTTGTTGGCGTTGCTATTAAAGAAGCCACCACCACGGATGCTACCGCCGCCACGAACACTGCTGGCTGAGCCATCATCAGACATTATGAACAAAGAAAGGTGGAAGAAATTGAAGAACGAAGAAAATAAGCAGAAAGAAACTGCGAAGAAGAAGGGAGATTGGTGAAGAATGCAGCGGAGAAGGAGATAGGTCTAGTCACAGGTCGATGATACCATGTGAAAACTCAAACTAAGCCACCATTGTTGAAGCTTAGATTGAACCATGAAGCATAAATGCAGAGAAAAGGAATAGAGAAGAAGCAAAAGAATGAAATTTTATTAATCACCAATCTAAACTATTACACATCTCATTTGTTACTTATATACAAGTTCTAACTAGAGTTAGGTTCTAACTAACTCAAACTGAAAATGCAACTAACTTGTAACTGTAAAAACTAACTAACAAAGCTTAATAACAAAACTAACTACTTCTAGATTCCTTGAGCCTTAAGTAATTTCTGCAGTCCTTGTGTTACTAGCTTTCACAGAATTAGAAGGTTAACACAAAAAAATAATTCCAAAACTGGTACTACATTATATAATTATGAATTAATATTCATGATCCAATGACAATATCCAAAGCTATAATTAGATTAGGATTAGGTTTCCTATATAATAATCCCATGATCCAATGACAATTAAGCATCAAATTAAATTTAGTCAACTTCTATATAAAAAATGTGATTTATTGTTTAAAGTACAGCACTTCGAATCGTTTCTGTCTTTCTGATTATATAGAAGCTATTTAATCATTTATATAGTATTATTTTTCTTCCAGAATACTCAGAGTTTATCCCATTCATTGTGAATTAATTAAATGTGAATCATAAGAAGTTGAAGATATGCATATCCACACGAGTATCCAATCCATTACTATATTTGAAACAAAACGAGTTGTCATTTAGTCACAAACCTTAATCATAAGAATTTTATATTATAATAATATGGATCCATCACAAAACGACAAAAGAAACAATATAAAAATAAATACACTCAAAATCACAACATTGTCTTTCAATCTTCACAACGTGAAAGAGGGATCAAACAGATCTATCTCAATAGTCAAATCCTCTAAAAAAATCCCTTGTGTAAAGAAAAAAAAGGAAAAAAAAAAAAAAAGAAAAAGAAATGCAGAGTTCTAGAAATGCCATTGTGCAAAAAACATGGAAAACACATTGGCATTATCATGTGTTGAAATCTGCACTCAAATATAAAATATTTACCTAAATAATCCAAATGATGGATGAAAAACAGGAAAAGAAATAATTGTGATATTAAAAAAATAAATCAATTAAAAGCTACTAAAATAAACTAAGGTCATTACTATATACTATAGTTATGACTCATTAGCATGAACATCAACAAATGTTGATGCCTTGAAACTTCTTGTTAATTTTGGATCAAATGAGCTTCCTCAAAACCTGACTTATGCTTCTTATGAGATCCTTTATTGTCAAGCAATATTCTTTGTTCATCTGTAAGAAAAGAATAAAATTAATTAGCAACGAAATTCGAATAGAAAAAAAAAAAAAATTTGTCTTTAATTTTGTCACGATAAATTGCAAACCCTAAGTGTTTGAAATTTGAAGTTAATTTTTTTTTTTACCTGAGCAATAATGGTTATGTCAAGATAGTTATTTCCAAATGGCAAAATAGAACTACTTTGAACAGTGAGATGGTGCTTTTCGAGTTCGTTGAGTATTGCGGTCGCAGTTCGGCCGGTGTGTTTGTCGCATTGGATTCTGATGAGCATGTCTTTACCATAAACTCTTGCTTCAATTTTCGGGAGTGATTGATCTGAGTTTTCGTCACATGAGGAGCTATCATCATCGGCGAAGATAATAGACCTCTTCACAAATAGTGCGGATTCGACTTTTTTATCGGCTACTTGTTCCTCCAAAGTCTTCACTCGTTCCTTTAGTTGCTTCAAATGATTTATAGCATCTTCCAAAATAGTTGCCTTGTCCATCTGCATGCAAAGTAAAAAATGATTAATATTAAATATTTTTTGTATACGCTTTTCAATTGTAGCCTGCAACTGCAATCGCAACTGTATTAACCTAATTTAATTTGTATGTAATTTCTCTCAATATTAAATATCGCAATGCAACTACGCATATTTATGTGCATGATATTTATTGCAATATATATTCTATAGTACCTTTTTGAGTCCAGGAAGAATGGAGGAAAGAGCAATGAACCTCTGGCTAAGCTTTTCTCTTCGTTTTCTTTCAGCCATTACATGATCTCGAGCTTGGATTGGCTTTCTATTCACGACCTTTGTCTCACCTTGAGAAATCAAAGTTTCAAAATTCAAGTTTTTACCATACTCAATCTCGGCTTTAGGCTTCTTAACCTTTGCATCAATGTTGTAGAATTGTCGAGCACAAGATGTATCGGAGTGGTCAAATGAAATGATTTTGGAAGAAGCTTTGTGTAGTTTAGTCGGCGGTGTTGCTGAAGCAACAGATTGATCAGGACTACTATGAATTTGCGTGCTTTCGGAATGAAAGCGCTTATGATTGTTATTTGGAGAGGAATAAGAACTCTCCGGTGGTGATTCTGAGAAAGACTTGAAATATGCCATATCATCATATTGGAATGCAAATGAATCCATTGGGTAATCATGATCATTAAACAAAGCATCCTCAATTCCCTGTAAATTTAAAGAAAAAAAAAAAGGATGAGTAATTTAGAATAAGAATTTTCATAGAATCTGTTTAAAATGTTTTATACTGTCAGTCATTACATAATAATATATGTGACTTTAGAAGTATTTAACTAATTTGGTTTAGTATATGCTTACAAGCAATTGAGGCATGTAATTGGTTGATGAAATTTGAATCATCTTTCAGCTTGAATTCTTTGTATGGGACAAACTGAAAAAATTAAGTCAAACAAATTAAAGGCTAATCAAAACACGATTAATTTCCAAAAAATGGAAGAAAAAGAATCAATCCAAAAACTAATTAGGAGAGTGAGAAGGGTTGGTTACCTTGGTTGAAGAAAAAGAAGAGATAAAGTGTTGTTGTTGTTGTTAATGTTTGTTTGTGAAGATATAGTGCACAAGGCTCAACAAATATGGGAACTAATTTTATAGAGAGAGGAAGTATATAGAATATAATAGTATAGTACACGTTTAGTACCCGGTTATGAATTAAGCACGTGTGAATATGATGACCCGTTTTCTTGGGTATTTTTTGAATGCGATGGCTCAAGTCAAGTCTTCACTAACACCGTTTGGTCAAATTGTGGGTACCTTCTCCCAACTACTTGTTTTTGTTTCATCAGGAGAATGAATGGTGTTTCACAACGCAACAAGAGCCTTCGCGGAAAATGGTAGCCCAAAAAATGATGTGTGAAACCGAATTACTACCGGGAACTTTATATACTCCATCCATTATTATAGTATTTTTTTTCATATAAGTCAGTTTTGGTAAATTTAAATCTTGAAATGAATAATTTTGTCAAAAAAGAAAATTCTTGAAATGATTAATAACTAATAAGTGATTAGAGTTAATAATAAGTTAGCTCGAGTTAGGTTTTATCAAATTCTAAATTTGACTTGTTAAATATTAAAAGTTTGAGTCTAACATGTGGTCTGTCATAATCATAGGATTATTTTTTAAGATTGAGTTTGACATTTTGAAAGTTTGATATGACATATTAACTTGTTTAAAAGTTGCTTTCACATTAACATATTTTAAATAAATAATTATATTTATTTTAAAATATATTAATGAATTAATAAACCAATAATTTTTATTTTTATTTTTATATTTAACATGATACTCCCTCTGTTTATTATACTCACTCTGTTCTTTTTTATTTGTCCTTCGAGGAAAAAAAAAGCTCAAATCAAGAAAGTGTATTTTTGCATCTTATTTTTCGATTATACCCTTTTTGGAATATCTTATACCCTAATTTTAATCCATGATTCCTACTTTTTTGCACACATTTCTCTTTTTCCAAAAGTTTAAACCCACCAATAAAAAGATTTTTTTTTGGCTGAATTGCACTTTTGGTCTCCTATTTTGCAATATGTGCAATTTTGATCCTCCTATTTTAAAATCAAACATTTTGGCCCCCTTATTTTGATTTTTTTGCACTTTTGGTCCCCGACCTCATTTTTTACACAATTGACAACAAAAATACTTATGTGGCAAGAACATGTGGCAAAATACGAATCCACGTCAGCTAATGTATTTTTTTAATAACAATTAAAATTTAAAACAATTAAGTTATTAAAAAATAAATAAAATAAACTTTTAAATAATTATAAATACAAATTAAAAAACAAAACAAAAAAAAAAAAGAAAGAAAATTGTAAATTAAAAATAAATTCAGAAATCATCATCTTCCATCTCACTCATCCTATGGCAAATTGCAAGTATTCAACACCATTATTTTGATTCAACCGTAGAAAGATACAAGTGCTATCAACACCATCATCTTTTCTCTCAATATCACCACCACAAACCACAGTATTTAAACTCACCGTCTATTTGTTACCATCAATAATCATCTTTACTCATGTTCGCATCTGTTCTATTTATAACCTCTTCTTCGTTTATTTTTATACAGTATATTTGAAGAGAAAACTCAAACCACAATCCTTGCATGATTGCAGATTTGATGAAAGATTTCAATTTTTCCAATTTTTTGTGTGAATCTTGTATTGTTATTCTTAGAGTTTAAAAAAAAATGGTTGAAGTTGTTGGGTTGTGGTTTGAGTTCATGATTTCTGCTGGATTTTTAAAAAAAGGTATTAAAATGAAGAGATATGAAAAACGAAGATTTGTTAATAGGTCTTTACCCCTTGCAAAGTAGGTGAGTTTTGTTTTACCTCACTGTAATTTTTATTTTTTTTGAAAACACTCCGTGTAATGTTTTATTTTTTTGTTCGTGGTGTATTTTACCCCCTGCAGTGTTGTTTTGTTTTATCCCCGGGGGTAAAATGAATTACGAAAAAAAAAAACAATACAGGGGGTGTTCTCAAAAAAATAAATTACAGAGGGGTAAAACAAAATTCGCCTACTTTGCAGAGAGGTAAAGACCTATTAAATTTTTTTTGGTTACAATAGAGAATATAAAAGAAGAAGATGGAGATATAATTTTGGGTTTAGTTAATATGTTTTTCTTTTTTTGTTTTTTATTAATATTTTTGTCTTTTTATTTAATTTAAATAATAAAAAAAGGGATGACATGGAATCTTATTTTGCTTATGTGAAACCCTATTTTGCCATATGTTAGAGCCACATAAGTATTTTTGTTGCCAACTAGGTAAAAAATGGGGTGGGGACCAAAAGTGCAAAAAAAAAATTAAAATTGGGGGACCAAAATCGCACATCTTGCAAAATAGGGGGACCAAAAATGCAATTAAGCCTTTTTTCTTAAGCAAAAAGGAGGAGCGGAAGAAACTCTTTCAGTACTTCCCCAAATAGATAAAAATAAAATAGAAAGATTACAGCAAAAACTGGGGAACAAAAATGTAGCAGTTAAAATAATACAATCATATCCAACTACAAGTGTAATTAATATTAAAACCAACCCTAACAGGTAATAAAACAGCCAAAACAAACACCAATTTATCGGGCACCATCCAGCGAACCCGCATACAGGCGTGAAACCAAATAGCAAAAAAAAAAAAAAAAAATGATTGACATTTGCTAAGGTGTGGAACGGTGAACGGACCTACCGCCAACAAGGTAAAAACCTACGCACCAATAATTAGCTGTAACGAAAAACAACAAATTTAAAGCCATTTCTGGCTATAACATATGAGTTCAATCAACACAGATGGAACTAGAAACAATATCCAAACAATCCCAAGACCACCGACACTGCAGCGACGGTAAAGCAACTATCAAGAAAGCTGTAGATCTCAACAGATCTAATAAAGAAATAAGAAATCTAGATCGACATAGTGAGGATGCAGAGAATGGCAACACAACACCATGAAGAGATCCACCACCACCACCACCACCCAACAAATGACAAGGTCTTGACTAGAACAGAAACACCCTCTATCAAGCTTCCAGAAGCAAAGACAGAGGGGATGCCAAAGCCAAATCACATAGCCGACCCATTCGATGGAAACACCAAAAAATGGGTTAAGAGAAAACCAACCCCAACCACAAAATCGGACCCAACCAAGAATAGGTTACGAATCTTGAACGAAGATGGTGATGAGACGAACTCGACGGCACGCCGCAGAGGAGTAACAGAAAAACATGACCCCCGTAAGGGGGAGGGAGCTGAAGCGGAGAGTGGTTGGAGAGACGGCCACACCTCGTCGCTTCAACCGTTGAAGAGGCTACATCGAGGAAGAGAGGGTTTGGATGTGAAAGGGAGAGTGAAAACGGCGGTGAAGAGTGTTGTTGGTAAAGAGAAGCGCGAGGAATTGCAATAGAGATTCAATTTATAGTCATATTGACCAATAAAAAAGATTATATGAAGTAGTTTAGTAAAAAAAAATACCAAAATAAAAAGATTCAACGAAGAAGTGTAAAAACAAAAGATACAATAAAAAGTTTACATAAAATTTAGGCAATAAAAAAAAAATAGGAATGAGGGTAAAATAGACAAAATATAACCTTAAATTATCAAAACGACAAATAATGTGAAACAAATTTTTCTAAAACGACAAATAAAAAAAAAGGAGGGAGTAATAAAATTATATATGTGAAAAATTAATGTAGATTACTAATCTTAGGGTGCGTTTGGTTTGGATTTTTTAAGAGAACATATATTTTTGTCTTAGGGTGCGTTTATATTTTTTATAGTGTTTGTTAAAGTTTTTTAAAAAAAGCATTTTTTTTAAAAAATTATTTTTTAACCACAAAACAATGAAGCTCATATACGTGATACAATACTGATACGGCGATACGATAAAATTTTCAAAATTTCTGATACGATACGGCCGCGATACCTTATTTAAAAAATTTAAATTTAAAATCAAAATATATAAATGCACAAGATCTGTACCATACCAATATATAAAGAGAATACCCTTTTGGTGTAACTTTTCTTAGTGTCACTTTTGTCCTTCACTCTATTCAAATATTTGTATTATATATATTTTTGGGTTAATAGATCTTTACCTCCCTGCAAAGTAGACGTATTTTGCTTTACCCATGTAAAAAAAATTCTTTAAGTTTCCCCCTTGCAAAATATATATTTTTTGGTTTTCCCCCTTGGATGCAATGAATTTTCACTTTTTAAATCGGTTGAACAGAATAACCGATTTAAAAAGTGCATCCAAGGGGGAAAATAAAAAAAAAATTTGCAAGGGGAAAACTTAAAGAATTTTTTTTACAGAGGGTGAAGCAAAGCACACCTACTTTGCAGGGGGTAAAGATTTATTAACCCAATATTTTTTAAAATGAAAGGAAATATTTGTATATGTTGTAAACTAACTTTCACACAAAAATTTGTTTTCATTTTTTTTAGTAAATAAATTTTTTTTTTAATAACTAACCACAAAAAAAAAGTTAAGTAGTTATTATCATTAGGGCTGGAAATGAGTCGAGTTGAGTCGAATCCATCTGAGCCCGACTCGGCTCGTTAGGAATTGGTTCAGCTCAAAACTCGACTCAAGTTCGACACGAACTCTTTTTTCAGCTCGTTTAAAGTTCACGAATAGTTTGGCTCAGCTCGTTAAGTCAAATCACATGATTTTACAGTTTTTTATTTTTGTCAAAATTTCAAAATTTGATCTTTAACCTTTTAAACTATTTTTTTAAATGAAAAAGAAAATATTAAATTAAATAAAAGTCATCTCAAGTGAATAATGAATAAACAAGTACAAAATTCAAACAAGCATAAACTAATGTGCAAGTAACAAAGTTACAAAACAAAAATCAACAAAATTCCACAATTATTCTCAAAAAATTCTTCATTGATGTGTACATTTAAAAAGATTTGCAAATATATATATATATATATATATATATATATATATATATATATATATATATATATAATCGAGCTAGTTCATGAGCCAAACGAGTCGAACTATATATAGTTTATGTTCAGCTCATTTATTTAATGAACTTAATTTTTAACTCAAGTTCAGCTCATTTGGTTCACGAACCAAGCTC
Organism: Trifolium fragiferum; assembly: GCA_954870985.1. NCBI lineage: Eukaryota > Viridiplantae > Streptophyta > Magnoliopsida > Fabales > Fabaceae > Trifolium > Trifolium fragiferum. Next base: position 43,994,883 of record OX940792.1, on the reverse strand, counting down.
ATGAGTCAATTATCGAATCGAGCTTCGAACTATTCACGAGTTGATTTGGATCATTGTCAGCCCTAATTATCATCATCATCAATATATCATCATCTATACTAATCTATATCTATACTTCTATATAATCTATCTTACTAATACTAATAATTACTAATCTATAAATTACTTAAATTACTTTATTAATTTATAAAGAGAATACTCATTTTGGTGTAGACTTTTTTTATTGTAACTTTTACCCTTCACTTTATTCAAATATTTGTATTTGTTGAAAAATAACTTCCACGCATAAGTTGATTTTCGATTTTCTTTTCTTTCTAATAACTAAGCATAATAATAAAAGTTTAGTAGTTATCAATTAACAAACATATTTTTATCAAAAAAAAAAATTAACAAACATATTGACAAGAAAAAAACATATTGTTATAAAAAAAATTAACAAACATATTCTAATAAACAAAAAAATAAAAAATAAAATTAACAAACATACTTTTGATAAGAAACCATATTCTTATGAAAAAAATTACCAAACATACCCCTATTAGTATGGATAAAAAAGTTTAGTACTCCCTCCGTTCCTTTTTATTAATCTTTTGTCATCAGATTTAGCGTTCATTTTTATTTGTCTTTTTTTTATTTTAAGAATACGATTTATCAAATATACTCTTTGTCAATTGCTCTTATCTGTTTCAATAAAACAAAATGATGCTATATATTTGGAAAACTAATTTTTTTTTTTTTCAATTTTTTTTTGGTACATAACATATTAAATTTTTGTGTACATATTATATTAAATTTATTAAAAAGAGAAAGTGCATGAAAAAAATATATGAATTTATTAGTGAATAAAAACGATGGTATACTAGGAAGATAAGATGCAAAAATACACTTCCTTAATTTGATTATACTATTCTAAAAAGACTGATAAAAAGGAACGGATGGAGTAGTTATCAATTAACAAATATATTCTTATCAAAAAAATTAACAAACATAATTTTATTGGAACTGGATAACCGTATCTATATATATATATATATATATATATATATATATATATATGGTACCTATGTTTCATCAGCATCAATTAATTATCCTCTTAATACTATTAAACTTTCATCATAAATTTTTTCAATCAAAATGCATCAACCAACAACAAATAAGGTAAGATGAAAGTTTTATTTTCAATGAGGAAATATAAAACTTACATAGTTCATATTGCTATCATTTATCTTTTTTTCCAAGGTAAAACTTTACCTATGTTGTAGACCAATACACATAAATTACAATTTTTATTTTGAGGAAAATTAAAACTACTAAACTTAATTTAAATACAAATCAAATTTATAAAAAACAAAAAAGGCAAACAGACGGGCACGGGACGCTAGTATAACATAACTAAAATTGATAAAGATAGTAATAAATTAACGTTCAAATTACTCAAAATAAACAAATGACAATTACATATCTTAGATTAGGTATTATTCAAAAAGTACATAATTAGTATTATCTAAAAAAACATCTTAATACTATCTAAAAAAATATATAGTTGATTATCTATAAAGAACATTATACTTTAACATTTACTACTTAATAAAAAACACAAATCATATCAACATAATTTTTTTTATTTCCAACATCAAAAAACATTAATTGCTTGATACTTCTCAGACACGATATTAGTTTAGTTTTTGTTTGTGCAAGCCGTATAGTCTTGTTATGCGATTCACATGACTTGTTCCCATTTTCTACGATAAAAAGCATGGTGTTTTTAATGCGCATCGATTGACTCGCCCTCAAGGCGTCAACATGTCCATGCTATGTACTGTATACTGCGTGTACATGAATTCCCCTTCCCACGTCGCAACTATCACTGAATTCATGATCTCATTACCACCGCTAATACTACAAATTAATTCAATTGCACCAGTCCAAATCTCACTTGTTTTTCCACTTTCTCGATGCTCATCTTCAACTCTTCCTCCATCTGCCACCATATAAAAACACTACGTCAATTATGACTCTACAGTGACTTCAATCAATAATTAGTTGAAGTTGATATTACATTTAAGGTCATGCTAACCGGTGCTTCCCGAATACTGGTTAAGGAAATAAAAAAAGTAAATTTTTAATTGAAAATAACACGTTTTAAATTTTTGAGAAGTTGACTGCAGAAATTTTAATGTCAAATTACTATATTTACTTCCTTAAACAGTGCTCTATCCCCAAAATTATGTTTAGCATTTTCCTACATTTTTTTAATCAGTACCGTAAGAGTTAAAGGTGCATTAATTTGATCGGTTAAAAAATTCAATAATTTTGATGATATACTACGGTCTTCAATTTTAAAATTGTTTTTGAGCAAGACAAATTGGAGCCCATAGATTGAACAATAACTAAAATTTGTCCCTCATCAGTAAATAATCACATAATAACTTTTTATCACAACTAAGGTGGAACATAAAAATGTTTTATTTAGTAATCAAAAGAACAATTCATCAATAAAGAATTCATTAATTATTTGAGGTAAGTTGCAAATAAAGATACTGCGTTAAAAATAAAAATGTTAAATAATTAATGCCTCAAAGACAACAATAATTAAAATAACAAAAAAATTATAGAATTTTAAAAGTACGTAGGGCATTAACCAATACTTGAAACTTAAAATAAAATACTTAAAATGTTTATTTTTTATTTCTATTTTTGTTTTCTCAACAGTACACCATTTTTCTCATTCTTTCTCATATTATTGTGTTTTTAACACGATTTACATATGCTTAATAAAAAAACAATTTGCATATGCTGTAAAAAACAAATTTACAGATATTAAGAAAATTGTTACTTTTCAAAAAAAATAAATTGAAATTGACTACCTTTTGAGCATAAACAAAATGACCTTCAACTAAATTTTTTCCATACGTAGAAATCAGAAATTAAACTTTTAACCATCTATCTATGAGACTCAAAATACTTACCACTTAATAGAATTCATTGTTGGTAAAATATACCGATTTTTATTAAAAAATATAGGGGGGTAATAATTACATGATAGAAAAGTAAAATAAAGTTTTAGTAATTTCATACAGTAAAAAAGTAAGTTAAAATACCCCTAAAAGAATGATATGATACATACATTGTGTATACCATATTTTGCCAAAAAAAAATCATACTTATATCATAATCATTGTATAACATAGATATAAATACTACATGTCTCAATGTATTTATAGCTCAATTAATAAAAAGACATGGCATTGTTCTCATGAATTTATCTCAATTGGTAAAGAACATTGTATATTTGTGCAAAGACCGAAATTCGAATGTATACCCACTTATTCACTTTTAAGGGATGAATTTCTAGCTGCTAGACTACCTGACAAAAATAAATAAATAAAGACATCGCATATATATATATATATATATATATATATATATATATATATATATATATATATATATATATATATATATATTGCACAAGCTGGTTGCATAAGTTAAAAAATAAACTAAGCCAAACGGACCCTTAGTCCAAAATTAACTTTTTGTAATAGTTTGAACTCCAAACACTCCAGTTATTTACATTTAAAATCAAATTCATAGCTACTAGTGTACTTAACAAAAAAAATGACTATAAAATGTACCCAAAAAAATGACTATATAAAAATCAATTAATAGAAAATGTACCTGGGCGATGATGGTTATGGCAAGAACAGAGGAACCAAAAGAAAAGGAACTAGCATTGATAACTGAGAGATGAAGTTTCTCTATTTCTCTGTATACATTCACCATCACTCCTTTATCTTTCTCACATAGAATTCTTATTAACACATTCTTCCCAGACAACCTAGCTTCAACTTCTGGTAGTGATGACAAATATGTTTTTGAGGTTTGATATGAGTTTTCATCACATGAATTTGATGATGTGTCTGAAACATCTTCATCCACACAAAGATGAGGCAATTTCTTCACAACCATAACTGATTCTACTCTTTTTCTTTTGCTTTGTTCCTCTAACACTTTCACTTGCTCTTTAAGCTCCTTCACGTACTTTATAGCATCACCTAATATAGAGGATTTGTCCATCTATATATAAACATATACATTATTATCATAAGTTTAGTTTTTAATCGTCATCAAATCACAATCAATCATATATGTCACCGTGATTTTTAGAAGCAATTATGAAAAAGGTCAAGTGAACGTATTGACGATATAAAATAATTTGAAGCAGCGTAAACAGTTTAACACTAATAAAAAACTATCATTTATATGACTTTTAAATAAACACGATGAAAGTCAAATATTTCAACAATCGAACATTAATTAACGATTGATTGACAATGTAAAAAAAATTTACACAGCCAACCAATGCATATAAATTAAATCTTAAAAAAATATTATAGTGAAAATATATGCAATTTAAATTTATATTAGTATACCCATAAAAATATAGTACCATGTATACAATTATTTAGATGTTTGAGTTGGATGGATAATTCAACTAATTTGAGCTGAATGTGAAAGGAGTGAAGGAGTTACTGGTTCAAGGTTCGCCTTCTGGCGAGGTGAAAATATTAACACTAATAACTAATTATTAACTTTAGCCGTTTTAAAATATTTAGATGTTTGAGTCAAATGGGTATTAAAAAAAAAATGAACCTTTTTGAGGTTTGGAATAAGGGCTGAAAGAGCTATGAACTGTTGGCTAATCTTTTCTCTCCTTTGTCTCTCAGCAATTATGTGATCTGGTGTGTGATGACTTGTAGAATTGGAAAATGAACCGTTCTTCTTGTTGCTATCTTGAATATTAACCTTTCTTGAGTTCACAACTTTGGTTCTTGTCTTCAAAGGTGGTTCAACAACCTTTAGTGGTGGATTCTGATTTTCAAATGTAAGAATGTATGAGCAAGTGGAAGAAGAAGAAGAAACTGTTTTGAGTAACTTTGAAGGTCTCTCTAAACTATTAACATTAATTTCTGTGTTTATACTTGATTGGTTGATGAAGCTGTAATCATCTGGTTCCTGAAAAAAGTTGAATAAAAATTCATGCAAATAAAGAGAATAATAATATTATTAATATGTTAAGTTAATTGAACACAATTTGATATTGTGGATATGATTTTATTACCATATCACATAACCAATTAGTCCATGATTCTTCCATTGAAGTTAAGAATGAATTATCCTGAAAGAAATGAAAAATTGGTGATAAAATAATAACTTGATATTAAGAAAACATATGTGAAAATGAAATTAATTACCTCCCCTGGCTCTAGCTGAATAGCACAATTTTGTTTGCCTTTAAAAAATATCCACCCTTTTAATATTAGGAATGAGTTTTTATTTTGTGTGGAGATATTTTTGGATGTAACGACAGATGGATTTGGAAATGAGTGCGGCATCATACTTTCATGTCACGTGTTACTCAATTTGGTATTTGAGAGAATTTGATAAAATAACATGGTGGATTTTCAATTTGAATTCGGTAGTAGGAAAAATACGGATTTTGATTCTCTTCAATTTTCTCTCATGCTGATTTTATTTGGTCACTCTGTCTTTGGTATAGTAGGGAGGCAGAGTAATTCGATATTACAAAATGCGGAAAAAATATTCAAATTCATGCTCTCATAATTGAACGTTGTAATACATACGGACCGTCCGATCATAAATATGAGCTGAGATTATTTTTAATTATTTTGTAAATAACTTAATCAGATTCGTTTGATATCTAATAATTAATGGACGAAATACAAAACAATGTAAAATTGTGTTTTTTTGCTAGAGGCCTTCTCAATTTATAAAGTGCTTATAAAAAAATTTTGCGGAAACCCATACACTTATTTTACATCGAGCGGAGAATAATGTGAGAGTATATTAGTAGAGCATAAACACATAGATAGTGATATTGGCTTGTAGTTTGAGAGTGTGCTCCTTCTGAAGGTCTGAAGTTCAATTCCACCGAATATCAATTTAGATGAACTAATTTAACTTTATCAGAAAAACATAAACACATAGATAAAGATTTAAATGAGGAGTTGAATATTTTTTTTATCAGATTTTATTTACCTTATGGTTAAATTTCAGATTAGTAAGTCTTTTCTCCCAAAAACTAAATGTTAACAAAAAGAAAAAGAGTTTTTAAATATTATTGTTGAATATTTTATTGAATTGTGAATTGGAGGAATAGTCTCGAATTAGAGCCAAAAGGAGTTAAATTTAACACAATTATTGCATGCACGCGGCTGATTTTGGCCGTCTAATCAAATATGAAGGGTTGTGATCAATATTATACAATAAATTATTAAATTTATGTTGAATAAATTTTAACCACATAATCATAAATCAACGATCTGAAAATTTTCAATCCCCAAATTAAACTCATAACAACAATCTGTTTTGGCTCTCAGCTACTCCATTTTGCTAGAGTATATGCATTTGTGAGTGGAGGAACATACACATACAGACATACTCCATTTTCACCAAGCTCCTGTATTCCTTTAAAAGCGAAAATTCTCCATTAACATGGATTAATAATGATTGTAAAAATGACCATCGAATTTGGAGATTGATGGTTGAATAAACGTAGAGTGAAATGTCAAATACCCCCTGCAATTTAAAATTCGTCAAATATCTCCTGTAATTTCGAAATAGACAAATATTCATCTGCAATTGTAAAACGTCAATCAAATACCCCCTCCAAATGGTGTTATCCTTACCGTTCATGTCTTCTCCTGTTTCAACCACTTCACTGGAGTTACTGTCCCGCCGATGTCTCCGATGGCTCAGTCGCTCAGTAAATCGCTCTCGGCTTGAGTTCGATCAACGAGATGGCGGCTTCTTTACGTAACAGCTCGGAAAATTGAAATATATACATATGCCGGTTAATAGAAACATTTAACTGTGATCAACGAGATAGTGACTTCTTTACGTAATCTGCAGCTCGGAAAATTGAAATCTCTCAGCTCGAGTTCGATCAACGAGAATTTATTATTATGAAGGGGATATTTGATTGATATTTTACAATTATAGAAGATATTTGTCTATTTCGAAATTGCAGGGGGTAATTAACAAACTTTGAAATTGCAGGGGATATTTGATATTTTATTCAATAAACGTATTATTACTACCTTTCACCATCAATGTGAAATTTATCATTTTCCTTCTTCCTTTGGCTCAAGAAACTCGGTTCTGGTCCTATGAGGAGCTCTAATGCCGGTTGTTAATTAAGAATTAGATTAGATTAGATGATGTATAACTCAATCAACTATCTTCTCATTGACAAATTGTTTATACAACATTTACACAAGGAAACCTCATTGGGCCAGCAACACTTAGTTAACAACAAAAAAACAATTTCTCTTCCCACCCTTCATGTCTCATTTTCACCCTCCAGAAATTTAATTTTACCTTTAGTTTTATCCTCTAAAACTTCGGTTTTCATTTACCGAAGTTTTTCGATATAGAAAAACATGTGTTTTACATTGTTTATAACTTCGGTACGTGTTTACCAAAGTTTTTTTTTTTTTTTTCAGGATTATAAATGGAAATCCAGGGGGTGAAAAAGAAAGACCGGGGGTGGGAAGAGAAATCTTCACAACAAAAAGACTAATACTTTTACCACCCTACCCATTTTCTCGCGCACTTTACGATTTTAATAAAATAGTACTCTTGTCTGCTACTTTAAGTAACGGATACCTCTAAAATCACCCTACAAGACATAACGTCCGCTACTTAAATAGCGGACGACAATTTTTTAAAATTTCTCATTCTTACAACGTCAACTACTTAAGTAGCGGAAGGATAAAACGGCAAAGGCATAAAGCACACGAGTGACTAGCAGGGTGACAAAAATAGCTGTCCAACAAAGATGCCCATATCATACAGACAGGCCCATTCTAAGTAGCGGAAGAATAACATGGAAAAGGCATAGAACACATGAGTAACTAGTAGAATGGCAATAGTAGTAGCTGTCCAACAAAAATGCATATCATCCAGCGGCGCAATCTAGACAAGTACACTAACAGACTAAACCCCCATCTATTTTTTAATACAGAATACAAAATATTGTTGCGAGCTGTAGCATAAAATTTCACATTAATAGAAAGAATCGCATTCTAGGATTCTGCACGTTGTGCTGTACTGCCGTTGCAGATTCATCAAGACCAATCTGCTAATTGACTTATTATAAGAGTATTAATATTATTATTCACTATTAATCCAAGTTGCAATCATCTCCACAAGAGAGGGACAATATTAATATTATTCTAAGTTAGCATATAATAATCTATATCTATATATTTTAAAAGTGTAGTTTAGATTTCTGTCCAAAAAAAAAGTGCAGTTTTGATATGGTCAAAGATTCAAAGAAATGTTTGATGTAGTGAGTTGAGGCACAAGTTCGAACCAACAATACCCGTATTTTTAACAAGTATTACATGAGTTTGACAGCTAAACCTTCAAACAAGAATTGAAATTTTACCACTGCGTCAAAAACTATGAATGTCATGACTATCTCGACTCTTAATCTTGAGAATTGATCTTCTCAATCGTAAAAAACAATTGAAAATAAATAAATTTACGAGTTAAGATGAGAATAGAAAAATTGAGATTTGATAAAAAGAAGAGAAGTTGATTAAGATTTACGAGTTAAGATGTAAAAATAAAAAAATTGAAAGAAAAATATAGAGATGATTCATTCTCTCTAATATCTATCTATTAAATTTTCTTTTAGTTAAGCCGCATTACATGCAAATAAATATTCCAACCATCCTCCACAAGAGAGGGACAATAACTGAATAACATGTACACGAATTTTTACCAATAAAAAACAAATTTTAATCTCTATATTATAATTAGTGGTTCATTGTTTTAGTCTCTGTAGATTCTTTTTGTTGAATTAATCGATTTCTACATGTTCAAAAAATGTTAGTTTTAATCTTCAACATAATGTGGTCCAATATAATTATATCAGTCTTACACGGCCAAATAAGAAAATGTTAGAAGCTAATCACAGTTTTAAAATTTGTAGAATCAAACAAATAAGTTTATGGGACTAAAATTAAAAACTGCGAAACTGCAAAGATTATTAAAATCACATTTAAACCTAATAAAAATCTTCTGCAGGGAGATCGAACAATGTGCACCAGAGTAGATACCAAGTAGTACTATTAAAAGAAAAAGGTTGGCATAGCTCAATTGATAGGGACATAGTACTATATGTGTAGGAGCCGAGTTCGAACCTAGATACTCCGCTTATTCATCTTTAAGGTGGATTTTCTATCCACTAGGCTACTTGACAAAAAGAAAAACAAAAAGTTGGCATTATGGGGATCTACGTTGTGCTGCAGCAGATTCACCAAACGTGATTAAGAGCTTAAATCTATGACTTATTGTGTCTAATAATGGCACCCCAAAAACACAAAGTGCCTTGTTAGTTAGTGCTATGATGACATACTCGTAAACTTCAATGCAGCCATCCGCAGGTTCTTCACAAGTTCCTTAGTGCTAAAGTTGTACCCTTCGCCCATCTATAAAATAATACAACAATAATATTTAAATACAATTAAAAAATTGGTGGATAAAAAGGACAAAAATCAATGAAAACAAATTGATTTGATCAAGCAAAGGTACAAGAATGAATTAAATACTCTATTAATTTCATAAAGAAGAACACAAATTTATATTTTATAATTAACTACATGATACAATTAAAATTGAGATATTTTATTCAAAACTAAGATTTTTCGATACAAAATTAACATTTTTGTTTAAAATTGAGATTTTGCCCAAATTTTATAAATTTTTTGGTTCAGCCACCGGTATGTATGTATGTGATATCATAATTTTGATGTCAAAATATAATTTCACAATGTAATATTAATTAGATGATACAACCAAATGTAAATATTCAATGTAATATTGCCTCCATTTTTTTATAGGCAATCAACACTCCATCTGATTTTATATATAAGTAGAAGTTAACTTTTTAAATACATCATTTTTTCATTAAATACATGGTAAAAAATGGAGGCAATCTTGATTTCATTGAAACTACCGTTCATTTTATGATAAGAAGTGTATTGAAAATAAGTATTTTTAAAACTTTAGATGATAGTTGTAAGAATTAAAAAATTACATATGTTGGGTCTAGAACTGTCAAATGAACTATTCGATATGGATCGGTCCACATACATACAAGTTTGAATTTACTCTTTTCGGATCTATATATAAGTAAAATTTAATTTTTTAGACATTAAAAATGTAATACATATAATTAATAATCTAGACTATATATATTACTTTCTTAATAAATTTAAAAAGTTAAATTTTATTTATATATAGAATCACTTTTAATATTTTGTGTGTGTTTGACAACTCTTTAGAAGAAAACAATACTGAAAAACTTTTTAGTGGCAATCAATTATTAAGGTAGGTGAGGAATGCCCTTTTACAGTTGAGGAGTGTTATTTGAACACCCTAAAAAGTTGTTCTATATAAACAATCAATTTTTTATTTCTTTGCACGCAAATTGAAGCAGGCCAAAAATAATAAAAAATAGTAAAAAAGTGGTGGGTTTCATGTTTTTTGGTTATCCGACAATTATTTGGTTGTCAAAATAACATTACTGTCAAGACTTTGCCAAAAAGATATATTGTTTTTACCTGAGCAATGATAGTGATGTCCATGGAATCCCCAAAGGGTAAGACACTGCTATTCACAAAACATAGTTGAAAGCTTTGAATCTCAGCCATCATTTTAACCAAAACTCCCTTATGCTTCTGGCAATGAATCCTTATAAGCATCTCTTTCCCTGACACTCTTGCTTCCACTTGTAAGACTGGTTCTTTGGCATCAACAGCACCTTCAAAACTCTCATCACATGATGAATTATCATCATTTATGCATATGTCTTGTTTGTTCATAACAACCACCGACTCTGTTTCTTGTTTCTTGTTCTGTTTTTCCAAAACTTCCAAACGCTGTTTAAGCTCTTTCATGTATATGATAGAGTCAGTTAATACAGAAGCTTTGTCCATCTACAAGATTTTTTGACAAAATTGATAAGTAAGTAATGTGATAATACATAATTGCCATGAGGATGACTTGAATTGTAGGGACGTCGCATTTTATATTCAGAGTCGGAATTCGAACCCCAAAAACTCTACACATAATAATAAATAAAAGGATAAGTAAATATTAATTATTGTACCTTCTTTAGATTAGGAACAAGAGCTGCAAGAGCAATGAAACTTTGGCTGAGTTTTTCTCTTCGTTTTCTTTCAGCCATGATATGATCATGACCATGAGCTCTAGACCTTTTGTTTTGTGAGGTTTTTGTTTCAAAGTTTTGATTTTTTGATGACCCATTTGGAATTTGAGTTGAAACATTCATGTTTCCCAATTGGGGTGGAAACACTGACACAGTTTCATTCTGTTTTGAGTTTAAGGCAGGGGTGAATCCATGAAATTGGGGGGTGTTGATAGCAGGTGAATTTGGTGAGTTTTCAAAGGACAGAATTTGAGACTGAAAAGATGAGTTAGATGAAGATGGAGAAAGTTTTGGTGAAAAGATTTCAGTGATGTTTTCAGTTTGATTAATTGTTTTGAGTTGCTTGGTTGGTCTCTCAATTTCAAAATCAAAGTCAAAAGAGTCAAAATTTGTTTCATCAGTGAATGAGTCACTGAGAGTTGACTCTGAAGTCAAACATGGTTGTTTGGTTTGTTCTTGAAAAACAGTAGCTATGTCATGTGAAAGAAACTCTTCTTTCTCATTAGCATCAAGGAAATTCAGGTTACATTCCTCGGGAAATAAATTGCACTCATCCATTTCCTGCAAAAAAAAATAAATAAATCAAGTGTTAAAGAATTTATTTATGAATTTGGAAGACAAGAAGTGTGAATTTGTGTTTAATGAATTTTCTTACGAAATCAGATAACCAGCTAGTGGTTTGTGAGACGTTGTTGATTGGTGTGTTGTTGATTTCCTCTATTGACATTATGATTGCTTTCTCCTTGAAAGAAGGAAGATTGAGTGAGATTTGATACTATTTGAGATCCCAATTGTTGGCTGTTAATTTTATACTCCCTCTAGTTCTTAATATAAGGAAAATGTTTACTTTTTAGATATATTAAAAAATTAATGTATCTAATCAATAAAATAGTTTAGATATATTAATCATTTAATGTATCTAAAAATTGATCTTTTTTTTATATTAAGGAATGGAGGGAGTAGGACACGAGTTGTTTAGCATTTGGATTCCTTTTTTTTATAAAAGAAAAGCATGTGAGGTCAAAAAAGGTATACACTGCTATATTATTTTTGGGTTAAAAGGTTGTTATCCCCTGCTAAGTGGACGTGTTTTGCGTTATTCCCCTGCTAATTTTTTTTTGAAGATTGCCTCCTTGCAAATTAATTTTTTTTTGTTTCCCCCCTTGTCCATTTTTGGGAGCAAGGAATTTGCACTTTTTAAATCGATTGAACAAAATAACCAATTTAAAAAATATCACTTTTTAAATCGGTTGAACAAAATTTAGCAGGGGGTAACGCAAAACACGCTCACTTAGCAGGGGGTAACTACCTATTAACCCATTATTTTTTTTCTTCATAAAAATAGTAATATAATTCATCAAAAATTATTTACTATACATTGCTATATTATTAATTTTGCAAGGAGGAAATCCTACGAATTTTTTTTTGTAGGGATAATCCAAAACACGTCTTTTTTGCAGAGAGATATAGACCTATTTACCCTTAACATAATAATGATTTTCGAAAGTCCCCATATCATGTTTTGACCTCAAACTCAATAATGAGTTATGATTTGATTATTTATTCCATTTTTTTACATGTGATATATAATACATTGATATAGTATTATTCTGTCTTTAGGTTATTTACATTTGCATTTTTTAGTCTTCATTGAACCACGAGACAAATTTTTGTTCATAGTATACACTATCAGAATTTCAACCCTTTATATTTTTTCAACATAAAAAATATTATCTTTACATCTCTTCATAACAATTTTGTATTATCGTATAGTATTATATTTTGTCTTTTTATGTACTATTATATATAATACTTACTATGTTACAAATCAAACATCCATTTCATGTGAACTCAAGTTCTCAACTTTTTTAATTCTAAAAAATTTTAGCGACAAAACTAACATGAAATGCCGAAAATTGGAAATTGGCAAGTTCAAATCCGCACCCTACTTATTAAACATTTATTCTGGTTTTTAACATTATAAGACTATATTATTCTGAGCCGCTCCTCCTAATTCTCTTAACCTAGTTTGTCTTCTTCTATCTTCGTCCATTAATGGAAGATTTAGGGTCAATTTTGGATTCAAAATCACCCCTTTAAATTGTTTTTTATTTTTTCTAATTTAAATAAGTGATTTTTACATATATATATATATATATATATATATATATATATATATATATATATTTTTTTTTTTTTTGTGATTTCGTCATTTTATAATGTGACGTTGTGTTGTTCGTCGTCCTGGTACGGCGTTTTCATTTTCTCGTCTTGTGCAGTGTTTGTTCGATTCAAATTGTCAGATTCAATCTGGTATAGATTCAATCAATGATTTTGGCGTCATCAACGGTGCAAATCTGAAAACATGGGTATTTCAGACACTTTTATTTCATCTTATTTGTAAGAATTTTGCCGTTATATATTATTAATTTGGATGCTGTGAGTTTGCTTCCTGATTCATTCTTTATAGTTTTTAACGATTTTAAATTTATATTGTACAATGTATTCTAAAATTTTGAATGATGAATATATTAATTTATGTTCCCCCTATTTTCTTTGTACTTTTTTATATTAATTTACTTGAGTGTATAGGTTTCATGACCTCCAAATTTTCTCAGTTATTTTTTTAAAAAATATATATTCTTTCTACACCAAACACCAATCCTCTATTTTTTTTAATAAATAAAAGTGAATGATAGAGTGACCGGGGGACATCAAATCAAACAAATCAGGTAGAATATCTCTAATCAATCTAACAATACAAATACTCATCACAAGCGCAATCCAGCGAACCCGCGTATGGGCGCGGAACCAAATTAAAAAAAGATGAAGAATGAGAGCATTAACCAAAAATAACAAGGGTTCAAAACTTAGTGAATTAATCAACCGCCAACACGGAACCCGTCTCACGTGCCAACAACCCCCTAAACAGCACCAGGCATGAAAGCTCTTTAGAGAAGAACTATGGAGGAAAACATGTCCCATGGAGACCTGCATATCTCAACAGATCTTGAATAATCAGAGAAACAAATAGCACAGGAGCTCCAACACAAACCGGGACCTAGAAATACAGCCCTTTCGGGTTAATTTAGAACCAAACCCCTTCGGGTTTAATTACAAACCAAATGCAACTACCCAATCTCTGAATATAACAAAAACAAAGTAACAAACGATACGGAAAAACAATACAACCACATGGAGCCACCATAGAAATCCACCGACCACCACCACAAGGGGGCAGTTACAGTGGTGGCCGAAACAAAACGAAAATGCAACAAAAACAAGACAGATTTAGAACAACGACTTGAACGAAAACCAACCCCGAACAAGTGTAAACAACCAAATTTGAAGCCGCGGAAAAGAGAAAAAACAGAGGAACATAGTATACAACCGATGACAGGAATTTCTACAGTATTATTAGTATAAATTTAGTAGTTTTTTTTTTAATTGTGTATAGATTTAGTAGTTAGTAGAAGACCATGATGGCCAAAAACAAGCCAAAACCTGAACATACGAAGCTACGACCAAAAGAAAACAAGAATACAAGAAAATGCCAAAGAAAATAACAAAAAGTGGATAAAACGCGCTTCCATCGTGGCCACGATGACTCCTATCGTGCCACAATGAGAATACTTGGTACCCAAGGAACTCAACGCAATCAGTTTTATTTTTGAAAGATATCCACTACATCGTGGCCACGATGACGACGTAAAGCCCAAGTTGAAAACTATAAATAGAGCATCTCTTCCTCATTATTATTCATTAAAAAATTGAGAGCACTCTTTAGTACTCTAAAAGTGTTCAAGAGGAGTAAGGAGGGCAAAAAAGCTCTCTATGGGAATAATTTTCCCCCTTCAACATAAAATGTAACTTTCTCAGCAAGGCATCTTCGTCATTCGCAGGCATGATTTTTATTCTTGTAATTTAAATTATGTAGATCATTATAAGTTTAGGTGGAGAATCAAAAGAAAACTATTTATAATCTCTATTTTCTATTTATTTATGCATTATAAACGTAATTCGGAATCTTAACCTGATAAACGGGAACACTTTTAGGATAGTATTTTAGCTAATGCTACTGCGGAACGATAAATAAATAATGCTAAGGATTAAAGACAGTAACATCCGACACTTCCGTCGACATAGATGAGTAGAGACAGGATCTGACACTAGTAGTGACATAGCTATATTTATTTGAAATATAATAAAATTTATAATTATTTTATATTTAAAGGGTTCCTATATAGTGTCACGGATGAAGACGAGAGAAAGAATCTCATAATAATGTAGAAAGAAAAGCGAATGAATACTTTTCATCTCGCTCTACCCTGTAACATTTTTAAACATATATCATGCACAAATTATCTCCAATTTATCATACAATTTTAAATTAAATTTATCAAATAGTATTTTAAAATAAACATTTCAATAATATAAAAAAAAAAAAATCTCGTAAATTACACTACTAACATACTAATTTATTTTAAAATGAGATAATCTAATGACGCATTTATCGAAAAATTGTACCACATGAGATGACAAATTCAACTCCTAATCTCTATTTATCATCAAAATCCATTAAATTAAGCCGTGTGAAGATGAACATATTCCTACCAAATCCCTCAATAATAATAAACATATACATCATCTTCTGAATAACGTACACTGTGCGCTGGAGCATTATCACATGTTAGAAAAGCATCGCATTCATCTGGGGATCTGTGTTTGTAACATTTGTCTATTACTATCACTGGTAACTCAACAGCTACCACTTGTGTGCCCATGTTCATGTTACTATGTACCTGTTTGGTACTGCGTTTTTTTATCTCAAACGCACGTCTTGGTACTGAAACGCGATTTGAACAAATTCATGTATGTTTTGGGTAGCTGCAGAATCGAATCTCAAAAACGCAGATCTGATCCCAAACGCGAGTAACTTTGATAATTAAAACCCATTTTGATAATTGTATATCCAAAATCAACAAAAATAAGATTAAAACTTGATATAAATAAGTCTATTTTCTAGTATATTTATTTACTGACATTTTCTAAACACTTTGTTGAATACTATTTTGTTATTAATATTAATTTTTTTATTAAATTTAAATAATTATCTATAATGAAATACTAATCAATACCCATTTTGATAATTGCACATCTAAAAGCAATTTTGATTCAAATCATCCAAACAACAAGAGTTGATGAGAATCACTTTTACATAAATCTATCCAAACATAAATCAATTTAACTAAACTCACTTTTAACCAAAATCAATTCTATCAAACTCAATTATACTAAACTCAATTCTAATTAACGCCAAACCAAACACACGCTATAATGACATAAATTTCAACGTTGCCATGCGTAGGTTCCTCACAAGTTCCCTTGTGCTCAACTTGTACCCTTCACCAACCTATAAAACAATATTTAACATAGGAAAATGTTAGAAATTTACTATAGAAATATATTTTAATTAATTTGGTACATGTGCAATTAACATTTTTAACATTAATTTTTATTATTATTTAATCATAAGTTTTCTTGTTTAAATAAAGTACTTATCATGCTAACATGACTATTAACATATTTAGCATGATATCAAATATATTTTTGTAAATAATATTTCTATCATTAAAATGTTTGGTAACACAGTGAGGGAAAGTGAACGCAAGGAGAACATGAAGCTACTAGTTGTAGTTGTAGCTTTTATTTAGACTTAGTTTTTTATCTATAAAAATGGTTTTTTTTTATTTTTTATTTTTTTTAACATAGATGAAACAACAAAACCATTATAAATTTACATATACTAGTGAGCCGCGGTTTGCATTCCAATTATCTGCTAACAATTTTAGCATTATTTTGTCAATTAAGCAAGAACTTGTGAAAAAATATGTTATTTTCAAATACATGCTCTCTAATGATATATATTATATTATGTGCTCATTATTAATTTATTATAGATCTTATTAAAAAAATAAAAAAAAATAAAAAGTGTAGAAGATAGAGGAGTTTAAGCTCACAGGACAAAAATATTCTACGTAAAAATACACTTTAAAACGTGTAAAAGATATTTGATATATTTCTATGTACTTTCCACCTTTCAAAGTCCTCTCATCCTCTTCAAACTCCCTAACAAAGTTTAACAGTTGCAATAATCAAGGTAGGTAGTAGTAATCCTTTACCTGAGCAATTATAGTAATGTCGAGGGTAGAATTTCCAAAGGGTAAGACACTGCTATTCACAACAAATAATTGAAAGCTTTGAATTTCAGCCAAGATTTTAACAAGAACTCCCTTGTGCTTCTGGCAATGAATCCGAATCAGCATCTCTTTCCCTGACACTCTTGCTTCTACTTGTAAGACTGATTCTTTGGCATCAACAGCACCTTCAATAGTCTCATCACATGAAGAATTATCATCATTTATGCATAGGTCTTGTTTGTTCATTAAAACCACCGACTCTGCTTCTTGTTTCTTGTTTCCTTCTTCCAAAACTTCCAAACGCTGTTTAAGCTCTTTCATATATTTGATAGAGTCAGTTAATACAGAAGCTTTGTCCATCTACAAGATATTTACACAAAATTGATTAGTAAGTAATGTGATGTGACACATATTCCCCGTGATCATAACTCAGTTGGTAGAAACATCGCATTTTGTATGCACTAGTCGGAGTTTGAATCTCGGACACTCTTCAGATGATAATAACTAACAGGATAATTAAATATTGATGATTGTACCTTCTTTAGATTAGGAACAAGAGCTGCAAGAGCAATGAAACTTTGGCTGAGTTTCTCTCTTCGTTTTCTCTCGGCCAGGATGTGATCATGACCATGATTTCTAGACCTTTTGTTTTGTGAGGTTTTTGATTCCAAGTTTTCATTTTTTAATGACCCTTTTGGAATTTGAGTTGTGACATGTATGTTCCCCAATTGGGGTGGAGACGATGACTCTGTTTCGTTCTGTTTTGAGTTCAAGGTAGGGTCAAAGCCATCAATATGGGGGGTGTTGATAGTAGAAGGTGAGTTTGAAGGATTGTCAAAAGACAGAATAAGAGGCTGAAATGATGAGTTGGATGATGATGGAGAAAGTTTTGGTGACAAGGTTTCAGTGATTTTGTTACTGTCATTAGATGTTTTCAGTTGCTTGATTGGTCTCTCAATTTCAAAATCAAAATTAAAAGAGTCAAAATTGGTTTCATCAGCATCTAGGAAATTAAGGTTGCATTCCTCAGGAAATAAATTGTATTCATCCATATCCTGCAAAAAAAAAAAAAAATTCCAATATTAAAGAATTTATTTATAATCAACTACTAGTATAAATTGTCTTTAATTTTTTCTTACCAAATCAGATAACCATTTGATGGTTTCTGATGTGTTCATTGGTGTGTTGTTGATTTCTTCCATTGTGAAAGGGTAGCTTAAATGCAATTTATAGTAACAATTGTGAAGTGTATTCAACTGTTTCTCTTTTGGAACAAAGGAATTAAGAGGGACATTTCTATGTTTTAGTATGGGTGAATTGAAGTTCTCATTGTTGGATCTTTTATAAGGCTCTAGTTCTCTAGTGTTCTATTGATTACTAATAATTTTCAAACACGTACCTTTTTTTTTCCCTTCTATACACGTGATAATTGATTGATTAAACAAATAAAAAATACGGCTAACTCAATATATAGATACTTTAACTCACAGTAAAAAAATATTGTAGTTAATTCAATTACAAATTCCATAATTAATCACAATTTTATAATTTTGAATGTGATTTAAATTAATTAATCACAAATTTATACAGTAATTCATATTTTTTTTTTTATCTTCTATTCAAACCTTAACTATCTGGTTGAAAGGGGGATAGAGAGAGAATGTTTCTAGAGAGAGAGAGAGTGTGGAGATCACGTAACCATTGTTTCAACCCTAATTGCCCTACCGGAGCCTAGCCGCCGCTGTTAACCCTTATTCCGTTCACCATGAATACTTTCAACATCCCTTGGAAGTGTTTAGACTCATCCACTGAATTTCAAACCAAAACCATCGTTCCAATACCTACCACTACTGAAAAACCACAGCCTCAAAATACTTTTGCCCAAGCCCTAACAAACATATGTGATATTCCTTTATCACAGATCCAACAGCTTGTTCTCAAGGGAGATCGTCTTGCCATTGAGATTCCTGAAAAGTTATATGAAGTTGGTTTGGAGGCCTGCAAGCATAACCTTCATGGTCGAATCATTTGGCCAAAAGGTGCAACACCACTCTCAGTAGTTGCCTTGAAAGCGAAGCTAGCATCGATTTAGAGGGATCTATCTACATGGGGAGTTATCTCGCTGGGAAAAGGTTTTTTTGAATTCACTTTCTCATCATCGGAGGATGTAAGGAGAGTTCGATCAGTTCAATCGTGGAATTTGAATCCAGGATTATTGAAGCTTTTTGCCTGGACAAAAGACTTTAACCCTAGAATGCAGCATCATACATCAGTACAGGCGTGGGTTAGAATTTTTGGCCTTTCTCAAGAGTATTGGCACAAGAATATTTTGTTCACTATAGCGGGAAGTATTGGTACGCCAATTTGCACTGACGCAGCGACAGCTAAGCCCATGCATGAACGTACGTTCGGCCAATTTGCTAGGGTCTTGGTAGACATTGATCTTCTACAACCTCTGAGGTACAAACTTCTGGTGGAAAGAAAAGGTTTTGCATTTTTTGTTGATTTGGAATACGAACACATTCCTGAATTTTGCAGTGAATGTAAGGTGATTGATCACAGTCTTGACAATTGCAAGAGATGGAATAGAAATGAAGAAGTGAAAGTTGATAAGGAGAATAACATGAAAAAGAAAAAAGATATTATGGGAGAACTAAAACAAAAATATGTAGCTGTGAACTCAAAGGTTTCTCAGCAGCCATTGGAGAGTAATGGAGTTGTGAAAGAGATTATCAATGTGGAGGATAATAGCAGCAAATCCAATCCAGTTGAAGATGGGGGATCAAATAGTAAGGCACAAAATAATTCACATGGAGCATCTGCTGCAGCCTTGTTGGAGACAGTGTTAGTTCCTTTGAGTACAAGCTCTATAGCTAGGGCACAACAAATTCTTGAAAATGCAGAAGAATCTGATGATGATACAAGTTCACAGGACACTTTCGTGAATGCAACACAAGTGATTGAGAAAATTAACCCGAATGTGAGGCAAGATGACTGTCATAATATGATCATTCACACAGAGAAGAATCATCAGGTCACAGCAGACACTAATGAGCAGGCTCTCCCTAGCAGAGTGGTGCATGACATGAATTTCCTTAAGGAATCATGGGCAAATTTGGCTGAAGCTGAGGAGAATGCAGGCCAACAGTTAAATGGCATTGAAGAGTTAAGTGAACAGTCTGAAGATGGATTCCAAGTGCAACTATCAAAAGGACAGAAGAGGACTCAAAGGAAAATACAGCAAGCTAGTAGGGATTCTTATGCAACCAGGTCAAAGGTTTCTCCTAAACCTTCCAAATGAAGTGTCTCTTTTGGAATGTAAGGGGTCTGGTTAATTCCCTTACAAGATTAGCCCAAAAGAAGATTATAGTTCAATACCAACCAGATTTTCTTTTCATTGCTGAACCAATGATGGATTTTGATAAATTTCCTAGGCATTGGTTTTCTAATCTTAACCTTAAATTATTTGCCTCTAACTCTAGACCAAATCTTCCCCCTAACCTGTGGTGTATCTGTAAAACTACCCTCAACCCCACCATTCTAGCATCTGATACACTGTTGGAACAAAGTTGGTTTTGACATAACCCAAGTAGTTTTGATGATAACAATAGTATTAATATACAATAGGGAATACTGATAATTTACTCTAGTGTGCAGATATACAAGTTAAAATTTATTATACACTAGAAGATTCAAGTTCTGGTTGCTACGTTCTAGTATCCCCAGAAATTGGGAAAATGCAAGTTCTGAAGCCAACACAGAAGTTCAAAACATCAGAAGTTGCAAGTCAAAGTCAACCAGAAGATGAAGTCATCAGAAGATCATTGATTATCTACAAATTCTGATGATGATGAAACAGCAGAAGACGTCAAAGAACATTCCATTACCTTAACGACTATCATCTATATGGAAAAGGATCTGAAGAGGCAGAAGAACTTAACTCAGACCGTTATTCTCTTGACAATGATGTTTGTACTATTGTACTAACTTTGTTTTCCTGATTTGGGCGAATATTCGAAATCAAGGATCAGAAGTTGATCTTTACTTGATTTGAATAAGCACATTTCAAACGAAAACAATAGTACAGTACTACCTAGCTGCTTTCATCAGTATCCGCTCAAATTCAAGACGCTCCAACAACGCCTATAAAAGGAGGAAGAATTTGAAGACGTGATACAACACAACTACGAACAAAAGAGCTGTTATTCTGCTAAATTTCAAAGAGCTATTTTAACTAAGATACAACTTGAGTTGATTTTTCAAATTCAAGACATTAGTTTTCAACTTCTGGCCTATCAGTAGTTGAACCTTAGTTTTCTTTAAGAATTCTAAGAACAGTCTTGTTATATTAAGTTGTATTTCTTTGTTCTCTGAACTCTGATAATTGTTTATCAGTCGTTCAAAACATTGTATTTGTTTTGTGTTAGAAGTCTCTTGCTTGTGAGCTTGAGCATTGGAAGTCTCTTGTAAGGAGTCACTTGAGCATTGGAAGTCTCTTGCTGTGAGCTTGAGCAATTGTAATCTTGGTGATTATAGTGAAATCCCTTGGAAGTGCAAGGGGACTGGACTACTCTCGGTTTGTGAGAGGAACCAGTATAAAATCTCTTGTGTCATCTCTTCTCTCTTCTCTCTGTTTTATTTCTCTCATACTCTGTTTTCTGTATCTTCACCAGAAGTTGTTTGTGTTTGAGTTTTGGCCTGCTGCGAAATCTGATAAGTTGAAAAACTTAGAAGAAGTTTTTTAAATTAACCAAAACACAATTCAACCCCCCCTTCTTGTGTTTTTCACACCTTCAATTGGCATCTAGAGCCCGGTTCTGTTATATCACTTTGCAGTGAAACAGTTATTTGTTGTGACAAAACACTATGGATGAACCTGGTAACAACAGCAAGAAAACTGAGATTCATTACAACTATGAGGCTGAGGAGAAAAACAACAGCAAAGCTCATAAATTCAATGGTGATGGTTCTACCTTCTCCTGGTGGAAAGATAGAATCTACAGTCATCTAGTTGGTATTGATGATGACCTTTGGGACTTGGTTGAAAGAGGAACTACGTTTCAAGGTTTGGATGAAAGAGGAAGATTAGATTATGATGCAAGGCAAGCTTTCACTGACAAGGATAAGAAAGCGTACAAGAAGCACCACAAAGTCAAGGATATCTTGATAAGCTGCATATCTCATGAAGAGTACCTTAAGATCACAGATAAATCTACTGCTAAGAGTATCTATGATTCTTTATGCTCATCTTATGATGGAAACAAACAGGTACAGGAGGCAAAAGCAACACTTTTGATTCAACAGTATGAACTTTTTAGAATGAAGGATGATGAGAACATTGAATATATGTTTTCTAGATTCAAAGTTCTGGTCGCAGGCCTTCAAGTTCTGAAGAAAAGTTATACTACTTCAGATCATGTGAAGAAGATTCTTAGAAGCTTACCTGCTAAGTGGAGACCTAAGGTCACTGTTATTCAGGAAGCAAAGGATTTGGACACCCTAAGTCTAGAGGGTTTGATTAGTTCACTCATGAGTCATGAGATTGAGCTATCCTCTGATGAACCTCAGAAGAGAATGAAGTCTTTGGCTCTGCCAGCTACTTCTGGACCTTCTAAGGCTCTCAAGGCTAAGGTTGTTGAATCTGAAACAGAAGAATCTTCTGCAGATGATCATGAAGATGGATCAGATGATGATGTATTTGCACTTCTAACCAAGAGGTTCTGGATCCAAAGGTTCTGGTTACAGAAGTTCTGGAAATAAAGATAAGAAGGATGATTCTAAGAATTGCTTTAACTGCAACAAGCCTGGACACTTCATTGCTGATTGGCCTGACTTGAGCACCAAGGGAAAAGGAAGAAAGAGCACTTTCAAGAACAAGGCTAAGAAGAGTCTTCTAGCTACATGGGAAGATCTTGACAAGCTGTCTGATGATGAAGCTGAAGATGCAGAAGCTAATTTGGCACTTATGGTCACAGCAGAATCAGATGTTGAAAGTGATGTTGAGTCAGATTCAGAAGATATTGAACAGGTTATTTCTAAACTCTCTGACACTCAACTCTCTAAGGCTTTGAAAGATACTGTGATGAAATACATGGAAAAATCAAATGAGCTAGAGCTTTTCAAGCAAAAGTTTAACATGCTCAATGATAAAGTCAATCATATTCAAGAAGACTATAAGAAGTCCTTAAAGACTATTCAAGTTCTTGAAAATGGTTGCAGAACATGTAACAAACCCTATGATAGAGGTGGTAGAAATCACACTGAAAGGAGGCTTGATAGAGTCATTTGCAATCAAGCCTGGCTAGACTTTTGTTGTAGTTCCTCTGTTACATCCCTTACTAAGCTCAGATCTGACCATTTCCCTTTGCTTTTTGACTTCCATCATACTCAACCTTCACATGGTTTACAATTCAAATTCATGAGGATGTGGTCCACACATCCTGACTGTCAATCCCTCATCTCAGATTGTTGGAAGATTCATGTGCTTGGATGCCCCATGTTTATCCATAGCCAGAAATTAAAGACTCTCAAAAGTAAGCTTAAGGCCTGGAACAAATAACATTTTGGTAATGTCCATGACTTGGTAAAATCTGCAGAACAAAACCTTCAAACCATTCAACATCAAATTCAAATTATTGGCCCTTCAGATGCTCTTTTACTTGAAGAAAGATTAGCCAGTGCAAATTATGAGGAAGCTTTGAACAAGCAAGATTTATTTTGGCAGGAGAAAGCTAAAATTAATTGGCATTTGGAAGGGGATAGGAATACCAAGTATTTTCACAGAGTAGCCAAAATCAAAACCTCTACCAAACCCTTAACCTCCCTGATGGTGGATGGAACAATGGTTACTAATCAAAACACAATCTCTGAGCATATAATACAGTATTATAAAAATTTATTTGGTACTAACATTGTTTTGCAGGATACTTTGCTGGTGGAGGAAGTTATCCCTAATCTTGTGACACCTGATATCAATCTTTTGTTGACTGCTTTGCCTTCACACTTGGAGATTAAATCAGCTGTTTTTGCTCTGAATAAGGACAGTGCTCCAGGGCCTGATGGATTTGGTGCTTTTCTCTTTCAACACTATTGGGAGATTATCAAGCTGGATGTTATTAATGCAGTTTTGGAGTTCTTCACTTCTGGATGGATTTTGCCAAGTTTCAATTCCAATATCATAGCCTTATTACCTAAGGCTCCAAATGCAGCCTCTATTGATCAATATAGGCCCATGGCCATGGCAAATTTTAAGTTCAAAATCATATCCAAAATCATTGCTGACAGGCTTGCTTCAATTCTTCCTACTCTTATCTCTGAGGAGTAATCTTCTGCACAACAGGGCTTATGGAGGTAATCTTATCCTACAAATTGATGTAACCAAGGCTTTTGATACATTAGAATGGTCTTTTCTTCTCAGAGTCCTGAAAGCTTATGGTTTCAATGATACTTTTTGTCATTGGATTCTAGTAATTCTCCAATCTGCTTTTCTCTCCATTTCCATTAATGGTAAATCTCAAGGTTATTTCAATTGTACTAGAGGAGTTATGCAAGGGGATCCTCTTTCACCTTTGCTGTTTTGCCTAGCTGAAGAAGTGTTGAGTAGAAGTATCTCGAATCTTGTCTCACAAGGTAAGCTTCAATTGATCAAGGGCACTAGGCAGGTCAATGTCCCATCCCACTCTTTCTATGCATATGATTTTTTGTAAAGGTACCTTGTCAGGCTTAAAGGCTCTTAAGACTCTCTTTGATAACTATGCCCTAGCTTCTGGCCAGGTTATCAACACTTCTAAATCCACTTTATATGCTGGCTCCATTACTCATAGAAGGTTGAATATTATGGTACAACTCTTACAATTCAAAGTTAGATCCCTTCCCTTCAACTATCTGGGGGTACCAATTTTCAAGGGCAAGCCTAGGGCTATCCGCCTTCAACCTATTGTTGATAGGATAAAGTTGAAGTTCTCAGCATGGAAGGCTTCACTTCTCTCTATTGCTGGAAGAGTCCAGTTAGTCAGATCAGTTATTCAGAGCATGCTCACTTATAGCATCTCCTTATATTCTTGGCCAATTTCTATTCTTAAAAACCTTGAGAAAAGCATTAGGAATTTTACTTGGAGTGGAGACATAGACAAAAGAAAGTTAGTTACAGTGGCATGGAACAAGTTTTGCGGACCATTTTCTCAAGGAGGGTTGAATCTCAGATCTTTAACCAAGCTTAATTCAGCTTGTAATCTTAGGCTTGTTTGGAATTGTTTCAACTCCTCTGCCGCATGGGCCAAGCTTCTTAGAGCTCGAGTTTGGAGGAGAAGGGGTATAATTCAGCATCACATTTTTTCTTCCCTTTGGAGCAGTATCAAGGAAGAAATATGAGTTATTTCTGACAATTCTATTTGGTTGTTAGGTGATGGCTCTAATATCAAATTTTGGACAGATAATTGGTGTGGCATTATTTTAGCTGATCATTGCAACATCCCTCAACAGGTTAGGGTTTCCTTGACTGCCAATGTCAGTGACTTCATTTTGAATGGTGTTTGGAGATTGCCTTCTGCCCTTATCCATATGTTTCCTGCTCTTCCAGCTCTGGTTAACAAAGTCTCCATTCCCTTAATGCCTTCTCCTGACAAGCTTCTTTGGAAACACACTGATTCAGGTGACTTGGAGATGAAGCAAGCCTATGAGTTTAAAAATCAAAAGTTTCAGGATCTGCAGTGGACTAAATTTATCTGGTCCCCTGACATTCCTCCTTCTAAAGCTCTTCTAGTTTGGATATTAATGTTAGGAAAAGTTCCTACTGATGAAAACTTGAGCTTGAGAGGTTGTGCTATCCCTTCTATGTGCAATCTATGCCAAACTAGTGTTGAATCTTCTCATCACCTCTTCTTTGAATGTTCTTATGCAATAAAATTATGGTCTTGGTTTACTGGCTATTTGAACATGACTTTACAATTCACATCATTGGAGGATATGTGGAAGCTATGTGAGTCAGGCTGGTCTTAGTTGGGTTGTAATAATTAATGCTCTAGTACTTGTAACATCGTGTCGGGTAGATTTATATTCCTTAATCGATGTATTGAGCATTTTGCTATTTATTTTCTATGACCTTGCTATCGATATATTTATGACTTGCTTGCTTGGATTTATCTTGAGACTGTTGATCCTTGTCAAGGGAATTTTATTAAGTTTGTATGATGACTTATGATATTATGTTATGATTATCTATATCCGCTGCTATGATTTGAATTATAATGATATAATATGCTATGTTTGGATTCGTATACATCTTGATGCGTATATGTGTTTAACTATTTTATTTATTAATTACGTATGCGGGTTAGGGTGTTACAATAGTGATATCAGAGCAAGGTCGGTCTATGTCGGATCAACTAGGATAGATTACCCATATGTAAGGCATGTGTAGGAAACACTGTTGATGCATTAGTTCTAATCTTGGTAGGATTCTTTGATGTGTTCAGGTGATGGCAGCTAATAGGGCAATTGCGGAGGCTTTGGCTATGATGGCTAACGCGATGAATCAAGATGCCGTTAATCGGAATGCGGAAAGGTTGGAAAGGGAAGCTAGGAGAGGTAATGAAGTTAAGCCAAGGCTTGAGCGATTCTTGAGGAATCAACCGACTACTTATGCGGGAGGATTTGATCCGGAAGGTGCTCAAAAATGGTTGGAAGATGTTGAGAGAATCTTCACGGCCATGGGATGCACGGAAGAGCAAAAGGTTATCTTGGGTACTTACATGCTAAAGGATGATGCGTCTTATTGGTGGAAGCACATTAGCACTAGACTTGGAGTTGGAGGTGTAGTGTTAACTTGGACCGTGTTTAAGAGGGAATTCCTAACTAGGTATTTTCCAATGGATATGAGGAACCGTAAAGTGATAGAATTTATGGAGCTTAAGCAAGGTAACATGTCTGTTGCGGAATATGCCGCCAAGTTTGAATCTCTTTGTAGGTTTGCACTGCACTACAATACTATTGAGGCCGAGCATGACAACTGTGTGAAATTTGAGAATGGTTTGAGGCCCGAAGTGAAGCATATGATTGGATTCTCGGAGTTTAGAGACTTTGCTACATTGGTATCTAAGAGTAGGATTTGTGACATTGATGGGAAGGCTAAGTCCGATCACTACAAGATGATGAATGACAAGAAAGGGAAGGATGTGACGCGTGGGAAACCATATGACAACAAAGGAAAGAAGAAATTTGGAGAGAGTAGTGGTAAGAAGCCGGTTGGAGGTTATGACAAAGAGAAGGTTACTTGTTTCAAGTGTAAGAAGTCTGGTCATAAGTCTTATGAATGCACCAAACCAACAAGTTGCTACAATTGTGGGGAATTGGGACATAAGAGTCCGGAATGCAAGAAGCCTAAGACGAGTGGAGGAAAGGTCTTTGCTTTGGATGGAGGTAACTCGGGAGCATCAGACAATTTTATCAGAGGTACGTGCTTCATTCATGATACTCCATTACGTGCCATGATAGATACTGGGGCTACCCATTCTTTTGTCTCTTTCGACTGCATGAAACGTCTTAATTTGGAAACTTTTGTTATGTCAAGATGTATGGTAATAGAAACGCCCGCTAGTGACTCAGTTACAACTAAGCTTGTTTGTGTTGATTGTCCGGTAACTATTTTTGGTAGGCATTTTGGTATGGATCTTGTATGTATTCCTTTAAGTAATATTGATGTGATCTTTGGTATGAATTGGCTAGAGTTTAATCGCGTTCATATCAATTGTTGTACTAAGACGGTAGTGTTCCCTAAACCGGATGAGGACTTGAAATTAGACCTCATGAGTATTGGTGAAGCGACTAGATCATTAAGAGAGCATGCCGAGATGTTTGTGATGTTTGCTTCTTTAAAGTTGGAGGGAGAGTTAGAAGTGAATCAATTGCCGGTTGTGTGTGAATTTCCTGAAGTGTTTCTGGAAGACATCTCTGATTTACCACCGTAAAGAGAGGTTGAGTTTAGTATTGAAGTAGCACCTGGTACTAACCCAATCTCTATGGTGCCTTATCGGATGTCGGCGTCGGAGTTAGAACAATTGAAGAAACAGTTAGAGGAACTCTTGGAAAAGAAGTTTATCAGACCAAGTGTATCGCCTTGGGGTGCACCTGTGCTTTTGGTGAAGAAGAAAGATGGGAGTATGAGATTGTGCATCGATTATCGTCGCTTGAATTAGGTTATGTCGCGCCGCGAAAAACGCCCGAGCGTCGGAACACTCGGTAATGACACAGAGTCGCCACCGAACTTTATTTATTCCCGAAGGAAAAGGAAAATATCGATAAAACCTAAAAAGAAAAGAAAAATGGTCGTCGCAACCAAATTTCGAGTTCGGGAGTCGATTATGCAAGGGGAAGGTACTAGCACCCCTCACATCCGTTGTACTCAACGGGAACCTTCTTGTTATTTTAGGGTTTTAAAAAATGTTTTAATTTGTTTGCATCTTTCTCTTGATAATTATTAAATATTTACAAGTGGAAAAAAAATTTAGTTTTTTATTATTGTGCTTGACGGTTGTTGGATTCCGCTCCTACGTATTCCCAAGTGCAATGAGAAATTCAAAGCTTACGTAGTTCTTTGGTAGAAAATATTTGTTTGTTGGTTGATTTTATTTATGAAAATTCTTTGTCGCACTTGGGCGAAAAAAGTTTGCTTGATTTAAGAAAAAGGTCGGACTCGCACTTGGGCGATGGTATCCGTTTGAGAAAAAATTAAACGCGCATGGGCGTGAAAAATGTTTTGTTTGGTGAGTTGAGATTCATTTTAATTTGTTGTTTTGAAAAATATATTTTTAGGTGTGGAAGACGGATAACCGATTGACAAAGCGGACGCTAAGCCTCGATTATCCGAGAGACGAACGGAAGTACATCCGCCGATCTCCTTTTCAATCCAAGATTTATTGAAGAAAAAAGTAGTATTGCATGAACTAAAAAAAAGGACTTAAATGAAATAAAATTGATATTTTTGCATTTTTTGAGAATATGTATATTTTTTGGTATTTTTGATTTTTTTGCATTTTTTATTTTAACGACATATGAACAAATAAATATTTACTAACATCACATATCTTAAAAATATACACACATATAAAAAATAATACATGAATAAAAATGATAATATACGACTACAAAAATAAATAAACGAATAAAATGCGAGAAAAATAAAAAAAATAAAAAAAAACGCGTATTGGGGGTGCAAATAGGAAAAGTAGGGGTGCAAATAATAAACTGGGCTGTTTTTGGTATATCTGAGTCTGTTTGTCAAAAAACGTTTGGGCTTTAATCAGGATCGTCTGATTTAATCAGACGTCCTGGATTTGATCACAGCAGGGAGTGATCTGGGTTGTCTGATTAAGATCAGAGAGCTGGAAAACGCAAGTGCATGGTGCACCTACAGAGGGCGCGCGCATGAGGTGACAAGCTGGGGGGCTCGCGGAGTAATTTTGGGGGGTGCGAGGAGAAGCAGAGGGTGAGGATATAAAATCCTCAACCCTAGTTTTTCAATTCATTTTTCCTTCCCATTTTTCTTTCAAAACGGCGCCGCCCCCTTTCTTTGTTTTCTGCTAGGGTTCTTATGAACCCAGATTCCGGTTGAGTTTTCCGGTGCCGGTGCGGTGGCCGACCAGGCCAGACGGCGGTGGCCGCCGCGCCGGAGTAAAAAAATTTGTCAAAATCAAAACTTTTTCTTTCAATCCCCCCTTTTAAACCCTCCTAAACACAATTCTAAGTCCCAAATTCACAAAAGCCTTACCAATTTGTATAGATCGGAGATTAAAGTTTTGAAGTTTTTTTTTTGTTTCAAGTTTCTTCTTCTCTCTTACTCGCCCTTCTTCATCTTCTATTTCTTTTTGTGTTTTCTGGAACGTGTGTGGGTGTTGTGTGTGTGTGTGTGTGATGGGTATGTGAGTGTGATTTTGTGTTTTGGGTGATGTTGGATGAGTGTGTCTGTGGTGATATTTTTTGGTTTGTGAAATTGGTTTTGTGATGATGTGGTGTTATGATTTTGGGGCTGTGATGTTGTGGAAAGGAATTTGTGTTTTTTTTTCTCCGCCCGTCTCAAAATTCTGAACTGTCGTTCTGATTTTATAGCCAGAAGTGGTTTTGTCATTCATTGGATTATGATTCTGGACAAAGTCTTTGTCTGGGTTTGGTTTAGCACTTGAGTGCTTTTTCCTGTGATCAGTAGAAAAAGGGAATAGAAGCATGGTGATTGCTTGATTCACCAGAAAAAGAACAGATTTTGGACAATCTCTAGTTGACTTGGCTTCACAGATTTTCTGTGATTTTCTGTACATGGACAAACAGACCAGACAAACAGAAAAGGACAAAACAAGAAAAATGCACAAAAATAATAATAATGATAATAATAATAAAAAAAATACGAAAAATAAATATATAAAAATAAAAAACGAAAATAATACAAATAATAAAAATCTGAAAATTAAAATAATAATAATAATAATAACAATGATTAAAAATAATAATAAAACATAAAAACTAAAAATACACTAAATGAGGTATTTTAAAATACCTCTCTACCGAAATTTCGATTGAAATCTAAACAAACGAGATATTTTAAAATATCTTTCGGTTGAAATTTTGATCGAAACTTTAACGAACAAAGTATTAAAAAAAATACCCTTTTTTATTGAGATCTTGCTTAGCAAATAGACGAATTGAACTGACGAGACAAAAAAAAAAAAAATTAAATTAAATAGACACGCAACGAGAAAAAAAAAACACAACGGGCAAAATTTGGGGTATGACAGCTGCCCCTATTTAAATATCTTTAATCAAAACGAACGAGTGATGTCATACTCGTGTTTTGATAGAAGGTAGTTAAATACCAAAAGATCCTAAATTTTGTCCGATTGGACAAAGAAAGTTGCAGACAAAAATATTGTTATCTTGCATGGTGTTTGAACTGAAAACATAAAAATTGTCGCAGGGATAAGGCCTGACGACTGTCACAAGGATAAGGCCTGGACACAGACAGAAAATTTAAATTGTCGTAGGGATAAGGCCTGCCGACTGTCACAGGGATAAGGCCTGGACACAGACAGAAAATTAAATTTGTCGTAGGGATAAGGCCTGACGACTGTCACAGGGATAAGGCCTGGACACAGACAGAAAAATTAAAATTGTCGTACGGATAAGGCCTGACGACTGCCACAGGGATAAGGCCTGGACATAGACAGAAAATAAAATTGTCGTAGGGATAAGGTCTGACGACTGCCACAGGGATAAGGCCTGGACATAGACAGAAAATAAAATTGTCGTAGGGATAAGGCCTGACGACTGTCACAGGGATAAGGCCTGGACAAAGACAGAAAATAAAATTGTCGTAGGGATAAGGCCTGACGACTGCCACAGCGATAAGTCCTGGACATAGACAGAAAATAAAATTGTCGTAGGGATAAGGCCTGACGACTGTCACAGGGATAAGGCCTGGACACAGACAGAAAATAAAATTGTCGTAGGGATAAGGCCTGACGACTGCCACAGGGATAAGGCCTGGACATAGACAGAAAATAAAATTGTCGTAGGGATAAGGCCTGACGACTGTCACAGGGATAAGGCCTGGACACAGACAGAAAATAAAATTGTCGTAGGGATAAGGCCTGACGACTGTCACAGGGATAAGTCCTGGACATAGACAGAAAATAAAATTGTCGTAGGGATAAGGCCTGACGACTGTCACAGGGATAAGGCCTGGACACAGACAGAAAATAAAATTGTCGTAGGGATAAGGCCTGACGACTGCCACAGGGATAAGGCCTGGACATAGACAGAAAATAAAATTGTCGTAGGGATAAGGCCTGACGACTGTCACAGGGATAAGGCCTGGACACAGACAGAAAATAAAATTGTCGTAGGGATAAGGCCTGACGACTGTCACAGGGATAAGTCCTGGACATAGACAGAAAATAAAATTGTCGTAGGGATAAGGCCTGACGACTGCCACAGGGATAAGTCCTGGACATAGACAGAAAATAAAATTGTCGTAGGGATAAGGCCTGACGACTGTCTAGAGATGGTTTTACCCGCTTTGGAGCTATGGGAGGTTGACACCCTTTTGCATGCCATGATGCATGTTATGCTTATGCTCTTTTTTATGCATGATTTGTTTTATTTTTATTTTTTTTATTTTTTATTTTAAAAATGCATATTGTGATTGGATGCGTATGTAACATGTAATGCATGAGATGACATGTTGATTGAAACTTTTTTCCTTTGTTTTTCAGTTGGCCAAGCAAGAGTTAGCCCATCGGGGATAGGACCCTCGTTATTTTCTTGATATTAGAACCCTTGATGATTTTCTGTCTAAATCTTTGAGGTGCTGGAGATGCCCCGACTATGCTATAGATTCTAGCAGTATGTTGTTGCTTTTATTGCAGCATGTGACTTTTGTATTGAGCGGACAATGATGCTTGATGATGAGTCCGGACTTTGATCGACAGATGCAAACCCGAAAGCCAAGGATGAACCTTAGTTACTTAAAAGTAAAAAATTGGTTTTCTTGAAGTCCCTTTTGCTTGAAAAATTCGACATTTTAATGCGATATTAAAAATAAATTAGCATTTTATGAACATGCAAAGACATAAGAGTAGAAGAAAATGAGCTCAATTGGATTTATTGATTATTGACCCGTGAATGGGTGATAGTACATGAGAATGTAATTCCTATAAGAGAAGATTACTTGTCAAAGATAAAATGGCAACAAGTGAATGGAAACATGACAGGTGCTATTTTCCCCACGACTCATGAATTTACAAAACTTTGCCTCCGAAGTTGAATGATTAGACTGATCCTCCTTTCTTGAGCTTTTTGTCACGGAGTCGACGCTTTACAGTCATTTGTTCCTCCCTTTCGGAGCCGACGCTTTTTCCTTCTTTTCTCTTTTTTTCTCTTTTTTTTTTTTTTTGAAAATCCCTAACTTTTGTATGGACCGCCCTTTCGGGTTTTCAGTCCACCGGGTTATACTTCCTTTTTTGATGCCCCTAATTTTTGCCTGGACCGCCCTTTCGGGTTTTCAGTCCACCGGGACGCTCTCTATTGCTTAAGTCGCCTTTTCAGGTTTTCGACTTAGCGAGCTTTTTTTTTTTTTTTTTTTTTTTTTTTTATGCATCCTTTTTTTTATGCATAATATTTTTTGACTGCGTCAGCGTTCACCGAAAGTGGGAGGTCTTCTCCGTCCATGGTGGTAAGGATTAATGCTCCACCTGAGAAAGCTTTCTTCACCACATAGGGTCCTTCGTAGTTAGGTGTCCACTTCCCTCGGGGGTCTTTGTGTATAGGCAATATTTTCCTTAACACTAAATCCCCTTCTCGGAACTCTCGAGGACGAACCTTCTTGTCGAAAGCCTTTTTGAGCCTCTTTTGATACAACTGGCCATGGCATAATGCTGTTAGGCGCTTTTCTTCAATGAGGTTTAATTGATCAAACCTTGTTTGTACCCATTCAGCTTCTTCTAACTTGGTTTCCATCAAGACTCTCAATGACGGGATTTCCACTTCAACCGGAAGTACTGCCTCCATGCCGTATACCAAGGAAAAAGGAGTTGCCCCAGTAGAAGTGCGGACAGTTGTTCTATAGCCGTGCAAGGCGAAAGGAAGCATCTCATGCCAATCCTTATAAGTCTTTACCATCTTTTGAATGATTTTCTTGATGTTTTTGTTGGCTGCTTCTACGGCACCGTTCATCTTTGGTCGGTATGGTGATGAATTGTGGTGTTCAATCTTGAAGTCTTCACACAATTCTTTCATCGTCTTATTGTTCAAATTTGACCCATTATCCGTGATAATCTTGTTGGGAATACCGTAACGGCAGATTATCTCTTTCTTGATGAAACGGGCCACCACTTGTTTGGTCACATTGGCGTAAGAGGCAGCTTCAACCCACTTGGTGAAATAATCGATAGCCACTAGGATAAATCGATGTCCGTTAGAGGCTTTTGGCTCGATCATTCCAATCATGTCTATTCCCCACATTGAGAATGGCCATGGGGCTGTCAGAACATTCAGAGGGGTTGGTGGCACATGCACTTTGTCAGCATAGATTTGGCATTTGTGGCATTTCTTGACATATTGAAAACAGTCAGCCTCCATTGTCAACCAGTAATAACCTGCCCTTAGAATCTTCTTTGCCATTGCATGCCCATTGGCATGGGTTCCAAAGGATCCTTCATGTATTTCAGTGATGAGAAGGTCCGCTTCTCGCTTGTCCACACACCGGAGCAAGACCATATCATGGTTTCTTTTATAGAGCACATCCCCATTCAAGAAGAATTGTGATGCCAATCTTCTTAAAGTTTTCTTGTCAATGGACGAGGCATTTTCAGGATACTCTTGCTTTGCGATGTATAACTTGATGTCATGGAACCAAGGCTTGTTGTCGTGTTCCTCTTTAATTACTGCACTCACAGTCGGCTCATCTTTTCGATTCACAATTATCAGTGGTGTTTCATTGTCGAATTTCACTTTGTACATTGATGATAGTGTAGCCAATGCGTCTGCAACTTGATTCTCTTCTCTTGGGAAATGATGAAAAGTAATCTCGTCAAAGTGCTTTATCAACTTCATGACATGGGCTCGATATGGGATCAACTTGGGATGTCGTGTTTCCCATTCTCCTTTCACTTGATAGATGACCAATGCCGAATCTCCGTACACTTCCAAGATTTTGATTCTCATGTCAATTGCTGCTTCAAGACCCATGATGCACGCTTCATATTCTGCCACATTATTCGTACAATCAAAGCACAACCTTGCAGTGAAAGGAGTGTATCCATTTCTTGGAGATATCAAAACAGCTCCAATCCCGTGCCCCATGGAATTTGAGGCTCCATCAAAGGCGAGTTTCCATCTTGCACCTGGTTCGGGTCCTTCGTCGTCCCCTATAGGTTCTTTGTAACTCAGGGCCATGATGTCTTCATCTGGGAAGTCAAACTGAATGGGTTGATATTCTTCCAATGGTTGGTGAGCAAGATGTTCAGACAACACACTTCCTTTGATTGCCTTTTGAGTGACATATTGGATGTCGTATTCGGATAACAACATTTGCCATCGTGCGATTTTCCCTGTGAGTGCAGGCTTCTCAAATATGTACTTAATGGGATCCATCTTTGATATCAGCATAGTAGTATGAGTTAACATGTACTGTCTTAGACGTCGAGCAGCCCATGCTAATGCACAACAAGTTTTCTCGAGTGCTGTGTATCTCGATTCACATTCGGTGAATTTCTTGCTTAGGAAGTAGATGGCATGCTCTTTTCTTCCTGTTTCATCATGCTGCCCCAACACGCAACCCATTGATCCTTCTAGCACAGTAAGATACATAAGGAGAGGCCTTCCTGGAACTGGAGGTGTCAAGATTGGTGGTTTTTGCAAATACTCCTTGATCTTGTCAAATGCTTTTTGGCAATCTTCATTCCATTCGTTGGCTTGATCTTTCCTTAGCAATTTGAAGATAGGCTCACAAGTGGCAGTGAGATGTGAGATGAAGCGAGCAATGTAATTCAACCTTCCCAAGAATCCACGTACCTCCTTCTCAGTCCTGGGTACTGGCATATTTTGTATGGCCTTGACCTTATCAGGATCTACCTCAATTCCTCTTTGGCTGACAATGAACCCTAATAACTTTCCTGATCTGACGCCGAAAGTGCACTTGTTAGGATTCAGGCGCAACTTGAATTTTCTCAGACGGATGAACAACTTTTGTAAATGGACCAAATGATCTTCTTCCCCGTGAGATTTGGCAATCATATCATCCACATAGACTTCTATCTCCTTATGGATCATATCATGAAAGAGAGTAACCATGGCTCTTTGGTATGTTGCCCCGGCATTTTTCAATCCGAAAGGCATTACCTTATAACAAAATGTGCCCCAAGGAGTAATGAAGGTGGTTTTCTCCATGTCTTCCGGAGCCATCTTGATTTGATTATATCCTGAGAAGCCATCCATGAAGGAGAATACTGAGAATTGAGCTGTATTGTCCACCAAGACATCAATGTGAGGTAATGGGAAATCATCTTTTGGGCTTGCCCTATTCAAGTCTCGATAATCCACACACATCCGAACCTTTCCATCTTTCTTTGGGACTGGAACGATGTTGGCCACCCATTCTGGGTACTTGGAAACTTCTAAGAACCCCGCGTCAAATTGCTTCTTGACTTCCTCTCTGATCTTAAGGGCCATGTCGGGTCTTGTTCTTCTCAACTTTTGCTTCACTGGTGGGCACTCGGGTCGAAGTGGTAGCCTATGCACGACTATGTCGGTGTCCAATCCCGGCATATCTTGATAAGACCAAGCAAACACATCCACGTACTCTTGCAACAGGTTGATCAAGCTTCTTTTCACATCATCTTGCAAAGAGGCCCCTATCTTGATCTCCTTTTTCTCCTCGTCGGACCCTAAGTTGATCACTTCCACAGGCTCTTGGTGCGCTTGAATTTCTTTCTCTTCTTGTTCTAAGAGACGAGCTAGCCCTTCGGGGAGCTCACAGTCGTCTTCATCGCCTTCTTCGGCTTGGTTGATTGGAAATTCAAAGTCGATAGGGATTTTAGCTGTGTCAGTTTCAACAAGTTTATTGGTGGATCTGCATGAGGATGATTTTTATTTTAGAATTATTGAAAGAGAAATGGAGGTGATTTAAAAACTGTAAAATAAATTTTGAAAAGTTGCCATTTTTAGAATAAACAGGAGCAGAAGAAAATAGACTTTGATGAACATAAAATGCATTTTCATTGATTGATAAGATTTAAAACATAGGGGTGCCCTACAAAAGATATCCATTTGCCTTGGGCAGAGCAAAGGATTTTTTTCAAGAAAAACAAAGCAAATTACTTAAAGATAATTTCAGGAATCTCCCAAGCCTTCCAGTTGCACAGGACATCATCCGGATCACATTGATACACCAAGTCAGGTACACCTTCTTCTTCATCTTCTAGATTTGCCACATGCCCCTCGTAGCTAAAGCCCGCACTACGAAATATCCCTTGGATGGTACCCATGCTTCTCGGAGCAAATCTCAGCATATCCCTTGTAGTAGGTTGGTACCCTAATCCAAAGCGGTCTTTCTTCTCTTGAACCTTTGGTACTTCGCCCCAACCTGGTGGAATTCCTTCTTCTAATGCCTCCTTCACAGCTCTCCATGAGGTTAAAGTTAAACCTTTTTTCTTCCTAGGCTCACGCTTAGACTTCATAGTGGTAACACTTGCCACTTCTAGTGCTTGAAAAGGGACTTCAATAGCTTCCTCGCCCGCCTCTATGTATTGGAAAGAGGAGAGATGACTCACCATCATATCTTCTTGTCTTGACACGACAATCATCTTATCACCGGTTATGAACTTAAGCTTTTGATGCAAGGTGGAAGTGACTGCCCCAGCAGCGTGAATCCATGGCCTTCCAAGTAGACAACTGTAAGCAGGGTTAATGTCCATGACTTGGAATGTAATAGTGAACATTTGCGGACCAATTAGAATCGGCAAATCAACTTCTCCCATGACTGCTCTCTTGGATCCATCGAACGCCTTCACAATTAGTGCACTTTGTCTCAAAAGCGCTCCTTCAATTGCAAGCTTATCCAGTGTTATCTTTGGCATGACATTCAAAGAGGATCCAGTATCTACCAACACTTTGGACAAGATGTTGTTTGAGCATTTGACTGATATGTGCAGTGCTTTGTTGTGGTCTTTCCCTTCAGAAGGAAGCTCATCTTCATTGAATCCCAAGTATCGGCTTGTAGTGATATTAGCAACCACCCCATCAAACTGATCAACCGTGATGTCTTTGGTCACATGGGCCTCGTTGAGGATTTTGAGCAATGCCTCCCTATGAGCCTCGGAGCTCAATAATAGTGACAAAATGGAGATTTTTGAGGGTGTTTGCCCCAACTGATCAATGATCTTGTAATCACTTTTTCGGATGATTCTCAAAAATTCCTCGGCCTCTTCTTGTGGTAATGTTTTCCTTGGTGGCTCAGTTCCTACTGCCACTCCTTCAACAGCTTTTCTTTTATCGGACCCTACAGGTGCATTTGCAGAGTCTTTGTTTGGTGAATTTGGAGAGTAAATCCTCCCACTCCTTGTCATTCCTCCTATTCCGGCAATGTTATCAATGATAGGTTCTATACCGGTGATAAGTTCCCTTCCAATAGACACAGTAGGTTGGTAATTCCATGGCACTTCTTTGGTACTCTTGAAAGAGAAAGGTGCAGGCACATGAAACACCATAGGGTCTATTTTTTGTGCAGGAATTTGGATTTCAACTCTTTGGTAAGGGATCTCAAAAGGTGCAAGACCTTGTGATTCCACAACAGCAATACTTGTTTCCTTCCTTGAGTACCCAATTTGAATCAAGCCTTGATCC
Organism: Trifolium fragiferum; assembly: GCA_954870985.1. Taxonomy (NCBI): domain Eukaryota; kingdom Viridiplantae; phylum Streptophyta; class Magnoliopsida; order Fabales; family Fabaceae; genus Trifolium; species Trifolium fragiferum. The sequence continues at coordinate 43,956,036 of OX940792.1, read as the reverse complement.
ATTAGCTTTTGGAGGGTCTCTTTTAAACCTCGACAATTATCAGGATTTGTCGAACAAGCTTTGCAACTGGAGTGTAATTCTTCAAACTGTTCAAAGCCAATCAATCTCTCCCTTATTACCGACAAAGGGGTTCCTATCTTGGATACTTCCTTTAAAATCTTCACATCTTCCATCCCCTCAATAACATTTACTGAGGAACTTGCATGACCTGGCAAAGGATTGGTCTTCACATTCGGACCCTCTTCCTTGAAGGATATCATCTTGCGATCAATCAAACCTTGTACCTTGAACTTGAAAGCTTTACAATTTTCGATGTTGTGCCCGGGCGACCCAGCGTGGTAATCACATCGAGCATTGCTATCGAAACTAGGTGGATATGGAGGCACCATTGGTGGGAGAGGTTTTTGCTCTACCATGCCCTTTTGAAGTAGGTATGGCAAAATTTGCCCATATGACATTGGTATGGGATCGAAACGCACCACTTTCCTTTCAAAGTTTCCTCGAGGCCTAGGTTGATTCCACTGTGGATATGGGTTTGGCTGAGGCTGACCTTGCGGAGGCATCATCAATGGTTGTTGAGGTGGGCGCATTGGATATGATGGCTGTTGATAATGCCCTTGAGCCGCAGCTGCCACATAAGGATAGTGATAATATGGCACTTGCATAGGAGGCCCTTTTGAGGGCCCAACTGAGACAGCGTTGGTCTCACCTTCTTTCTTTTTCGGGGGACCACCAAAGAATTTCTTAACCCCGACTTGAGCATTAGTAGCACCTTGAATCTTTCCACTTTTGATACCCTCCTCTATGCGCTCCCCTATGATGACAAGATCAGAAAAATTTGGGGAAACACTCCCAAGCATCTTTTCATAATACGGCCCTTGCAACGTACTCATGAAGGTAGTAGTCAGTTCTTTTTCTTTCAAAGGTGGTTGCACTCTAGCGGCTACCTCTCTCCATTTTTGCGCATATTCCTTGAATGATTCTCCACTCTTTTGTGTCATTGCTTGTAATTGCATACGGGTGGGAGCCTCCCCTATGTTATACTTGTATTGAGTCAGAAAGGCTTCCATCAGACCTTTCCAAGTTTGGATTTGTGCTCTCTCCAATTGCATATACCAATCTAGAGAGGCTCCACTCAGACTGTCTTGGAACACGTGCATCATCAGCTTTTCGTCGGTCACATGTGCAGACATTTTGGTACAGAACCGCTTTAGGTGAATTTTTGGGCATTGGAGGCCTTTGTATTTTTCAAAATCAGGTGTTTTGAATTTTGGTGGTATAACCACGTCGGGAACTAGGCACATATCTAAGGTATCTAGCCCAAGAGTACTGAAACCTTCAATGGCTTTCAACCTTTCCTCCAAAGCCTTGTACTTTTTCGTCGCCTCTTCATCATCATGATCGACTGCAGAAGTTGCTTGCTCGGGCGTAAAGACAAACGGCATAGTACCCTTTGCTGCATTGCATGGTGTTGCATTCTCATTTTGAGGATTTGAAGCTTCTTGTGGAGCGGAATTTCCATTCACAACCGGTATTGTATGTTGGAACAAAATTATGATTTTGTATCTCCTTAATTGATTTTGATGATAACAATGTATTTAAGGTTAAATTGGAGTACTAATAATTTAATTCAGTGTGCAGGATTAAAAGTTAAAATTTGCGTACTAAAGAACCTTAGAATTTCTGAAGGAATTACTTCTAAGCTCACCAGATCTGAAGCAAGTGAAACTCTGAAGTTATTATCTGAACCTTAGAATTTCTGAAGGAATTACTTCTGAGCTCACCAGATCTGAAGCAAGTAATTCTGAGCCTGTGAAACTCTGAAGTTATTATCTGAACCTTAGAATTTCTGAAGGAATTACTTCTGAGCTCACCAGATCTGAAACAAGTAATTCTGAGCCTATCAAAATCTGAAGAACATCTGAGCTCACCAGATCTGAAACAAGTAATTCTGAGCCTATCAAAATCTGAAGAACATCTGAGCTCACCAGATCTGAAACAAGTAATTCTGAGCCTATCAAAATCTGAAGAACATCTGAGCTCACCAGATCTGAAACAAGTAATTCTGAGCCTATCAAAATCTGAAGGCTCGTCAGATATAAGTGTTAAGCTACATTTGAGAGTACAATTTTATTGAAGACTGTGCCTGACTAAGTCCAAACGCAGAAACCAAGAATGAAAAGGTTTGACCATGGAAAGGTCCTTTTCAAGTCAGGCTTCAGAAACGATTATTTCCTTATTTGGCTTTCACCAAGGTTCAAATATCAAAAGCCAAAAGGAATCTCTCATTTTGTAGTAAACGTTAAGCTCCTAAGCTACTGCAAATCAGAACAGCTAATAAGCTCACTGATCTATACAAAGGAGCGTCTCAATTCTTCAAACGGCTATAATCTTCAACGTTCATTTTATCATCTATAAAAGGAAGAAGATTTGTGAAGAAATGTAATCAAGACTTAAGCTTCTGAACGTGCTGAAACTCTGTCAAATTCTGAAGCTATCAAACACTTAGAAACTTTGTGATAATTTTCTAAGTTAGTCTTGTAACTGCGTTGTATTTTGTAAACACCTCTGATTGTATATCAAGTGTTAATCTCTTATCTTTATTAACATTAAAACCAGTTTGAAGTCTCTTGCTTTGTGCTTGAGCATTGGAAGTCTCCTGCTTTGTGCTTGAGCATTGGAAGTCTCTTGCTTTGTGCTTGAGCATTGGAAGTCTCTTGCTTTGTGCTTGAGCATTGGAAGTCTCTTGCTTTGTGCTTGAGCAGTTAGAAGTCTCTTGCTTTGTGCTTGAGCAGTTTGAAGTCTCTTGCTTAGTGCTTGAGCATTTGTAATCTGAGTGATTATAGTGAAATCTCTTGTGAAGGACAAGAGGACTGGACTACTCCTGTTAGTGGGAGGAACCAGTATAAAAATTCTGAGCATCTCTCTCTAACCCTATCCTCATATATTGTGTGTGTTATACCTTATCCGCTGCAATTTGTTTTAACTTAGAAAAAGTCTCACACAATTCAACCCCCCCCCTTCTTGTGTGTTTTTCAACCTTCATTGTAAAGGTTATCCCCGGAGGTTGAGTAACACCACCGCCTTCCATGGGAGGAGTATAGGTAGGAGGAAGACCAAACATTGGGACAAAACCAGGTGGGTACCTTGGAGTAGTCTCCTCACTTATGACCGTTGGCTGAGGATTGTTCTCCCTGTTAGTTAAATTTTGGATAGCTTCCGTAAGTATAGCAACTTGTTCCTTGATGGCATCAACATCCTCTTTTTGTGCAAACTGACTTGTTGGCGCTGACTCCATGATTCTTCTTCGGTTAGCTCTTGTCCCGTGTGAATGCCGATAGGCAGACTCTTGGGCCAACTGTTTTTTGGGTTTCCTTGCAATGATGGAAATTCCTGAAGTTCGGAGGAAAATGAAATGAGTTTTTTTTTGAAAAAGATGAAATGCATGTTGTGTTTTTGATGTAATGCATGCATGTATGTTATGCAAAAAGAATTTTTATTTTGTTTGGAGGAAATTTCAAAGTTTTGCAATTTATTGTAAGCATCTAGAATTATGAGGACGAACAAAGTAGAACCAAACACTGATTTCATTTCATTCAAAAAAGAGAATACATCATTTCATTCATAATAGGGCCTATTACATAATTTCCCAAAATGAGGCCTAATACAACAAAGTTTGAAAAGAAACTAAGACAATCCTAGAGCTTTGCTTTGCGAGCCAAAGCCAAACATAACTTGAACTCTCTCAACATAACCCCACATGATTCAACAAAATCAAACACAAAGGTAGGAGTGTTGTTAGGGCTCATCACAGAATATGCCTTCTTGTGCATGCTAGGGATGCCTCGAACCACATTGTTCGCAAAACCCGCTAGGTTGGAGAACTCTTCTTTCCATTTTAAGACATCTTGGTATTGCTCTCTAATGATAGCTTGGTATCGATTTGAGCGTTCACTTAAATTCTGAAGTTGTCCTTCCATTTGCCTAACTTGGATTTCTCTGACTTCTAGCTCTTGCTTTTGCCGTTCTTCACGACCTTTGAGATTCCTCATATCTCCGAGCAGATTATTCCAATTAGTGGAGAGATTGTGGAGCTTTCTATCAGACTCTTCTCGGAGTTGGCATTCATTGGTCACACAGACTTGTGATTCTTGAAGTAATTTAGTGAGATCCAAGATTCGAGCCTCAAACCCTTCCTTCATCTCTTTTTTCTCTTTCAAGGTACGGTTCCATAAGTCCTTCCATTCCTTGATCTCTTTCCAAGCTTGGTCTAATCGGTGGTTACGTTCACGAATCCCATCCGTGACCCCTTCCAAGCATTCGTCCACTCGCTCCTTTTTGGCCCTTTCCTCTTCGACCAATGCCTCGCTCATTTCAAGTTGTCTTTTCTTCTCCTCATAGTTGAACTTGAACTTGTTACGTTCATATGAGGTTTGATGAAGCTTTTGTTGCAAACTCTCATTTTCTTTTTGAAGGTGCTCAATGGTGGCCTTAAGCTCATCAACTTCTTCGACAGAGGTAGGTATTGGCTCAAGTGGGCTAGGTTGAGATGGACGGATGAGGACAAAAGGAAGCCCAATCACTTTGACACGCTCTTTGATCCAATGAGAGTATGGTTCTTCGATGGGAAGGCTTCTCTTTCTTAGCTCGTTCCCCTTGCGATGCACTTGAGCCCAAGATCGGATGACCCTTTGGAGCGTGCTTTGGAAGTTCGCATCGGTACCATGAAGTACAAATTCTTGCAATACCCCCTCATTTGGTTTGCGGGCCATAGGATACCCAAGTTGCCTTAGAGCTAGCATAGGATTGTAGTTTATACAACCCTTGGACCCTATGAGAGGTACATTGGGGAAGTCCCCACAACTGACGATCACTTCGCCTTCACTGATTTTCCTAGAGTACCACAAAATGGAGCGCTCGGTGAGAGATGTCAAAGCTTGTGACCATTCTTGACTCTTCATAGCTTTGATAGTGTAGATATCCTTGGAGATTTGAGAAGCAAACCAAGCATACAACAAAGGAATGCAACATAGCATCAATCCCCCCTTCTTCTCATACCGCATGTGGAGGGTATAGTATGTATCGGCCAAAAGAGCGGACACAAGATCTTCTTTGCGAACTCCAACTCCCCAAAATACACTGATAGCTGCGGTATCTATGAAGTTCTTTTGGCTAGGAAAAAGAACTAACCCAAAGATGAGTAAGGCCAAAACCTCCCCTAAAGCTCTCCAATCACGGACTTTCGCGAACTCTTTTGCCTTCTTTTCAAGGTACTCTCTTTGAAAACCATGGGCTTCTCTCTCGGTTTTGTAGTGAAGGTTCAAGTCGGAAGCTGGTATTTTCAATACTGAAGCTAGGTCTTCAAACCTTGGAACTACACCAAGACCCTTGTAGGGAACCAACTTATCCCTTGGAGAATCCAAAATTCGCCCGAATTCCTCTAAAGTAGGTGCTAACTGAAAGTCTTGGAAAGTGAAACATCTCAAAGGAGGGTCGTAGAATTGAGCTAAAGCAGTGACGGCCTCTATTTGCACCGGAATGTTCAAGAGATCTAGGATTTTCCCATACTTGGAGGTGAGATGAGCTCGAGCCAAGTTGCTTAGTTGGCTATTGAAGGCCTTCAAAGTGTTTACCTCGGGTAACTGAGCCTTAATTGGAAGCGTGCCCTTTTTTGTCGAACTCATTTTTCAAGATGCTTAAATAATACTTTTTTTTTGAAATTTCCTGAAAATGTGAAAAAATGCCAAATGAATTTTAATGAAAAAGAAAGAAAATATGCATGGCATGCAAAAAGAATTGGGATGAGTAATAGGATAATTCTAAGTTTTTCCCACCCCTCACAAGGATAGTTCTATGTTTTTCTGTTTTTGGTCACCACCAAGATGGTAGACCCCACTTGGAATTTTCCCATAAAATTGGACCGGCCAATTCATGGAAAATTTCCGGGGCTTCCCCTAGGCGGACTTTATTGGGTTCTACACAAGGTCCCTAGAGTATTTGATCAACATTCAAAATTTCGTCAAGAGGATGGGCTAGCCAATTCGAGACGAAACTTTGAATGGATCTACTCTAGGCGGAGCTTTCATATATCACCGAATGAGAAGTGCATCTCATGGGCCCATACTACTAGCTCCTAACTTAACTTAGTTTTTCTCAAGCCCGGGTATAGAGCTTCTCTCAAGAACATATCCCAACCACAATTTATATACATATATCAAATTAATAAACATGGTATAAATGCAAAAATAAACATATATACATATATAAAAACTATAAATATAAACATAAAAAAAATGTAATGCAAACAAACCAACAAGCGAATGACCCTAAAAGAATAGGCTTGACTCTCTAAAAAGTCCCCAGCAGAGTCGCCAGCTGTCGCGCCGCGAAAAACGCCCGAGCGTCGGAACACTCGGTAATGACACAGAGTCGCCACCGAACTTTATTTATTCCCGAAGGAAAAGGAAAATATCGATAAAACCTAAAAAGAAAAGAAAAATGGTCGTCGCAACCAAATTTCGAGTTCGGGAGTCGATTATGCAAGGGGAAGGTACTAGCACCCCTCACATCCGTTGTACTCAACGGGAACCTTCTTGTTATTTTAGGGTTTTAAAAAATGTTTTAATTTGTTTGCATCTTTCTCTTGATAATTATTAAATATTTACAAGTGGAAAAAAATTTTAGTTTTTTATTATTGTGCTTGACGGTTGTTGGATTCCGCTCCTACGTATTCCCAAGTGCAATGAGAAATTCAAAGCTTACGTAGTTCTTTGGTAGAAAATATTTGTTTGTTGGTTGATTTTATTTATGAAAATTCTTTGTCGCACTTGGGCGAAAAAAGTTTGCTTGATTTAAGAAAAAGGTCGGACTCGCACTTGGGCGATGGTATCCGTTTGAGAAAAAATTAAACGCGCATGGGCGTGAAAAATGTTTTGTTTGGTGAGTTGAGATTCATTTTAATTTGTTGTTTTGAAAAATATATTTTTAGGTGTGGAAGACGGATAACCGATTGACAAAGCGGACGCTAAGCCTCGATTATCCGAGAGACGAACGGAAGTACATCCGCCGATCTCCTTTTCAATCCAAGATTTATTGAAGAAAAAAGTAGTATTGCATGAACTAAAAAAAAGGACTTAAATGAAATAAAATTGATATTTTTGCATTTTTTGAGAATATGTATATTTTTTGGTATTTTTGATTTTTTTGCATTTTTTACTTTAACGACATATGAACAAATAAATATTTACTAACATCACATATCTTAAAAATATACACACATATAAAAAATAATACATGAATAAAAATGATAATATACGACTACAAAAATAAATAAACGAATAAAATGCGAGAAAAATAAAAAAAATAAAAAAAAACGCGTATAGGGGGTGCAAATAGGAAAAGTAGGGGTGCAAATAATAAACTGGGCTGTTTTTGGTATATCTGAGTCTGTTTGTCAAAAAACGTTTGGGCTTTAATCAGGATCGTCTGATTTAATCAGACGTCCTGGATTTGATCACAGCAGGGAGTGATCTGGGTTGTCTGATTAAGATCAGAGAGCTGGAAAACGCAAGTGCATGGTGCACCTACAGAGGGCGCGCGCATGAGGTGACAAGCTGGGGGGCTCGCGGAGTAATTTTGGGGGGTGCGAGGAGAAGCAGAGGGTGAGGATATAAAATCCTCAACCCTAGTTTTTCAATTCATTTTTCCTTCCCATTTTTCTTTCAAAACGGCGCCGCCCCCTTTCTTTGTTTTCTGCTAGGGTTCTTATGAACCCAGATTCCGGTTGAGTTTTCCGGTGCCGGTGCGGTGGCCGACCAGGCCAGACGGCGGTGGCCGCCGCGCCGGAGTAAAAAATTTTGTCAAAATCAAAACTTTTTCTTTCAATCCCCCCTTTTAAACCCTCCTAAACACAATTCTAAGTCCCAAATTCACAAAAGCCTTACCAATTTGTATAGATCGGAGATTAAAGTTTTGAAGTTTTTTTTTTGTTTCAAGTTTCTTCTTCTCTCTTACTCGCCCTTCTTCATCTTCTATTTCTTTTTGTGTTTTCTGGAACGTGTGTGGGTGTTGTGTGTGTGTGTGTGTGATGGGTATGTGAGTGTGATTTTGTGTTTTGGGTGATGTTGGATGAGTGTGTCTGTGGTGATATTTTTTGGTTTGTGAAATTGGTTTTGTGATGATGTGGTGTTATGATTTTGGGGCTGTGATGTTGTGGAAAGGAATTTGTGTTTTTTTTTCTCCGCCCGTCTCAAAATTCTGAACTGTCGTTCTGATTTTATAGCCAGAAGTGGTTTTGTTATTCATTGGATTATGATTCTGGACAAAGTCTTTGTCTGGGTTTGGTTTAGCACTTGAGTGCTTTTTCCTGTGATCAGTAGAAAAAGGGAATAGAAGCATGGTGATTGCTTGATTCACCAGAAAAAGAACAGATTTTGGACAATCTCTAGTTGACTTGGCTTCACAGATTTTCTGTGATTTTCTGTACATGGACAAACAGACCAGACAAACAGAAAAGGACAAAACAAGAAAAATGCACAAAAATAATAATAATGATAATAATAATAAAAAAAATACGAAAAATAAATATATAAAAATAAAAAACGAAAATAATACAAATAATAAAAATCTGAAAATTAAAATAATAATAATAATAATAACAATGATTAAAAATAATAATAAAACATAAAAACTAAAAATACACTAAATGAGGTATTTTAAAATACCTCTCTGCCGAAATTTCGATTGAAATCTAAACAAACGAGATATTTTAAAATATCTTTCGGTTGAAATTTTGATCGAAACTTTAACGAACAAAGTATTAAAAAAAATACCCTTTTTTATTGAGATCTTGCTTAGCAAATAGACGAATTGAACTGACGAGACAAAAAAAAAAAATTAAATTAAATAGACACGCAACGAGAAAAAAAAAACACAACGGGCAAAATTTGGGGTATGACAGGTTACAATCAAGAACAAGTATCCGTTGCCAAGGATAGATGATTTGATGGATCAATTGGTGGGAGCTTATGTGTTTAGCAAGATTGATCTAAGATCGGGATATCATCAGATTCGTGTCAAGGCGGAAGATATTTCGAAACCTGCTTTCAGGACAAGATATGGTCATTATGAGTATTTAGTTATGCCTTTCGGTGTAACCAATGCGCCTGGAGTGTTTATGGAATACATGAATCGGATTTTCCATTCTTATTTGGATAAGTTCGTGGTGGTATTCATCGATGATATTTTGGTTTACTCTAAGAATGAGGAAGAACATGCAAATCATTTGAGAATTGTGTTGAAGACTTTGCAAGAGAAGAAGCTTTATGCGAAGTTGTCTAAGTGTGAATTTTGGTTGAAGGAAGTGAGCTTTCTAGGTCACGTGATATCTAGTGGAGGTATTGCAGTGGATCCTTCTAAGGTTGATGCAGTATCAAAGTGGGGAACTCCAGAATCTGTTTTTGAGATAAGAAGCTTTCTTGGTTTAGTCGGATATTATCGGAGGTTTATCGAAGGTTTCTCAAAGTTGGCCTTACCGTTAACCCGATTGACTAGGAAGGGTCAAGCGTTTGTTTGAGATGATCTTTGTGAGAAGAGTTTTCAAGAATTGAAGAAGAGGTTGACGTCCGCACCAGTTTTAATTCTGCCAAAACCAGATGAACCATTTGTGGTGTATTGTGATGCATCTTTGATGGGTTTGGGTGGTGTTCTTATGCAAAATGGACAAGTGGTTGTTTATGCTTCTAGGAAATTAAAAGTACATGAGAAGAATTACCCAACTCATGATCTTGAGTTAGCCGCTGTTGTGTTTGTCTTGAAGATTTGGAGGCATTATCTGTTTGGTTCTAGATTCGAAGTTTTCAGTGATCATAAGAGTTTGAAGTATCTGTTTGACCAAAAGGAGTTGAACATGAGACAAAGACGTTGGTTGGAATTCTTGAAGGATTATGATTTTAAGTTGAGTTATCATCCTGGAAAAGCGAATGTTGTGGCGGATGCTTTGAGTAGGAAATCTTTACATATGTCGTCACTTATGGCAAGAGAATTGGATTTGATTGAACAATTTAGAGACCTTAGTTTGGTTTGTGAAACAACGGCGAATAGTGTGAAGCTGGAAATGTTGAAGCTCACCAATGATTTTCTTGATGAAGTGAAGATTGGTCAAAAAGGGGATTTGAGTCTTGTGAATCGTCTTGCTTTGATTGATCAAGGAAAAGAAACCGATTTTAAAGTGGATGAGAATGAAGTTATAAGATTTAGAGGTAGAGTATGTGTGCCTGACATACCCGAATTGAAGAAAAAGATCCTAGAGGAAGGACATAGGAGTGGATTGAGTATTCACCCCGGAGCTACTAAGATGTATCAAGACTTGAAGAAGTTGTTTTGGTGACCTTGTATAAAGAAGGAAGTTGCCGAGTTTGTTTATGCTTGTTTAACTTGTCAAAAGTCAAAGGTTGAGCATCAAAGACCATCGGGATTGTTGCAACCAATGTTTATACCAGAATGGAAGTGGGATAGTATTGCTATGGACTTTGTAAGTGGTTTGCCTAGAACTACAAAGGGGAATGATTCGATATGAGTGATTGTGGATAGATTGACGAAGTCGGCACATTTTATTGCTTTTAAGACCGGAACTTTGGTGCCAAGATTGGTGGAGATTTATGTGGAACAAATAGTAAGGTTGCATGTTATTCCGTCTAGTATTGTGTCGGATAGAGATCCAAGATTTACTTCAAGATTTTGGGAGAGTTTGCAAGAGGCTTTGGGAACTAAGCTAAGGATGAGTTTGACTTATCATCCTCAAATGGATGGACAATCGGAAAGAGCTATTCAATCACTTGAGGACTTGTTGAGAGCTTGTGTTTTGGAAGGTGGAGGAAGTTGGGATGGATATTTGCCTTTGATAAAGTTCACCTATAATAATAGCTTTCATGCAAGTATTGGAATGACACCTTTTGAAGCGTTATATGGTAGAAGATGTCGCACTCCTTTGTGTTGGCATGACGCGGGAGAAAGTGTTGTGTTGGGACCGGAGTTGGTTCAACAAACTACGGATAAGATTCAGATGATACAAGAGAAGATGAGAGCATCTCAAAGTAGGCAAAAGAACTATTATGATAAGAAAAGGAAAAGCATAGAATTTAATGAAGGAGATCATGTGTTCTTGAGAGTGTCGCCTACTACCGGTGTTGGTCGAGCTTTGAGGTCAAGGAAGTTGACACCTAGATTTATTGGACCTTATCAAATTCTTGAGAGTTGGAAAAGTGGCTTATCGGATTGCTTTGCCACCAACTTTGTCGAATTTGCATAATGTGTTTCATGTGTCACAATTGAGGAAGTATGTTTCCGATCCAACTCATGTAATTGAAGCGGATGATATCCAAGTGAGGGAGAATCTTATGGTTGAGACTTTACCTTTGAGAGTCGAAGGAAGAGAAGTGAAAAAGTTGAGAAACAAGGAAATCACGTCGGTTAAAGTTGTTTGGGGAGGACCGGCCGGTGAAAGCGCTACTTGGGAGCTTGAGGATGAGATGAGGAAGTCGTATCCCAGAGTTGTTTCCAGGTAATTTTCGAGGGCGAAAATTCTTTTAGGGGATTAGAGTTGTAACACCCGTATTAGATTAATTAGTATTTTAGCTATTAATTATTATTTATTTGAATTATGTGATTATGTGAAATATGTGTTTATTGTGCTTGGGAGAGAGTTAAGGGTATTTTAGTAATCACATGGAATTAATTAGACTAAGTGGAGAGTAATTAGTTTATTAATTAGTTTGAGTTAATTAATTAGTAATGGATAGAGTTAGTAGATTGAGATAGAATTAGTAAGTTAGTTATTGTCATAACTAGAGCTAGCAAATTAATGGGCCAAGCCCATGAGTGAGTAAAATGATATAATTGATATAACACTTAAAATTGAATTAACCTAGAGGGGAGAGCTAGAGCTCTCATGAGTCTTAAACCCATTTCATTCATTTTCAAAGAGAGGTAGAGAGAGAAAGCATAGGAAAGAAAGCTTGAAGAAGGTAGAAGGGATTCAAGTGTAGAGCTTGAAGTTAAAGCTTCAATCAAGAGGTAAGAGAGTAGTATTTGTTATCTAGGGTGATCAAGAGGAGGGGAGAAAATCTATTTTTCTCCAAACCCAATCTTCTCTCACTCTTTTATATTTTGGGGTGGGAAATGAATCCAAGTAATGATTTTTGTTAGGCTTAGAATCATTGAAACCTCTTTTGTAATGAACAACACGAATTTGGAAATTAATAATGGGAATGTGTAGATATTTGTTAGGAAAATTTGTGTTGTTATGAACTTTTGTGAAAATGTATGAAAATCCATGATTCTTACCTTTTTGGTGTTAAATCATATTTATAGTTGTACTTTTAAACTTATATGATCATTATATGCTTAAAGTTGATGGCTTTAATGACTTATATGATGAACAATGACATTTTTATGTAATTTTAAGTTGAAAACCGAAACAGGGGTAATTTTCTGGGCATGGTCGCTGAGCTAGGCATCAAGCTCGCTGCATCGAGCATTCATAGCTCCTGGAAATTTCCAGAAATTTTCGCGGTAGCTGAGCGACCGGCTAGCGACCAGCAAGCGACCACCGTAGCTGTCAGCTGGCTGGCAGCGACCAGCTCTCTGTAACTGCTCGCTAGGTGCTCGCCAGTTGGTAGCTCAACGACCAAACCTGAATTCAATGTTATTTTTAAGGATCAATTTGATGGATTGTATACTCATAACATGTTTAATTGTGATCTTTTGATTATAGGATAACATGATAGGATGTATATGAACCTAGTGTGAGGAATTATCTATGTATGATCAAGTAAATGATGAATTGATTAGTATGAGCAATGACATTGTTAAACTATGAATGAAATATGATATGACTTTGATGAATGTGCATGCATGATTACTTATGGAGTTAATTGAATATGATTTGATCATTTTGGATGAATGTACCTTTGATTGAGTTATTGAAGTACATGAAATGTGATATCCTTATATGATGAGAAGATTAAATCATGTGTTTGGTAATCTTGCATACATGCATTCATTTTGTATGATGAGCAGATACTTTAGATGATCCCTAAAGTATAGCAGATGTTTTAGTAGCTGCGGTTGACTAAAACATAATTGGAATAAGTTTTCCAATAACTTGATGAGGTACCACATGCACTTAGTAATAATGCTAGGAAACATTACATGAATGTGGCATTAGTTTGCATTAGGAGATGAAGGTGAATCTTATGTGAACTAAGTGATAATTGGCATTGTTTGTCCTACTTGATATCTTGGCTTATACATGTGTATACTTGATGTTTGGTTATTCGGATTGCGTATTATGTTTATGTCTATTATGTAATCTTCAGGGCCGGCCCTGTGGGTGTGCAAGGTGTGCCACCGCGCAGGGCCTCAAATATTTTAGGGGCCTCTAACTGTTTATATCGGTTTATTAAATTTTTTATATATGTAAAAAAATATTAATGATTTTATTACTACTAAAAATATTTTACTACTCGAAAAAAGGAAGTTTAATAGATGCACTATTAATTTTATACGTAACTTGCGGTTGATTGTAAAAAAAGAAGCATCATTATTAGAAAGTTTTTTTTTTTATAAAACCGTAAAGTAGATAATGTTATTAGTTTGAAGATGTATTCTAATGTTATTGATTAAAATGTGTCTCTTTTGAATGTTATTTATGCTGACTACTTTTTTTTATTGACAACTCTTTTTAAACAAGTTTTATTTTTATTAAAGATTCATTCTTAATATTTAGACAGGGCCTCCAAATGCTCAGGACCGGCCCTGGTAATCTTTCATATGAATTTAAGAGTAATATTATAACTCTTATCTATATAACATGAAATGTAGAGTATTAATTATACTTTTCATTTATTTTGGATTTCATTACTAACTCTCTTTTTGTGTAATTTCTGGGCCTTTGGGGGTTCAAAGGTGCAGGGTGAGGACATAGCTTCCGAGGAGTAGCTCGTTTTTGAGTTTTCTAGCTACTAGTGGTAAGGAGTTAAGCATTATGCTTCTCCTAGAACTTATCTTAGTATGATTGTAATAATTAATGATCTGGTACTTGTAACATCGTGTCGGGTAGATTTATATTCCGTAATCGATGTATTGAGCATTTTGCTATTTATTTTCTATGACCTTGCTATCGATATATTTATGACTTGCTTGCTTGGATTTATCTTGAGACTGTTGATCCTTGTCAAGGGAATTTTATTAAGTTTGTATGATGACTTATGATATTATGTTATGATTATCTATATCCGCTGCTATGATTTGAATTATAATGATATAACATATGTTTGGATTCGTATACATCATGATGCGTATATGTGTTTAACTATTTTATTTATTAATTACGTATACGGGTTAGGGTGTTACAGCCCGGCCCTAAACGGACCGGCTCGGACGGGCTTCGAGCTATATCGGGCCGGACTAAAAAAGCTCGGATGAAATATGGGCTCCAAAAATAGGGCCCGAGCCCGGCCCATAACGAGCCGTCGGGCTTTCAGGTCGGCCCTGTTTTTTTCCTTTATTTTTTTTATTTTTTATTTTCTTGTCTTCAAAAATATTTTGGAAAAAAACATACATTTATATTATACATAAATATATAGGATTAATAATTCTTGGGTGCTCTATTTTTGCTCATCCATTACTCACAAGTTTCTCGCGCGCCATATTTTTACTCATCCGTTACTCACAAGTTTCTCGCGCGCCCTATTTTTACTCATCCACTACCTACGAGTTTCTCGCGCCCCCTATTTTTACTCATCCGCTACTTATGAGTTTTTCACACACCCTATTTTTACTCATTCGCTACTTAGAAGTTTCTCGCGCGTCCTAATTCTACTTATCCGCTACCTACGAGTTTCTCGCGCGCCCTATTTTTACTCATTCGCTACTTAGAAGTTTCCCGCGCGTCCTAATTCTACTCATTCGCTACCTACGAGTCGCGCGCCCTATTTTTACTCATCCGCTACTTAAGTAGTAAAAAAATGATAAATTTGATAAAAACAGAGTCCGCTACTTAAGTAGCGGATTATAATTTATTTTTAATTTTTTATTATAATTTTGTCGGGCGGCCAGTGGCCCATTCGAGCTAGCCCATATTTTGTTGGGCTTTATCGGGCCGGGCTAAAAATGGCCCGTATAAAATTTAGGCTGCAATTTTAAAGGCCCAAGCCCGGGAAAAATTCGGGCTATTCGGGCCGGCCCATTCGAGCTAGCCCATTTTGACGGCTCTATATTATAGTTACAAAATTTTTACTCCATTTTTATTTATCAGTGACCAATTTCTCTTAAAGAAACGACTTATACACTCATACCGAAGTGACCAATAAGTTGATACCTAAACACAGAAAAGGGTTCAACCACCAAGCATGAAAGTGCGCCACAAAAGTAACATCTATCATCCGCAACCATCGGTAGGAAAAGATTTTAACTTTGTATAAGAGCTGATGTAAAGTGTTTTCCGAATTTCGAAAGACCTGAAGGTTACGCTCGTTCCACACAACCTAAACACAAGCCAACCAAACTAGTTGCAAAAGGACCGTCGGGCGCGAAGGCCGCCAGTTGAATACGTAAACTGAACAAAGTGCTCTGGGAGACTGTAAGCATCCACTGCCGAGAAGCCAATCCAAGACCGTACTAGCGCCTAAAGAGGGCCAAAAGTGCTGCAGGAGATGAATAAGTGATGTGCTGTCTCAATGCCTCCACATCCCGTCGCACACAATGCAAGATCTGGAGAAATAATGCCTCTAGTAACTAGATTAGCCTTCGTCGGCAACCGATCCCGCAAGAGACGCCACGCAAAAATAGACACCTTCAAGGGAACCCGGCGGTGCCATAAGAGATCTACAGCTGCCCCTAAAGTAACTGCCTCCTGTGAAGTCAGGATCTGATACGCATCTCGAACGGAGTAACCTTAGACGGGGTCCGGTCTCCACCTCCATCGGTCTGGGAGTCAACCTGCAAAGTCACTGGAAGAAGTAAAATCTGACACTCCCTCAGCATATCCTCCTCCCACACCCACAAATGTCTCATCCACGCCCACGCCTCTCCTCCAGCCTCCCACCCTAAAGAGAACATCTCTGCCACTGAGCTTGACTTGGTCACCGCCAAATCGAACAAGTGGTCAAACCTCTCACTAAAAGGTATCCCATCCAGCCAGGGATCGGTCCAGAAAAGAGTATCTGTCTCATCCCCCACTACCCTCGTCACACACTCCCCAAACCAACCACCCCTAGGCCCGTTGACTACGGTCTGGCAAGTGCACCAGTCTGTCGTTGAGTAATAATTCACACTCTAGGTGTCTAGAATGAGTTCGTATCCACAGAGATCGTGCCAAAACACCGTCAGTACTATTCAAGCTTGTGGTTTTTGCATTCGCTTTGGGTTTTTGAAAAAGGTTTTTAATTTATAAAAAGAAGCGTAATGTGTTGTAGAAAAGTAAATGTTTTGATTCAGAAACATAGAGGATAGGTATGGTAGTTGAACTTACTCTCTCCTTCATACTTGGCATAATCGGTGTATAACATAGTTATTCGTATTATTATTCGGCGTTGATTTTATCCTTGTTATGGTAGTACCTTACTACTACCATATGTAAGTGAAGTTTCCCTACGTTCGTAACTAAAGTACCTACGAGAGCCTAACCTCGCTGTGTCACACACCCTAATTAATAGGTGAGTTATTCAACAGACATGTATTATGACCATCAATCATCCAATGCCTCTAGATCCTAGTTTCAGGCTATTCGGCTTCTAATTGCAATGTCGAAACTAGTGCATGATTCCTCCTCTAATTGTTAAGTCACAATTAGTTTAAGATGTTTACCGTCTCTATTCATCTAGCATTATTTATTACTAGTTCCGGACAAATATTAAAGTGAACCCTAATATATTACTATCAAAGTAAACCCTAATATTTATTCTATAGGCGGTCCCGTTTATCCGGCCATATTTCGGGCAACGTCATTAAAGTGCGAGAAAATAAATAACAAACAATATACTGAATAACGATTTATTATAACTTTGACTCAATTACATGACCCAAGTATTTATCGGGGAGTTCATCGTCTCCACCACAACCTAAGGCATCTATTACAAAAGACTAAACATAATTAAATTACAAGAATCTAATAAGAAAAGTCTAAAGAAAGCATACCTTGCCGAGTTAGTTTTCCCCTAAGGGGAGAAAACTATGCCCTTAGAGCTCCTCCGAACCTCTCTTAAAAAGAAGAGAAAGTTCTTCTATTTCTGAATGAAAAATAATGAGAGGAGGAGGCTCTATTTATACTTTTCGTATTGGGCATCAGCAAGCCATCGTGACACGATAGGTCCATTGTGACACGATGGGAAGATTCAGTTCAAAAATATAACTGAACTTGTGCATTTCATTAGCTTGGTCGCCAAGTTATCCCATCGTACTACGATATAGTCCATCGTAACACGATGATGAGATTTTCTTCAAAAATATAATTTCTGATGTCTTGGCCAGCAAGCAGCTCCCATCGTGACACGATGGGAGTCATCGTGGCACGATGAAGCATAATTCTTCACCTTTTTGGCTTTTTCTTGTCTTTTACGTATCTTTGCTTTGTCTTGATGTTTTCCCTTGATTCTTTAGGTTATTCTTGATATTTGGTCCTGTCTTGATCAAAATACTACTAATATTACTACCTGAAATACTACAGAAATTTCTGTCATCACCCGTCTACTCCGTCCCTGATCCTCGCAATCTCCCTCCACCACATCGACCCCATCCGCCCCCATCCCTCAGTTTGCCCTAGTGCAACCCGTAACGAGACATCAACACTCTAAACCATAAACCCCCTCGATCCTCCAGCATCCTCCAACACCACTTTCCCAAGATGGCAAAGTTAAACTCCCGAAGCTGCCTAACCCCCATCCCTCCATACTCTTTTCGTAAACAAATAGCCTTCTAGGTAACCCACACGATTTTCCTAGCATCCTCACTCCCTCCCTAAAAAAAATTAATCAAAAGAGATTTCATAGAAGAGATAGTACCTGAGGGGGCTTTGAAGAAGGAAAGAGCATAGACAGACAAAGATGGCAAGATAGACTTGAGAAGAACAAGACGGCCACCGAACGACAAGAAGCGACTCTTCCATCCAGAAAATCTAACCCTAATGCCTTCCAAAACCAGTTCCCAGAAACCCAGACGCCTCGAATCACCACCAATAGAAAGGCCCAGATAGAGAAAGGGTATTTACCCCACCCAACACCGCAAGGCAGAAGCGGCTTCGTGAAGCCAGAAATCAGGAATGTTAACCCCAACCAACATACTCTTATGGAAATTCACCTTTAGGCCCGACATTAACTCAAAAAGCACAAGTACCGCACGTAGAGCTCTAACGTTAGCCCAACTTTTGGCGCCCAGGAGAAGCGTGTCATCGGCAAACTGCAAGTGCGACACAGCAACCGCGTCCTCACCGCCTACACTATACCCTATAATCCTATTCCCTTCGACCATGGCCTTCATCATCACATTAAGGCCCTCAGCCCCCAACAAAAATAAGAAAGGGGATAAAGGATCACCTTGACGAAGGCCCCGCTCAGGGAAAAACTCATCAGTAGGACTACCATTGACCAATACCGAGGCCGTTGCGGTGTAAACGCATTCTCGCATCCACTTCCGCCATAGAGGTGGAAAGTTCATTTTCCGTTGCACCGCATCCAAATAATCCAGTCCACGGAATCATAAGCCTTTTCAAAGTCCACCTTGAAAAGCAGTAGCTCTTTCTTAGCTTTACGAGCCTCGTCCACCACCTTGTTCGCAATTAGAATGCCATCGAGAATCTGGCGACCCTTCACAAAAGTCGTCTGAGAATCAAAGACAACACTACCAATGACCATCCTCAACCTATTAGCTAGTAGTTTTGCTAGGATCTTATACAGGCTTCCTACCAAAGAGATGGGCCTATACTCATTCAGCCTTTGGGGATTGTCCACCTTAGGGATAAGGGCGATGAAGGTGGAATTTAAACCCTTCGTTAACTTACCGTTGCGGTGGAACTCAGAAATGAAACACATGACGTCACCCTTCATCTTCTCCTAGAAATCCTTAAAGAAACCGAGATTAATCTCGTTAGGACCTGGACTTTTGAAACTATCGCAGTCCCAGATTGCGGCCTTCACTTCCGCTTCTGAGAAGGATCTGGTGAATCCATTCTGCTCAACCACAAACAGCCGACTGAAGGAGAGGTTCTCCAGCCCAGGACGAACTACATTGCTGGCCTTGAAATGATTTGCAAAATGTGTGAAAACAGTCTGCCGAATAGGGTGCACTCCCTCCAAGGAAGCCCCGTCCGCCTGGATAGACAATATGAAATTTCGCCACCGACGGCTAGCTAACACCGTATAGAAAAACTTAGAATTAACATCCCTTTCCTTGAGCCACAGCGACCGAGACTGCTGCCAACAAATACTTGCATGCCTCCGAGACAACCAAATAATGTTGCCACTGATTTCATGGATTGTTGTGAATGAAAATTATTATAAACACTTTTATGTTCAATAAAAAACAAAATTTACAACACTCGGTTATATATTCTTTTACCGTAACACTCAAAGTGTGTCTGTTTTGAAAAAAGAAAGAGGTAATACACAATATAATCATGAGAAATACTTGCATGTAACATGCTATTTAATTTAGTTACACACATAATTAAGAAAAAGTAGAAAGTAAAAAATAATCAAGTATCATGTGTAATATATATATATATATATGAAAAGGGATCCGTTGACTCTAGGAGTAAGTCTTCATTGACTTACTTCGCCTAATAACTTGGTATCGGTATTATATTTCTTCAATCCAACTGTTCAATTCAAAGATCTTATTGAGTAGATCAACTCCACAAATTTTTATAAAAATTCAAAAAATGTAGTTATGTATTCGAAGCATTGAAATTCAATGGTTTTTTTTAAAGTTTGCCGTACGTTCAAGTGAAATTATCAAAAAAAGTATCAAGCATTTTTGAATTTTTATAAAAATTTGTGGAGTTGATCTACTCAATGAGATCTTTGAATTCAACGATTGGATTGAAGAAATATAATGCCGATATCTAGTTATTAAGCGGAGTAAGTCAATGAAGACTTACTCCTAGAGTCAACGGATCTCATTGAGTAAGAAATATATATATATATATATATATATATATATATATATATATATATATATATATAGAATTTTACATTTTAATAAAAATATATCATTTATTTTTAAAGTAATTCAATGATATATATTTTTATGTGTGACTAAATTAAGCCGCCTTGGATCACTCGTTTCCTATGTCGATATACATGATATCCAGCTGTTTACACTGATTTTTAAAAATTCAGCCCAGCAGCAGCTCTCAGTCAAAGATGTGCTTTCCACAGGAAATCCTCCTACCCAGAGTCTATACACTCAGCTCCTTCAGTTGGTCTCTGATGTCATTAACAACATTACTTTCAGGTTTAATGATTCCATCGAAGATGCTTTTATTTGGTCCACCAATAAAAATGGCACTACACTACTAAAAATGACTATAACTGGTTACTCTCACCAAGAGACCCAATATTTACTCATAATCCTTCATACTCTTGGTCTTGGATATGAAAACTTCAACTTCCGAAAAATATCAAATTCTTCTTTTGGTTGGCTTGCCACAATCCGGTGCCTACCATCCCTCTACTCAATCACCACAAAATGAGCCTTTCTGCCACTTGCACTCGTTGTGGCATCCAAGATGAATCATTCCTTCATTGCATTCGAGACTGTGAGTTCTATCATACGTAGCCTTTGGAACCACATTGATTTTAACAATCTAGATTTTTTCTCCAATCTGGATGTATACGATTGGCTCAAGCTAGGTGCCACAAGTTCACAGGCTCCCCTTTTGTCCACCGATGTCTAGTGGTCTTGGAGACACTGCAACCTGATGTGCTTGAACAATGAGACTTTTGGTCCTTAAGTCGACCCTCCTTCAAAATCTGATCTATGGTCGAAACTTTCAAAAACTGCTTCTCTCTTGTTTCAAACGACAGGTTAGTTGATAGATATATCTAGTAGAACAATAACAACCATTCTTCTGTCAGTCTTAATGTGGATAGCAGTTGTCTTGGTTTTTCCGTTCGATCTGGATTTGGCGGCATTATTAGAAACAGCTTCGACCACTATCTTGTAGGCTTCTCAAGCTTCATTCAAGGTTCATCTGACATTTTTCTCGTTGAACCGTACGTTATCTACAAAGGTATCTTGTTGGCCAAAGACATGAACATTGATCAACTTGTTTGCTACTCTGAGTCTTTACATTGTGTCAACCTCATCAAAGACCCTCAAATAAGATATCATATTCATGTTGTATTGATCCAAGATATAAAGGACATGCTCTCTCAAACCAATGTTTCCCTCAACCACACACTTAAAGAGGGAAATCAATGTGCCGAATTTTTCGCTAAACTTGGAGCTTCCTCAGATGCCGACTTCTTGACCCACTTTTCTCCTTCAGAAGGTGTCCATGATCTTGTTAACAACAAAGCAATAGAGACTTTCTTTCTTCGTGAATAGTTTTTTATTTAGCTTTTTTTTTTCTTTTTTTTAGCTTCCTTACAAAAAAAAATTAAATGTCTAAATATTTGTGATCAACCAAACATTTTTCTATAATCATTAAAAAAAAAAGCATAATAAGTAGTTGTTAGATAATAAAATATCAGATTTATATTATTGGCCCTTTAGGATAGTTATTAGATTTTACTATATATTTAATTTGCTTGTAACTTTCATTATGTTAAACAATATTTATTCTATGAAACCCTAATTTTCGTTGTTCATTTCTCTACTTTGTATTTTTTTTATTTTAACATGGTATCAAAGTCAGGTTAAGGACTGCAATATGAGCATTTGACCTAGATCCACGCTAGGCGTTACGATGGGTGTTAAATATGTAGTTGTGTTGTTGGAGTTTGTTTGAAGTCTCACGTTGTTAAGGTTCCCGGACTGTTTAATGTATAAATATGTGGGGGCAACCTCACCATATGAGCTAGCTTTTGGGGTTGATCCAAGCATATTTAACATGGTGTTAGAGCGGAAGCTCACAGTCTGTCCGATGAGCGAAAACTCGCAATCTTTTTGGTGGGTGAATTCTCACAATATGTCTGGTGAGCAAAATCTCGCAATCTGTCTGGTGAGTGAAGTTTCATAATTTGTTTGGTGAGTGAAAGCTTGCAATCTGTTTAGGGTGAGCGAATGCTCGCAATCTAATATGTGTGGTGAACAAATGATTGCAAATTTTCTGGTGAGCAAATGTTTGCAATCCGTTTGGTTCGGTTGAGTTGGATTTGATATGATTGGTTTGGCTTTGATACTCCCTTTTGATGGTTCTTCGCTTTGGATGTTGCTTCATCTTTGGTTGTTTTGGTCCGTTGCCAATGCTATTAGTTGGTTTAGTTTAATTTTTCAAAGTTAATTTATTAAGAAGCTTAAAGTTCAATAAGCTTTAGCTTGGGGGTAGCGTTTGGAGTTTATATTTTTGAGAAATGTTTTTTGTTTTCTGAATGACAAACTCATAATATTTTTTATTGATGCATTATGGATTTGAGAAGTGTTAGATAATAAAATATTGAATATTTTATCAATCGTTAGTTGATTCAGTGGTGATTGACGCTGAATTTAGTAGGAAGGACCATGGTTCGATCCCCGAAACTATAATTGGAAGGAGAATGAAACCACTTGATGTCAGAACTGACCCCTGAACCAGATTCAACTGGCGGTAAAAAAAAATATTGAACATCTTTTAGATAGTCCACTAAATTTTACTATATTTATTTGTTTATAACTTTCATTATATACAGTGATTAGTATTCTAAAACTCAAGTCTATATTGTTTATTTCCTACTTGATATGTAGGCCCAATTTGGCCCGGCTTATTTTCTCCTTATTTTCTTCTCCTTAAAGATAGTAAAGAATAAAAAAATTGTGTTTGACTTCACTTTTCTTTATTTTTTATTTCTTTACTTTATTTCTTTAATACTTTTAAGGAGAAATATTGTCAAATATAATTTTATACTTCTCTAATTTATTTAAGCAAAATAAAAAAGTAAAAAATAAGCGAGCCAAACGGGGCCTTAGAGTAAGTCATCTGATGTGTGTTAAGTTATTTATTAGAAAAAAAAAAGTCATGTGATTTTAATGATCGATCTCAATAATTGAGTTAAGTACGAACAAGATCCCGTCAATAATGTTTTATTATTTATTAGATTTTTTAGATGTGATGCAATATTATTATATAAGACACGACTTTTATTCAACAGCAAAAATTATAAACACGACAAAAAATCTTATTAATAATCGAATTTTTATTTTATGAAAAGAGAGATGACAATGATGTGAATCAATAAAATAAACAGAAAATGAGTTGTTAAGAAGAAAAGACAAATTTTTTTTTTTTTGAATGTAAGAAGAAAAGACAAATTGGTGTGTATAAATTAAATCAAATTGTAGCCGGCCCTAATTTTTTAGAGAGATAATCTCTTCCTTTTCTCTCTAAGTTTTTTCATTTTTTTTCACCGAAGGGGGTGGTTTTGAGTATTTCTTGACTCGAAATCACCCCTAAGCATCTCTTTTATTTTGTTTTTAATCTAAATAAGTGATTTTCTCATAGAGTAAATCTTTCTTTTGTGTTTTTTCTTTTTGTGTGTTCGTCATCTCAGTGCGACGTTGTGTGTTGTCCCGTCTTATTGCGGTATTCGTTTGATTGAATCGGCAGATCAATTTCGGTCAACTACTGATTCAGACAATGATTAAATTCGTCAACGATGCAGATCCGGAGAGTCATAGGTATTCCGATTACTTTAGTTTTATCACATTATTTGTAGGCATGAGTATGTTGTTTTATGCTATTAACTTTGATGCTGTGAGCTTGTTCGCAGATTCATCCTTTTCGTTTTTAGTGGTATTGAATTTGTATTTGAATCTGATGTACTCTACCGATTTTAACGAATGAATATCTTTTATTTTGGTAAAAAAAAGAAGAAAAGACAAATTAGTCAAAAAAGAAAGACAAAACGATTATCTTTTCTTAATTTATTGATAAAAGATTGTTAGCTTCTACTTTGTAAAGGCAATATAGTGAATGAGGCTAAAGTTGAGAATTTAGTTTTACATATATGTATATTTCTCGATACGTTTAATTATATGAGAGAACTTATGGGGAAAAAAGAGAATTTAGTTTACATTTAAAATTTTTATATTAATTTATATTTAATTTATTTTTTAGGTTAATTTTATCATTATTATCTGTCATACTATCTCTTTTTATTTTCTTTTCTAACAAATTTGCACTAAATATATATACTTACAATATATTAAAAGAATTTAAAAAAAAAATACAATATATTAAAAGAAACTTTTACTAAAAAAATCTTTTTTGTCCTTAGTCCGTTTAATAATATTTCATTGTTTATGTCATTAAATGTAATTTTAACTCTGAACAAAAAAAAATACAAAAAAAAAATAAAACAAATCTACACATAAAAAAAAGATAACAAAAAAAAAAGCATAAAACAAATACACTCATAAAAAAAAAGATAAAAAAAAATTAAACAAGATACAAATCTATTTAAAAAAAAATAAAAAAAATAAAAAATAAATTTAAAACAAGATACAAATCTACTCATAAAAATAGCAATAAAATAACTTCTAAAGATAAGCATAAAAATTAACTAATACTCCCTCCGTTCTTTTTTACTTGTCTTTTAGGGCTAGATTTATCGTTTCTATTTAATTGTCATTTTGGTATTTTACGGGTATGATTTGTCAATTATACCCTTTGTCAATTGCTCTTATCTTTTTTAATAAAACAAATTAATGCTATATATTTGGAAAACTAAATCTTTTTTATTTTTTTGGAACATAACATATTAAATTTTTTTTTTTTTTACATAATATATTAAATAGGGGTGGGTGGGGTAGCTCAGTTGGCACTTGCTGACTGAGCGGGTGTAGGCTGTTGGTCAGGGGTTCGATCCCTGGCAGCAGCAAATGTAGTATTTTCTTTGTAAATAAGTTGGTGGTACTTATAAATCATCGACTATATGTAAAATAAAATAATATATTAAATTTATTGGAAAGAGAAAGTGTGTGAAAAAAATAGGAATTTATTGGTGGATTAAAACGAGGGTATAATATGAAGATAAAGTGCAAATATACATTTCCTTAATTTTATGTTACTATTCTAAAAAGACAAGTAAAAATGAACGGAGGGAGTAGTTTTTTTTAAACCGAACAAATAGTTCTTAACGATAAACATAAAAAATCAAGGACAAATATTTTTCATTCATGCATAAAAATATTGGATAAATATTTATCACCGATGAATATAATTAATTATTAAAATATACACGGGACAATAACTTTAATAAAATAAATTTATTCATTTAATAAATCTATATAAACTGCACAATTCATATTTTAAAATTATTTTATCACACATTTCTAAATATTTTATTTTAAATAAATTTTATACTTTAGTTTAATATCAATCTTAAATATCAAGACAAAAAATCAATGGACATGAACGTTTTACAAATAATTTATTTTAAAACAATAGAACACTCGACGATAATCTACTTACAATATATTAAAAGATACTATTACTAAAAAACCTTTTTTGTTCTT
The DNA here is from genome assembly GCA_954870985.1 of Trifolium fragiferum. Classification (NCBI taxonomy): domain Eukaryota; kingdom Viridiplantae; phylum Streptophyta; class Magnoliopsida; order Fabales; family Fabaceae; genus Trifolium; species Trifolium fragiferum. The sequence continues at coordinate 43,930,326 of OX940792.1, read as the reverse complement.
AGCCCGTATAATAATATTTCACCGTTTATGCCCTTAAATGTAATTTTAACTCTAAAAAAAAATATACAAATAAAAAAGCATAAAACAAATCTACTCATAAAAAAATATACAAAAAAAAATATAACCATAAAAAAATATACTCTTAAAAAAAAGATGAAAAATAAAACAAAAAAATAAAATAAAACAAGATACAAATCTATTCATTAAAAAAAGATAAAAAAAAAAAAAATTAAAATAAGATACAAATCTACTCATAAAAATAGCAATAAAATAACTTCTAAAGATAAGCATAAAAATTAACTAATAAATTTTATTTCACTCATGCATAAAAAAATTGGATAAATATTTATCACCGATGAATATAATTTATTATTAAAATATACACGGGACAATAACTTTAATAAAATAAATTTATTCATTTAATAAATCTATATAAACTGCACAATTTATATTTTAAAATTATTTTATCATTTATTTCTAAATATTTTATTTTAAATAAATTTTATAATCTACTTACAATATATTAAAAGAAACTACTATTAAAAATCCAAATTTGTCCTTATCACTTTTAACGGTGTTTCGAGTTTTCCGCCCTTAAATGTAATTTTACCTCTAAACTAATAAAAAAAATAAGAAAGAAATATAAGCATAAAAGAAATATTCCCATAAAAATAACATTAAAATCCAATCTCTAAACAAACAAACAAAAAGAGAAAAAGAAGATAAGCATAAAAAAAATCTTCCCATAAAAATTGCATTAAAATCCAATCTCTAAACAAACAAAAAAAAGAAAAAAAAAAAGAAGATAAGAATAAAAGAAATCTTTCCATAAAATTAGCAACGGAAATCACTTCTAAAAAATAGATAATAATCCAATCTATTTTAACTTCAAAAATAGGAACAAAAAAAATTAATTAAAATAAATTTACACATAAAAATAGAAACAAAAATCACCATAAAAGGTACGTGCTAAAAATAATAACTTTTTTTAATAAAAAAATAGTAACTCAATCTAAAATATAAAAACTTATATATAAAAAATAATAAAAACTTATATATAAAAAATAAAAATAGAAGAACCCAATAAAAGAAGATACTTATTTATAAGCTTAAAAATCAAAGAACATAACAATAAAATCAAAAACAGAATGGGTCCGTTTGAATTTACTTATTTATGATCCTATGCGAAATAACTTATGCAAATATACAAACTTTTATGTATTATTATAAGTTTTTTAAGGTTGTTTATAAAAACAGTTTATAAAGATATAATTTTTGTTAGTGTAATTTTATGAATTAACATACGTAAAAAATCTTATGAAATAATATAAAAGTTTATTTATAAATTATAATCGTAAAAGATTTTCATAAGCTTAAAAATAAGCCAAGTTCAAACGGGCCAAATATATTAAAGATATTACTACTAAAAATCTTAATTTGTCCTCATCAATTCTTAAAAATATTTTAAATCTTCTATTTCGTAAAAAAATAAATTATATTTTCCAATTTACTATTTTTCTATATAATAGTTAAATTGTACTATATATTTATTATAAAAAAAATCTACTCTATTTTTGTTTACTTTTTTTTGACACAAATTTTTGTTGACTTTTAAATAAAAAATACAGGAAAAGTATATTATTGATAAATATATATTATACTAATAATTACGGTGTAAATATATATTATAACAACACACGGGACATTTCTTTTAATAAAAAAAATCATACACGAGACAATTGCTTTAATAAAAAAATAAAGGAATTGAATAATATATTACAATAATACAAGAAACAATTGTTGATGAAGGCGCGGTGCAATGCAAGTCTTCTCTGCCCTCCCAAAAAACTGAAGAAAAAAAAATCAAAAAAAAATTGTTGATGAATATATATCATAAAAATACACGGGACAATTGTTTTAATAAAAAAATCTAATCATACACGGGACAACTGATATAATAAAAAACAGAATTGAATAATAAATATTTGTTATTATTAATTATAATTTATTACACAAAAATCATACACGGGACAATTGCTTTAATAATTTTTTTTATTTAATTTAATAAGTTTTACAAAAAAAAATAGCAGAATAGTTTCACTTTTTTTTTTTTGATACACTACATCACTCATATTTTAACAATATTTTATAAATAAAAGTCGATAGACCCGTGCGAATGCACGGGTCTCAAAACTAGTTTAGTTTAATATCAATCTTAAATATCAAGACAAAAAATTAATGGACATGCACTTTTCACAAATAATTTATTTTAAAACAATAGAAGACTCGACGATAATCTACTTACAATATATTAAAAAAAACTATTACTAAAAAACCTTTTTTGTTCTTAGTCCGTATAATAATATTTCACCGTTTATACCCTTAAATGTAATTTTAACTCTAAATAAAAAAAATACAGAAAAAAAGCATAAAACAAATCTACTAAAAAAAAAGATATAAAAAAAAGCATAAAATAAATATAGTCATAAAAAAACAAAAAACCAATAAATTTAAAACAACATACAAATCTATTCATAAAAAAAAGATTAAATTTTTTTTTTAAACAAGATACAAATCTATTCATAAAAATAACAATAAAATAACTTCTAGAGATAAGCATAAAAATTAACTAATAGTTTTTTTAAATCGGACAATTAGTTCTTAACGATAAACATAAAAAATCAAGGACAAATATTTTTCACTCATGCATAAAAAAATTGGATGAATATTTATCACCGCTAAATATAATTTATTATTAAAATATACACTGGACAATAATTTTAATAAAATATATTTAGTCATTTAATAAATCTATATAAACCGCACAATTTATATTTTAAAATTATTTATCACATATTTTTAAATATTTTATTTTAAATAAATTTTATACTTTAGTTTAATATCAATCTTAAATATCAAGGCAAAAAATCAATGGACATGAGTGTTTCGCAAATAATTTTTTTTAAAACAATAGAAAACTCGACGATAATAAATATAAAAAAAAACACATGACAAAATATCTATCACCGATACATAAAAAGAATTGAATAAATTTTGTTATTAATAATTATAATTTATTACAAAAATCATACACGGGATTGTGGCTTTAATAATTTTTTTTTTAATTTAATAAGTTTTACAAGAAAGAGTACAATGATTTCACTTATATTTTAAAAATATTTTATAACAAAATTTTAAATATTATATTCTAAATAATATTATACTCTCGGAGGGAGTACTAATTAAAACGAGGGTATAGTAAAAAGGAACGGAGGGAGTACTAATTATAATTTATTTAAAAAATATCACGGGACAATAGTTTTAATTAAACAAATTTATACGGTAATTAAAGAACATATTTAGTAAGTTTTACCAAAAATAGCACAATAGTTTAACTTATATTTTAACAACATTTTATAACAAATTCTTAAATATTTTATTTTAAATAAATTTTTAAATTAACATAATGACAAACTTAAATATTGAATAAAAATAATAGATCCATGCGAATATACGGATCTCAAAACTAGTAGGAATATAAAATTTTTTGAATATAAAAAATCCAAATCTAAAAAAAGAGGTAGCTAGCCAAACACAGGTTGTGACCATGAATATCAATTTTGCATGTTCAAATAAGGATCTCTATAATGGATATCCAATTTAGGGACCTATGAACGGGGAACATTTTCCGATGGAGACAAGAACGACGGTATGCAACTGACCCCTGATATTTTAAAATTTACACTAATAATGTTATGTTTTCTCTATAATGCACCCCCTCAAATTAAAGCCTTGCACCAATTCTCTTTCAATCTAAGTCAAAACAATGAAATAAGCCCACAATGAAACAAGCGCGTGTAGGCATTAGGCACTATGCTATAATAGTTTGTCCAATAAAAATTGAAATTCTGGAACTAACACTAGACAGATGTGTTGACGGATATTCCAACACCTGTCCAGATAATGTTGGAAGGGGAGACAGATGTTTCAACACTTGTCTCCACGAACGATAACAGAACAAATAATAAAACAAGTAAAAACAGTAAAAATAACTTGCACAAGGTGTTTGTTAACCCAGTTCGGACGCAACTGCTCCTACTCTGGGGGATACCAATCCAAGAATGAATCCACTATAATAGTATTGATTTGAAGCCAAACAACCTGCTTGCACTCCTCACTCAATCCCCATCTATGCAAACTCTACCTAGACCTAACCTAGATATGACCAGCCCAGGCCACTTCCTTAATAACGATGTTCCTCCACACCGTTGTAAAACTACTGGGTATAAAACACAATTCAATTCAATTTGATGGAGACACTCTCCTAGACAACCTATGCACTTTTACCTAAAGGTTTCCAATGCTCAAACAAACCAAACTCCTTGCTTCAAAGTTTCGGAGAAGGTTACATACAACTCAATAAAAACACAGTCCTAAACATGCATTAAGGCAATGCACGAAAGGCTCACAAAGAGACTCGATTAACACAATAAACCCTAATAACTAATTATGGCTTGACTCTCTTAAGAAACTAAGTCTTGGTCTTCATATATTTATAGTCTCGAGCTGCTTGGACTATAAGAAATAATAGGACTTCTATTCCTTGTTGAAAAAGGCGTGTAAGATCTCTTCACAAAATATTCCTTGAACCAAAAGATTTGTTTTCAAAATATATCGTCACATATTTTAAAATCAAATCTTCCTATGAAGTCTTCAGCAAACTAGTTGATTTCCTCTTCTCTTGGCACGCAAGCTAAACCTGAAATAAAGGAAAAACTCTGGTTCAAAGAAACGGCGTGCTACAGGGCGCGTATTAGGGTTTCAAAACCAGCTGGCGACAGCTGGCAGTGTTGTAGACAGATGTGTAATCTGTCACCACCTTAGACTAGCATCTTGTTTTTGCACAATGAAGCCAACATCTAAAAACCCAACAAAAATCGATTGTTTCTCCATATCATACTATTAAAATGGAGTGTTATAATTTGGTGGAATATATAGTTGGTGTTAAATGATAGTGTAAAATTATTTTATAATATTTGTACATATTATATTTTCTCTCTTTTTTTAAATTCTTTGAGTATGTCACCTTTGTAGACATAATTATAATTATTGACGATAATTTAATATTTTGCACCCTTTGAGCCAGGGTTCTGACTCCGCCACTAGAAAATGGAGAATGTCCAATAGGGGCATAGCACAGGGACGAGGACAAGGATCATAGCCCCCGCCACGTGGGATTCCGTTACCATGTGGGAATCCATCACCGAGCAATTGACTAAAATACCTTTTATATTTTATGTTATATCCATTTTGTCTTTCACACAACTTTTGATACTAGAATGTTTTAATACTATATCTCTTTTATCACTAAAAAAAATTCACTCTTTAGCTGCGGTCATATTACTTGTGGGTAAAGAAATCTTTTTCTTATGGTTTAGTCGTGGCTAAATTTTTCTCCATTTTAAAATCTGTAACAAACTGAGCAATCAATACGTGTGCTTACCTTTCAATTTTCATTCTCGGTTTTTCGCTCCCTCTTCAACAAATTTTCACTCTTAATTTTACTAATGGTGAAATCTCCCAATTTCACATGTACCATAGAAATGCTTCGACCATAGTAACAAATTCTCTTTTTTTTTTTTTTTTTCATGTGCCACCGTTCAACCATCGCTCTATCTTTCCTCACGAGTTGTTGTGTGAGCCACTGCTTCTGATCCACTAATCTCTTTCGCGAGCCGACATTTTGCATACTCTCTACGTTTCAAAGACTCACTTAATTGTTTATTTTTCGAAACTCACTATTCTCGTTGTCGTCACACACAAAACTGATTGATGTAAAATTTATTTTACGATTTTTCCTTGTTAAACCCTAATTTGACTTGTTTTGTTAGGTTTTAGGTTAATTTCCTTGCTCTCTTCAAATAGTTTAAAAGGTAAATTGAAAATTGTAAAAAACTGAGCAATCAATACGCATGCTTACTTTTACTTTTTCATTCTCAGTTTTTCACTTTCCCTCTTCAACATTTTTTCGTTCTCAATTTTCCTAACGGCAAAATCTCCCAATTTCACATGTGCCATAGAAATGCTTCAGCAATAGGAACAACTCTCTTTTATTTCATGTGCCACCGTTCAACCACCGTCCAACCACCGCTCTATTACTCATTGAGTTCTTGGATGAGCCACTGCTTCATATCCACCTTTCTCTTTCGTGACTCGTCATTTTGCATAATCTCTATGATTCAAAGACTCGCCAAACTGTTCATAGTTCGAAACTTGTAACACCCTAACCCACTTATACTATTTATTTAACTTAAAACAAATACATACAAACAATTAAGGCATTACAAGATAATAAAATCATACGAAGCATGCAAGCATATTCATATTTATCACAACGGAAGCATTGATAATCAACTATGAGCATCTCATATTAGCATATACTCATATCCAAGCATGCATAGTCATAAAAATATATTACAACTCCATAAGGTTCTTCATACAAGAAGACCTACTCATAACATCAACAAGTCTTAATATAATAAAACATGAAATAGCAAGGTCTCAATACATAAATACAAACAAGCGAAACTATAACACTAAATCCCAACAGTGTTACAATATCAGAGCAATCCTAAACTCTAGGGAACATAGGATGACTCTACACCATCTCTTTACCAAGCTAGACTAACTTGGCCACCAAAGCGATCTCCTAAGTCTCAAGTAGACTCCTCAAGCGAAGAATTTGGACCCAAACCATACACAAACACAAAGTAGAGAGTTAGTTACAATTCAGGTTCATAACCATAAGCATAAGGTACACTTAAATTATGGAAACAACATTAATATGACTAAACAACTATATTGTCTAGTAACATGCATTTCATACTCATTAAATAATAGTAAATTAATGTTGAGTACAATGTATTCATGTATTCACATCTAATCAATCAAACACAATCATGGTGAGTACAATGCCAATTACCAATTACCACGTTATTCACATAATCCCTAATGCTACTAATGCCACAAATCTCATGTCATGTCACCCTAGACATCACTACATGCATGTGGTACCCATACTCATTTTTAGGATAAACATATATCCATCTTCACTCAATCAGTTTTAGGTCATGATGGACACCTGCTCGATTGACTCATGAATGCATGCAATGTACATAACCAACTATGATGATTTCCTACACAACTTACTCATGAATACTAGGTCTCTTCATAATATTCTTCTTTCTCAATTCACATCATCATGTCTCAATTAGGTTATACATACAAGCATACATGTCATTCTTCATTCATAAGGTTTAACTCATAACTCAATTCATTAATCTTAAACAAAATCATGAAATCTTAAGCATATAATCACCAAACCTCAAGATTTAATCAATCTAATCCTATAATACGTTATAGAATCATAATTAAAGCATGTTATAAGCATACAAATCATTTTATTAAAGTTATAACAAAGTTGGATCAGATGACCCTCGCTCAAGCTAGACCTGGTGAAACAAAGTGAACCAAAATCAGGGGATCCTCGCGAGACGAAGCGAAACAAAGCGAATTTGCTCGCTAGGACTCGCTAGAGCTCGCTTAGCGAGCTACCCAAATTCTGGAAAGAGCACTTGAACACGAGTGCTCGCCCCAGGATTCATGTGGCTCGCTTGAAGTGACCAAAACCCAGATTTTCTCCTCTATTTCGGGTTTAAGCTTAAAAGCTCATAAAAACATCATTTTTCAACATATCAAACCCTAAAGCTATCAACTTTAAGCATATATAACACATACAAGCTTAGAAGTACAACTTTAAACATCATCTAACATCATTTCAAGCCAAAAAGATATGATTCAAGTTGGGATAATTTTGGATTCAAGAAACTAAATAATAAAAGCTAAAATGATAAAAGCTAAAATGAATCAGATGAGAAAACTATGTTAAGTGCTTTCGAATCCCTCCTATACTCCTGCTTGGTAACTTGGTGTTATATTATTAACTATTCTTTTTATTATCTGGCGGATTAATTTCTAAGCGATAAGTTCTGCTCTCGCATCCCTTACCTTATTGAAATTGAAGATGCTATTGTTAATCATAATAAGCAAACCCATGTTGTCACGTGTTAGCCTTACATGGTCTCTCGTTAAACTTACCGTAATTAAATAGTTGTAAACATGCAGAGTTTAACAATAGTGTAAGTCTTAATCCTTATAACCCCTAACCTCGAGTACTTGTACTACCGTTCCTTTCTTGGCTAGTTATATTATCTTTTTAGTTCGAGATTTGTAGTGTTGTCACAATATCACCTAATCTCCTATGGGTTCATTCAACAATATTGATCGGTATTATGAATAAAGAATTAAAACAAGATAATAATAAATAATAAACTGAATAGCAATAATATAAACTTTTGTAAACCAAATTACACAGTCTCAAGTATTTGTGGAGGAGTTCATCTACTCGACCTAACCTAAAGAGATTTAGCTACTATAAGGCATAATTAAAACAAAAGGGTAAGAATTATACATAAAAGTAACCTCGATGTCTTGCGGAGCAAGTGGCCTCTCCCTATGGTGGGGGTCGAGTGCCTCCCCTTAGAGCTCTCTTGCTGCTCCTCACTTGCTCCTTAGAGACTTGAACTTCTCTAAATTTATGAAGCATAATTGTGAAGGAGAAAAACTCTATTTATAGCTTTTTAGACTTGGACTCCAAGGCACATCATGGTGCGATGGATCCCATTGTGGTACGATGACCACATAATTTAGTTGCTTAATTCTTAATTTGTCTTGGCCACCAAATTTATTTGCATCGTACTACGATGTATGCCACCGTAGTGCGATGTTAACCCACTTTTTGGTTTTTGGCTTCAACACGAAAATTGTAGCTCTATGTCTTAGCATTCCAACGCATGGTCACGGGCCTCATTCTGATATTTTCAGCTCCAGTTGTGGTCCGCACACTGAGAACTGTGTATTTTCTTCCTTTTAGCATCTTTTTATGCATTTTCTTTAATTCTTGACTTCTTGGACAGATAGTTTCATTTTTTTTAGATTTTTGCCTTGTAATTGGTCTAAAACTAATAATAAATAAATACTAAAACATCATAGAAATTACTGTAATCACAATCTCAAACTTAAACAGTTGTTTGTCCTCAAATAACGTGTCTGCCAAGCAAAATCGTCAGTAAAAAATATTAATAATAAAACTACTAATAAAGATATAAATAAAAACATACAATATATTATTACTTTTATCAAACCCATATCTTGGTTCTATTATTTGGAATGAAAGTTTGTAATTGTTTTTTTAAATATATCATTTGCTTGCCAATGTACGAATTGGAATTTCGAAGATAAAAAAATTCGAAGAATTTTTTTAGAATTACAATTCCTAAAAATACCAGTAAAAAAGATAATCAATTTAATACGTGTAAACTCCCAACTTTCTGCCCACTAAGCACTTTCTAGCATGTCATCGCGATATGTCTTCGTCATCTTATTAAAACGAGGAAGCACTTTCTAGAATTTATTGGTGGATTAAAACGAGGATATAATAGAAAGATAAAGTGCAAATATACAATTCCTTAATTTGGTGTTATTTTTCTAAAAAGACAAGTAAAAAGGAACGGATGGAGTACAAAGGAACAAAATTGTGAAAATTAGAAAATTATAGGACAAAAATTGCGGATTTAGAAAACGGAAAATCAAAATCAAGGGTTGATGAAGTTAGAAAATCAAAACTGCATTTAAGTCTAATTATTTTATTTTAAAACAAACTTAAGCAATCTACTTAGCTACATTTAAAACCAAATGTTATGCTATAGCAACATGTCATACACATTATCTTCTAAACACTTAAATTATTGAAAGAAATTCATGAGAATTCACACTCTCTACTTGATGTTTGTGGGAACTGGGAACTGTGCATTGTTCATGTTATTTATGATGACATAAACTCCAATGCTGCAATGTGTAGGTTCTTCACAAGTCCCTTTATGCTCAAATTGTACCCTTCACCAATCTATACAATAGCAATATTATTAATTATAATCAAATACAGAAAAATAATGAAAAAATATTATCAGTATTTTATTAACCTTTACCTCAGCAATGATGGTAATGTCAAGGGTAGAATCTCCAAAGCCTAAAACACTGTTATTGACAACAAATAGTTGATAACTTTGAATCTCAGTGATGATTTTAACAAGAAATCCATGACGCTTTTGGCAGTGGATCCGAATCAACATATTTTTCCCTTTCATTTTTGCTTCCACCTTCAGAAGTGATTGATCAGTGGCAATACCATCAGCAGCACTTTCAGTTTCATTGTTCTCATGAGATGATGAATAATGGTCGTCTGTGTAGACGTCAGATTTGGTTGGAACCACCATGGACTGATCTGCATTTGTTTTCTTCCCCGACTCTTCTAAAATTGCCAAACGCTCTTTAAGCGCTTGGAGGTATTTGATTGTATCCGCCAATATTGAAACCTTGTCCATCTAATTAACAGATTTTACACAATTAGTGTTAGAACAGCAATCACGACTCAAAAGAATAATGGTACGAAAACACTATGAGAGTAACACACAGCATTTGGTAACGAAATTTGGTCAATTGTGCGGTGCGTACATCTTCAACTGCATAATAGCTATAATTTGTTTCATATTAATTAAATGTTACGGTCCATATTACAACATTATTCATGAACCATACCGCTAGGGCAATCTTGTTGAAATTAACCCAACAAACATTGGAGTAAGCCTGCGGCTCGCTGACTTATCTGTTGGTGTACAAGGTGATGAATCAATGGAATAGTAAGAAGAGGACAAAGACAGCAGCCACAAAAATATGAAAGGAAGAATTAATTGCATTGATAAAAGAGTGGCTATTTATACAAAGAGTAAAGTTTGCCACATAGGCCCTAAAAGTAAAAACTTAACAGACAAGTTCAAAAAGTACTTAACATAGTAAATACTAAAATACCCTTAAATATAAATTACTTCTAACACCATCCCTTAATTTATATTTAGACAAAACTGACAACACCAATTCCATCCCTCAAACGAAGAAATTGATCAGTTTTGATAGCCTTTGTCAACACATCTGCCAGCTGCTTCTGAGTGCTACAGTGCACAACTTCAAGCACTCCATTCTGAACCTGATTCCTCAGAAAGTGATACTTGGTCTCAATATGCTTGCTTCTTCCATGCAGCACTGGATTCTTGGCAAGATTGATTGCAGACTTGTTATCAATCATCAGCTTCAGAGGCTTGTTTACCTTGATCTTCAGATCCTGCAGTAAGTTCAGAAGCCACACAGCTTGGCATGCAGTCACAGCGCCTGCAATATATTCAGCTTCACAGGTTGATAGAGCAACAACAGGTTGCTTCTTGGAACACCACGAAATAGGACCTCCCAGAAATTTAAATAAATATCCAGAAGTGCTTCTTCTATCAACTCTGTCTCCACACCAATCAGAATCTGAATAACTCAGAAGTTCTGATTCAGTCCTTCCTTCAGAGGGAAATAGCACTCCATGCTTCAGAGTCCCCTTGATATACCTCAGAATCCTGACAGCAGCTTGGTAATGGGACCATTTTGGTTTACTCATAAATCTGCTAACCATTCCAACTGCAAAACAAATATCAGGTCTGGTATTACACAAATACCTCAGAGAACCAACCAACTGTTTGAAGGTTGTAGCATCCACATCCTCTCCATCAGAATCGGAATCCAACTTTTGATTCGTATCAGAGGGTGTGATAGCAACTTTGCAATTCTCCAGCTTAAATCTCTTCAGAAGCTCAAGTTCATACTTCAACTGATGCAAAATGATTCCTTTCTCAGAATATAGAAATTCCATCCCTAGAAAGTAACTCATTTTTCCAAGGTCTGTCATCTCAAACTCATTCATCAGAACCTTCTTGAACTTAGCTATCTCTTGTTCAGAACTTCCTGTCAGCAATATATCATCAACATACAAACATACCAGAATCATATTGCCTTCTGAAGTGTGCTGAACATAAACACCATACTCCAACTCACATTTCTGAAACCCTTGTTTCTTGAAAAATGAATCAATCCTCATATTCCAGGCTCTGGGCGCTTGTTTCAATCCATAGAGGGCTTTATGCAATCTATACACCATCCCTTCCTGATTCTTTTTCTCAAAACCAGGAGGTTGTGACACATATACCTCTTCTTGTAATGGACCGTTCAGAAATGCAGATTTCACATCTAAATGCATCAGAGGCCAATTCCTGTTAGCAGCTATTGCAATTACCAGTCTAATTGTTTCGTGTCTTGCTACAGGTGCAAACACTTCAGAATAATCTAGTCCAGGTTTCTGCAGAAATCCTCTTGCTACTAACCTCGCTTTGTGTTTGCCAATTGATCCATCTGGCTTTAGTTTCTGCTTGAAAACCCATCTGACGCTGATGGCTTTCTTGCCTTTTGGAAGTTCTGATAGCTTCCAAGTCTTGTTCCTCTTTATAGCATCAAGTTCTTCTTTCATGGCCTGCAACCAGACTTGTTGCTTAAGAGCATCTTCTGTGCTCACAGGTTCAGAATCTACTAACATTGAACACTGAATAATTTCTCCCTCAGAGTCTACTTCAGTGTCTTGCAACATTTCAAATCCTGCAAATCTTCTTGGGATGCTTCTGATTCTCCGTAGCCTCTGAACTTGTTCAGAAGCACCTTCAGAAATTCTTTCTTCAGAATTTTGACCTTCAGAATTAGCTTCAGAATTCTGACCTTCAGAATTAGCTTCAGAATTCTGACCTTCAGAATTGGCTTCAGAATTTTTACCTTCAGAATTGGCTTCAGAATTCTGACCTTCAGAATTGGCTTCAGAATTCTGACCTTCAGAATTGGCTTCAGAATTCTGACCTTCAGAATTGGCTTCAGAATTCTGACCTTCAGAATTGGCTTCAGAACTCTGACCTTCAGAATTGCCTTCAGAATCAGAGTCAGATTCAGAATCACCATCAGACTCAGAGTCACCATCAGAGTCATCTCCATCTTCTGAATCATCTTCAGAGCCTTCAGATTCTGACTCACCTTCAGAGCCATCCTCTGAGATTCTCACATCAGAATTTGATTGAGACTTGTTCCAATCCCAAATTTCAGATTCCTTCACAATGACGTCTCTGCTGAATTCAATTTTATTAGTCTCTGGACAATAAAGCTTGTACGCACCTGTACTGTGGTACCCCACCAGTAACATTACTTTGCTTCTATCATCCAGCTTCTGTCTTCTGGCTTCTGGAACATGTTTATAGCATACAGATCCAAACACCTTCAGATGACTAACACTTTGCTTCTCTCCAGTCCACTTCTGAATAGGAACTATTTCCTTCAGCTTCTTCGTTGGACATCTGTTGAGCACATATGTTGCAGTGGCAACAGCTTCTCCCCATAAGTGATGAGGAAGCTTCTTCTCTTTCAGCATGCTTCTCACCATATCAAGCAAAGTACGATTTCTTCTCTCAGCAAGACCATTGTGTTGAGGAGTATAAGGAGCTGTAACCTCATGCTCAATTCCATTCTCCTCACAGAAAGTTTTAAACTCGTTAGAATTAAACTCACCACCACCATCAGTTCTGAGAATCTTCAGCTTCTGACCACTCTGTTTCTCAGCCTTCACCTTGAACTTCTGAAACTCAGCAAACACTTCATGCTTGAACTTGATGAGTGTTACCCATGTCATCCTTGTGAATTCATCAACAAAAGATACAAAATACTTGTTTCCTCCAAGTGAAGGTACTGGAAATGGTCCACACACATCAGAATGTACTACTCCCAAGGCATGTTTTGCTCTTGGAGCTACTTCTGATGCAAACGGTAGTCTTGGTTGCTTCCCTTTCATGCACACCTCGCATGATTTTTCAGGCTTCTTGATTATAGGAATTCCATGTACCAGATTCTTTGACTTCAGACGCCCCAAGCTTCTGAAATTCAGATGACCAAATCTTCTGTGCCACAACTCACTATCCTTCTCAACACTTGTTGCACTAAGACATTCAGAGTCTGCAGTTCTAACATTCACCTTGAATGTTCTGTTCCTTCCCTGTTCTGACTCCATAATCAACTTCTGATTACCGTCATATAGCTTCAGAAGATTGTCTTCAATAGTAACTGAAAAACCTTTCTCAATCAATTGACCCACACTCATCAGATTGCTTTTCATGCCTGGTACATACCACACGTTCTGAATCAATGCTGCTTTCCCATTGTTCAAAATGACTTTGACATTTCCCATACCTTCAGCGTTGAGGTATTTATCATCAGCACATCTGATCTTTGTACTCTTTCTAGAGTCAAAATCAACCAACCACTTCTTGTTTCCAGTAAGATGGTTTGAACACCCTGTATCCATATACCACCACTCTGAATTCACATCATCAGATTCAGAAGCCATTAGTAAAACAAATTCACTATCAGAGTCATCAGAACTTCTGGCTATATTTGCTTCTTCTGACTTTCTTTCTTTGTTTGACTTGCACTCAGATGCAAAATGGCCAAACTTCTGACAAGACTAACACCGTACCTTTGTCTTGTCTTTTCCTTTCTGAGCATACTTCTGCTTTCCAGAAGTTGAGGTTTTTGGATTCTGAGCTCCATCAGATCTATTCTTGGCTTCTGACCAAGGCTTTTTCTGAAGCTTCTTCTCAGAGGCTGCTTTCAGAGCATGCTGCTCTACTTCTCTTTCAGAATTTCTCTCAGTTAGACGCAACTCTTGTGCTTCTAGACTGCTCTGTAACTCTTCTATTCTCATGGTTTCCAAATCTTTGGAATGTTCAATAGATACAACAATGTAATCAAACTGAGGGGTAAGGGATCTCAATACCTTCTCAATGATTACTTGTTCTGAAAGAGTTTCTCCACAAGCTTTCATCTCATTAGTAATCAGAATTAGTCTGGAGATGTACTCACAAACCTTCTCATTGTTCTTCATGTTGAGATTCTCATACTGTTTTCTGAGGGTTTGAAGCTTTACCTTCTTTACTGACGCATCACCACCGTAACACCTTGTCAGAAGATCCCAAGCCTCCTTCGCCGTCACTGAATCAGCAATCTTCTCAAACACACTCTCATTCACACACTGATGAATGTAGAACAACGCCTTCTGATCCTTCTTTCTTGTAGCTTTCTGCGCCTCTTTCTGCTCCTCTGTTGCATCTGCTGCAACAGGAACGTATCCTTCAGTGACAAGCTCAAGCACACCTTGAGCACCGAACAATACAAGCATTTGTTTCATCCAACGATTCCAGTTTTTGCCATCAAACACTGGAAGCTTGGTACTCATGTTTATAGCCATCAAACACTGGAAGCCAATTGATCCATCTGGCTTTAGTTTCTGCTTGAAAACCCATCTGACGCTGATGGCTTTCTTGCCTTTTGGAAGTTCTGATAGCTTCCAAGTCTTGTTCCTCTTTATAGCATCAAGTTCTTCTTTCATGGCCTGCAACCAGACTTGTTGCTTAAGAGCATCTTCTGTGCTCACAGGTTCAGAATCTACTAACATTGCACACTGAATAATTTCTCCCTCAGAGTCTACTTCAGTGTCTTGCAACATTTCAAATCCTGCAAATCTTCTTGGGATGCTTCTGATTCTCCGTAGCCTCTGAACTTGTTCAGAAGCACCTTCAGAAATTCTTTCTTCAGAATTTTGACCTTCAGAATTAGCTTCAGAATTCTGACCTTCAGAATTAGCTTCAGAATTCTGACCTTCAGAATCAGCTTCAGAATTCTGACCTTCAGAATTAGCTTCAGAATTCTGACCTTCAGAATTGGCTTCAGAATTTTTACCTTCAGAATTGGCTTCAGAATTCTGACCTTCAGAATTGGCTTCAGAATTCTGACCTTCAGAATTGGCTTCAGAATTCTGACCTTCAGAATTGGCTTCAGAACTCTGACCTTCAGAATTGCCTTCAGAATCAGAGTCAGATTCAGAATCACCATCAGACTCAGAGTCACCATCAGAGTCATCTCCATCTTCTGAATCATCTTCAGAGCCTTCAGATTCTGACTCACCTTCAGAGCCATCCTCTGAGATTCTCACATCAGAATTTGATTGAGACTTGTTCCAATCCCAAATTTCAGATTCCTTCACAATGACGTCTCTGCTGAATTCAATTTTATTAGTCTCTGGACAATAAAGCTTGTACGCACCTGTACTGTGGTACCCCACCAGTAACATTACTTTGCTTCTATCATCCAGCTTCTGTCTTCTGGCTTCTGGAACATGTTTATAGCATACAGATCCAAACACCTTCAGATGACTAACACTTTGCTTCTCTCCAGTCCACTTCTGAATAGGAACTATTTCCTTCAGCTTCTTCGTTGGACATCTGTTGAGCACATATGTTGCAGTGGCAACAGCTTCTCCCCATAAGTGATGAGGAAGCTTCTTCTCTTTCAGCATGCTTCTCACCATATCAAGCAAAGTACGATTTCTTCTCTCAGCAAGACCATTGTGTTGAGGAGTATAAGGAGTTGTAACCTCATGCTCAATTCCATTCTCCTCACAGAAAGTTTTAAACTCGTTAGAATTAAACTCACCACCACCATCAGTTCTGAGAATCTTCAGCTTCTGACCACTCTGTTTCTCAGCCTTCACCTTGAACTTCTGAAACTCAGCAAACACTTCATGCTTGAACTTGATGAGTGTTACCCATGTCATCCTTGTGAATTCATCAACAAAAGATACAAAATACTTGTTTCCTCCAAGTGAAGGTACTGGAAATGGTCCACACACATCAGAATGTACTACTCCCAAGGCATGTTTTGCTCTTGGAGCTACTTCTGATGCAAACGGCAGTCTTGGTTGCTTCCCTTTCATGCACACCTCGCATGATTTTTCAGGCTTCTTGATTATAGGAATTCCATGTACCAGATTCTTTGACTTCAGACGCCCCAAGCTTCTGAAATTCAGATGACCAAATCTTCTGTGCCACAACTCACTATCCTTCTCAACACTTGTTGCACTAAGACATTCAGAGTCTGCAGTTCTAACATTCACCTTGAATGTTCTGTTCCTTCCCTGTTCTGACTCCATAATCAACTTCTGATTACCGTCATATAGCTTCAGAAGATTGTCTTCAATAGTAACTGAAAAACCTTTCTCAATCAATTGACCCACACTCATCAGATTGCTTTTCATGCCTGGTACATACCACACGTTCTGAATCAATGCTGCTTTCCCATTGTTCAAAATGACTTTGACATTTCCCATACCTTCAGCGTTGAGGTATTTATCATCAGCACATCTGATCTTTGTACTCTTTCTAGAGTCAAAATCAACCAACCACTTCTTGTTTCCAGTAAGATGGTTTGAACACCCTGTATCCATATACCACCACTCTGAATTCACATCATCAGATTCAGAAGCCATTAGTAAAACAAATTCACTATCAGAGTCATCAGAACTTCTGGCTATATTTGCTTCTTCTGACTTTCTTTCTTTGTTTGACTTGCACTCAGATGCAAAATGGCCAAACTTCTGACAAGACTAACACCGTACCTTTGTCTTGTCTTTTCCTTTCTGAGCATACTTCTGCTTTCCAGAAGTTGAGGTTTTTGGATTCTGAGCTCCATCAGATCTATTCTTGGCTTCTGACCAAGGCTTTTTCTGAAGCTTCTTCTCAGAGGCTGCTTTCAGAGCATGCTGCTCTACTTCTCTTTCAGAATTTCTCTCAGTTAGACGCAACTCTTGTGCTTCTAGACTGCTCTGTAACTCTTCTATTCTCATGGTTTCCAAATCTTTGGAATGTTCAATAGATACAACAATGTAATCAAACTGAGGGGTAAGGGATCTCAATACCTTCTCAATGATTACTTGTTCTGAAAGAGTTTCTCCACAAGCTTTCATCTCATTAGTAATCAGAATTAGTCTGGAGATGTACTCACAAACCTTCTCATTGTTCTTCATGTTGAGATTCTCATACTGTTTTCTGAGGGTTTGAAGCTTTACCTTCTTTACTGACGCATCACCACCGTAACACCTTGTCAGAAGATCCCAAGCCTCCTTCGCCATCACTGAATCAGCAATCTTCTCAAACACACTCTCATTCACACACTGATGAATGTAGAACAACGCCTTCTGATCCTTCTTTCTTGTAGCTTTCTGCGCCTCTTTCTGCTCCTCTGTTGCATCTGCTGCAACAGGAACGTATCCTTCAGTGACAAGCTCAAGCACACCTTGAGCACCGAACAATACAAGCATTTGTTTCATCCAACGATTCCAGTTTTTGCCATCAAACACTGGAAGCTTGGTACTCATGTTTATAGCCATCAAACACTGGAAGCCAATTGATCCATCTGGCTTTAGTTTCTGCTTGAAAACCCATCTGACGCTGATGGCTTTCTTGCCTTTTGGAAGTTCTGATAGCTTCCAAGTCTTGTTCCTCTTTATAGCATCAAGTTCTTCTTTCATGGCCTGCAACCAGACTTGTTGCTTAAGAGCATCTTCTGTGCTCACAGGTTCAGAATCTACTAACATTGCACACTGAATAATTTCTCCCTCAGAGTCTACTTCAGTGTCTTGCAACATTTCAAATCCTGCAAATCTTCTTGGGATGCTTCTGATTCTCCGTAGCCTCTGAACTTGTTCAGAAGCACCTTCAGAAATTCTTTCTTCAGAATTTTGACCTTCAGAATTAGCTTCAGAATTCTGACCTTCAGAATTAGCTTCAGAATTCTGACCTTCAGAATTAGCTTCAGAATTCTGACCTTCAGAATTAGCTTCAGAATTCTGACCTTCAGAATTGGCTTCAGAATTTTTACCTTCAGAATTGGCTTCAGAATTCTGACCTTCAGAATTGGCTTCAGAATTCTGACCTTCAGAATTGGCTTCAGAATTCTGACCTTCAGAATTGGCTTCAGAACTCTGACCTTCAGAATTGCCTTCAGAATCAGAGTCAGATTCAGAATCACCATCAGACTCAGAGTCACCATCAGAGTCATCTCCATCTTCTGAATCATCTTCAGAGCCTTCAGATTCTGACTCACCTTCAGAGCCATCCTCTGAGATTCTCACATCAGAATTTGATTGAGACTTGTTCCAATCCCAAATTTCAGATTCCTTCACAATGACGTCTCTGCTGAATTCAATTTTATTAGTCTCTGGACAATAAAGCTTGTACGCACCTGTACTGTGGTACCCCACCAGTAACATTACTTTGCTTCTATCATCCAGCTTCTGTCTTCTGGCTTCTGGAACATGTTTATAGCATACAGATCCAAACACCTTCAGATGACTAACACTTTGCTTCTCTCCAGTCCACTTCTGAATAGGAACTATTTCCTTCAGCTTCTTCGTTGGACATCTGTTGAGCACATATGTTGCAGTGGCAACAGCTTCTCCCCATAAGTGATGAGGAAGCTTCTTCTCTTTCAGCATGCTTCTCACCATATCAAGCAAAGTACGATTTCTTCTCTCAGCAAGACCATTGTGTTGAGGAGTATAAGGAGCTGTAACCTCATGCTCAATTCCATTCTCCTCACAGAAAGTTTTAAACTCGTTAGAATTAAACTCACCACCACCATCAGTTCTGAGAATCTTCAGCTTCTGACCACTCTGTTTCTCAGCCTTCACCTTGAACTTCTGAAACTCAGCAAACACTTCATGCTTGAACTTGATGAGTGTTACCCATGTCATCCTTGTGAATTCATCAACAAAAGATACAAAATACTTGTTTCCTCCAAGTGAAGGTACTGGAAATGGTCCACACACATCAGAATGTACTACTCCCAAGGCATGTTTTGCTCTTGGAGCTACTTCTGATGCAAACGGCAGTCTTGGTTGCTTCCCTTTCATGCACACCTCGCATGATTTTTCAGGCTTCTTGATTATAGGAATTCCATGTACCAGATTCTTTGACTTCAGACGCCCCAAGCTTCTGAAATTCAGATGACCAAATCTTCTGTGCCACAACTCACTATCCTTCTCAACACTTGTTGCACTAAGACATTCAGAGTCTGCAGTTCTAACATTCACCTTGAATGTTCTGTTCCTTCCCTGTTCTGACTCCATAATCAACTTCTGATTACCGTCATATAGCTTCAGAAGATTGTCTTCAATAGTAACTGAAAAACCTTTCTCAATCAATTGACCCACACTCATCAGATTGCTTTTCATGCCTGGTACATACCACACGTTCTGAATCAATGCTGCTTTCCCATTGTTCAAAATGACTTTGACATTTCCCATACCTTCAGCGTTGAGGTATTTATCATCAGCACATCTGATCTTTGTACTCTTTCTAGAGTCAAAATCAACCAACCACTTCTTGTTTCCAGTAAGATGGTTTGAACACCCTGTATCCATATACCACCACTCTGAATTCACATCATCAGATTCAGAAGCCATTAGTAAAACAAATTCACTATCAGAGTCATCAGAACTTCTGGCTATATTTGCTTCTTCTGACTTTCTTTCTTTGTTTGACTTGCACTCAGATGCAAAATGGCCAAACTTCTGACAAGACTAACACCGTACCTTTGTCTTGTCTTTTCCTTTCTGAGCATACTTCTGCTTTCCAGAAGTTGAGGTTTTTGGATTCTGAGCTCCATCAGATCTATTCTTGGCTTCTGACCAAGGCTTTTTCTGAAGCTTCTTCTCAGAGGCTGCTTTCAGAGCATGCTGCTCTACTTCTCTTTCAGAATTTCTCTCAGTTAGACGCAACTCTTGTGCTTCTAGACTGCTCTGTAACTCTTCTATTCTCATGGTTTCCAAATCTTTGGAATGTTCAATAGATACAACAATGTAATCAAACTGAGGGGTAAGGGATCTCAATACCTTCTCAATGATTACTTGTTCTGAAAGAGTTTCTCCACAAGCTTTCATCTCATTAGTAATCAGAATTAGTCTGGAGATGTACTCACAAACCTTCTCATTGTTCTTCATGTTGAGATTCTCATACTGTTTTCTGAGGGTTTGAAGCTTTACCTTCTTTACTGACGCATCACCACCGTAACACCTTGTCAGAAGATCCCAAGCCTCCTTCGCCGTCACTGAATCAGCAATCTTCTCAAACACACTCTCATTCACACACTGATGAATGTAGAACAACGCCTTCTGATCCTTCTTTCTTGTAGCTTTCTGCGCCTCTTTCTGCTCCTCTGTTGCATCTGCTGCAACAGGAACGTATCCTTCAGTGACAAGCTCAAGCACACCTTGAGCACCGAACAATACAAGCATTTGTTTCATCCAACGATTCCAGTTTTTGCCATCAAACACTGGAAGCTTGGTACTCATGTTTATAGCCATCAAACACTGGAAGCCAATTGATCCATCTGGCTTTAGTTTCTGCTTGAAAACCCATCTGACGCTGATGGCTTTCTTGCCTTTTGGAAGTTCTGATAGCTTCCAAGTCTTGTTCCTCTTTATAGCATCAAGTTCTTCTTTCATGGCCTGCAACCAGACTTGTTGCTTAAGAGCATCTTCTGTGCTCACAGGTTCAGAATCTACTAACATTGCACACTGAATAATTTCTCCCTCAGAGTCTACTTCAGTGTCTTGCAACATTTCAAATCCTGCAAATCTTCTTGGGATGCTTCTGATTCTCCGTAGCCTCTGAACTTGTTCAGAAGCACCTTCAGAAATTCTTTCTTCAGAATTTTGACCTTCAGAATTAGCTTCAGAATTCTGACCTTCAGAATTAGCTTCAGAATTCTGACCTTCAGAATTAGCTTCAGAATTCTGACCTTCAGAATTAGCTTCAGAATTCTGACCTTCAGAATTGGCTTCAGAATTTTTACCTTCAGAATTGGCTTCAGAATTCTGACCTTCAGAATTGGCTTCAGAATTCTGACCTTCAGAATTGGCTTCAGAATTCTGACCTTCAGAATTGGCTTCAGAACTCTGACCTTCAGAATTGCCTTCAGAATCAGAGTCAGATTCAGAATCACCATCAGACTCAGAGTCACCATCAGAGTCATCTCCATCTTCTGAATCATCTTCAGAGCCTTCAGATTCTGACTCACCTTCAGAGCCATCCTCTGAGATTCTCACATCAGAATTTGATTGAGACTTGTTCCAATCCCAAATTTCAGATTCCTTCACAATGACGTCTCTGCTGAATTCAATTTTATTAGTCTCTGGACAATAAAGCTTGTACGCACCTGTACTGTGGTACCCCACCAGTAACATTACTTTGCTTCTATCATCCAGCTTCTGTCTTCTGGCTTCTGGAACATGTTTATAGCATACAGATCCAAACACCTTCAGATGACTAACACTTTGCTTCTCTCCAGTCCACTTCTGAATAGGAACTATTTCCTTCAGCTTCTTCGTTGGACATCTGTTGAGCACATATGTTGCAGTGGCAACAGCTTCTCCCCATAAGTGATGAGGAAGCTTCTTCTCTTTCAGCATGCTTCTCACCATATCAAGCAAAGTACGATTTCTTCTCTCAGCAAGACCATTGTGTTGAGGAGTATAAGGAGCTGTAACCTCATGCTCAATTCCATTCTCCTCACAGAAAGTTTTAAACTCGTTAGAATTAAACTCACCACCACCATCAGTTCTGAGAATCTTCAGCTTCTGACCACTCTGTTTCTCAGCCTTCACCTTGAACTTCTGAAACTCAGCAAACACTTCATGCTTGAACTTGATGAGTGTTACCCATGTCATCCTTGTGAATTCATCAACAAAAGATACAAAATACTTGTTTCCTCCAAGTGAAGGTACTGGAAATGGTCCACACACATCAGAATGTACTACTCCCAAGGCATGTTTTGCTCTTGGAGCTACTTCTGATGCAAACGGCAGTCTTGGTTGCTTCCCTTTCATGCACACCTCGCATGATTTTTCAGGCTTCTTGATTATAGGAATTCCATGTACCAGATTCTTTGACTTCAGACGCCCCAAGCTTCTGAAATTCAGATGACCAAATCTTCTGTGCCACAACTCACTATCCTTCTCAACACTTGTTGCACTAAGACATTCAGAGTCTGCAGTTCTAACATTCACCTTGAATGTTCTGTTCCTTCCCTGTTCTGACTCCATAATCAACTTCTGATTACCGTCATATAGCTTCAGAAGATTGTCTTCAATAGTAACTGAAAAACCTTTCTCAATCAATTGACCCACACTCATCAGATTGCTTTTCATGCCTGGTACATACCACACGTTCTGAATCAATGCTGCTTTCCCATTGTTCAAAATGACTTTGACATTTCCCATACCTTCAGCGTTGAGGTATTTATCATCAGCACATCTGATCTTTGTACTCTTTCTAGAGTCAAAATCAACCAACCACTTCTTGTTTCCAGTAAGATGGTTTGAACACCCTGTATCCATATACCACCACTCTGAATTCACATCATCAGATTCAGAAGCCATTAGTAAAACAAATTCACTATCAGAGTCATCAGAACTTCTGGCTATATTTGCTTCTTCTGACTTTCTTTCTTTGTTTGACTTGCACTCAGATGCAAAATGGCCAAACTTCTGACAAGACTAACACCGTACCTTTGTCTTGTCTTTTCCTTTCTGAGCATACTTCTGCTTTCCAGAAGTTGAGGTTTTTGGATTCTGAGCTCCATCAGATCTATTCTTGGCTTCTGACCAAGGCTTTTTCTGAAGCTTCTTCTCAGAGGCTGCTTTCAGAGCATGCTGCTCTACTTCTCTTTCAGAATTTCTCTCAGTTAGACGCAACTCTTGTGCTTCTAGACTGCTCTGTAACTCTTCTATTCTCATGGTTTCCAAATCTTTGGAATGTTCAATAGATACAACAATGTAATCAAACTGAGGGGTAAGGGATCTCAATACCTTCTCAATGATTACTTGTTCTGAAAGAGTTTCTCCACAAGCTTTCATCTCATTAGTAATCAGAATTAGTCTGGAGATGTACTCACAAACCTTCTCATTGTTCTTCATGTTGAGATTCTCATACTGTTTTCTGAGGGTTTGAAGCTTTACCTTCTTTACTGACGCATCACCACCGTAACACCTTGTCAGAAGATCCCAAGCCTCCTTCGCCGTCACTGAATCAGCAATCTTCTCAAACACACTCTCATTCACACACTGATGAATGTAGAACAACGCCTTCTGATCCTTCTTTCTTGTAGCTTTCTGCGCCTCTTTCTGCTCCTCTGTTGCATCTGCTGCAACAGGAACGTATCCTTCAGTGACAAGCTCAAGCACACCTTGAGCACCGAACAATACAAGCATTTGTTTCATCCAACGATTCCAGTTTTTGCCATCAAACACTGGAAGCTTGGTACTCATGTTTATAGCCATCAAACACTGGAAGCCAATTGATCCATCTGGCTTTAGTTTCTGCTTGAAAACCCATCTGACGCTGATGGCTTTCTTGCCTTTTGGAAGTTCTGATAGCTTCCAAGTCTTGTTCCTCTTTATAGCATCAAGTTCTTCTTTCATGGCCTGCAACCAGACTTGTTGCTTAAGAGCATCTTCTGTGCTCACAGGTTCAGAATCTACTAACATTGCACACTGAATAATTTCTCCCTCAGAGTCTACTTCAGTGTCTTGCAACATTTCAAATCCTGCAAATCTTCTTGGGATGCTTCTGATTCTCCGTAGCCTCTGAACTTGTTCAGAAGCACCTTCAGAAATTCTTTCTTCAGAATTTTGACCTTCAGAATTAGCTTCAGAATTCTGACCTTCAGAATTAGCTTCAGAATTCTGACCTTCAGAATTAGCTTCAGAATTCTGACCTTCAGAATTGGCTTCAGAATTTTTACCTTCAGAATTGGCTTCAGAATTCTGACCTTCAGAATTGGCTTCAGAATTCTGACCTTCAGAATTGGCTTCAGAATTCTGACCTTCAGAATTGGCTTCAGAACTCTGACCTTCAGAATTGCCTTCAGAATCAGAGTCAGATTCAGAATCACCATCAGACTCAGAGTCACCATCAGAGTCATCTCCATCTTCTGAATCATCTTCAGAGCCTTCAGATTCTGACTCACCTTCAGAGCCATCCTCTGAGATTCTCACATCAGAATTTGATTGAGACTTGTTCCAATCCCAAATTTCAGATTCCTTCACAATGACGTCTCTGCTGAATTCAATTTTATTAGTCTCTGGACAATAAAGCTTGTACGCACCTGTACTGTGGTACCCCACCAGTAACATTACTTTGCTTCTATCATCCAGCTTCTGTCTTCTGGCTTCTGGAACATGTTTATAGCATACAGATCCAAACACCTTCAGATGACTAACACTTTGCTTCTCTCCAGTCCACTTCTGAATAGGAACTATTTCCTTCAGCTTCTTCGTTGGACATCTGTTGAGCACATATGTTGCAGTGGCAACAGCTTCTCCCCATAAGTGATGAGGAAGCTTCTTCTCTTTCAGCATGCTTCTCACCATATCAAGCAAAGTACGATTTCTTCTCTCAGCAAGACCATTGTGTTGAGGAGTATAAGGAGCTGTAACCTCATGCTCAATTCCATTCTCCTCACAGAAAGTTTTAAACTCGTTAGAATTAAACTCACCACCACCATCAGTTCTGAGAATCTTCAGCTTCTGACCACTCTGTTTCTCAGCCTTCACCTTGAACTTCTGAAACTCAGCAAACACTTCATGCTTGAACTTGATGAGTGTTACCCATGTCATCCTTGTGAATTCATCAACAAAAGATACAAAATACTTGTTTCCTCCAAGTGAAGGTACTGGAAATGGTCCACACACATCAGAATGTACTACTCCCAAGGCATGTTTTGCTCTTGGAGCTACTTCTGATGCAAACGGCAGTCTTGGTTGCTTCCCTTTCATGCACACCTCGCATGATTTTTCAGGCTTCTTGATTATAGGAATTCCATGTACCAGATTCTTTGACTTCAGACGCCCCAAGCTTCTGAAATTCAGATGACCAAATCTTCTGTGCCACAACTCACTATCCTTCTCAACACTTGTTGCACTAAGACATTCAGAGTCTGCAGTTCTAACATTCACCTTGAATGTTCTGTTCCTTCCCTGTTCTGACTCCATAATCAACTTCTGATTACCGTCATATAGCTTCAGAAGATTGTCTTCAATAGTAACTGAAAAACCTTTCTCAATCAATTGACCCACACTCATCAGATTGCTTTTCATGCCTGGTACATACCACACGTTCTGAATCAATGCTGCTTTCCCATTGTTCAAAATGACTTTGACATTTCCCATACCTTCAGCGTTGAGGTATTTATCATCAGCACATCTGATCTTTGTACTCTTTCTAGAGTCAAAATCAACCAACCACTTCTTGTTTCCAGTAAGATGGTTTGAACACCCTGTATCCATATACCACCACTCTGAATTCACATCATCAGATTCAGAAGCCATTAGTAAAACAAATTCACTATCAGAGTCATCAGAACTTCTGGCTATATTTGCTTCTTCTGACTTTCTTTCTTTGTTTGACTTGCACTCAGATGCAAAATGGCCAAACTTCTGACAAGACTAACACCGTACCTTTGTCTTGTCTTTTCCTTTCTGAGCATACTTCTGCTTTCCAGAAGTTGAGGTTTTTGGATTCTGAGCTCCATCAGATCTATTCTTGGCTTCTGACCAAGGCTTTTTCTGAAGCTTCTTCTCAGAGGCTGCTTTCAGAGCATGCTGCTCTACTTCTCTTTCAGAATTTCTCTCAGTTAGACGCAACTCTTGTGCTTCTAGACTGCTCTGTAACTCTTCTATTCTCATGGTTTCCAAATCTTTGGAATGTTCAATAGATACAACAATGTAATCAAACTGAGGGGTAAGGGATCTCAATACCTTCTCAATGATTACTTGTTCTGAAAGAGTTTCTCCACAAGCTTTCATCTCATTAGTAATCAGAATTAGTCTGGAGATGTACTCACAAACCTTCTCATTGTTCTTCATGTTGAGATTCTCATACTGTTTTCTGAGGGTTTGAAGCTTTACCTTCTTTACTGACGCATCACCACCGTAACACCTTGTCAGAAGATCCCAAGCCTCCTTCGCCGTCACTGAATCAGCAATCTTCTCAAACACACTCTCATTCACACACTGATGAATGTAGAACAACGCCTTCTGATCCTTCTTTCTTGTAGCTTTCTGCGCCTCTTTCTGCTCCTCTGTTGCATCTGCTGCAACAGGAACGTATCCTTCAGTGACAAGCTCAAGCACACCTTGAGCACCGAACAATACAAGCATTTGTTTCATCCAACGATTCCAGTTTTTGCCATCAAACACTGGAAGCTTGGTACTCATGCCACCGTTTCCGTTCATCTTAAACCTTGTACAGTACACTCAAATCTCACTAACACTCGTGTTTCCCAATCCCACAAAATCAGAAAATGTGATTCTGTTCAGATTTTTGTTCAAGATTCAACACAAATCAAGAACCAAAATCAAACACACACAACTCACGTTTCACTCGTGTTTCCCGTGGATTCTAACCGGAGCTCTAGATACCAATTTGTTGGTGTACAAGGTGATGAATCAATGGAATAGTAAGAAGAGGACAAAGACAGCAGCCACAAAAATATGAAAGGAAGAATTAATTGCATTGATAAAAGAGTGGCTATTTATACAAAGAGTAAAGTTTGCCACATAGGCCCTAAAAGTAAAAACTTAACAGACAAGTTCAAAAAGTACTTAACATAGTAAATACTAAAATACCCTTAAATATAAATTACTTCTAACATTATCATCGGTAACTATGAGTCATATTCAACGAATAGTAATTAGTGAGTTATATATATTGAAGATGTGTTTGACATTGGCGCAACACTAACAAATGTGATTAGATTCAATTACTTCATATAGGGAGATAATGCATGTACGTACCTTCTTTAGGCCTGGAATGAGAGTTGCAAGAGCAATGAAACTCTTGCTGAGATTCTCTCTTCGTTTTCTCTCGGCCATGATATGATCCAAACCGTGAGCACGAGGCCTCTTAGGTTGTGATGTTTTAGTTTCAAAATTTGGATTTTTCGAAGATGCATTTGAGATTTGAGTTGAAAAATGTGTGTTCCCCAATTCGGGCAATGACAATGAAGTAACAATCGCGTTCTGTTTTTGACCAAATCCATAAGACTCTGTTGAGTTTGGATTATCAAAATACAAAATCTGAGGAGACTGAATAAAGTGTGGTGATCCAGAGAATTGTGGTGAAAAGTTTTCGGTGATGTGGTCATTGTTACTTTGATCAATTGTTTTCAACTCTTTAGCTAGTTTCTCAAAATCAAAGTCATCAAAAGACTCAATACTAGTTTCATCAGTGAAAATTTCGCTCAGAGTAGTGGAAATGAATTCTGTAGTTAAACATTGTTGCAGCGTTTGTCTTTGTTCCTCAAAAGCACTAGCTATGTCATGTGAGAGAAACTCTTCTTCATCATCAACATCAAGCAAGTTCAAGTTGCAATCCTCATTATCAAATAACATGTATTCATCCATCATATCCTGCAAGTTAATTGAAGAAGGGTTACATATGTTTTTATTTCTATAAATATCTTGAAATTTTGATTTTAATTCCTATAAAAATTTAAACGCAAAATATATTAAAATTTTGAATGATATACACGAGTTGACTGAAAAGCAAGGATAAAAAATTATGGCTTGAAATATTCGAGGGACCAAAACTTATAAAAATATTATATGAACTAAAAACAAAATTTGAGATATTTATAGAGATCATGAACATATTTAACCGATTAAAGAATTTATAGTAACCTAATTTGTGCATATTAAAAAGAAGGGAATGCTGGTCGGGTAAATATAATTCAAATGCTTAAAAACTTTAGAAACATCTGATATGTTCCGGTGTGGGTTTAAAATCACAAAATTAATTTAGAGTTTGGTCATGAAGTAAATAAAATCAGACAATTTTTTTTTTTTTTTGAAACAAAATCAAACAAAAAATTATTCATATTAAAAATTGAATTTAGGATCTCTCGAATAAGTTGTCATAAGAAAAATTTATTTACTACTTAAACTAAATTTTTTTTGACAAACTTAAACTAAATTATTTAGTTGATTTATTAATTTATTATTAATAAATTTACAAACAAGATAAATATGTCTTTTGTGCAGTTCAAGCAGTGCAAAAATTGAACATTTATAGAGAGCAGCGTCGTGAAATTTCTTATTACCGTTTTCTAAATAAATAAACAATAAGATAAAATTGTACCATAGTTAATGGGCATTGAATATTCATGAATAAACAAAAATTGATAAGATAGTTGGTACAAAAAGGTAACCATTCTTAAATCTAAGCCATCTAATAGTTTAAGATTATATCAATGGTGAATTTGAGTTTTTCCCACCATGGGAAAAAGGATCTCACTTCCCATCTTAAATGTCACCTCATATAGTATCCAATATTTAAGCAATTTTGGAATATGAAAGCTTTAATGCGAGTGAATTTCAATGCTAGGTTTACCGAAAAGCAGAAAGTAAAAAGGACAGGAAGGATGGATTTGCTTCAAAAAAAAAAAAAAAGGAAGGATGGATTTGCCTTGAATTTCTTACCAAATCAGATAACCAGTTGCTGTCAGCTGGTACGTTCACTGGTGTAGTGTTGATTTCCTCCATCTTCACAAGAGCTCTTGAAACAATGAAGAGTGAGACTTCACTCTTATCTTATGTACGGTTTAGCTTTATTATTGCTATTGCTATTGCTATTTGGTGCACAATTGGAGCTCCCATGTTTGCTCTTTATTATAGGGGTAGGTGGTTGTAGTTCTCTTCTCTAGTTTTTCAATTCCTTAGCGGCCACAAGAGGTGGGAATACGTCAAGTCGACTTATGTAGTTTTAAGGTCTAGTCTACATAGATTCAGGTCATTTTTTTTTTAAATAGAGCAGGCTGCAGATTTTTGTATAAGTCTATTTAGTTAAATAGGTCAGGTCGCAGACTAATAAAAAAGTCTTATTAGCCTATTAGGTTGGATTATTTAAGTTAATATTAATAATATTTTTTTTTGACAAATATTAATAATATTATTATTTATATATTAAAATTTGTACTTTCATTAAATTATATATTTAGTAAAGTTTTTCAGTAATTTAAGTTTATTAATCTACATTAATTTTTCACATATATAAATGTATTATTATAAAATAGAATTGAAATATGATGATATATATATATATATATATATATATAGTTAAATTCCCTAAAATATTATGTTAAATATCAAAAGGAAGTTGATTTATTAGTTCATAAGTATTTTTAAAAATAAATAAATTTTTTATTTAAATATGTTCATGTGAAATAGGCTTTTAAATAGGCTAACATGTCACATTAAACTTTCAAAAAGTCAGGCTCAAATCTAAAAGATAAACCTATGATAGGCCACATGTCAGGCTCAAGCCTTCTATTTTTTTAGAGGTCAAGTTCAGACTTTACAAAGCCTAACTCGGCCTAACCTATTCCCCTTCTAACGGCCACTAGCCACAGCCCCATAGAATACAGCCAAATATTTATTAATTAATTATTGTGTACTTTCATAAAACAAAAAACATGTGCAGAAAAATCTTGGTTTAGGTTTTTTTTATATTACTCATCGATAATTTCGTGGTATTTACTGAACAATCAATTTGAATAAATTGTAGGGTCATACTAAACAGTACTTCTGGAGCATTTGTTAAGTATAAAAAAAAAGGAAAATAAAAAAGAAAGTTAACGTTGAAAAAATAACTTTCTACAATTTTAAGGTATTTAATGCACAAATTCCAAAAAAAATATTATTAGAGCAACAATAGTGCAGGTAATCTAACTTCAAAGTTGCTAATAACCAACGTGAATAATAAGGAATCTGCAATGTGCAAGTGTGACATGGCAAAGCAGGTGAACAAACTTTTGTTCACATACACTATATAGCCAACGGCAACAAAGAACAAACAATTATTGTATTTATGATAAAATTGAAGATTGCAACAAGACCACATATTTATTCAAATTGTTGTTTTAATATTTTATTATTGTTAATTTTTATCTTATTGTTATGTATATTTTAAATTCCTATGAAAATGTAATTTTTTTTATGTATTATTGTTATATTTGTATTATTTTAATATTTATTTTTTGTCAAAAAAATTAATATTTTTATGCATATTAATTAAAATAATTAAATTAATATAATTTTGAATCAAAACTAATTATAAATAAAAAAATATAAACATGTGGGGTCAAAATTTAGTTCTTTATAACCAACCACCATTAAAGTAAAAACTACTCAAATCAACTATAAAATTCTTAAATCCTACACATCACTTTTGGCCCACAAAAAACAACTTAGTTTACTCACTTAGTTTACTCCCACTAAAGTTGCTCTTAATAAGCTTAACTAGTGTCCCGGGATACTAATTAGGATTTTTCTAAATTATATATATGCATAGTAAAAGTTTTTTGTGCAATTTGATTTATGTGATTTGTCATTGATTGTTAAATAAATGCTTCTAAATTACCAAATTATAGTATAAGTCTCGCCTAAATTATATTGTTATATTTGAGTTCAGTTTAGTGGAAGAGGTTAAATTCTTAACATAACCAATAATTGTTTGGATCCCAACTAAACAAGTTAATTAAGTTTTTTATGTTAATTTATTAATTATCACACACGAAAATTGTTTTCGTAAATATTTTTGTCATAAACTGTCTTGACAAGCTTATAATAATATAAAATAAATTTATTTATTTATTTTACATAAGTTGTTTTAAATAAGCTCAAAAATAAATGAATTCAAATGAGCTCTTAATATCTATTAAACCTCTAATATAATACTTTGGGTGGGAACAAAGTTAATTAGTTAATAGTTAATTAATTAATTTTATAGGAAACAAAGTTGAAAAAGCACTTTTGGTTTTTTATAATTTTGACCAAATCATTATTCCCATTAATTAATTAGTTCTATTACGTATTTATTAAAGAAAGGTACTTCCTCTATTACAAATTTTTTGTTTTTTATAATTCTGTAAATAGATTAAAAAATAATAAATATTGATAATTAAGTTAAGTTATTTTTACTCCTATTTTATTAAGAAAAGAAAAATTCATTTAATGAATGCTTTTATTTTTATAGGGTCCGTTTGATTTGCAAAAGAATAGGTACTGGATAGAACAATACAGAACAGAACAAGACAATACATGACATTACAAAACTGTACTTGAGAGATATAATATTTTTTATATTCGAAAATAAAATGGATATTTTCGTATTTTTTATAGTTGTAGTGTGGACAAAAAATTGTTCTGTAACATAAAATTGTCCAATGATTTAGTTGGGGACAAAAAATCTTGTTTTTATCCAGTCTCTTACTATTCTTTTGTCCAATCTCATAACCAATTTCTGAATTAAACAATGTATAACAAAAGTTGTCAAGTACAGTTCTATGTTTTTTAGTAAATCAAACGCATTACAAATGAAAAGACATCATTAAATGTATTTTAATTTCCTTTTAAATAACTAAAATTTTGAAATAAGAGTAAAAGAGCAAGGTTTTGTGCAGATTGGATACTCTGCTGCAGATTTGTCTACGGCCCCCCACAACTGCATCTTAGAGTATGGATACTCTCATACAACTGTACTCGGCTTTGTAGTTTTTTGCTAACAAAGAGCTGGAATTGTAGAATGTGTATCATGTGAGGTAATTATCAGTATTTTAATGCTAACAAAGAGCCTTTCCTACAGAGAATCTTTTCTGTGATAATAATATAATTATATATTTCATTTTGGCTTGTTAAAAAAACATTAATACTTTAATAACCAAATAAGTAAATATCAAAAGTAAAGTCCAAAATTAACTCAAGTCAAAATTGAAACTACTGTTCATTGACTTATATTATTATTCCATTTAATTAATTAATTCACAAATGGTGTTTAATTTGTAGAAAGATTTCAACAACTGGACTTGAGTGATAAACAAGGAATTCAGCAATATCCGGAACAAAATTTCATTAGTTATAGAAATTCAAAGAGCAAGATAACAACATTAAGTGGAATTGTCAACAGAAATTAGAGAGTGAAGATCAATATGAAGAATATGAAGAAATTTTGAAATCAGCAGTCTTTTATTTTTTTACTCAAAGTGGAGATGGATTGTCTAACTTTGACGCGGAAACTGCACCGTGACTTCGGAATTCTTTGACACGTGAGATCAATCTGTATGGTTTAAAATGAAGCCACAAAGTTGGCTGCGATTTACGGCAACCAGCGCTGATAAGTGGGTATAAATGTATTTTTCAGTTTGTAGCTGGATGCGTCTTAATGGTTTCTACTTTTATTTCAATCTTGTATAAACGTATTTTTCAGTTTGTAGCTGGTTTCTACTTTTAACTTCATTTGTGAATATGGTCACAACCTATTATTTTCACAATAAACATATTACACATAACAAACCCAAAAATAAAATACACACATTACAACATACCACAAACCAATAACAATAAACAAGTGCACCAAAGGTAAGAGAAATAACTGATGTCAACAGGGCGGGGAATGTGCGGAGGAAGCATCCCCGTTTCCCACCCCGAAATATCCGCGGGGCAATTTTTGCCTCCATCCCCATCCCCACGGGGGAATTTTTGTCTCCATCTCCATCCCCACGGTACCCGCGGGGATCCACGTAGATCGATTATTAGAAAATTTCTATATTTTACCGACAAAATTATGACGTTATTTTTTCCTTTTTTATTAATAAATAAATAAATATTTCGCATCTTTCTTTTTTTAATGATCAAAACAACACATAATGCATTTCATAACAAAAAATAATGCATAACAACATATGCATAATGATACAAAAATTCATAACCAAAATATATCATAATTCATAACAAAATAGAAACCTAGAATTGTCAAATATAAATAAACCTAGAATAATAATAGTAGTAAAAATATATATTTAAGTATATATAGACGGATTCGGGGAATCCGCGGGGACGAATGCTTAATCCCCGATCCCCGCCCCGAACTGCCTCCGGGGGAAGTTTTGCCTCTATCCCCGTCCCCACGGGGAAAAAATCTCCGTTTTCAGATTTCCGAACGAGGCAATCCCCGTGGGGATCCGCTTTGACGGATTCAAATTGACATCCATAAATAAGTGATTTCTTAATTCTCTCTATAGCTGCCTGTAGGGTAGTAAGGGATTTGGATCCTCTCATTCTCATTATCCTCTCCTCTCTCCTTCTCTATTATGTGTTTATCTCTTGATTTTTTCTCTCTTTTAGTTTCATTTTTCTTTATTTTTTTTCTCTTGTTATCTTCTTTCTACAATTTAGAAAGAGATAGATACATAATGGAGAAAGAGAGGGAAAGAGAGGATGGTGGGAAGGAGAGGAATAGGATCCAATCACAGCAAGGGATGCTGCATAAAAGATACAAATGCAAGTATCGTCTCCAAATGCACTCCCAGGCATTAGTGCTACCCTTAGACAAAACACAATGTTATATGTAGCACATACAATTCATATTGAAGACTGCTCTACTTATAAAATATCGTTAAACTCTTAAAAACCATTGAATGATTATGTTGAGGCAAAATCAATTTGATGTTTTAAAGATAACAAGCATCTTAATTATATTTTAATGCATTTCTGATCTTATTGTTATCTAACAAGTGCACTTGAGTGTTTTAATTAGCCAAGATTAATTGAACTATGAACATCAATGTTATTCACTTTATTTTTGAATAAAAACAAAGCTGCAAGAATGTTCTGAGAACATTCTCAAGATTTACGCTCATATTAATCAAGAACAAAGCTTAAAATGACAAAGCACTCATTTCTCCAAGTGAACAATAATCAAAGACAAAGAAGCACTTTTTTGGTAGTTACTCATAGAATCATAACAATATTCATATCAAATAATCCAAAGAATAAATGAGAGAATTTATGACTTTTCAAATTGGCCAAAGTTAAGGATCAAGGCATGTGCTCTTGGATTAATTCAAAGACAAAGTTCAATAAGTTGTCTATTTGTGTTAGGCAGATTTGGAACTAAGAGTGAAGTTGTACTATCAAGAAAATATTTAATGAACATTCTCCCACATGGTTAAAGACTTTTGTACTTCACAAGTACAACATGAATAGTGCACCAAGGACTACACTGATGCGTCCTTGTTCATCTACAGCTGGCGAACAAGAAAAAAGATCAGAGCTCTTTGAACATTGTTCTTCTTGTCAAAAATCTGAGCATTTATTTGATAACTTATTATATGATACTCAAGTGTTTAATTAGAAACATAGTAAACTTAGGGGATAAAGTAACTAAGGTCAATAATAAAAGAAATGAATATAAAGCTGAAAATATTTTCTTATAAAGGATGGTTGAAAATATGCAAAATGCTCACAAAGATATGTCAAAACAAATTGAGGATATATACAATAAAACTAACCTTTAAGCTTAAGACAAATAGCCTGGCGCAATTCTAAGGTTCAAGCATTAGGTGTATACCTTGTGTGCCCTTCATGAATTGCATTAATCCCAGCCTAAGGCCATGTTCCAATAAACAAGTTAATTAAACGCTTATAGCAAAAATAATAACAAAGAAATATAATTGAAAATGAGAATAATAGCTCAGCTAAAACAGCAGGTATTTTGAAATCAAGCTCACCAGCTTGAAAAAGAGTAGTAGCTTGATCAGTAATAGCGACAGTCCTTGAATGCTTGACAACATTAACACCCGAACTTGATGAAATGTCAATACCCAAATCATCAAAATTAGTGTTTGACTTGACAATTATTCTTCCTCTTCTATTGTGTTCCACCCCAACAAAGTGTTTTACCGTGTTCATATCAAGTGACTTTTGGGGAAAGTTTGAGAAGAAAGAGAGGGATCTGGTGATGTGGCGAGATTTGTTAGGGAAAATATTCTGCAGGTTGTGTTATTATATAACGTGTTAGCCATTTCAAATAGATTTGGAAGTTCGGTAACTGAATCAGAATCAGTTGTGATTTAAAAAGAAGAACAAACACGATGGAGTTGATAATGGTAAGTGGTATTATAGGGAGAGGGTTTGGTGGGAAAGTGAATCGAGTTGGATTCCCTGCCTTTAGGGCGGGAAAGGCACCATGCCTTTCAACCGAGCATATCCGTTCGATCAATCTAATGCACTAATATCAATAGCAGAGAGATTTCATCTCATCGCACTACCGCCCATCGTAGAACCATTTTTGCCGTCTACCTGCGGACCACCGCTAAGGGAATGAAGCTTATACTCAGAGACGGTTAAAACAATGTAACACATGGCATTTTTGGATGGATAACAAATTAATGGTTCAACTTTATATCGCCGCTGGCAAATAGGTGTAAAGGTTATAGTTTTTTTTTACACAAAAAAAAAAAATGTAAAGGTTAGAGTTAGATGCAGAGTTTTGTTGATTTATGGTTCATTTGTGTTTAATTTTTCTTTTCAAAAATAGATATGTGACTTGTTTTAGTGTATTAGATTGATCGGACGAACATAGTTGGTTAAAAGGAATGGCGCCTTTTCTCGCCTTAAATGCAGAGAATCCAACTCTTTGATGAGGTGAACTTTGAACTTGAATTGTACACAAACTAGCAAATTAACATGCTTGCTTATTGATGACAGAAATTTCTGTAGTATTTTTAGTAGTATTATTAGTAGTACTTTGACAAAAACATACCCAAATATCAAGAACAACCTGAAGAATCAAGTAAAAACATCAAGACAAAGCAAAGATATGCAAAAGACAAGAAAAAATCAAAAAAGTGAAAAAAAAAGCGCTTCATCGTGACACGATTGCTCCCATCGTACCACAATGGGAGCTGCTTGCTGGTGAAGACATCAGAAATTATATTTTTGAAAGAAATCAACTCATCGTAGCACGATGCACCTCAACGCAGCACGATGACATAACTTGGCGACCAAGCTGATGAAATGCACAGGATCAGTTATATTTTTAAACTGAATCTTCCCATCGTCTCACGATGGACCTATCGTGTCACGATGGCTTGCTGATGCCCAATACGAAAAGTATAAATAGAGTCTCCTCCTCTCATTATTTTTCATTCAGAAATAGAAGAACTTTTCTATTCTAGTGGAGAGGTTCAGAGGAGCTCTAAGGGCATAGTTTTTTCCCCTTACGAGAAAACTAACTCAGCAAGGTATGTTTTCTTTAGGTTTTTTAGTTAGATTCTTGTAATTTAATTATGTAGTCTTTTGTAATAGATGCCTTAGGTTGTGGTGGAGACGATGAACTCCCCGATGAATACTTGGGTCATGTAATTGAATCAAAGTTATAATAAATCGTTATTCAATATATTGTTGTTATTTATTTTCTTGCACTTTAATAACGTTGCCCGAAATCTGACCAGATAAACGGGACCGCTTTTAGAATAAATATTCGGGTTCACTTTGATAATAAATTAGGGTTCACTCTAATATTTGTCTGGAACTACTAATAAATAACACACTAGATGAATAGATACGGTAAACATCCTGAACTAGTTGTGACTTAACAATTAGAGGAGGAATCCGGCACTATTTGCGACATAGCAATTAGAAGTTGAACAGCCCGAAACTAAGATCTAGGGGCATTGGATGGTTGATGGTCATAATGTATGTTTGTAAATAACTCTGTCTAGTAATTAGGGTATGTGACATAGCGAGGTTAGACTCTCGTAGGTATCTTAGTCTCAAACATATAGGGAAACTTTATTTACATAGTGTAGTAGTAAGATACTACTAAAACAATAATAAAATCAACCCCAAACAATCATATGAATAACTATGTTATACACCGATTATGCCAAGTATGAAGGAGGGAGTAAGTCCAACTACCATACCTATTCTCTATATTTCTTGAATCAAACATTTATTTTTCTACACGCATCTCGCTATTTTTATAAATTAAAAATCTTTTTTCAAAAACCCAAAGCGAATGCAACAACCACGAACTAGAATAGCACTGCCGAGGTTTTGACACGATCCCTGTGGATACAAACTCATTTTAGACACCTAGAGTGTGAATTATTACTCGACAACAGACTAGTCCACTTGCCAGACCGTAGTCACTTATAAAAAAAAAAACAACAAATTAACATGCTTTTAATTGTAAAAAAAACAAGGTGCTCTTTTTTTACAATCAAATTTATAGGAGAAGGGGTTTGATAAGAATTCTACTACGAGTTAAATAAAATTTGGCAAAAAAATATAAATAAAAATTGATTGAACATGAGGCTAATGTCTCGTCATTTAAAAAACGAAAATTTTGAACTTGAGAAAATTGAGCCTATTAGGCCTGCAGGCAACAGTTTGTTCAAATTTTTTTTTTTTTTTTTTTTTTTTTTTTTTTTTCGGTTTTTCACCACCAGTTGAATCTGGTTCGGGGGTCAGTTCTGGCATCAAGTGGTTCCAGCCCCCTCCCGATCGCAGTTGCGGGGGATCGAACCGTGGTCCTCCCTACCAAGTTCAGCGCCAATCACCACTGAACCAACTAACGATTGGTTACAGTTTGTTCAAATTTGGTTACAACAAAAATATATAAAAAGTAAATTACACTCTCTTTCCTTAAAAAAAAACTCTAATTACATTTTCTTACCTTTTATGTTAAAATATACATTTTAGTCCATTTTAACATAAATTAATATTTTGTGATAACAATTAACTTTAAACCACTATTTTATGCAACAAAAAACTTTAAGTCGTCATTGAAAAAAGAAATTATTTATTTTGAAAAATTTATTTTATTTTGTATGTTAATGATGTGCGTCAAAAATAATAATAGTAATTGCATTAGAATTTTGATTATATTAAAATGAAACTTTATTAAAAGTGGGAAATGCAGGTTTTAATATTATGGACGAGGAGACTGAAAATCAAACTTCTTTCAAGAGAGGTGAGTGCAATTTTCCCTAAAATATTTTATATAAGAGAGGGGGGGGGGGGGGGGGGGGGGTGTATATTTTAACATAAAAGGTGGGAGATGATGTAATTTAAGTATTTCTCAAGGAAGAAGAGTGTAATTTACTCATAAATAAAAGGGTTAGATAAGTTTTTATTCTTATAAATATCTTAAATTTTGTATCGGGAAAATATCAAATTTTGTTTTTGGTAGATATAATTTTTTTTAGCAAATTTTCCATTGAATATTTTTCGTCACGGCTCTTGATCTCTACTTTTAAGTCAACTCATATGTATAATTTAAAATTTTGAATTATTTTTCGCAGTCATGTTTAATACATTATAAAAATATTTCTTACAAAAGGTTTAATGTTTTTTAACGAGAGATGAATTAAATATGAATTTTAAGTTTTTGTTGTTAAAATTTATCTTTAATTCATTTTTTGTTAAAAAATTATAAATTTTTTGCACGAGATCAATTCTTATAATACTATAAACATGAACAAAAAAACTCGTTAATAAATATGATAGTACACATCATCGGTTGACTCGAAAGTAGAAACTAAAAACGAATTTAGATATTTATAAGGACAAATAAACTACAATTTTTTTACCATGTAAATAAAAAAAATCATTTTTACAAACTAATAATAACATTTACATTTACTAACTAATGTTTTTTTTAATCAAAAACTATAATATAATAACATTTTTATTACTAAGGATAATATTTTTTACTAATTACAATTTAAAATAAATTAGACAAACTAACCCCAAATTATATGTAATGTGATGAGAAAAAAGTCCCGAAAAGCAAAGGCAGCAACAACAATTCAACAACAATTACACTAAAAAATAGAAACAAATTAATTAAATTAAGATTAACTAAAAATAATCTACAAGATTATGCAAAAAAACTAACTAAAATTTATATACATAAAAAATTAAAATAAATTCATAAAACTAACTATTTGTAAT
Organism: Trifolium fragiferum; assembly: GCA_954870985.1. Lineage (NCBI taxonomy): Eukaryota > Viridiplantae > Streptophyta > Magnoliopsida > Fabales > Fabaceae > Trifolium > Trifolium fragiferum. Next base: position 43,890,557 of record OX940792.1, on the reverse strand, counting down.
AATCTCATTACAAAATAGATGTAAACAAATACAAAGTATAATGGTTATCTTAATCTTATCTTAATCTATATAAAAGTTGTGTTTAGCTGATGATTTTTCCCTCCAATTGGCTTATTTGCTTAATTAATGCATGTTGGCCCACTTTTTCTTTTTATTTTATTTCCCTTTTTTATTCCTATATTTTCTCTTTCTTTTCATATTTTATTGGCATGTGCAATATTTCTCTCTCTTTTTTTCACTTATACGTGATTTTTTTTTTGTTCCCAGAAAAAATTATTTCTACACCTAGAGCCACATCAATGCATTAATTTTGTCACTAAAATAGCATATTTTTCATTTAATTTTCCTTTGTTTGATAGCTATGCATTAAATGATTGTTATAGCATTGCCATTGATACATTTTTACTGCTCAATGCTCCTTTATTTCTCTCTCTGTTAATGGAAAAAGATAAAAAGGAGACAACAAATTAATTCTCATTAATACGGTGCATTTCCCTATTATTTTTTTTTGTAAGTTGTGTATTTCCATATTAGAATAGTCTCTCTAATTTCAAAAGAATAGTCTCTATAATCTGGTGTATTTTCCTCTGAAGTTTATCCTTCATTTTCCCATTTTTCCCTTTTTTTGGTTTTCTCCTCCCTTTTCTTATTTTTGTTTCGAATTTATAGACTAATTTATTTCCTGTAAATTTTCTTTCAATCTTCATCTAAGACTTTCTATTTCTACCCTCTCCAAATATTCATTCTTAGAGATTTAGGAATTGAGGATGCTTTTTTTAATTTATGTTGCACTTTCTCTTCAAATTTCAGTTACAGTTTGAGGAAGCTCGCACACCATATGTAGATCCTCAACGGAGAGTGGTAACGAAATTGGAAGCTACAAATCTATGGTAGTTGATTTCTTTTCTTTTCCTCTTCTTTTTCTTCCTTTTTTTCAATTTTTTTTTTTTATGAATATATAGATTCTAATGGGACATCATAGTTTGGATGGAGCGCACAGAGATGTTTTTACGATTGTTGGAGTTCATAGACGACGACTATTCAACCAATTGAAGTATGTGTAGTTGCAATAAAATTTTAGTGTTTTTAATTTATTAGTTTGTTCATATCTCCAATTTGGTTTTTAGATTTTCAGGTCAGATTTTTTGGTTTGCAGATTACTTCTTATTGGCTACTGATTTAATTTATAGGTTTGATTGAAATCTACATCTTTTATAAAGATTTCCTTTACGACTGCAACTTCCATATTGTTTTCTATATATGTATAAGAATGAATAGGTTTGTGGTTACATTTCTATTGTTCTATTTTTAATTCTCAACTTCAAAATTTCCTTTTTTTTACACTCTTTTAAGCTAGCTGGTGGGTTGTGGAGGAATAATCTCTCACCCTAGCATTACAACTTTTGATTTTGATGTTTGTCTTCTAATGTACATTTTTTATCCTTTTCAAAAGGAGTGCTTGAATGAATGCTATTTTGATTCAAAAGGAGTGCTGAATCTTAAAAGACTGTGAAGAGTCTCACAATTTAAAATAACAGTTTCAAATTCATACTTTAAAGTTTTCCTTTGATTGAAGTTATATATGTCTAATTTGTTGGAAATCTCTCTTTGTCCTTTTGGAATTAAGAGTTGCAAATTCATACTTTTAAAGCTGTCCTTTGATTGAAGTTATATGTTTAATATGTTGGAAATGTCTCTTTATTTTTTAGGAATTCCTCAATTCTTTGGGGCTTAATGTTTTGGATAAAGTCCGTACAAGGTAAAATTAATTGTGCAGTTGCCTTCTTTTGTTTATCTCAATATTCTTAAATCGAATATCTCTTGACCTATCATTTCCACTTAAATTTTCCAAACTATGACGGTAAGAAGCTTTGTTGGTGGTAACATAAGTCTTTGGTTTTAGATTTACTTATTATTTTTGTTTTCACTTGATCTTAATGACATTGTTTATGTCCATAGGTCTCCAAAAATGGTTATAAGATGAACAACAATTAAAATTTATGTTTTTTTTTCCAACAAAGACTTTCTGATCTTATTGCTTTGATCACTACTTTGTGTCAGGTTGCACTATAATCTATTTATAGTTTTGAAATTTGTCTTTGTGCAGTGTAAAATGCTGTGATAACAACATCAACTAGATTGGATTGGTTTTGTGATTGAGAGTGAGTGAAATTGACATGGTGCTTGAGAATGGATAAGATGAATTTTAGATTGATGGTGAGTGAAGAGATGTGTGCATTTACCCAATACCTTTGGCTGAATATGATTTGTGTATTGTGCCAAACTGATTTCAAAGGTAAGAAAACACTTTTCGTTAATATTTAAAAAATATATGTCGACATGTTTAAGAAATACCTTTTGTTTGTTTTTACTTGTGGCTGAAGTAATTTCAGTGAAAGCATGTGAAATAACTACTTCTTTCAACTTTAATAATAATGTTTTTTTTTTGTTTCACATAGTTGGTTAACATTTCTATTCTATTTTGATATTTTCTTTCTTTTTCTTCCAAGTTATTTTTGTTATAAGTTGTTCTTTAATAAAATTTAGCCGATTAAAAAAAAAAGTTGGTGTAATTGGTACTATAGGAACTTATTATTTACACCGTATCTTCTTTATTATAGTAGTTATCAAAGATAGTTAGCAAAGATAAATTGAACTCACATAACAACAAACTTGGTTTATTTGTCATGGTTATCATTTAAGGAAGGAGACTGTGTTTATGATGATGCCATGAGAAGCTATCAAGGTCTGCTGTCTATGGTGAATAATCGGCGGTGAGTTTTCTCCGATGTCTGATGTGTTTTTGCTGCTATTTGGTCTCTACGTGTGGTTGTCGACATGGCTGACCTCTGTTCTTCCATGTGTTGCTGATGGAGGGTGGGTTGTGGAGCTGTTTGATTCTCTGTGTTGTACTCCGGGGTTGGCTTTGTTTTATCTGAACCAACTTATAACTTAGTAGTGTTGCATCGTGTTAGTTTTTGCGTTTACATCTTGGTTGGAGATGGTTGTATTCATTTTTAATTGGGTTGTTACTTTAGTTTTGCCTCCTTGCCATTGTAGAGGGTAGCCTAAGGTGTTTTTTTGTGGGTCTGTTCCCTGCTATATTATGCGGGTTATATACTTTTTGCTTTACAATTGTACCTTTGTGCTTATGGTAGAGATTATCAATATATTTGATCTTACAACAAAAAAATATGTAGCTATATATTGACTGACAACCATAAATAATTGTTTTATACACAATTTGAAATGATGTTTAATTACATTCACATTTAGAAGCTTATCATGATCTACATATTGAAATTAATAGTACTATATAGTTTAATATATAATTTTAATCAACTTTAATACAATTTTCTTCTGAATAAATCCACTATACATTTAAAGATGTATTAGCATTCTAAGTTATTCTAAGTTGACCTTCTAACATATTGAACTGAATGATTATCTTATTAATAGTAATTCCCGTGGCAATGTACATCCTACTAGGTGAAGGAACCAGAAAACAAGTACACAAACTTATTAATCTTCAAAGTCTGTGGCATAATTTTGTACTGTATAATTTTGTTTTACATGCAACACTTTTTGCTCAGATATCTTATGACAATTATGTGTTGTGTATTAAACCATAGAGGTGAATAAACATGATTTGGCAAAATTAGTATTGATTCAATGATTATAAAAAAAAATGGTTCGATTTGTACTTGCTATTTTAAGTTTCAATATATTTATATTTTCATTTCATTTTTCTTCTTCAAAAAAGTTTTATTTTATTTTTTTATTTGTAATTTTAATTATAGCAATTGAAATTTTATATATATATATATATATATATATATATATATATATATATATATATATATATATATATATATATCACTTCACGGTTGCACGGGTCGGAAATAAGTTTTTCATAATGTTTAGTAGTGTTAGTATAACAATTGTTATCATACTTTGAGTGATTTCTATGGCATTGAAAGAATTTTAATGGTTATTATGTCATGATATTATATTGGCTATTTGTATTAGTATATGCGCTGCCTATTTTAAATTTTAACACAGTTATTTGCATTTTTATTACATAAACTTCTTTTATATATCTATCATACAATCAAATCCCGTGCATCGCACGGGTTAAAGACTAGTAGATATAAAATTTTAAGAAGACGTGAGATTGAAAGAGAGAAGAGAATGAATTGATATATGAATAGTGAGAAGATGATATATTTATAGGGGGGCTAATTTTATAACTTATGCAAATTGGTTTGTGCTGAACAGTCTCCTTGAAGATAGTATTGACGAAATTTTCGTCGGAAAATGTTTTTTGAGAAAGAAAAAAAAATGGTTTTTTGCTATGTTAGAGATTCAACGGTCAAATGACGATTCCTATGAATATTTTGTCGGAGATGTTTATCTTTTGTGAGGAAAGTAATATTCGTTGGAAATGTTTCTCATAAACGCAAGGAATCCTTATAGTGTTCGGATTATCTGTAGCATACTTGCATTTGATAACATCAATCCAAAGAACACTATCACCACGCTTCAGACACCACTCTAACTTCATGAGGCTGGCTCGGTTCATGTTATGAAGTCGGCGGATCCCTAAACCTTACCTTCTTTGATAATGAACAGTTTCACAACTTGTTATTACCTATTTGTCTTTAGGAATAACACTTAATATGAAGATTATATTATGTACTTAACGCACAACTTATATTTTTTGAAATAGCTTTTTGAAATGTCATATGCGTTAAAAATTAAAATGCTATTACTTATTTTTATAGAAAATGTCAATTTCTTTTTTTAAGAACAAAATTTGGATCAAGTCCAATAACCGACTAATTCAAATGGACCAATCTTACTGTCTATTGGCAAGGACCCCATTTAAAGCCAGAGTTTTTGCTCTGTATGGGCTAGCCCACCACAATTGGTACTAGGAGAATTGAACCTGAAACCTTGTGTAAAACACACTTCAAAATCTCAAACCAACATCACTAGACTAAATGCCAAGAAAAAACAATTCTCTAGAGAGAGTTGGACTCTTTCAAATGTTGTTGAAATTCTTTGCTTCCAAAGGGGGTAAACTAAACTCCTCCAACATGTCTTTTACAAGTGTTCCATAAGAAGCGCCCGTCGGGATCACGCTCCCAACACCACCTATCCGCCTCGTGTGAAAGGTGAACATTCTCAAAGTATAATTTTAATTGAGTAACTCGATCCTCCTCCCATTGTAAAAGGCTCCACCTCCGCCTAGAGACCCAATTACATCTCGCTCCATAAAAAAGTACAATCTCCGTAACGCATGCATCTTTTTGAAGCGATAACGAGAACAACCTTATAAACATGACATCCAACGGGTTATTCCCTAACCGTTGTTCTATGCTAAACAATGTATTTTTACCATTACGAATTCTTCGTTCAATAATTCTACCAGCCAATTTTTGGAAACCATACAATCTTTTGGCACACAAATATCTTTCCACCAACACAATATATTCTTTCAGTTCTAGTCACTTTTTTCCTTTCGTTTCGTTAGTAACTAGTTTTCATTTCAAATTTTATAGTACATGCGCCTCGAGTTTAATATAGATTCTCTCCATATGAAACTAGACATACTACAAGAGATATATGATATATTTTTACTTTTAACACATGTTTATTGTGTTCAAACTTTAACACATGTTTGGATATCATTAGTTGATAGACCCCCACCCACCCCTAAAATGAAAGTGAACTACCCATTTTTATATTTGCAGAAAGCCCGCCCTCTTTCTCAAGGGGGTAGAAGAGACGGTAAGTTGGGCTTTACGGCCCATTTCTTAAATAATTAACAATAAAGAATTAACAAAATTACAACAATAGAAAAACTCATATAAGTTAGCTTATATAACTTAAAAGCTAGCTTATAATTGATAACTAATAGCTGAAAAGTAAGTAGAATGATATATTAAAGTGTTTGACAAATTTACCTATTATAAGTACAAAATGATCTAAAAATACATGATTAGTGGATAATTATTATATTTAAAAAAATAAAAATAATAATGGTAGAAATGGATTAAAATGTAAAAAGCTATAAGCTCAAACAATGTTAGTTGAAATATATATAACATCTCAAAAAACACTATAAGCTATTTAAAGAAGCTTGTTACGAAACAAGACTCATTTTTATCAAATAAGCTTCTAAGCTTGCATAAGCTATTTTAATAACCCATTAGTCTCATTTTTATCAAATAAGCTTCTAGACTTGCATAAGCTATTTTAATAACCCATTACAATTAACTTATTTTTTAGTTTATGCAAAACTTAAAAGCCACCTGACATGACAGATAAACAAGTCTTATTTGTATACAATTTGAAATAAAAATTGGGGCTATATAATTAGTGCTTCTAACAAAAAAAAAAATTGAAATATACTATTTTTATATACATTTAAAAAATTGACTACAGAAATTTTAAATTACTTTATTATATTTATTTTTCTTAACTAGTCAGATAAATTTAATTTTTTTAATTTTTATGTGCTAGCCCAATTATTTATTTGGGATTGTTGGTAAGTATTTTTTCCTTCAAATTGAATTAGGTGTGGGCTGGATGATATTCATGTCTAATACAATCAGTATCTTTGAGCTATCTGCTAGGCGGTTCTTATTTCAAGAGAGGCTTTGATTCTTTGTTAAATACTCCATTCAATCTCATATTTAAGTTTTTTTTTTTTTGAACTGCAAACAAAAATTATTAAGGCACAATTAAGCACAAGGAGTACTCAATTGGCTACACAGTACAACATGAAACAAAGCTCAGCACCAAAAAGCTAGAGCACACCAACAACTAAAGCAAAGCCTGGGCAAACACACAAAGAGCCCAAAAACACTAAATGCCAATAAAACATCACTAGGGGCTAAAAAATAGTGCAGTAAAAATTACAGAGGGAAGGGGAAACACGCCAAAGCCAACAGACCAAGAAACAAGACTAAAATATTCAAGACAAAATGGCAGGTCGAAAAGCAAAGAAACGCGACTTTTCATCTCATCATGCACTCCCCCGGGTTCCAAATCCATTCATACAAGAGGCTAGAGCCCATCGCCGTCTTGTGTAGGTACCATTGCCAAGATGTCCGTTGAATTTTATCCACCATTTCCTCCACGCTTCCATCAACATTATTAAACACCCTATCATTTCTTCTCATCCAAAGTACCCACGCAAACGCAAGCCAGACAATTGACAGCCCGTTCCTAATCTTCTTGTTACCACCAGCCCCTACTAACGCACCATAAGACATCATGGGGTCGGCCGGTAGAGCAATCATCAATCCTAACCATCTGTTTATAGCGTACCAAACAGCCGCGGCAAATCTACAATGAAGAAATAAATGACATGCCGTCTCGGTCTCATCACCACAAAGGGAGCATGTTGTGTCCTCAAAGCGAATAATCCCCCTTTGTGCAAGATTCATCTTAGTCGGCAATCTATTTAGAAACAATTGCCACGCTAAAGCACTCACCTTGGATGGCACCGCACTCTTCCATATCGTCTTGAAAACAAAAGATTGATAAGTTGTCAAAATTTCCGGGGCAAGTAACAATCCATCAAGAGTTTCATATAGGGATTTCACCAAGAAACCCTCCTCCACATTCGGATTCCAAATCCACCTATCCTCCCTCTCCGTAACATGCACTTCACTAATCACATCTTCCAACTCATGAAGCAAATCCTCCTCCCAAACAAAGAAGCGTCTTCTCCACCGTAAATCCCACCTCCAAACTCCATCATCCCAAGTACCCACCTCCCCAACCAAGCTCTCTTGTTGCACCAAGATGGTAAAAAGTCTAGGGAATCGAAGTTGAAGAGTTTGATCACCCACCCAAACATCTTTCCAAAAATGAATAGTATTCCCACTACCCATTCTTTTAGTGGCCACTTGAGCAAACCAACCAACTCCTCTATCCAACCTACATAAGTCCTTCCACCACACCGAGCCACGATTACCGAATAGTGCCAAGTCAAGTCTTGCATTATCCAACACCGCAAGCCCATATTTGGCTACCAAAACACTCTTCCAAAACTCATCCCCCTTCAAGAGAAGCTTCCACCGCCATTTGGCAAGCAAACTCAAGTTCACCAAACGTAGGTCTCTAACTCCCAATCCCCCGTCTTTCTTGGGTTTACAAACATCCGCCCATTTAACCCAACAAGTCCTTCTTTTCTTCGAGAGCCCACCCCAAAGAAAATTACGTTGCACACGCACAACCTCCCTCCAAACTTTCCCCGACATCTTTAAATAAGAAAGAAAGAATAGGGGTATTGAATTTAGGCCCGCATTAAGCAATACAACAATCTCATATATAAGTAACATTTCACTTTTTATATTCATTCAATAATTGATGAATCTAATCAATATTATAAACTAGCTAGATACATTTGTTTTTTAATGAATCTAAAAAATTAAATAGGTGAGTTCACACCTAAACATTAATGGTTAGACACAACCAATCATATTATTACAAATCATTAATATATTAAAATTATAAGTAATTAATAGAGTAGTAATTAAAACCAAATCTCTATAAATAAGGAAAGAAAAAAATGTGAGCTATAAAAAAAAAAACTATAATGAAATTACTTTATTTTTATTCATTATTATTTTTCTATTTTTTGGAAACTTAGGGACTGTCCAAAATATTATGAATTTGTTTGATAATAAAATAGTGGATACTTAATAAACAAACTTATACCGTATAAGTTATAAGGTAGTTTATAACCGATAAACTAGCTAATTTAATTTGTATTATTTAGTAAAATTAACAGTTGAATTAACTTATTAATATAAAGTGATATAAAAAATGTTGATTAATATTTAATTATTTTCAATTAAACTATAAACTAATTGAATTATTTTATTAATGTAAATACAAGGTCTCAATTTGTCAAAAAAAAGTTTCAAAAATTAAAGAAATAATAATATATAAAAATAATTGGAAGAAAGAAATTAAAAAAATAGAAAGACAGCTTATTAGTATGAACGAAAATACAATATGAGCGTGTGAAAATAATTATAAAGTGCACATATGTGTGCTTTTTTTTTTCATTTGTAATTTATAGAGATTTAGTTTTATTAATTGTTTTTGGTTAAAAAGATTTGGTTTAATTAATTATTAAACTATTAATTACTTGTAGTTTTATATTATATTAATAATATGTAATTTAATGATTGGTTGTGTCTAACCATTAATGCTTAGGTGTGGACTCACCTAAAAATTTCTCGTTGCTTATACATAAGACCGGAGGAATATTAAATCCGGATATTAAAACCTAAATAGTTCAATCATAATCGAACGATCAACTGCATGACTGTATCCTTTTTTCAATATAGATCCATTTCTTCGGAAATAGATCTGATGCAGTGAATAACTGTGTAGTCAGGCTACAGTCAGCAGCTTTTAACCATACGATTAAAATTAGTCGGTATAGATCTTGATGCAGTTTTAATTTTTTAAAATGATAAAAAATTTGACTTTATATTATAAACCGTCCGATCTTAATCGGACGATCCAGATCTCGTTGATTGCATGCACTCATGGTTTTTGACTGCACTCGGTATGAATCCCATTTCTCCATATCAGGCAGGGCGGATGCAAGCCTATTGAGTTGGGGGCTCAAGACCCTACAAGGAAAAAGGAATTCAATGATAACACTATAGTATATATTATATTTTTTTTTTTTTCGGTTTTCACCACCAGTTGAATCTGGTTCGGGGGTCAGTTCTGGCATCAAGTGGTTCCAGCCCCCTCCCGATCGCAGTTGCGGGGGATCGAACCGTGGTCCTCCCTACCAAGTTCAGCGCCAATCACCACCGAACCAACTAACGATTGGTTAGTATATATTATATTTATTAAAAGGAAATTTCTATTGTATATTTATTACAGCCCCATAAAAAAAATTAATGAAATTAACTAATTTACACGGCTCCGTTTAGTAGAGAGGAAAGAAAATTATACAAATCAATTAATGAATTTGAACTAATTTTAGTCTAGGTTCAATAATTGATTTCTGTAATTTTCTTTTCTCCCTCTTTCTTTCCTCATATCATGTTTACTTTTCAACCTTTTATTATCTTGAGTAAAAATAAATAAATTTTATTTCTCTTTTTTAATTTTGTGCGTATGTCCTAACGAGAAATACTTATATAGGCACAAGTCTAAATATTATTTATTAGACACACTCACAAAAAACTAAAATAAATAAAAAAAAAATGGTTAAAGTGATATGACTTGATGCGACAATTTTATTTTTCTTTTAATTTTTTTAATTTGTGTGTGTGCCCAAATCTTATGCTCAAACAAGTGTTCCTCTGTCCTAACACTTGATTTGTACGCAACTTCTCATTCTAATAGAGCAACATTTATTATTTGTTCGTTGCCGTCAAGTTTCAATTTTTACTTCAATAACGACAACTAATTTTTCATCTATGGACTATGGTGCAGTCTCTCAACCAGTATTTAAGGTTATAATTTTTATTTTAATCAATACGGAGTATTATTTTTGTCTTCTCATTATAAAATAAAATAAAATAATTTTGTCTTCTATTCTCTTGAACAATTACAAATTTGTAGGATTTTTTGTATTTTGCTTGTGTTTTACTAAAATAAATCAAGCAATCTCTTAAAAAAAGAAATATCAGTTGTAAGATTTTTTAGCTCCCTCCCACCAAAGAAAAAAGGGATGCTGATGGCAGGTAACTAGCTAGGTCCGGGTGAGGTATGAACAAGCAGTTAAGTAAATGCAGAGTAGCTCATAGCAACCGTGAAATCCGGAAGTTCATCCTGCAATATTATCAGATAAACTAACTAGGTCTGCATGTAATACCTAGAGGTTAAGCAACATATTCCAGCGAATAGCGATGATCAAAACTCATAGAATGGCAGAAAAGAACATACCGCCAAAGTTAGTATTACTTACTCCGTCCGAATTTATTTGAGTCATTTAGAATGTTTACGGTATTTATATATTTTGTTTTGACCATATTTTTCTCTCAATAAATAAAAATAAATATTAACATATAAGATGTCGTTGGATTCATCTCGATGAGTATTTTCAAAATATTAAATTTTTATAATTTTTACTATTATACAATTAAAAATATTAATCGTCAAAGTTGTGTATTGATATGCGTGCTGAAATCAACTGGGTCAAATAAATTGGGATGAAGGAAGTATTATTTAGACGTGAAAGGGAGAAAGAGCTGGTTATGGGTTTGATTTGATGTGCGAGGATGTTACGTTCACAATTAATCAATGAATTAATGCTTACACGATGTGTATTCTAGTGTCCTAGTGAATATTTAGCTACGGATCCTTGCATGTCCAATCATCAGGTCAAAGGTAGTGGTTGCTCTCTGTCGTCTCTTTAGTATAAATAATATTGAAAATAAATTAATATCTAAATGTATTTAAGTCACTCGATTACTATTTGTCATTATAGTGTCTTAAAGAAATACTGTACTATAAAATGAGTGGCAAATCGGTTCATTTGAATTTGACAGTTTTAATTATGAAAAAATATTAGTTAGTATTTTTTATTTTAAACATATATACTAAATGTTGTCTATTATTATTATTATTATTTTGAAGAAATGCCTTCTTATTAAAAAGGGTCATGCAAAAACGGTGTCCTTGGAGTTGATCATATAAAAATTAAATTTAAATGTTATTTTAAGCTAGAGTTGGTCAGCACTCGTGGGTTTGTCCTTTACTTAACACAAGTGATGTGAAATGGATAGAGAAGTATGTGAGCAATTATGACTGTCGCACCTGCATTGCATCCACTGACCGACCTGTGAGAATCCTATCTTTGGATAAATAGGCTAGGCAGTCTAAGAGTGAGAGCCCCTGAGAACAGTGACAGAAACCACACACCCCTCCCTCCTCATAATTCACAAACCTCTTTTTGTTACAATCTTTGACGGGTCAGACTCACATATAGAGGGAACGTGTATGTGTTTATTTTTTCTAGTAGTACTGTATTAAACTACGGAGTATATAATACAGTATCATTTTTTTAATTTGGTTATTGCATGGACTTTTGTTTAACTTACCGTGGTAATTATTTTTTTTAGGTAAACCGTATAATTAATTATTGTCTTTATCAAATTGTCATTATTTTTACTATGTGATATCATTTTTCACATGACTTGTACACATTTGATAACATGAATTTCTACGGTATTATTAGTATAGGTTAAGTAGCTAATAGAAAACCATGATGATTTAAAACAAGCAAAAACATGAAGATGCGAAACTATGAGCAAAACAAAATAAGAATATAAGAAAATGTTAAAGATAAGAACAAATCATGGATAAAATGTGACTATATGATAAAAAAAAACATAATATTTTCTGCATTTTATATACAATTCAAAAATACATATAGGAAACACTTGATTTAATAAATTAGACAACAAAATGTTGAAGTTGAAAAATAATTTCTCTTATTATTAAAAAGAGTAAGACTATATGAAATCTACCGAAACAAAAAAAAAAAAAAAAAAACTATACGGGAATCCTAAATGCTATGTGTAAGAGAAAGTAAAAAGAAAATACTACGTATTATATTTTCCCAACACCAAACAACAAGAAAAGTTCTTATATAATATTATGGAAAATGCTAAATGGTGTCTACTAGTTAAAGAAATTTCATATAGTATAAATATATTGGAATATGTGTAATAAATGTTTAATCGCTCCGTTTCAAAAAGAGGCCACACGTTAAATCATAATTAATTCATAATCTACCAACAACCTTCAACTCAATTTCCTTAACCCTTTGTCTGGTTGTAAGAAGAAATTGAGAAGAGAGAAATAGGTGACAGAGAATGAGAGAAGAGAGAAAGAGGTGAGAAATAAAGTAGATTCAATTATTGTTTGGTATAACAGAAAGAGAAGAGAAATAGAGAAGAGAAAAGTTGAATAATTTCATAAATTGACAATATTGACCTTGTCAAAATTATCAAATATATTTTAGTCTCCCTTAGCCTAATATTTTTCAAAATATTAAATATATTTTGTACCAGTACATTCCCAATTCGAAACTGCTATTTAAGACATTTAATTGTTGTTATAAAAATGTACTAAATAATACAGTAATTATTATAAGTAGTTAATAGTGAAGCTAGAATATTTTCAAAATGAAAAAATAAAGGACATAAATGGAAAACACCTAAAAAAGTAAGACCCACCATTAGTATGCGGAGAAACATAAAAGTGGTAGGACCCACCAATATTTATTCTCTTTTCTATGTTTCTATGCCGCTCCAAATAGGAGAAACAACTAATTTCTCTTATTACTCTCTCGTTCCAATCTCTCTCTTTACAATTTATCCAACGAAACACACTATAAAAGAGATAAATTGAACTTTCTAATCTTCTGAACAGTCAAACCACCTAAATCTCTGTCAAGACACATTGTATTCCATTTAAACCAAAGAATCGAACCGAACTGAACCATAACTAGTTAATCGAACAGAATTGTTAAGCATATAAAACTGTATTTATGGTTCAGTTAACCGGTTTGAAGGTGTGAAAACACAAGAAGAGGGGGTTGAATTGTGTTTTGGTAGTTTTAAAAACTTCTTCTAAGTTTTTCAACTTATCAGAATTAGCAGTGGAAAGAATCAAACACAATCAACTTCTGGACGATGTGCAAATAAAACAGAGGAGAGAAAAGGAGAGATGAACACACAAGATTTATACTGGTTCCTCTCACAAACCGAGAGTAGTCTAGTCCCCTTGCACTTCCAAGGGATTTCACTATAATCACACGAGATTACAATTGCTCAAGCACACAGCAAGAGACTTCCTTTGCTCAAGTAACACAATACAAGAGACTTCCAATGCTCAAGCGTACAAGCAAGAGACTTCTAAAACAAAGATACAAAGAAACACAGATTGAACTTCTGATAAACAATATCATAGTTCTAGAACAAAATAATACAACTCTAAAAACAAGACTTATCTTAGAATTCTTATAAAAGAAAACTAAGGTTCAACAACTAACTAATCATAAGTTGAAAACTATTTGTCCTGAATTTTGATATAAGCTCAAGTTGTATTTTTCTAAGTTAAAATGCTCTTAAGAATTCTGCAGTATAACAGCGCTTTTGTTCGTTGATATGTGTTATTGTCTTCTTCAAATTCTTCCTCCTTTTATAGGCGATAGTGGAGCGTTTGAATTTGAGCGGACAATGATGAAAACAGCTGCATAGTACTGTACTATTATTTCCGTTTGAAATGTGATTATCCAAATCAAGTAAAGAATGAAATCTTGATCCTTGATTACGAATATTCGCCCATATCAGGAAAAGAAAAATAGTACAACAGAACAAACGTCATTATCATGAGGATAACGGTCTTGTACGAGGTTTCTTCTGCCTTCCTGAATTTGCCAAATAGATGATAGTCGTTTTGAGAATAGAATGATCTTCTGACAAATTCTGTTGTTTCATCATCATCAGAATCTTGAGTATCCAACTCTGGTTCTGACGAGTGTAGCTTCTGGTTGACTTTAACTTGCAACTTCTGGTGACTTAGCTTCTGGTTGTCACTACTCAGAACTTGCTTTTCCCAGCTTTTGGGGCGTTTTTCAACTAGCAACCAGAACTTCAATTTCTAGTGTATATAAAAATTTAACTTATATGCCTGCATACTAGAGTAAAATATCAATACTCCATATTGTATATTAATACTATTGTTATCATCAAAACTACTTGGTTATATTAGAACCAACTTTGTTCCAACAATCTCCTCCTTTTTTATTGATGACAAACCAATTATTAATTTACAATGGTTGTTATTTTAATCAAAGAATACATTCCTCAGGTTTATGAGTTTTGCAAGCTCCCCCTGATTTCAGTAATGAATGATTAAAATAGTTTTAAAATTTTAACATTGAATCCAGAACTTCATTATACACTTGACTTCCAGAAGATAGGTTTGCAAGCTTTCTTCCTTGGTCAGATCTACTTAAGAGAAAAGTGCAATCTTCTCTTACGTGTATCATGTATAGAAAGTTCTAATCTCAATAGAAAAATTTTCCTTTCATAATCAAAACTGATAATATTTAATAACTTAAATAAATGAATATAACATATGAATTTTCTTTGGCTTCAGTTAGTGTTCTTAAATTAATTTACTCTTACTCCCCCTTTTGTCGTTAAACAAAATGAATAAAAAAGAAGGAAATAGTCAAGTAAAAACACGTGACTAAAGAAATAGTCAAGTCAAAAATTCAAAGATGATAAAAATCACAAAGAATTTAATGCAAAAACGAAAAACGAGGTAACTGCCAACCAACAGGTTGACTATAAAAATGCATCATACTCTTTGTCATTTCACTCAACACTTCTATGATATTTCTTCATCAAAATGAAAGAAAATATAGATGAGGTTAGAAGAGTGATTGAAAGAATTGGTTTTAAGAAATTTTCAGAGGAGAAACAAGGTAAAATCTCTATAAAATCAAGAACACAAGATGTTACCGCATGGAATATGATTTCTAAGAATCATGTGAAGATAGTAAAGAGTTTGGAATCAAAATCAGATGCAGGTTCCTCAACCATCTTCTGTTCTTAAAAGAACAAAAATTTCTCCTATACAGAAAGATAAATAGGACGAACTGAAGGGATGCTCTAAGTTTCCAAAACAGGAAATTTCAAGCTCGAGAGGTTTAGAAGACTCATCAGATTAGCTGATAAGTTTCAAACTCCAAGGTTGAAGTTTGGATCAACACCTTAGTTGTACTTCTTTTATCTTTTTGTAAAATTTCTTAGGTTTTCATATGTATCTGGATTTTTCATATGCAAAAACTTGTTTTTAGAACAAAGTTATTGTAATGCAAACATCTTGAAAAATGCAAAGTTATTGTAATGCAAATTTTTATATGAATAAAACAAAATTCATTTGAATGCAGTGATGTGTATGCAGCAATTATATAACTTCTGAAACTAAAAAAAAAATTGAACTGAACAATTAATAACATAGCAATTAACATCTATAACATTCAAACCACAAAATAAATAGGTTCAGAACAGAATAAAAAAAAATAACAACAGTGCCAGAATCCTAGGGTTGAGGTGGATTAAAAGGGCTAAGCAGTTTCTCTTGAAGTTGCTTCAGAACATTAGCAGAAATCTGTTCCAAACGCTTGATGACAACATCTTAACCAACTTTTCTGACACGTTCTGCTGACTCAGTTTCTACTTGAAGAATTTTCTCCATCTCTTGTGCATAAATAGTAGATAACTGATCTTCTGCTTCTGCTAGCACAACTTTCATCTTCTCATCATATAACCTCTGAGCTTCTAGTCTTGCAGCATCAATTTTATCTTGAACAAACTTTCTCTTAGCAATGTTTACAACATAATCTTTCTCATATTGAAAGCTATAATCTATAAGCATCTGCTTGCACATTTCAGATAGAGCACCACACTCTGAAAATACTTTGCTTGGTGCAAGAGAAAGTGTAGGCAAATTTTGATGAAATTCCTTGATTTGATCATTAATACCCAAAAGCACACGGTTAACATCTTCAGGAGTTATGGCAGAATGGGTAGTTTGAGTAGATGATGAAGGGATATCAAGGGATGTTGGAATGATAGCTAATGGAAGGTCATTTAGTGGTGAAATAACTTGTTCAAAAGATTTGATGAAGTTATTTTGGTCAGGGGTGAGATTTTGTGATTTCTGAGGTGAGGGGTTTTCCAAATCCCGGACTAACTTCTGTAGCTTGGCTTTTTCTAGTTCAGAAGTAGTGGACACAACAGCATCAGAAGATGGTTGTTGGACAACAGTTTCAACCACATACTCAACTACAGTTTCTATTTTAGGAGGGCTAGAATTGATTTGATCAGATATGGTCTTTTCTAAATCAATGGATTTTGGAGAAACAGGGTTGACTGACTCAGGCACAGGGGATATGACAAAAGTTTCCTCATGAGAAATATTTTGAGGAAGTGCATCAGAAGTTGCAACCTCTGCATTAACTTCTTGAACTTCCTGTCCAATATTTTCCATTTGGCCAGAAGGGACAACACCTATTTCTGCAATCAATGTCATAACATGTTCAGAAAATCTCCTCATAGACTCAGGGGATGGTTCAAAGCTAACTACTGGTGTTTCATCA
Source organism: Trifolium fragiferum (assembly GCA_954870985.1). NCBI lineage: Eukaryota > Viridiplantae > Streptophyta > Magnoliopsida > Fabales > Fabaceae > Trifolium > Trifolium fragiferum. The sequence continues at coordinate 43,873,381 of OX940792.1, read as the reverse complement.
AGTAAACTATCAGAAGCACTAGCAGCAACTTCTACTATACAGTTGGTTTTTGGTTCCAAATCAGAAAGGATTTTAGAAAAAGTATTTTTGACAGGAACTGTATAGGGGATGTTTTTAGTATGCTTTGGACCATTAATGAAATAATCAGGAATATTTTCAAGATTAACCTTCTTATAAATACCTTGATTTGCTAGCTTGACCACCAAATCTTCCTTTGGGATAGGAGTATCCAGAAATTCATTAGGCTCAGCATCCTCAAAGCTTTCCCAACTATTCACCAGAAGTGCTTCCTTAGCAGCTTCTTTTTCCTTAAACTCTTCCACAATTCTAATGGCATCCTCTTTTTCATATTCTTCTTCTTCTTCAGTAGAAAGTTTCAATTTCCTCTGTCTTGGCTTGGTAACCTTTTTCTTAGGAACTTCTGGAGTAGCAGCAACAGTACCAGAAGTTTTAGTTGACCTTTTAAAAGGCTTACCAACCATTTTCTCTTGTACAATCTCAGTAGACACATGATTCTCAACATTCTCTTCCACAACATTCTTACCAGCTTCTGATGTAACCTCCACACCAGAAGTGCTCACAGACTTCCTAGGAGTTGATCCTCTAGCTCTCTTGGATCCAGATTCTGGTGCATCTTGCTTACCATAATTCTTTCTCTTCTTCAGAGATGGAAGTTGCAACAAGCTCTTGGAAGCAAGTATGTCTTCCACCTTTGTAGAACCTCCTTCCAGAAGTTTCTTGTGCTTAGCAGCAATATAAGTAACTTCCTTCTTTGGAACAGGAGTTAGAAAGAAATAGCGATTCTGTTCTTATTTCCTGGGCTTAAAAGTCTCTTGAGGATAAACAACTGGACCAGAAGTCTTCAATACTCTCTTCAAAGTTGCACCATCTATCATAGAAGGATTAGCATCAAAATAAGAACCATATCCAGGGAAGATAAGTCTTAGTGAATGCAACAAATAACTACTGTAAAACATGAAGGACATGAATCTGCTATAATGCACATTTTTAGTGCCTTTTGTTTTACTATCTTTGATAGCTTGGCAAAGATGATTGAAGATCACTCTAGCAAAGTTAACAACAGCCCCTTTTCCTACAGAGTATAAGATTGACTTATAATATTGAGAAACTTGATAGAAGATCCAGCTTTAGGAATAACTGACTCATGGAGAATCTTGTAGAGCATTTTGTAGAGAGGCTTCATGTCTTGATTACTCTTAGATGTAGAACCACGGCAGTAAATCTCTTGCTGCATCATATGATTTGATTCCTTCTCATCTATGCAAAGAATGATTCCAGATAATGGTAACTTTAAAGCCTGCCTTACATGTTCTGCTCTAAACCTTATACAGACACCGCCAACTTCTAATCTTACTTCTTGACCCAAATATTCTGTTATCTTCCCCTTTTCAGCATCATCTTCTTTAGACTGAGCAATTTCAAACGTACTTTTCATAATCACTTCTGCCTTCATCCAAAAATCTTTAACAAATTCTGGATAGACAGGTCCATTTAGTACTTCGAAAAAGATAGATAACCCTTGTTTGTCAAAGAGATCCTTGATTTCTTCCATTCCATTTGCTTTTAGACTCACGAAATCCACCGCTTTTTCGATAAAGCAAAATAGGTCAGAAATGGGGAAATCCATTTTATCCTTAGTGTAGATACCAGGGGTTGAAGCTTCTATATCAACAATAGGAGGGGTGATAATCACTTGTTGTTGAGCAGACGAAGAAGTAGACATGATTCTGAGGTTAAGGTTAGGGTTTGCTAATTTTAGAGAAGAAAGAAATTTTTCTGAAGTTTAGAAGAATGAAAGTGTGGGTAGTGAGTGTGAATGTGAACAGTTAGTGAGATTAAAAGGAAAAGAAATCGCGTAAAAGCGTACTAACTGAAAGGACAGAGGTAATAGAGTAACTTAACAATTCACAAATGAATTAGAACACAATCATCACTAACCAACTTCTTTCTCTAATAGCAAAAAGACACGTGTATTAGAAGTTTATTTAAATAACTGACACATCAGCAACAACAGTTGAAGAGGTTATTCAACAAGTGCTGCCACGTAATGTACCAGAACCACTCATGTGTAGCTTCTGATGAAGATACCAGAAGATGGTTTGTCTAAACTTCTGATACAGATGTTCTGACTCCCCCCAACTTCTGATAGTCTTCCAGAACTTACATAAAATAATATTTTTCACCAGAGTTTCAGCTTATTCACAGATTTCCATCATATTAAGAATTCTTTCAACAGCCAGGGGTTTTGTAAAAATATCAGCCCATTGATTTTCAGTGTCAATAAACTTAAGATCAATAACACCCTTCTGTACATAATCTCTTATAAAATGATGTTTAATCTCAATATGCTTAGCTCTTGAGTGCAAAATAGGATTTTTAGAAAGATGAATGGCTGCAGTGTTATCACAATATAAAGGAATATCGTGACTGATTATTTGATGATCTTCTAATTGATATTTCATCCAAAGTAGTTATGTACAACACTTAGCTGCTGAAATGTATTCTGCTTCTGCAGTTGACATAGCAATGGTGGTTTGCCTTTTACTAACCCATGAAATCAAATTCTAACCAATGAACTGACAATTGCCACTAGTGGATTTTCTTTCAAGTTGATCACCAGCATAGTCAGCATCATAGAATCCAATTAGTTTGTAATCATCAGATTTCTGATATAGTAATCCAATGTTACAAGTAGCCTTCAGATATCTAAAGATTCTCTTTACAGCAGTAAAATGAGATTCTCTAGGATCTGACTGAAATCTTGCACACAAACATACACTGAATAGAATATTAGGTCTTGAAGCTGTTAGATAGAGAAGAGATCCAATCATACCTCTATATAGCTTCTGATCAACCTTACCTTCAGACTCACCTTTGCTAAGACTTGATGTTGGATGCATTGGAGTGTTCATGGGTTTGCAGTCTTCCAAATTATATTTCTTCAGAAGATCTTTGATATACTTTGATTGATGAATGAAGTTACCTTTCTTTGTTTGATTGATCTGAATTCCCAGAAAGTACTTCAATTCTCCCATCTTGCTCATCTCAAATTCATCTTGCATAATCTTAGAAAAGTTCTTGCAAATTGTAGCATTTGTTGATCCAAAAATGATGTCATCAACATAGATTTGAATGATCAGAATGTCTTTCTTCAGAGTCTTTTTGAATAATGTATTATCAACTTGACCTTTCACAAAACCATTGTTTACCAAGAAGTTACTTAGTCTCTCATACCAAGCTCTGGGAGCTTGTTTGAGTCCATAATGTGACTTCTTTAGTCTAAACACATGATCTGGATTTGAAATGTCTTCAAATCCTGGAGTGTTTGACATATACTTCTTCAGAAATTACTAGATTAAGAAATGCACTCTTTACATCCATCTGATAAAGTGTGATGTTGTTGTTGACAACATAAGAATGAAGTAATCTTATTGCTTCCAATCTTGCAACTGGAACATAAGTCACTGTATAATCAATGCCTTCTTGTTGACTGTATCCTTGTGCAACAAGTCTAGCTTTGTTCCTTGTTACTTCTCCTTGTTCATTCAGCTTATTTCTGTATACCCACTTTGTTCCAATAATGTTCTTGTCTTTTGGTTTGGGTACCAGATCTCATACATCATTTCATTGAAATTGATTCAGTTCTTCTTCCATTGCAACTATCCAAGCATCATCAGATAAGGCTTCATCAGTGGTTTTAGGTTCAATCAAGGAAACTAGACCAAATAAGGATTCTTCATCCCTAAAACTTGATCTTGTCTTCCTAGGACTGTTCTTATTCCCAATGATAAGTTCTTTTGGATGTGATGACTTGTACTTGAAAGTATTTATTGGAATAGTTGTTGCTTCTAGATCAGGATCTTCAGTTGGTGTTGTTTGATGAACATCAGATTCTGGAACTTGGTTGTCCTTTGGAGCTTCCAGAAGTTCAGGAGTGGAATCAAATCCAGAACCTTCATCTTCTGAGTCTTGAGAATCTGAAATTTCTATAACAGGCTATGACTTTTCATGGTCAGGCACTTTGTCATCAAACATAACATGCATAGATTCTTCAACTGTTTGAGTTTCAAAATTATACACTCTGTATGACTTGGAGCGTTCAGAATATCCAATGAAGATACCCTTACAAGCCTTAGAGTCAAATTTCTTAAGATGAACTTTTGTATTCATAATGTAACATGTACAACCAAATTGGTGAAAATAAGAAATATTGGGTTTCCTTCCTCTAAAGAGTTCATATGTTGTTTTATTCAGAATAGGTCTAATATAGATTCTGTTCTGAATATAACAAGCAGTGCTTACAGCTTCTGCCCAGAAAAATTTTGCCAAAGAATTTTCATGCATCATGGTTCTAGCCATTTCTTGTAAAGATCTGTTCTTTCTTTCTACAACTCCATTTTGCTGTGGAGTTCTAAGAGAAGATAACTCATGGAAGATTCCATGTTCTTCACAGAAATTTTCAAAAGGTTCATTTTCGAATTCTCCACCATGATCATTTCTAACTTTCAAAATCTTTAAATCTTTTTCATTTTGAATTTGGGCACAGAAGATAGTAAACTCTTCATATGTATCACTTTTAGATTTCAGAAATCTTACCCATGTTCATCTACTATAATCATCAACAATGACTAATCCATATTTCTTTCCATTGAGTGAAGCAGTACTAACTGGTCCAAACAAATCAATGTGCAGAAGTTCTAAAGGTCTAGACGTAGAAACAATGTTTTTAACTTTAAATGACCTTTTGACAATCTTCCATTTCTGACAAGAGTCACAAAGAGAATCTGAGTGATAAGTCAATTTAGGAAGGCCTCTCACAAGATTTTCCTTGCTAAGCTTAGAGATTAATCTCCAGTTAGCATGTCCTAATCTCTTATGCCAAACCCATTTCTCATCACTTAGAGTCAATAAGCAAAGCACATTCTGATCTTCCAGATCAGAGAGATTAACTTTATAAACATTGCCCTTTCTACTACCTTTAAATAAAATGGATTTGTCAGAATTGTTAATTACAATACATGAATTCTTATTAAACACAACATCATAATTACTGTCACATAATTGACTTATGCTAAGTAAATTATGTTGTAGTCCATCAACCAACCAAACATCAAAAATAGTAAGAGAAGAATTACCTACTTTACCTATACCAATAATTTTGCCTCTTTGGTTCCCACCAAATCCTATTATTCCTCCCTCTCTCAGATTCAGGGTGTGGAACAAGTGCTTATCTCCTGTCATGTGTCGTGAACATTCACTGTCCAAATACCAGGAGCTTTGTTTTCTTCTTGGGATGCATACCTACAGTAAACATTATCTCAGACTTTGGTACCCATATTCTGATGGGTCCTCTAAATTAGTTCTTTTATACCTTTTCTGTTTCTTGTAGTTTCCAGAGGATCCATAGTGAGGTGAGCCTTGAAAAACAGGTTTAGGCTTAACCTTTCCTTTGGACCTTAATCCAAAATGTGTCAGCAAACCAGCTTTCAAGTTTGTACAGTCTGATCTCATGCCCCGAGTACTCTTAGGCTTGAAGATCTTCTGTACTCCTTTACTAGACATGGATACTGAAGCAATGGGAGCAGAGGTTTTCAAAAGCTCCACGCTTACTTGAGCATCTGACACTTTTGGATTTTCTGTACCATTACTAGAAACAAAATTAGAATAAAGATCAGAAGGTGTTTTGCTTATACACACAGACTGATTTGAGTTTCCTTTGACAGTACTTCCCAAACCTTGTCCAGTGTATTTGCCTGCACCATAAATCATGGAAGCTAATCTATGCTTATCAATATTATGATGAACAAACTCTTGAAGAGCAATTTCTTGCTTATCATAGGGTTTACTACATGATCTGCAACCATTTTCAAGAACTTGAATATGATTAACTTTATCATTGAGCATGTCAAACTTTTGTTTAAAAAGTTCTAGCTCATTTGATTTTTCCATGTATTTCATCATAGTTTCTTTCAAAGCCTTAAAAATTTGAGTACTAGATAGTTGAGAAATAACCTGCTCAATATCTTCTGAATCTGGCTCAATATCACTTTCAACATCTGAATCAGCTGTGGCCATAAGTGCCAAGTTTGCTTCTTCTTCTTCAGCTTCATCATCAGATAGCTTGTCAAGATCTTCCCATGTGGCCAGAAGACTCTTTTTAGCTTTGTTCTTGAAAGTTCTCTTTCTTCCTTTTCCTTTGGTGCTTAGTTCAGGACACTCAGCAATGAAATGTCCAAGTTTGTGGCAATTGAAGCAATTCTTTGAATCATCCTTCTTATCTTTGTTTCCATAACTTCTGTAACCAGAACCTTTAGATCCAGAACTTCTACCAGAATATCTTGGCTTTCTTTTTGTCCACTTCTGGAACTTCTTGGACAGAAGAGCAAATACATCATCATCTGATCCTTCTTCTAGATCAACTGCAGAAGATTCCTCAGCTTCAGATTCAACAACCTTAGCCTTTAGTGCCTTAGAAGATCCTGAAGTAGCTGACAGAGCCAAAGACTTTATTCTCTTGTGAGGTTCATCAGAAGCTAGCTCAATCTCATGACTCATGAGTGAACTAATCAACCCTTCTAGGCTTAGGGTGTCTAAATCTTTTGCTTCCTGAATAGCAGTGACCTTAGGTCTCCACTTAGCAGGTAAGCTTCTGAGAATCTTCTTCACATGATCAGGAGTAGTATAACTTTTCTTCAGAACTTGAAGACCAGCTATCAGAACCTTGAATCTAGAAAACATAGACTCAATGTTCTCGTCTTCTTTCATTCTAAAAAGTTTATACTGTTGGATCAAAAGTGTTGCCTTTGCCTCCTGTACCTGTTTGTTTCCATCATAAGATGAACACAAGGAATCATAGATACTCTTGGCAGTAGATTTATTTGAGATCTTAAGGTATTCTTCATGAGATATGCAACCAATCAGAATATCCTTGACCTTGTGGTTCTTCTTGTATGCTTTCTTGTCTTTGTCAGTGAAAGCTTGTCTTGTCTCAAAATCCAATCTTCCTCTCTCATCCAAGCCTTGAAAGGTTACTACTCTTTCAACTAAGTCCCAAAGTTCATCATCAATGCCAACCAAATGACTATAAATTCTATCTTTCCACTAGGAAAAGGTAGAACCTTTTCCATTGAACTTAGGAGCTTTGCTGGTGTTTTTTTTATCATCAACATCATAGTTGAAAGGAATAGCAGAACCTTTAGATCCTTCACCAGATGCACCAGTACCAGATATAGTGTTTTTACACAACTAACAACTGTCTCACTGTAAAGTGGTATAACAGAACCAAGGCTCTAGATGCCAATTGAAGGTGTGAAAACACAAGAAGGGGGGGTTGAATTGTGTTTTGGTAGTTTTAAAAATTTCTTCTATGTTTTTCAACTTATCAGAATTAGCAGCGAAAAGAATAAAAAACAATCAACTTCTGGACGATGTGCAAATAAAACAGAGGAGAGAAAGGAGAGATGAACACATAAGATTTATACTGGTTCCTCTCACAAACCGAGAGTAGTCCAGTCCCCTTGCACTCCCAAGGGATTTCACTATAATCACACAAGATTACAATTGCTCAAGCACACAGCAAGAGACTTCATTTGCTCAAGTAACACAATAAAAGAGACTTCCAATGCTCAACCACACAAGCAAGTGACTTCTAAAACAAAGATACAATGAAATACAGATTGAACTTCTGAGTTCTAGAACAAAATAATACAACTCTAAAAACAAGACTTATCTTAGAATTCTTATAAAAGAAAATTAAGGTTAAACAACTGCCTAATCAGAAGTTGAAAACTATTTGTCCTGAATTTTGATATAAGCTCAAGTTGTATTTTTCTAAGTTAAAATGCTCTTAAGAATTCAGCAGTATAACAGCGCTTTTGTTCGTTGATATGTGTTATTGTCTTCTTCAAATTCTTCCTCCTTTTATAGGCGATAGTGGAGCGTTTGAATTTGAGCGGACAATGATGAAAACAGCTGCATAGTATTGTACTATTTTTTCCGTTTGAAATGTGATTATCCAAATCAAGTAAAGAATGAAATCTTGATCCTTGATTACGAATATTCGCCCATATCAGGAAAAGAAAAATAGTACAATAGTACAAACGTCATTATCATGAGGATAACGGTCTTGTACGAGGTTTCTTCTGCCTTCCTGAATTTGCCAAATAGATTATAGTCGTTTTGAGAATAGAATGATCTTCTGACAAATTCTGCTGTTTCATCGTCATCAGAATCTTGAGTATCCAACTCTGGTTCTGACGAGTGCAGCTTCTGCTTGACTTTGACTTGCAACTTCTGGTGACTTAGCTTCTGGTTGTCACTACTCAGAACTTGTTTTTCCCAGCTTCTGGGGCGTTTTTCAACTAGCAACCAGAACTTCAATTTCTAGTGTATATAAAATTTTAACGTATATGCCTGCACGCTAGAGTAAAATATCAGTACTCTCTATTGTATATTAATATTATTGTTATCATCAAAACTACTTGGGTTATATTAGAACCAACTTTGTTCCAACACGGTTAACTGAACTGAACTGTTATGCACAATACTTACGATTTATTATTAGCAAATGAACTATAGAGTCGCAAGCACTTTTATTTAAGAATTTTTTAGTTTTTCAATTTAAATTATGCAGTTCGAATTTTTTAGCAAATGAACAGTCCTATCGACACCTATAACTAAAAAACTACTCTCTCTGGTCCTTTTTATAAGGAACAATTTTTTAAAAAATTGGTCATTTTTATAAGAAACACGCTCTAAATTTATTATTTATTAAATATACAATTTCATTTGTACCCTTATTAAATAAAATCAAATAATTCATTATAATGTTAATGCATTAATTAGATAAACATATTTCCCATATTAGTCAAGGGTTAGTTTTGGAATAAAACATAAAATTTTAGAATCATTAATGAGAAAAATCAACTTCTTTGATCTGTGTGATTTTTTCAAATTGTTTTTTATAAAAAAGACCGAGGGAGTATAGAATAGACTCAATAGAAAACAATCGTACCTACAAGTACCTTGAAGAAGGAAAAAAATAAAGAGGCAATGATGACAAGACATATTTGACCATATAACCAACTAACCATTCGTCGATAAATGACTACTCCTTAACCCAGATAATCTCCTACGAATTTTCCCAATAAAAAATGTAATTGAGTTGTTTAAATGATTGAGAAGTATGAAATAATATAAAAAAGTAAGACTCATTTAAAGAACCTAAACGGGTATAATGGATGTGGGTGATCTAATACTACAAAAATATTTAATGTTCAAAAGGTATAATACACAAGTAACAAAATAATATTACTATATTTCTATTCTTAACTAACATTTTCCCGGTCTCATACTATTGTCATTACATATTTACCTATATTCTCCGGCATTAATTAGAAGCAAATGTCACTTTTTGGATACATTGAATAATTAATGTATTTAGTCTAAAAAACGTACTACATACATTAGTTATTGAATGTATTAAAAAGTGACATTTGCTTATAATTAAAGTCAGTACATAAAAAATCTACAAATATTTAGCCATTTCAAATCAATTAAAAGTGATAGAGGCCAAGTAACACGTAAACATATCCAGATAGAAGAATCAAAATTGTCAAATTTTAAAATAGGGGGACCAAAACTGCAAAATATTACAAATAGAAGGATCAAAACTGCAATTAAAGAAATACATAATTGATCAAACCTATAAAATAAAATTATTGTGACATTAATAATTGTACTTACCCAAATATCGCCAATATGTGAGACGGTTTTTTTTTCGCCTGATCGCGAACTCTAGAATTTGCAAAAGTGTCACAGCTTTAATTTCACACCAAATATTACTCCCCCCGTCCCAATTTATTTGAGCCATTTAGAATATTACCATTATTCGTATATCTTATTTTGACCATACTTTTCTCTCAATAAATAAAAATAAATATTAGCATATAAGATGTCGTTTGATTCATCTCGATGAGTATTTTCAAAATATTAAATTTTTTAAATTTTTACTATTATACAATTAAAAATATTAATCGTCAAAGTTGTGCATTGATATGCGTGCTGAAGTCAACTGGCTCAAATAAATTGGAACGGAGGGAGTATGTGTTTATTTTATTTAATTTAATGGTTAATATTTATTCATTTAATATTTAATATTATTCATAAAACAAATTTTTTTTTTTACAAAAACAAATCTTTTAACATTTAAGAAATCACCTCCTTCCTTAAAAAAAGGAAAATCAAACCATAAATATAGTGTTTGTTTCAATGTTTAGAGCTTTTTCTTTAAAACACCTTTTAAAAGCTTTATTTTTATTGGATTGTTTTTATAAAAGAGCTGTTGTTTTTCATATTAAAATAAAATAAAAAGCATTTTATTATCATGGTTAAAGTTCTTAAATTAAAAATATTATCTAACAAATATTTGAAGGAAACAAGAAACTTGTGAGTAGACTATAGAGAAAATAATATGAATCGTAAGCAAAATGGTATTCCATATAAATTAATTATATTATTGGTTGTTTGTGATTTTTTTGTACGTGAAATGGTAGCTAAATAAACTTGTGGTGATGATGCATAATCATTGATGAGGCTAGCTTGAATCATTAGATAATGAATAAACTTGAAGTAAGGAGACGGGTGGATATCGGTCGGTCTCGGACGGTTTTCGGGCCGAAAGTCGTAATCCGATTGAAACCACGGTTGGAAGAACATAGTTCACCTCCGTCCGTTTGTGTCTCCGGTTATGTCGGGTGACGGTTTGATCGGATGTCGGTTTGGATGGGTGGTTTCAATCGGTTATGAATCAATCAAACTTAGAATTTGAAAGGGAAGAAAATTATAGAAACAAAAACTAAGAAACATCATGATAAAATCCAGAAAAATCACAATACCACCTTTAAAATGACAAGAAGATCCCATTAAAACACCTCATTTGCCTCTCTTTTTTTATGTTTCCATTCTTTAAAAGAGATATATATGATGTAGGGAAAACCAGATCTGAAGCATATAAAATTTGATAGGATGCAGAAGAGATTAATCTAAACAAATCATGCTTGGTTGGGAGTGAGTGTTTTCACGTTACAGTTGTGTTGGATAAACAAGATGAGAGTTTAGATAAACTTTGAAGGGAAGAAAAGCAAAAGGATAGATTGAGAGAAATGCAGAGATTTCAAGGAGAAAGAAGGTTGAGTAAGAAGAAATGCAGAGAAAGTGAAACTTTGAAAACCCCTTTATGAAAGTTGACAGTCGAGTCATGTCACTTATGTGCATAAAGAAAATGGCAAAGTAAAATAGTGGTCCACTGGTCTCGTAACTTGGAGAAATAATTTAATATTAAATGTATACTTAATGGTCGGTCGGTTATGGTTTCCCGAGGATTGAATTTGTCCAACCAAAACCGACCTATATTGTCCAATACAACCCAGTTTCTTCAATCCGTTTGAACCGATTTACCCGCAAGATCCGACCGAAGCCAAACGGGCCTAACAGATTGGATGGTTTGGGCCGGACGGCTACTTTTTGTCCAGCCCTAAAGGAAGTAGATGTGTTTCCTTTTTTTAAGGAAGGATGTGTTTTTTTAGATGTTAAAAGTTTTTTTTGTAACAAAAAAATTGTTTTATGAAAAATTAAATATTAATCATTAAATTAAATAAAATAAATAAATAAAATTTGATTGATGCCATTAACTAAATGACAACCCGAATCCAGTTTTATAAAGTTAAAAACCCACAAAACAATATGTGGTTTATTGATGCCCAAAGAACCTTTTTCTTCTTATTATGTGACTTCCATTTTTATTTAATAAAGTTATTTTAGTACCGGCTTGTAACCTCGGAAATATTGGAAAATACTTTGCATGAATTAGTACCTCCCACTTGTCCACACCCCCACCACCAAAAAGCAGAGATAAAAATCACCTTAAACCTTAAAGAAAGAATAAACAAATAGAAAACATATATAAAAAAGTGGTTACATATATAAAATATATATTCTTTTTGATTGCAGTATGTTTATTTTATTAATTAATTTATCCATATAAAAAACTGTAATCTTCTATAAGAGTTGAAGAAGCAGAGCTACCTGCTCATAATTAAATCTTGTGATTTATATATGACGTTGAATCGCATTTTTCTAGTTTTTAAATCACGGTGCACAATTGTGTCAAAAGAAAAAACGAATCACGTTTCACAACATATGCCATTGCTATAAGACCCAAACCATTTTATAGTTTATCTAACCATTTTATAGTTTATATCAGTTTTTTGGATTGTAGGAAAATTTGATAACTTTATGTATGAATTGCAACGTTTACTACGAATCAGTTAATTTTTTTTAAATGCGAGAGACAACAAAATAAAACAATGAAGATTGGTGAAAGTGAATGTGAAGAAAAATGGAGAATAAAAAGACATACCTAAAAAAAAAAGACAACTGTAAAATGTAATAAAAATTAATACAGTAAAATCTCTATAAATTAATAGAGTCAGGATCGGAGAAATTTATTAATTTAGAGAGTTATTAATTTAACGATAAATTAATAATTATTAATTTAAAGAGTTTTTAATGACTTATAAATCAATAATGACTTTAGTAATATATGCATTGGAAATCAATAATGACTTTAGTAATATGTATTGAAAATCAATAATGACTTTTGATGTAAATAAGAGGAACAAATAGGTTCAATGTATTCTTAAGGGATTTAGATCATCTCCAATTATTTCTCTCATGTTGGTCATGTTGTGATAATCTTAACCATTCATATAGTTTTCTTCTCTCTCTTCTTAAATGCATATTTGCTCCATGCGATTTATTAACCATTGGATTGAGACAAGGAGAGACAACATGAGAGAAATAATTGAAGAGGATCCAAATTCATTCTTAAGCAAGTTTGCCATATATAAATTACATGAATGTGATAAAGTATTAACACCATATCTCACAAGATGGCTTCTCATCTAAAAGGTGTTGCAAAATCAACTATGTCAGTTTTAATAGAATGTAATATATTTTTTTCCAGTTTCTATGAATTATTAATTTATGATTTTCTTGGGACCGAAAATTACAAAGGGATCTCCCGAAAAATTATTATCTTATTATTTTATCGAATTTTTTAATTTTTTACACTGGCCCAAGTCGGGACCAGACAACTTTATTATTTTAGAGAGTTTATTAATTTACTAAGTATTAATTTAAAGAGATTTTATTGTAAATGTAAAATAAAAAAAGAAAGAAAGAAGAAGAAAGAGATCTACCTTTGAAATATGCAGAAAGAAATAAAATATAAAACGTGCGTTTGATCTTCTAAAAAATAGAGAATTGAATAACTTTTGTTGTACCCTGTTTCCATAAATTAGTTATGGGAGTGGACAAAAGATGTAATAAGGGACATGACAAAAACAATATTTTTTGTCCTCCGCTAAACCACATGACAACTTTTTGTTCATAGTATAACTATAAAAAATACGAAAATATCCATTTTATTTTCAAATACAAAAAATATTATCTCTCTATCCCTCTTCAGTACAATTTTGTCTTGTACTATCTTGTTCTATCCTGTACAGCTGTTTTGCAAATCAAACGGGCGTATTTCCCTTTTTTTTTTTTTTTTTTCTTTTTATAAAACACTACCTATAAAAATAAAAACATTATATTTAAGCTAGTTTCCTTATATGTTTGCAAATAATAAAATGTCTTTAATTATGAATTGAGTAAAATGTTAATTTCTTTATACAACGTACATGTACAACTTGATATTGTTCTATTATTCTTTAATAGTATTAGTCAACTAATAAATCCATTTAATTTCTTTATATGTTTGCAAATAATAAAATGTCTTTAATTATGAATTGAGTAAAATGTTAATTTCCTTATACACGTACATGTACCACTTGATATTGTTTTGTTATTCCTTAATTGCATTAGTCAACTAATAAGTTCATTTAATTTATTTATTGCTAAAATAATATAAAAGGAGAATGCTTATGAAAATGTCATGTGTATATTTATATTTAAAAAAAGGCTCTCAAATTATATATAGATATAGATTCATTTGATTGATGTCAGATTGATCCCGAACCAAATTAAACCACATATGAAAAAAAAACTTAGTTATATATATATAGTAATTAATTTGATGGTTGAAATGAAAAATGAAGGAATTAGGGATCCACATCCATGGATGGTGGCGGGTGGGAGTGGGATGGTGGGAGAGGAAGAAGACAAGAGTGGGATCCACCCGCCGCATCCCATCTTCACTTGACCATTAATTACTCTCTCCCTCGTTTAATTGTTGCAATTAAAATAATCATTTTTTTAATGCAAAACCAAAATGAGTGATGCAATTGTTTTGATTCAATTAAATTAAAATAATCATACTAGTCTATTAGTACCAGCTCCTCACGTTTAAAGTTAATTTTCAGATATGTATTATACAATAATGGATCCTTTCAAATCCACTTTAAGGTGTGTAAAAAAAAAAGTCCACTTTAAGGTAAAAAAATTTAGGGTTATGCTAAACAGTGCCTTCGGAACATTGGTTAAATATGTCAAAAAAGAAAATAAAAATAAAAATAATATTTAAAAAATAATTTTTTATGTTTTTGAGGTACTAAATGCATGTATTTTGAGATAAATTTTCTATTTTGATATGCTTAATCAATGCTCGGAGGCACTGTTTAACATTTTTCAATTTTTTAAAATTATTGATTTAGGAGAAGAGAGAGAAAAGAAAAAGTAAAAATGTAAATTGAATGGTGATGATTTAACAATTGAGGGGAAAAAAATTTGAGATAATCCATTATCGTATACTACTATGGTTTCCCACCAGCTAATAAAAATAAGGGTTAAATATATTTTTAGTCCCTACATTTTGCTTTATAGTCAAAAATAGTCCCTACATTTTTTTTGGTAAAAGATATGTGTCATCATGTTATTGGTTAATTGTGCCTCATCAGCGTTCTGTTAAAAATATTAACGGCAGGGATCAATTTTGATTATGGAAAAAATTGTAGGGTTTTTTTAAACTATAAAAAAATGTAGGGACTATTCTTGACTATAAGACAAAATGTAGGGACTAAAAGCATATTTAACCCTAAAAATAAACCACTTAAGTAGATTTGTATATGATATTTATAACTAATTTGTATCAAATTTTTATTTGTATATGTGGTATCTATGCACAAATCTATTTTTATTTTTGAGCTTATACAAACAGCTTATGCAATATAAATTAGGTTTTATGCTATTTTATAAGTTCAAACTAGTGAAAATTGTATTTTTATAAGTTATTTTATCATAAACTACCTTGACAAACTTATTATAATATATAAAAATTGCATAAACTGTTTGAATAAACTCAAAAATAAACTAATCCAAATATGACCTAAAGGGTAAATACTATATATAAAAGCTTAAATACAATTTTGACCCCCCAAATTTCATAATTATTGTGCAATTTTAACCCCCAAATTGTTTTTTTTTTTTTGTGTGTGCAATTTTAGTCCCTCAAATTTGTCCCATTTTTAATTATAAAGTCCCTCTATTCACATGTGGTTAGATTTATGTGAAGTCTATGATAATAAGATACACCTCTCACACCTAATCATTCCATTCTCATCTCTCTTGTTCTTTCTCTACGAACCAATCACACTCTCAACCGAGATTCTCTTTCTCTCTGCATTATTTTCATCTCCCTCCTCATTCTCATCTCTGCCATGAAAAAAAGGGGTCGCTTGAAGTTTTGAAAAAAGATAACAAATTAGCTTAGATAACAAAATTCACATTTTTATGGTAGTGGAAACAATGGAACCATGAGATTCTTCAACACAATAACAACAACTCAACCCAGATTGCTTATGAACATTGGACACTTGAGGGACTAAAATTGCTTAAAAAAAACTTATGGGGCATAAATTGCACAACTATGAAATTTGGAGGGCTAAAATTGCATTTAAGCCTACTATAAATCATAAAGGGGTAAAGTAGAGTGTAGGAGTCACCTACTATTATTGCATTATAAAAATCTCAAGTAATTTAGTCACTAAAATACTCTCTTCGGTTCATTCATTCTAAATGTGACCAAAGCATTACATATATAATAACTATAATAAATCATAACTTAAATGGGCTTAAATGCCATAAAGCTCAATCTAAATAACATAATAATATAATTAATGCTCAAAACAACAATATAAATTATACTCCTAAATTATTTAATTAATTAGCATATAATCTTCTATCATAACTCAATCAACTTACATAAACCATACTCCCTCCGGCCTTATTTATAAGCAAAAATTGCTTTTTAGATTCATTCAATAAATAATGTATCTAGCTTAAATATAGACTAAATACATCATTTTTCCAATGAATCTAAAAAGTTACTTTTGATTATAAATATGGCCGGAGGGAGTAGTTAGTATATAATCAATCAATCAGCCCACAAGACCAGATCGACATGTCCAAAGTTTCAAACTTTCCACATGACCCCACCACCAGCATTACATAATTTACATCGTCCATATTCCAATTCCATCGTCTATATAACCCCACCCACACATTCACAATCTTTTCATCCATATATGTCTTACACGCGCACTTGCAAAACCGAACATACATACACATATAAATAAATAAAATATGATCAGGCTAAACGGTGCATTCGGTGCACTAGTTAATCGTACTTAAAAATAATATAAATATATAAAGTTAATATTAAAAAAATAATTTTTTACATTAAATGCATAAATTTCAAAAAAATATTTTTATATTAATATACTTAACTAATGCACCGAATGCACTATTTAGCATTTTCCATAAAATATTAATGTCAATTCATTTCTTATAATTCATTCACCAAGATGAATCTAGTGAGATTACAAATTGATCATTTTCTTTGAAAATAGTATCATTTGTTAAATATTAAATCCAATTGTACCAAAAAAATAATATTGAATTATTTTTTTATCATTATAACTGATTGACAAAGTTATTTTAATATAAATGAATTCATTTTAAACAAGAGGAGAAAGGGAGATGATTATCTCCTTTTCATATATATAGTTGATCTTTTTCTTAAAAAAAAGCCTGAAATCCTCTATTTGAAAAGGTTGTGTAATTAATTATATGAAGTGGATAGAATATATTTTAATGATAAGTTCATTCTTGACATATCAGTTTTACCTTTTAGTGATCTATAATAAAAATTTAAACTACAATATGGCTTCATGAATCCGCATATATAAGATAATCATTTTATTTTATTATTGCGTTCATTCACTCCGACAACAAAATAAACTATTACACTTTTTGAGTTTCTCCATTTTTTACTTCTTGTACATTTTTAAAGGAACAGTTAAGTTTATTTTGGTTTTGTTCTTTTCTTTTGCTTTTAATATTTGTCAATATGTTAGTTCTCTATGGACATTTCTTCTTCCTTGTAATTAAAATGTTTTTTAATCTTTCATTTTTTATGTTTGCTAAATCCAAACGGCCTATTAACTTAACCAGGTATTTGGAAATATTTGCTTTCTTTTAATCAAAATCACTTTCAGGGAATCGGTCATTTAAAATTATTTTGAAAATCCATTAAAGCTTTATAAGAAGGTTCTCGGGTGGACATACTCTAACCGTGTCTCTGGGGACACTTGTTAAACATGTCAAAAAATAAAATAAAAAATAAAATTAATATTGAAAATATAATTTTTTATGTTTTTAAGATATTGAATGTACGTATTTCGAAACAAATTTCTATTTTAATATGTTTAATCAATGTCCCGGGGCACTGTTTAATATTTTCCTATTATTAAAACACTTTTGAATTAGGAAAGTTGTGTATTAATGAGTATATCATGCATGTTTACTTGTGTGTTAATTAGTGATGTTATGCTTTAAATACTTGCATGTTTACTTAGTTAAGTTAATAAATACGCGTAAGTGGTTTAGAATGTTAGTTGGTATTAGAATTTTGTTCAAAATGTTTAAGTTTTTGTATTGGTTCAAGTCCTCTTTGAATCGATGCAAAATGTCCAAAAAGGTCTTTGCATCGGTTCAAACACTATTTGAACTAGTTCAAATTAACACATATTTTGTAGATTTTTTGAAAATCACTTATTTCAACTCAGAAACTCATAGTAAATATATACATCATACTTATGCATGTTCAAAATCACTTAAAACAACTCAAATCATCAAGTTTAAGCACTTATTTTATGGATTTCACTACTATCATAAACTTATCAAAGCTTCTCAAATATCAACAACAACATACAAAGCAATCATTTTTCTCATCAACATGCAAAGCAGTCATTTTTGTCATGGCAAATCATTTTTGAACCATAAACTAAACATAGATAACCATATATATCATGTAATAAAGAATATTTAACCAAAATCACATTCTCAAATCCCACGTTATAACCACCCAATATTGAAATGATGAGAGATTGTGATGGAGAAAGTATTTCTCCTCTCTCATTTAATCATCTCTAAGAGTGTGTTTGGATGGAAAATTCTAGAAATTCAATGGATTTTAAATACTAAGCAATTCAATTGAATTCTCTTGATTTTCAAATTCTATTGTTTGCATAAAATGGTAAAATTCCATCAATTGTAAAATTCTTTGTTTGGATAATGTAATTGAATTTCCTTCATTTAATTTTATTTATTTTAATATAATACTTATAATCATTTGTTTGTAATTAATATTATTTGAATAACTATAATAAATAACTCGGCTTGAACCATAAAACCGGCCAAAAAACCTAAAATTGATCCTAAATCCAAAAAATCGGCCGAAAAATTTAAATTCGTCCAAGAACTCTAAAATCAACTATAAATTATAAAATCGGCCGATTTTTTTGTTTTTCAGCCGATTTTAGGGTTTATAGGTTTTTTGTCTTATTTTAGATTTTTCGGACAATTTTAAATTTTTTAGGTTTTTCGGCTGATTTTAAGTTTTTTGATCAATTAGTAATTTTTAAAAGTTTATAGAGAATAATGAATTTCAAATTCTTAGCTTTTAGGTGTCATTTGAAATTCCTTAAATTTAGTTTAGACAAAATACTCCACAAATTCTTTTCATTTTTAAAATTCTCCAAATTAATTATCCAAACAAAAAATTTGGATCAAAGTATTTAAATTCCCTCAAAAAATTACATTACCTCAAAGCATTCTCTCATCCAAACACGCTCTAAGAATCACAGAGTCTAACCCCATATACCTTAGTTAAGATGAATTTTTTAGTACTTCACCTCCAAGTTCTTTAAATCTCTCTTTTAGGCTTTTTCTTTCTTTTCCATGCTCTCTTCTCACTCTATACCTCTTTCTATTTTTTCATACAAGTAACAAGTTGATGACTTCTCTTTCTATTTCTCACAACTTAACCTAATTTCTCTACCCCTTTCTTATTCAGAACCCCATGTCTCTCATTCTAAAGTCCAACCCTTAAAACTATTGTTAAGGCCCGCTAACCTATTGTTAGGTTAACACAGAAGGATCTATAAAACATTTTTTCAGTGGTATATTTCAAGACTCTACGACTTCTTTTTTGGAGTGCTTTGATAGCAACTTTGGTCACCAAAGTGTTTTATTTGCTGATCTTAGTGCTATTATTTTGGTTATTGAATTCTCCCATTGAAAGGCTGGCACCACCTTTGGATTGAGAGTGATTCCTCTTCGGCACTCCTTGCTTTTGACAACCCGAGTATTGTTCCATGGCAGCTTTGGAACCGATGGAGCAATTGTATGTATTGCCTTGAAAATCTTGTTGCTTTGTTCACATATTTATAAAGAGGGAAATACTTGCGACCATTGTTGGAATTAACTTTCTAATTAATTATATATCATATACTCAATAACAAAGATTAAAACTATAATCTACTTTAGTGCGGAAGTCAAATAAACAAGAGAGCATGCATATAATTATAGCATGTACAACATGTTGATTTATTGAGATTATGGACTATAAGAATACCTTGATAGATAAATCTACTAGATGAACTAACCATTGGTACGTAATCCTGAAACACAAAGATAGATAATCTGATGATGAGCATCTGTTGGCTTGTGGTTTTTCCTCAACCGGTACCCGATGTCTTGATTCTCCTCAGATGGGGAGAAGATAGTGTTTTCTTACGTTCGATATATTGGGGACCATAGTCTATATATAGGTTGATGACCCATTAGAGTTTCCATTATCCCGAAATAGGTCATCCTGACATCCACTCATATTGAGCTCATATCAATTAGTTAAATAATTAATTCTAAATAGAAATCCAATCAGCCTTTTACTTAATTTGATCACTTATTAATTAAGGCTTCTAATTGATAAATAACTAATATTATTATATAAAGATATTTGTCCACATAATAATATTGGAATATAATAAAATATTCCAACAATCTCCCACTTGGGTGATATTCATTGATAATTATATCATTATTCTTTAGGCGCGCATCTGAATGCTATTTATCTTTGGATTTCAATCTTACAATCTAGTACATCTCATACATCAACAATGGGACCACCGTGACTGTTGTCATTGAGGTATAACGTGACGGAATCCCGACGACCACCATATCAATGTACTCGACGACATAGATCGATACGGATGAGTGGCATGAAAATTTCATGCAATGTGATCTCTAAATCATGCCTATTTCCAACTGGTCCAACTTAAATCTTTAGTGAGATCAAACTGAAGTTTGCAAATTCAATATTTGCACAAGATACAGAACCAATTATAACAATAATAACCTTAAATTTTATTTCTGTAGAAAACCTTAACAAAGTATCAAAACCAAAATTAGAACATAACGAATTAGAGACTCCCACTAATCCAAGACATCCTTAGTGACAAAATTAATATGAAAGACCTTAGTTGTCAAGTCTTCAATTAGTGAGTTAGCTAGCTTAAACTTGTTTCTCTCTATGTTCTATTCTTCAACAACTTATAGATCGATAATCTTCATAAAATAGTGATTGAAACATTACCTGACTAATTTATGTCACAATATAACTTGAATTGTCTTTCAGAAATCTTTTACTTTATGCAACCAAGTGACATAAATACTTACGTACAGTCATTTCTTGATTTAAGATGTCTATTAGATATCCAAAAGGATCGGAGTCGAACATACTGATGATCTTCAAATTGTTCGATCTCCAATATGTGAGCACCAATTATCTTGTTCTCTATAACAATCCTTATGGTTACTTTAACGATTCAAATTTTGAATTGCTCAAGTATCTGCCAAATGATCTTATTATATACGCTATTTCCGGATGCATATAAGCAAGATCACACATACGTTTCTCAAAGCTGAAGCATATAAGAAAATACTTTATTTTCTATATTTCCAGATTTTCTTTTGGACAATGATTGAGACTAAACAGTCTCCCTTTATGATTAAGACAATCCCTTAGTTTATTGTCTTTCATGTCGAATTTACTTTTAACATTATTGATATATAAATCTTTTGTGATAATCAAATGATACATAGAGAATAATCTTTTAAGTATCAAAATGCCATATACAAAAGAGATGTGCCCAAGATCTTTTGTCACTAAACTTTTGTTAGTGCTTTCTTGGTTTGGCACAATGATCATATATCACTGTTGACTTCATTAAATCGACACATTAAACTAAGGATATAAACATACTCACACTGAACCTGTATAACCCACAACTCTCCATAATATACATCTCATAACCAAATGAGACAATTACTTGATGAGACTTTTGTGGTATCATTAATGAGACAACTTCCTAAACTCATAAATAAATTTTATTTGTTTGTAAACCATCTACTTTGTGTTTATTGACACAAAATTTCTCTTATTGCACCTTATTGTATTTCAAAATGTCACCATTAAGAAATACTATCATGATATCTATCTTATGAAGCTCCAAAATTATAATAAGTAACAACTGTCGTTACTATCCCAGTAGAGTTTTCAAATCAAAACAAATATGATTTTTCTTTTCAGTCAATACTTTATGACACTCGATGACACAACTCATGAAGGTATTGAGTTTGATATTTATGAATTAATTTCTTAACTAAATTGAGAGGAAGAACATTAATGTCCTTATGAGGATCCAAAATTTAATATATAAATAGCACCTTTATGAATTGGTTTAGAACCAACTCTTCCTCGCTCAATTTTGTTCTTTTACCATATTTCTCCCCCCAAACTCAATATCTTCAAGAGACTTTGAAGTTTTTATCTCAAAATGTTCATTAACATGGACCAAAGTTTATATGTCTTAAAAGTTTCAACAATTCTAGATTGTTACAAGTAATAACTGAACTGACTATAATGACATTTATATTTAAAAGACATATTGAATCTCTCATTTTAAAATAATGATAAAGAATTAAAACAAAACTAAATTCAAATAATGATCCACAAATTATCTTTCAAATACAAATATAAGTTAGTAACAACCATCTAACAAATAGTTGAAATATCATCAATCTTCACCGACTTATTTTCCCCTTAGATTGATGTGTCTTTCAACATCATTGGAGATTTGTCAGTTTATCCTTTGAGGTATTTACATAATGAGCAGTATTTTATTTTCTTTTGCTTCAATATTTTCTTTATTGCACACTTAATGAAATGATCATTTTAAAGAATCATTTCTAACTTTAATAGCGATAAAATTAATTGTGTAGAGAGAACACTAAAGGCTATATTTTCAACAAGGTCACTTGATTGTCGAAACCCCAACGCTTTAGCAAGATTAAATAGTTACATATTGTGCTCCTAATATTTTCTTTTCTCAACAATCTTAATGAAATTTCATCTCTCCAACGAGAGTTTGCTTTAGAAGCACTTTAATTTAAACAAAGAAAAACATGACAAAATTATGTCATCTTAAATAACACCTCAAATAATGTTTCTGTAATTAAAAATTTATGATCACGGGATCTTCGTGATTAGGAGTATACTCATTTTCTAAACTTGATTCTCACTTTAAAATTAACAAATAGTGAGAGAATTTGAGTTTCTGCATCTTTATCCAAGGTCTAGATCCAAGAACATAATGTTCTTCTTTTATTCCAAAGAGTTGGAATTTTAAGAAGTTTTAAATATGCTTTTGGTCCCTGCAATTATGCCTTGTTTTGAAAAGAGCCTCTGTGAAAAAAATTTGATTTTAGTCCTTGCAATATCTCAAAACTTTTAAAATAGCCCTTGACTGGATTTCTTGATGATATTGCAGAGACTAAAATCAATTTTTTATTTTTTTACAGGGATTAAAATCATTTTTTTATTTTTTTAAGGGGCTATTTTCAAAACAAGACATAATTGCAGGGACCAAAAACATATTTAAAAATTGGCCACGTCAGCTCTAAATCCAGTCAGGGGCTATTTTAAAAGTTTTGAGATATTGCAGGGACTAAAATAAATAAAAAATTACAAGGTTCTTTTCAAAACAAGGTATAATTGCAGGGACAAAAACATATTTAAGCCTTTTAAGAATTTAAATCCCAACGTTATTTTGCAGATAAATAAACTATATTAGTTTATAGAGAACAAAAAATTACTCATCAAAATACCTAGTGCACCATTGATGTCAAGCCCTTGGAAAATCACATCAATTGCTAGTGGTATTTTGTGACAATGATCAAACACCGACAATCAATATTGACAAGCAATAAATCTTTATAATCGTCACATGTTTACCATTATAGTGGGAATGCAATCCACTAAATAGTTGTACGAATTTACACTTACACAATTTTATTATGCATGTCAATAAATTATTAAATAGACATGCACATCTTTATTTGTAAATTATAAGACAAAACAAGATACCAAAGCACCATTAATCCACAATCTTTGATTGCCAAGAATTAACTGCAAGCGGTACTTTCAACGTAATGATCAAACATTGGTAATAAGTCCTGTCATAAAATGTATGTCTTTGACACCAACAATTATCCATATGGAAAAAAACTTAATAATTACCACACATTTATCATCACAAGTATGTAATTATCCGGCCAAACTGTATCTTTCCTTTTGGCCGACATATCAGCTCGCATGAATAATTCCACACCACATCTTTTGTAATTCCAAATGAATCAAATCTACGCAACAGAGGTTACTTTTGCAACTTGTTGTTTCAACCAACTCAATCAAAATTACTAGACAATTTAATAAATTGAATACACATGTATGTAGGGGAATAAGCGGATCAGAAAAATCAAATTGAACCGACGATCCAAACCAATCCAAACCGAAAAAAAAACCGATTTTAATGGTTCGGATCAAAAATCAAACCGAACCAATTGAAAACCGTTGTGGTTTTGTTCGGTTCTCGGATTCAATTTTTAAAAACCGATGAAAACCAAACCGAACCAATAGATATATATTGTTAAGTTAATATTTTTTTTAATAGGTTAGCCCACATTAAAAAACTAAAACTGACCCAACTTAAACTACTTGTAAAAAAAATGTAGTCACACAACAAACCTAATTTAGAAATATGCTCTCAGAGAGACTCTCTCACCTCATATCTTGCAAACAACATCGAGTTTAGGTAGTTTTTTTTTTTACGAAGAAACCGAGTTTAGGTAGTTGTTAGACTATTTTACCACATAAGAATAATGATGAGAAAGAGAAGAAAAAAAAAACATATTGTCTGCAAATAAACAAATGATTTCTCTTACCACCGATTGTTAGACATCGATACAAACTATGAATTACATGGTTGTAACTTGTCATTACATTGATGAAGGGTGAGTGTTGAATAAAAAAATATTGAGTTTAAATATGATTTCAAATCATAAAGGGAAACAATTGGTAAATGAAGGATTAAAAAAGTTTATTGTGTAACTATTGATAATGCAAGTGTTAATAATGTTGTAGTCACATATCTAATTAGAGGAATGGGTGATATCAGAAAAAAATAATAGCATAAAATACATCGGGAAAAAATCGATTAAAGTATCCGAACCAAACCGATTAGTTTGATTCGGTTTCATTTTTAAAAAACACCAAAAACCGAACCAAACCGAATCAATTGAGAGTTTATTGGTTCGGACATCAGATTCACTAAAAACCGATCCAAACCGGTCCAATTACACACCCTACATGTATGCAATTATTCGGCCAAACCGTGTCTGCCTTTTGGCAGATCAAACGGCTTGCATGAAGTATTTCATACATCCTTTTGTGATTCCAATTGAATCAAATCTAAGCATAAGAGGTTATTTTTGCATCTTGTTGCTTCAACCAACTCAATCAAAATTACTAGACAATTTAATAAATTGAATACACATGTATGCAATTATTCGACCAAACCGTGTCAGCCTTTTGGCAGATCAAACGGCTTGCATGAAGTATTTCATACATCATTTTGTGATTCTAATTGAATCAAATCTACGCAACAGAGGTTACTTTTGCAACATGTTGTTTCAACCGACTCAATCAAAATCACCTGACAATTTATTAAATTAAATGGGAAAAATTTTAAATTTACAATGCACTACCCACAAAATGTAAGCCACATTCCTTTATAATGTCCCTTCATAATCATAAGATTAAATGACATCCCTTAATGTGAGAACAAACTCACAAGTAAACTAAATTAGCATGAAATAGATTCGAATAGCATGACAAAATAAAATTATTGTAAAAACTTCATAACAATAAACTCAAACATCGCAATCATGCTATAAACAAAATATTTAATTTTAAATCAAATAAAATTAAATCGGTATATTACTAAAGGAAATTCATACATACTCAATGATTCTTTAAATAAATAAACAAATAATTTTAGAAAGATATTTTCTAAAATAAAAGGAAACAAAACCTTATATCCTATAAATAAACAAATAATTATAGAACCTATATTTTTCCAAAACTTAAAGAATCAAAACATTAATTTTGTACCTACCAAATTTGAACAAAATATTTCGAGAAAAATTATTAATTATTATTTTATGACAATTAGTCTTGTACAAATATATATATATATATATATATATATATATATATATATATATATATATATATATATATATATATATATATATATATATATGGGATGGATCAAATTACACCGGTGTAACTTTTGAGTAATGTTACACCACTCAATAACGCTTTAACGAGTTCAAATTTTACAAAATCCACCGTTGGATTGAAAGTTTATATCGTATAGATCATCTATGTTGAATTTTACAAAAATCTAAAATCGTTTGACATGTTTTTGAGACACATGAAGATTAACGTTATTCAATAAAAACGCTAAACCGTTAATCTTGATGTGTCTCAATATCATATCAAACGATTTTAGATTTTTGTAAAACTCAACATAGATGATCTATACGATATAAAATTTCAATCCAACGGTGGATTTTGTAAAATTTGAATTCGTTAAAGCGTTATTAAGTGGTGTAACATTACTCAAATATATATATAAAATTTTCTCATGCCCTTATTTCTCAAAATAAATTTTAAGTACACAATTAATATGTCAAATCAAATCAAACCAAAATCCTTAGATGCTAATAGTATTGGCCGGATAGAATATACCAAACTTTATAAATAAGTCGAACTTTATTTTTATACAAAATTTTTTATAAATAAATTAAGAGGAGAAATTCCTTGACTTCAGGAGTAAGTTTTCATTGATTTACTCCGCTTAATAACTCGATATCGGCATTATACTTCTTCAATCCAATCGTTGAATTCAAAGATCTCATTGAGTAGATCAACTACACAGATTTTTATAAAAATTTAAAAAATGTAGTTTTGTATTAAGTCCATTGAAATTCAACGATTTTTTTGAAATTTTGTCGTACGTTCAATTGAAGTTATAAAAAAAAAAGTATCAAACAGTTTTGAATTTTTATAAAAATTTGTGGAGTTGATCTATTCAATGAGATCTTTGAATTCAACAGCTGTATCGAAAAATATAATGCCGATATCGAGTTATTAAACAGAGTAAGTCAATGGAGACTTACTCCTGGAGTCAACGGATCTGTGCTCATAAATCAAACTGAAAAATTTGATTTGAAACAAGACCGGAAATCACCCAAAGTCAAATTATAAATATTATGTTTTGATTTCACATAGATATAAACCATATCAAATCCAATAATCTTTATAATATACAAAAAGACCTATTTTCTATTTTCTAAGATCTTATTTAATTCTTTTGTACACATGACATGTACTACAAACCTCTTAGAGAAATGATATTCAATGCACCTTATTAAAAATGAAATTATTCAAATTCAAATAAATGAATTAATATCACGTTAACATATAATATTATTCATGATTTAGTCAAACAATATTATTCATGGTCATCATTCATGTTTTAATAAATAATCGAGATTTTTTTTTCTTTCATTAAAAAACAAATTTTATTATTTAATTTTGTTTAGTCATTAAAATAGGGTAAATAGGTCTTTACCCCTGTAAAATAGGCGATTTTTGCGTTTGGCCCCTGTAAAATTTTTTTGTAGGAATACACCCTTGCAATGTTCAAAAAAAAATTTCGTAGTGTATTTTACCCCCCTATGTTGGGGAGAAAAAAAATCAGCAGGGGGGTAAAATATACTACCAAAAAAAATTTTGAAGATTGCAAAAGGGTATTCCTACAAAAAATATTTACAGGGGGCAGCCGCAAAACTCGCCTATTTTGCAGGGGATAAAAACCTATTTACCCAAAAAATTAATTTAGTAACCGAAAACACAAAATAAAATTATATATACCTTTTTATAATTAAATATGTTTATATTAAAAAAATTATGTATTTTGTTTTATAAATAGGGTTATTTTTAAATTTTGTATTACAATATTTGACTTTTTTTTTAGAGTTTATATTTGTTTCTTAATCCAATTTTCCAATCAATATTTATTTTCATGAATATATTATCTTGTTTTCTTACCATATTATTAGCATTTAATTGAATTGATTTGATTCATCTATTTTGGAATTTTTTATTTCCTTGACAAATTTGTATATTACTTTTTCCCTTCTTTTAGAAGTTTTCTTATTTCTTTATATGAAATTAAAATTCAAAATATGTTTCATTTATTTTAGTATATATAGGAAGGTCTGATACATAAAAATTCACATTTCTCAATTCTCATTTTTTTTCTTAGCTTAAATGCAGTTTTGGTCCCTCTATTTTCAATTTTTTAAAGTTTTGATCCCTCTATTTTAAAAATCAACATTTTGATCCCCCTATTTCAATTTTTCTTGAGTTTTGATCCCCTACTCCATTTTAAAATCAATTTTGATGATGTGTCAAAGACATTAATGAAGTGGGAGTATACACTTCCAATAAAAGATCCATACTTCCAATCCTATTTTTTCATCCTCATCCTCCATCACTTTCTAAAAACCTAGAAATTAAAATCAAGCTTGATGCAAACCCAGAAAAATCAAACGAAGATGAACACAGATCTAAACCAAAACCAACAAAAGACGAAGATCAAACGAAGACAAACACAGATCTAAATGTCTCTTTCCTTGCTATTGTTGTTTCTGGATTTTTCATTTTGGGTTTTGTTGTTACTAGGTTTTCACAATTGTCTCTTTCCTTGCTACTTTTTTAGTTTTGTTTTTGTAGAAAGAAAAAAGTGATGTAGATGAAGTTACGGTGGTGTGGTTATGTTGACTTCAATCCTAATTTGATGTTTTTTTTTGCTTTTGTGTTTGATTTTTAAAATGCTAATTTGTTATTGTTCATTAAAATTCTCATAGGTTATAAGAAACAATGGTGATGAAGGTGTTGTTGGTGTTGATGATGATGGAGGAAGGAGAAGAAAGCTTTTCAATTGATTTTTAATATTTTAATATAAGTAAAATTATATATTATTTTAATAAGTAAAATATTTTTAAAATAAGAATTATTGAAATAGAAAAAAATATTAATGACATGGATAATGTTTTGGCCAAGTGTACACTGCCACTTCGTTAATGTCTTTGACACATCATCAAAATTGATTCTAAAATGGAATGGGGGATCAAAACTCAAGAAAAATTGAAATAGGGGGACCAAAATGTTGATTTTTAAAATAGAGGGATCAAAACTTCGAAAAATTAAAAATAGAGGGATCAAAACTGCATTTAAGCCTTTTTTCTTATTTCATCTCTCTCAATACTCATTATATTTGTACCTATTGTCACTTTTTTAAATTTCTTTATATATTTCTTTTTGTTCAACTTTTCTAATGTTTTTTTTACTATTCATATTATTATCTTTTGGTATATATATATATATATATATATATATATATATATATATTAATCATGTTTATTATTCGTGACAGGGAAACTATTAACAGACAAGCAGAAATACATCACATT
Source organism: Trifolium fragiferum (assembly GCA_954870985.1). NCBI lineage: Eukaryota > Viridiplantae > Streptophyta > Magnoliopsida > Fabales > Fabaceae > Trifolium > Trifolium fragiferum. Next base: position 43,844,011 of record OX940792.1, on the reverse strand, counting down.
TTTACAAAAATGGATTGAATTGAGATCAAGCTCATAGTTTATTTTAACAATGGTGTTTTTTTTTTTGGAAAATCTTTTTTTATAGTGCTTTATCAATAATTATGTGTTCAACACAAGTTGGAATAACAATGATGCATTTACTTGATGAATTTATCAACATATTAATCAAATGATGTATTTTCACAATAGTGAGTGTTAAGTTCACCGTTATTGTTTATTTTTTCTATTGCAATTTTTATTTCATATTTTTTAACAAGAGGTCTTTATTTTTGTGAATTATCTATTTACATAGAATTGTGTATTAGATGTGCATATATCACATTACAAACAACTTAGATTTCTAATAAAAATGAAGAAATAGTTTAGTTTTACATAATTTGCAAGCAAAAAAATAAGTTAAATATGACAGGAATAATACATAATTTTTTTTTACTTCAACACAAGTATGTATGTTATACCCATTGCTCCCTCCAACCAACAATGTTATAGATTGTCATGAGTTTGAAAACCAAATTACTGATTTTTGGGTTTTCTAAAAAAAATGTCACTCTTTTATTCGAAGAATGTTAGATTATCTAATATTTTTTATTTTTATTCTTTTTGTTAGAAAATCCTTTTTTTTTTTGTCGTTGAAGAACCATAGAAAAAAATATAAGGTAGATATACAAATACAAGTGAATATAAATTATGGATGGTCACGATTAAAATTTGATTGACTAATACAATATTTTTTTTTAATTTAACTATAAAAATTGTATTTGTCAAAAACAAAATTATCAAAATTTTATTTTTAAAAATTGTAATTAATTTTCTAATTAATTATATATCACATGCACAATAACAAATATTAAAAATGTAATCTTACTTTAATGTGGAAGTCAAATAAACAAGAGAACATGCATATAATTATAGGATCTATGACATGTTGACTTATTGAGATTAATGAATTATATGAATTCCTTGATAGATAAAACTACTAGATGAATTAACCATTGGTAATCACTACTAGAAAAAGTTGAAATACCGACGGAATTTAGAGACATAATATATTTCGTCTCTAATAGAGATGAAATTAGAGACAGAAAAAACAGTTAGAGACAAATATTTTTATTTTAGAGACATATATTTTCATTTTAGAGATAGATTTTGTCCGTCTCTAATAGTTTAGAGACGAGGAAATTACCGACGGGGTCAAATCCGTCTCTAGCTTGCTTAGTGACGGAATATTTGCATTTTAGAGATAGATTTTGCCCATCGGTATTTAAGATTTTTCTAGTAGTGAATCCTAAACACAAAGATAGATAATCGGATGACGAGCATCTGTTGGCTTGTGGTTCTTCCTCAACCAGTACCTGTTGGAACAATGTGATAATTTGGGAGAAATTAGAGAGAATAGAACGAGAGAATTGAGAAGAGAATTAGGAAAAAAGAATAATTGCATTCATCCACAAGGGGCAAATGTATTTATATACAAATGGGGGCTTGCTTCACTACCAAGCGTTCGTATATTAATTACCTAAGACAAATCAAAAACTATAACAAACTAACTAACTCAATTGTGTATCACTAGCTTCAGAAGCTTTCTCAGCTTCTGAAGTACTCCAGCTTCTGAAGCTCTGCAGCTTCTGGAGCTCTTCAACTTCTGGAGCTCTGCAACTTCTGAAGCTTCACCAGCTTCTGGAGCTCTGCGCAGCTTCTGAAGCTCTGCGCAGCTTCTGAAGCTCTGTTTTCTCAAAACATGACTTATTAATTCAACACACCTCCTAAGGCATGTTTTCCAAAGCATTCATTCCTATAAGCTTCTTCAGAGTGTCAAACCTTGCCTTAGCCATAGGTTTGGTTAGAATATCTGTAAGTTGGATCTCAGTATTGCAATATTCCAACTCAAGCTTATCTTTGTTCACTTGATCTCTCAAAAAGTGAAACATCCTCTCAATGTGTTTACTTCTTCCATGACTAACTAGGTTGTTAGCCAAATCAATTGCTGACTTGTTGTCAACAAGTAGCTTTATCTTTGTTACCTCTACTGCCCTCAATTCAGTGAGCAACATCTCAATCCAATTTGCTTGACAAGCTGCAAATGAAGCTGCCACATACTCAGCTTCACATGATGACAATGCCACTATCCCTTGCTTCTTAGAACACCAAGAGATTGGTGCATTACCTATCATGAACAGGTATCCTGCAGTACTCTTCCTGTCATCTTGATCTCCTCCCCAATCTTAATCTGAGTAACCATAAGCCACTAGCTTCTTGCTACTGTTCTTTTGGTTTGGAATCAAAATGCCATGATCAATGGTTCGTTTTACATATCTAAGGACCCTCTTTGCAGCAGTCAAGCGATTCATCCTTGGTTGATCCATAAATCTGCTCAACAGACCAACACTATGACATAAGTCAATTCTAGTATTGCACAAGTACCTCAATGATCCTATGATCTGCCTGTACAATGTTGAATCAACCAACTCATCCTCAGTATTCTTGCTCAGCTTCACACCTGTTTCCATAGGAGTAATTGCAGGGTTGCAATTGCTCATATGAAACATCTTCAAAATGTCAATGACATATTTCTTCTGATGCAAGAAATAACCTCTATCTGTTTTCACAAATTCCATTTCAAGGAAATATGATAGCTCTCCTAAATCAGTCATCTCAAACTCCTTCATTATGTCTGCATTGAACCTCTCTAGCACAGCTTTGTTTGATCCTGTGATCAACAAATCATCAACATACAGACACAGTATTATAATCTCATCATGACTTGAGCCTTTCACATATACTCCATGTTTTGATGTGCATATAGTGAAACTCAAATCCAACAGGAAGCTATCAATTCTCCTGTTACAAGCTCTTGGAGCTTGCTTCAAACCATAGAGGGCTTTGTTCAACTTGTACACCTTCTGTTCTTGACCTTTGATCTCAAATCCTGGTGGCTGCTTCACATATACCTCTTCCTCTAATGATCCATTCAGGAAGGCAGATTTCACATCAAGCTGGTGCATAGCCCATCCTTTGTAGGTAGCTACTGCAACAACTAGCTTGTCTCTAGCCTTGCCACCGGTGCAAAAACTTCATTAAAGTCAAGTCCAGGCTTTTGAAGAAAACCCTTAGCTACTAACCTTGCTTTGTACTTAGCAATTTCACCACTTGGTTTCATCTTCAGCTTGAAAACCCATTTCACATCAATAGGTCTCTTGTTCACAGCTTTATTCATCAATGTCCATGTGTTATTCTTCTCAATTGACTTCAGCTCCTCTTTCATAGCATTCAACCAATTTGAATCTTTCAAGGCTTCACTCAGAGTCACTGGTTCCAATTCTGCAATCATTGCTTCATTGACCAGTTCTCCATCTTCAGTGATTGCTTGATCAGGAAACACATCATACTAATTCAACCTTATTGACTGTACCCTTTCTCTGGTTGATCTTCTCAACTGTTGATTAGGTGCAGCATTAGGCTGATGATCTTCAACTTCTATCTCCTCTTGATTTGTTTCCTCAAGCATAAGTCTTCTGTTGAGCATTGAGCCTTCAGCACTTGTGCCTTCAGTCCAATCCCAACCCTTTGATTCATCAAACTTGATATCTCTGCTAATCACAACCTTGTTATCTCTAGGTGAGTACAATTTGTAAGCACCAGTGTGTTGATAACCTAGCAATATCGTTGTCTGACTTCTATCATCAAGTTTTCTTCTAACCTGATCAGGAACATGTTTGAAGCAAAGTGAGCCAAATATTCTAAAATGACTAACACTTGGTTTCAAACCTGTCCAAGCTTCATGAGGAGTCTTGTCTTGTAACCTCTTTGTAGGACTTCTATTGATGATGTAAACTGCTGTAGAGGCTGTTTCACCCCAAAACTTATGAGGCATATGCTTAGCTTTAAGCATACTTCTGGCCATGTTCATGATGCTTCTATTCTTCCTCTCAGCTACACCATTGTGTTGAGGGGTGTAGGGTGCAGTGACTTCATGCTATATAACTTCATCTTCACAGAATTTTGCAAATTCATGTGAAGTGTATTCACCACCTCCATCAGTTCTCAATTTCTTAACACTAAATCCACTTTGATTTTCAACTAGTGTCTTAAATTTCTTGAACTTGGTAAATACATCACTCTTCTTTTCGATAAGGTAGAGCCAAACATGTCTAGTACAATCATCTATGAATGTCAGAAAATAGCTATTACCTCCAATGGATTTCACCTCAAATGGACCACACACATCTGAGTACACCATTCCTAGCTTCTGAGTTGACTTCATAGGTAATTCATTCTTGAATGAATTTCTGGCCTGCTTTGCTGCACAGCACTCTTCACACACTTCACTTGGTGCTCTGATCTGAGGCAAGCCATGAACCATCTTCTTGGAATTCAACATGCTTAAACTTTTGAAGTTTAAGTGTCCAAACCTGTGGTGCCATATCCAATTCTCTTCTGTACCAGTAACTGAGGCTACGCACTTGAAATCAATCACATTGATTTCAACCTTAAAGGTTCTATTGCTTGACAATGGAGCTCTTAGGATTAACCTACCTTTAGCATCATGAATCTTTAATTCTTTATTAGCCATTGTCACTGTATAATCCTTTTCAAGTAATTGACCAAGACTAATCAAATTACTTGTCATGAAAGGAACATACAATACCTCATTGATGAAGGATTCCTGACCATCTTTTCTCTTCACAAGAATTGTCCCCATACCTTCACTAGTGATCTGACTGTTATTAGCAAACTTGATATTCCTTCTCACTGAATAATCAAGCTTCAAGAACGACTTCTTGTTGCTAGTCATGTGATTGCTACAGCCAGTGTCAAGATACCACAAGTTGGATTTGTCACTTTCAGTGTTTGTAATTGCCATGAGCAGGGAATCATCAGAGTCACTACCATTTCCCTTTGCCAATTGAGCTTCATCCTTGTCACTTCTCTCAACTTTCTTAGAGTGACACTCTCTAGCATAGTGGCCAAGCTTCTGACAATTATAACACTTCACATCCTTCTTATCAATCTTTTTCTTTGAACCTTTCTTGTTACCTTTGCTAGGCTCGGAGTCTTTTAGGTTCTTGCCATCATTCTCTGAATCTTCTTTCTTTTTCTTGTTTTTCCCTTTGGAACCTTTCTGAAATTTTGCCTGCAAAGCTTGATCAATGGCTTTGTTTGAGCTCCTCTGCTTGACTCGCAATTCATGTGCCTCCAATAAAGCTTGAAGCTCCTCTATCTTCATAGTAGCCAAATCCTTTGATTCTTCTATTGCTACTACTATGTGATTAAATTTCTTAGTCAAGGTTCTCAAAACCTTCTCAATCTTGGACTTCTCTGACAGAGCTTCACCATTTGACTTCATCAAATTAGTGATACTCAACATTCTTGAAAGATACTCAACTATCGTTTCTTGATCATTCATCACCAACATTTCATATTGTCTCCTTAGAGCTTGCAGCTTGATACCTTTCAGTTTTTCATCACCTCCATAAATCTTTTTCAATGTATCCCAAGCACCTTTAGAAGACTCTTCCTCAATAATTTTCTCAAAGATATTAGGATCCACACACTGATGTATGATGAACATACATTTTGCATCCTTTTTCTTCAACTTGCGATGCAAGGCTCTTGCTGCTTCATCAGCATTTGTAGCCAAGTCTACTACTCCATCATTCATAGTTTCAAGAACATCTTGAAACCTGAAAATGACCTTCATCTGCGCACACCAACGATCATAGTTTTCACCTTTGAAAACTGGAAGATTTGCAGGAAATTGTGATGAGGTTGTGCCATTGTTCGCCATTGTTTCTTGATCAAAGAATCAATGCAAAACGTGAATCACAACCGGGCTCTGTTATACCAATTTGTTGGGACAATGTGATAATTTGGGAGAAATTAGAGAGAATAGAACGAGAGAATTGAGAAGAGAATTAGGGAAAAAGAATAATTGCATTCATCCACAAGGGGCAAATGTATTTATATATAAATGGGGGTTTGCTTCACTACCAAGCGTTCATATATTAATTACCTAAGACAAATCAAAAACTATAACAAACTAACTAACTCAATTGTGTATCACTAGCTTCAGAAGCTTTCTCAGCTTCTGAAGTACTCCAGCTCTCTGAAGCTCTGCAGCTTCTGGAGCTCTGCAACTTCTGAAGCTTCCTCAGCTTCTGGAGCTCTGCGCAGCTTCTGAAGCTCTGTTTTCTCAAAACATGACTTATTAATTCAACAGTACCCGTTGTCTTGATTCTCTTCAGATGGGGAGAAGAGAGTGTTTGCTTACGTCCAGTATATTGGGGACCATGACCTATATATAGGGTGATGACCAATTAGGATTCTCATTATCCCGAAACGGGTCATCCTGATATCCACTCATATTGAGCTCATATCAATTAATTAAATAAATAATTTTAAATAGAAATCTAATGAACCTTTTACTTAATTTGATCACTTATCAATTAAGAATTCTAATTGATAAATAGTTAATATAATTATATAAAAATATTTTTCCAAATAATAATGTTGAAATATAATAAAATATTTTTTTTGAACAAGGAAATATAATAAAATATTCCAACGGCATCTCATGTTCATTCTATTGGTGGGATTCTCTTCCCAATTTTGTGCGAACTGAATTCTTCTGTAACCACTTTTGGTTTAACTTCCTTTCACTTTGTGTAATCTTTTTTCTTTGTTTTTGTGGATTTTGGCTTAGTCCCCTTTGTATATATGTTTTTTTTTTTTCCTTTTACATATACAATGAAAATATGACATAGGATGGGAATTTTGCGATGCCAACATAGTAGAAATATCCACAGATTTATTGTTATCCGCGATTCTCCTTGTTCATCCAAAATAAAATGTTTCTAATCCAAATTTAAGTTAATTATACATTTGAATTTTATTTATATTTAAATCTAGAAAAAATAAAAGATATTTAAGTCAACTAAATTTAAAATTAAAATCATCAAATTTTATTAAATTGTCATTTCTTTTTTATCAAATAGTCTTGTAGCTAAAGTTTTACTTTTAAAGTAAATAAGTGAAATTACTAAATTAAATTTAAAACCTAATCTTTACATAATACATGTAATGCCTCTATTATCCGAAGGAGGCTTAATCTTTTATATTTAGTACTAACAATGACTACTAAGGCTCTTTTTGGTAAAAATAGCGGTTGGCTGATAAATTAGCGGATGGTTGATAGCTTATAGTTTATGACTGATAGCTGGTAGCCGATGACTTATAGTTGATTAAAAAAAATGGCATGACCTATATTAATGTTTTATTTAAATCATAATAAATTATAAAGAGTATAGTTGAATTTTAGATAAAATAATAGGGGTAAAAATGAAAGAAAATATGATAAGCTATAAGCTAGTAAAATAAGCTATAAATTTATTCTGTAAAAACTGTTACTAAATAAGTTGAACTGCATACCGTTCATGTTCGGCTCATTTAATTAACGAACTTAATTTTCAGCTCAATTGATTCATGAACCAAGTTCAACGAATTAATTAGTGAATCGAGTCTCGAACTATTTTCGAATTGGTTCGGTTCATTGTCAGCCCTACTATAAACTAACTTATTGTGCTTGAAAAACAAGGCCTAAATTACATTTATTCAAGGTTGTCAGAATTAAATTTTTAACTTAACTCGTTTTGTATAGTGAAACTCGACAGGTAATTTTAACAACCATACATCTGTTCTATATTAAGGACGCGTTGTGGTCACGGTTGGAGAATGGAAGTGAGGAAGACATTTGAGTGAGAAAGCGTATTAAAGATTTCTCCAACTAATACCTCATATTATACTATTTTATAAAACTTTAGGTTGCCCAAACAAATGACTTGTTTTTTGAGTCTTTTGTTTTTGTCTCCTTCAAACCTCATTTCTCTCTCTCTCTCTCTCCCATTCCTCTTCAATTTCATCACTTTAGCTTCTTCTTCCCTTTTCTTTCTCTTCACTCCATAGCTGCTCCTCTGTCTCTTTTCAATCCATCCTTAAAATGATTTTCTATTATTCCACCATCTAAGATAGATCATCTTCTCTTTCTCCCTATTCACCTCTTTTTTATTATAACTATCTTTTTATTTTCTATATATTATTATCTTTATCACACACTCACACACATCAATAAACAAAACAAAACCATCTTGAACAAACAGTGATCTAGTTAGACCCAAAAAAAATATGATATATTTATGAACAATCAATATTTAACTAAATAGTACTATTTCCCTATAGTAATAAAAATCAATTTCCTTGTTTTCTGTTTTTTATTTTATTTTTTTCTCTTATAATATAAATTTAACCTTTTTAATTTATATTTATATATCTATATATTTTCTCTCTCTCTATTACTTTGATGGCTGGTTTGGATTTAGGAAATGCATCAAGCTTTATGCAAAACCTTCACAGACAAAACTTACACCTTCAGCAACAACAACATCATCAACACCAACACGATTCTGAGGAACAGCAAGAGTCGAATCGTGTTGGTGGTGGTGGTGCAGCTCCGTTTTCATCAAACGATGAAGATGACCGAAGCCAAGGCTTGGAGCTAGGTTCAGCAGCCGGTCCAGGTGACGTGGTGGGACGCCGTCCACGCGGCAGACCACCGGGATCGAAAAACAAAGCAAAGCCGCCGGTGATCATCACCCGTGAGAGCGCCAACACTCTGAGGGCTCATATTCTTGAAGTTGCTAGCGGCTCCGATGTGTTTGAATGTGTTACCACTTACGCTCGCCGTCGTCAGCGTGGGATCTGTGTTTTAAGTGGAAGCGGAACCGTCACTAATGTGAGTCTCCGGCAACCGGCGGCGGCTGGTGGTGTTGTGACATTAAATGGAAGATTTGAGATTTTATCTTTGTCTGGATCTTTTCTGCCTCCACCAGCTCCTCCCGGAGCGACTAGCTTAACGATTTACCTTGCCGGAGGACAGGGACAGGTGGTCGGAGGAAGTGTGGTTGGTGAACTTATCGCAGCTGGACCGGTGATCGTGATTGCGGCTTCTTTTACTAATGTAGCTTATGAGAGATTGCCCTTGGAGGAAGAGGAGCAAGTTCAGATTCAAGCAGGAGGTGGTGGTTCTCAAGGTTCTGGTGGTGGCGGTGGCGGTGGAAATAACAATCCATTTCCTGATCCTTCATCTGGTTTGCCGTTTTTCAATCTGCCATTGAATATGCAAAATGTTCATCAGCTGCCTGTTGATGGTTGGGCGGGAAACAATTCAGCTGCACGTCAGCCTTTTTGAGGATTTAGAATTAATCAATGGAAATGAATGAGTCTTTGTTGTTTTTGTTCATGATGATGATGATGATGGTGATGAAGTTGGAACTTGAAAGTGATTAATTTTATGAGGTCAGTGTTAATTTAATGGATGATGATGATTTAGTAGTGCGTTTTGAGTCATGTTTATTATGTACTTGTTTTTAGTACTTATATAATTTAGTACTGTCTCATTGGTTTTTAAATTGGATAATCTTTGAGATTAATTTTACTTTGTTCATTGTTAGTACTTATTATTATTATTATTATTATTATTATATGAAACATGAATGACTATATTATAATTAGTGTTTTCTTGGTTGTTTATTTCACTTATATTTTCTTACTAGTTTCAAGGAATTGGTTTGTCGTTAGACATGAAACAATAACTTGCGAGTCGTAAACATATGATAAAGTCCCATATATATAAAAAATTTAACAATAACTTGTTACCACCTTTATTTCTGTGCCTTTGTCTATATATTTTGAATTTGAATGAATACATATATAGCGATCGATGATGAGTGTAAGATTCATCACATTTACAACTGTGTAGAATGATGAAAACAAAAATGTAACGTGTGATAGATGATGAATGAGAAAAAGGGATGATAATAAGTTATTTCAAAATTCTTGTTTTAAGTTTAAGCCACCTTGTTAACACAATTTTCCTTGCTGGATTACAAATTGATAATATATAATATAAATGGTCATGTGTATATATAAAACGTTTTCATAAAAAATAAACTTAGGTGTTCAGCTCAATAGATATATTTGTATAAAAGGTGTTCCTTAGCTTTGCGGCTTTTATTTATGAGATTAGAATATATAGGGAAATTATCTTGTTATGTACAGCAAATGGATTTATATAACTTCTTGTTGGATCTTCTATATCTAGTGATCATATATATATATATCATATGTGAACAAAAGTTTTCTTTGAATAATACTTTATGTTGAACTTCAACTACTTATAATATATAGTTATAGCAAAAGGTTTTTCTTTATATACATATATTGTACATTTGAATGAATCTTAATTATTTTTTTGGTTGTAAATCTTAATTATTTTGTTATTATTTTTTGTATTAGTTATCATGGCAAGCTGTCATGAATTGATTTATGTCATTCATATAATTTTTTTGGCTATGTAAAAAGTCAAGATTGCCTTCTCCAATGCTAGTCAACATCAGTAGATATATAATCATGGCCTTATTGTAAGATGAAAAGCCATAGATTCTCTGATGAGAACTGGAAGTCCAGTTTTAGTACTGCTGGCTATTAAGTAGTACCTGCGGCTAATACTCTTTTGGTAAAATGTATGATCTCATTTAAAGATCAAAGGAGGGGTCACTTAATATTAATGCCATCTAATGAGTAATGTTATGTTAATGGTTAATTTGTTAGGGAGAAGTAAATTTGTTGGCACCACAATTTTTTTAAGGGAAATGTTAACTTGTGCCCTTAAGGGCACATGTTAAGAAGATAAATATGGAAAAAATTTATTGAACTTGTGGTGTATTACATTCTCTAAGCATTAAATTCTTTGTATCATTAAATGTTATACTTCTATTTTTAGGTAGCTTAACATGTGCCCTTAGGGCACAAGTTAACATTACCCTTTTCTTAATACTCTTTCAACATCACAATTATTATCATTAAGCTACACCTTTGGGATCCTTCAAAATGGGATTTATCATAATCTAATTTCTCAATGGTGGAAAAATACCATAATCGAAAACCACACAATAACTAATGTACACACTTTAAAAGTGTTTTCTAAAATAAAAAATGTAGTAGTTTTTTTTTTTTTTTTTTCGGTTTTCACCACCAGTTAAATCTGGTTCGGGGGTCAGTTCTGGCATCAAGTGGTTCCAGCCCCCTCCCAATCACAGTTGCGAGGGATCGAATGTAGTAGTTTTTTTTTATCTATTATCTATATCGATATATATATATCAACAATTCAAACTAAAACACTTATGATGTCCTCTAGGATTCTATATATGAGGTTTTAAATTGCAAGATAGGTCAGTGCCATTCCAATATATATTGGTTTACAGTTGGTGCAAATCCTAAGAGCCTATCTACATGTAAATCTATATATGTTGGACGTTCTTTGGTAGAGATTGAGTTTCCGGAGGAATTAACTTTGTAGAAGAATAATGTTCATTAACTTAGTTATTTTTCACAGTTCATATATACATTTGTGACCGTTTTAGGCAGCCACAAATATTTGTAATTAGGCGGATTAGTTAAGAGAGCATGGGAGAATGAGTCTCCCCGTATTTCTTAACTACTTCCTTAACACTCAAATATAAAATGAGGTTAACCCTAAAAGAGGATTCATTCGATCACTTTTGATCTAACACACCAAAATAACCCAAACTAGAACATTCGGCACCCACCGTGATTATATGTGGACGTTTATCTTGTACGCAAATTAATCAGGCACAAACTTGATTTTTGTGAGCCTTTTTTAGGGTTTGTGACTGCCACAAACACTTGTTTTTTCTTGTAGTTAAATTCGAAGACACTTTTTATAGAGAAAAAGGAGAAGTAAAATCTTATGAGTAAAGTGGGTCGAGGTATGTATACTGCAGAGATATAAGACTAGTTTATTGGCAAAGTGGAGGTGGTGTCTTTTGGAGGTTAAACCTACTCTTTTGACGATAATACTTGAAGCTTAATATGAGAGTGAGTTGTCTGTCTGTTGTATATGATGTGTTCTCTCTTTAGCATTTTTCATATTTCTCAATGTGGTGGAAGGATGTCTAATGTGAGGAAGGATCAGTGGTTGATTTTGACTTGATCTTAGAGGGGTATCCTAAAAAGGATATATAGTTGGGTTTCATTTAATTTCTTGTATTAGTACTAGTAGTATTGTATTCCATGACGTTAGGGTGTTAGTTCCATTTCAAAAGAAAAATATCAAAGAATATTCACGTTGCTGCATAGAGGTGAGAATAGTACTCCTTTCAAACTGTCTCCTTTCTTTATAAAAATATGCAATCATCCTTTTGCTGGCCGGTAAAGAAAAAATAGGGCTAACAAAATTGAATATTCTCCAAACCGTGGACAAGTGGTCCACCGTGGACAAGTGGTCAATACTACTATAACGAATACGAATTTTACAAAATCGACCGTTGGATTGAAAGTTTATATATATACATCTCGAATTTCCATCCTCTCCAACAAATTTCTTCTGCGTTTCTCTTCAACAAAAAACCATAATATACCCTAATGTTGATCTTATACCCTCCAAACCAGAACACTTGAATAAGTTGTCTCTAAAATTATGTGAAATTAAGGAAGTTAGCTTGACGAATTTGAATTCTCTCCAACAATACTGCACCATATTTCTCTACAACACTCATTTCTTGCCATCATTCTCTTTAATTATTATCGTCTCCTAGTCACATACCCATTTTTTTTTCCTCATCTTTCTCTCTACCATGAGAATCATCCTCATCCAAGCGCCTCATTTTTTTTTATAAGTAAAAGCATGAATGCATGAGAGGATCCAAATGCTTTGTAAACAGATATATCTCTCTCTTTATAATTTATTCGTTTTATTTATCTTCCCGACCAAACTTTAATTTATTGTTGCCGAGGTAGTATGTAAATTGATTCAATTCAATTATATTTGTCAAACTATATATAGTAAAATATATAAACCTCATCAATGGTTATATTAATTGGCAACTAGTAATTTTTTTAAGGAAACTAAGTAGTTTTTATTTGTTGATTTAATTAATTAATCTATGTCATTTTTTATTACTTAATCATGCATTGGTCTTCCTAGCTAGACATGACCTTATTTTTAAGTTGCTTGTGGGGTTAATTAATGAGACAAGTGGCATAATGGGTCTCGCTTAGATGTGCTTTTAAGAATGTACCTATTAAAAAAAAAGTTTAATAGATTTTTAGGTTTTTTTCGCGAATTTTTTATTTTAGTCTTTTTATCTTGTTTTGTTGCAAATAAGTTCCTAAATATATAAAAAAAATTTAGTTTTAGTCCTTAAAGTCAAAATCCGCAAGAAAATCTGCAGTTTTCGTTGAGATTTTCCTTCAGATTTTCTTGGGAATTTTGACTTTAGGGATTAAAACTAAAAAAATTGTACATTCAGGGACTTATTTGCAACAAAATAAAATACAGGAATTAAAACAAAAAATTCGCGAACATACAAAAATCAAAAAATCAATTAGACCAAAAAATAAATTTAGAAATTATTTATTGGAATTTAAGCATTTTTACTTTTAAATATTAATATTTTTACATTACTATAATTTCTAACTTAAAATATATTATCATATACCTTTAAGACACATATTAACGTAATCAAAAATTAAAATACACAAGTTTTAAAAAAAAAATTACATTTATTTACAGATGTTAATATTCTCCTTATATTATTTATGTTCATGTGGAGCAAAAATGTATAGGTTTGATTATAGGTAGCTTAGGTTTCCGGCGCGCCAGGATTTAAATATTGCTAAGATGTAATGTCACTGACTTTTATTCTTTAAAATATTCTCCACTTTATATGCCAATTAAATGAAAGTGCCTTCAGCTTTTAATGAAAAAATGCTAGCCTTGCCCTTAGTAGTGAAGGTGCACTAGCCTTGAATCAAACATGTTAACTGTAATGGTTCTTTATTATACTCCAATTTGCATTTAGTGTTATTAATTTTCTAGGTGTAGATAGGAAAGGAGACAAAAAAAAAAAAAGAATAAATATTTTTCTGGTCCCTATAAATATTTTAAGTTTTGTTTTTAGTCCCTTTAAAAAAAATTTTCGACTTTTGATCTCTCTAAAATTTTCAATTAATACTTTTGGTCCCTACTTTTAAATTAAGTCATATATAGACTTCATATCTTTTAATGAAATTTTTCAGAAAAATTTAAAATATTTTAATAATCACGCACAAAAAAAATTAGAATTTTTTAACAAAACATGAAATAAATATGATTTTTTTAAGCACCAAAAACATAAAAATTTATAATTATTTTATGCTTTGTTAAAAAATTCAAAAAAAAAAATTGGAAGAAATTCTTATAATATTTTAAACATTCATAAAAAAATTTATTCAAAAATATGAAGTCTACACATGAGTTGATTTAAAAGTAGGGACTAAAAATGTTAATTGAAAACTTTTGAGGGACTAAAAGCAGAAGAAAAATTTTAGAGGGACTAAAAACAAAACTTTGAATATTTGTAAGGACCAGAAACATATTTATCCAAAAAAAAAAATATTAATCCTTTTGTTTTATGAACTAACCTTTTTGCCTACCGAGCATGCACCTGGATTTAAAGTCACTCGATTAATCCCTTTTTGTGTATTAATTGAAAAAAAATCTAATTCCCACGTAAAATAGAATTAAGATTCAAATGAGTTTATAAAGAGTGATTTTATTTTCTTCTTTTCTCAAGTTTTTTAGTGGTTAAATTAACACATATACTTTAAATATATGAAGAAAATCCAAAATCCTATTCTAAAATCTTACAAATCAACGTTCATTACCAACTGAATTGCAATTACAAAATAATGTTGCGGGACACTTTATTAAGAATTAGTTGAATTCAATGTAAAAAGTTAATACGATATCAAAGTCTTAGAATTTAAATTTGAACCTAATTAAACATACATTATATATAAGACGGACAACAAATTTCACCGTTAAACATTTATGTAATCTTTGAAAAACTACGTTCAAAGAATAGACTAATTGAAAGAATAATAAAACTGTTATTTAAGATAAAAATCGTGACACTAACACTTATAAATCTAACAGTGTGTGTACATGTGTGAGTGTGGTCATTTGTATGATGATGAATTTGATGCCAATCCCTTTTTTAGTTCTTGGAATTGTGAAATGAGCATGTGATGATGTCTGCTTGGTTAATGTATCACTAATCAGCCTTTGGCATCTTCAAAATTCTTAACCTTTAGTTAGTTTTATGCATTGGTTATTGGAAGAAAATGAGATCCTTGTGCTTGTACTAAGTTTTAATAATATACCTAGTGAAGGACCACACAAATAACAACTGAATTCCACGCTTCAAATGAGTATTAGATTTGTTAATTAACCATTAATTTATTTAGTTTCCTAATCATCTCACTCGCCAACTAATAATCCGGCAAAGAGTTGAAAGATAGTATGTATGATATACTATAAACTAAAGAGTCATATATAATTGAATACTCTAATATATATTCCCTTGTCTATGCAGTAGAAAGAGACAAAAGGGGGAGGACAAATAGAATGGAGAGAAAAAGAGGAAATAACATAGAGGAAAGAGGATCCTCTCAACTGAAATTTTTTTGAGAGAATAATATTTAATTTTAAACCATTAAAATTATTAAAAAAGGATATGATTAAAATTTGGAAGAAAGGAAAAAAGTTAGTTAAATGTTGAAATGTAAAAATTGAGAGGATTCATTAGCAACATAGAGTCATAGAGAAGGGCTTACAAGAGTTATGGTGGTGAGAGGGAGAAATATGTACATCACCCTATTTTTTAAGTTAACAGATATACTTTTTAGTTTTTATTGCTTCAAAAATATATATAGTTTTTATTATTAAAAATACTTTTTTAATCATAAATACTTTTTTATCATGAAAAAGTTACATTTTATTGAATATATTGTAATCATATATATTCTATTTTAACTTATCAAATTATACTCTTGGAACACTTTTTTTACACACTCTTGGAACACGTTAGATTTTCATTAACCGGAGCAAATTATGTTACTTTTTTATAGGGAAAATAAATTTATTGATAAATTTTAAAATAGAAAACAAGCATAAGATGTATAAGAGTTTTTCTTTTTTGGATCGAAAATGTGCAAGAGTTTTGGATCACAATCTGATATGATCCCAATTGAAACAAGCTGGGGGGATATAGGGACTAGTTGGGGGTATATCATCTACCAAGTAGAATCTCTATCCAAAAATCATATATTACCACAGCCCAACACAGCCCAATTGCTTCTAGTCAACATCAAAGGCCTATAAGTATATGCCAGTTCCATTGTGGTGTGAAAATTTCTCATAACAACAAAATGAAAATTGCTATATAGGCCCCCCAACTATACTCTCAGGCTCCCAAAACTGATCAAAATGACCCTGATAATGAAATTCGTTGCGTAGAAAACGATGGAAAACACATTCGTTGCCTACGCGACGAAGCAATGTGCAAGCATTGGCTGGCCTGGATGCTTCGCAAGAAACACATATTTTCGTCTGGAAATTACCGAACCAATATTTTGTTGTCTATGCCATAAACACGCTGGTTTTCGTTGAATACGAGACGAAACTAGTGTATATAGTTGACAGACCAGCTGGTTGTCCTATAATAAGTACTTGCCACACCCATTTTATGCCATGTAACTTTGTATGTGCATTATTCCTAAGTTTTAGTAGTGTGTTATTTATGGTATTTGTATTGTGTTTGCGAAGGTGTTAAAATGGCCGAACCTCCAGCTCAATTGAATGCACAAAGTGAAGAACCGGGCATTGGTAACGTGGTTGTCGCACCCGTCGTTTCACAAGCTTTAGTAGTTTATGAACCTATTATTGCCGAGGCTAATGTTGTTGAACCCAACATTAAGCTAGGAGGTGATGCACCCGATATTTATGTTAACACCGGCAATTATTTTTATAATGCCACAAGTATAAGGTTCGAGATCAATTATTGAGTGGTGTAAAGATGAGGCTTTAAAAGGTGGATTTATGATGGTGATTGAAAAATCTGACAAAGCTTCGAATCGGAGGAAGCCATTTTTCATTTTAGGATGCGAAAGAGGCAGTGAGTACAAAGAACCGAGAAGGAAAATCTTACTTGCTATTTTGTTTTCTATGTGACAAAACCTTCTACACCGTCACTGAGGATAAATTGACGCTTCTGGTATGTTTGATAATCAACGACAATGATTGGATAATGTTTATTGATGAAAAACAAACACTAATTGCCCACAAAATCAAACCCTATGTTTTTACAATACTGAGTTTCGAACTGTATGATTCTTTCTCATATGCATTTCGTTTCGCAGTCAACGAAAACCAGCGCGTTCATCGCGTAGTTACCAAAATGATGTGATTCGTTTCGCAGTTCTCGAAGACACAATATTTGTTGCGTAGACAACGAAATATTGGTTATTTTGTTTAAATGAAGCGTTTCGTCGTCTACATACCGAATGTTTTTTTATTTGGGTGTGTAGAAGACGATATTTTTGTCCATTAAATCAGGGGGTAATTTGGGATTTTAAGGGGGTCTAGGAGCATGTAGGGGGCCTAGATAGCAAATTGAGTTTGACAAAATCATCATATGCAACTGTGTTTTGACCAAAGCTACATTTTAGAGATCCAATAAAATTACAATGAAACTTGTCTATTCAAACTCATTGTAATTCCTAACATACACTTATGGTGTGGTTGATAGAGTTCGCTACTTAAGTAGCTCACGTTTAAAATTTTGAAATTTTCATGTTATGGGGTGTTTTTTCCTCTGCTATATTTCATAACGTCCGCTGCTTAAATTAAGTAGCAGAAGGGTAAAATAGAAAACTAGAAGGGCGCGCGAGAAATTGGTTGGGTGCTGTTTACACTGATTTTTGATAACGTAAACATAATTATCCTTTGTTACTTTAAGACCTGAATAAAAGGCATTCGCTGAATACATGATCTGATTACAATCCTTTTTTGGAGTGTTCGTTCAAGTCTCGCGATTTACGATGTAGTTCATGCGTCTTTAAGAACAAAATCATTGTTCTTTTTAGTGTTAGAATCGCATCCAACAACTTTTAATAACAAATTGTCTCATGACAACATAAAAGAAAGATACTCAAGTGAGTATTGAATAGAAAGAATAATAAAGAAGATGAAAGTAATGCAAAATTGCAAAAGAGAAACGAAAATAAAAAAAGGACAAATCAATATTAAATTGCATGGAATGTAAATGGTGGATGAAATCCATCTCTATGCACTCTTCAATCCGTTTGCACATGCACGTTGGCACACACGTTTTCAACCCCTATTTCTTATTACAAACACATATATATAGACCTTGTATGGAAATCTACCACTAGATCCTATGGTCGAAAATAAAAACTAGTAAATAACTACCTCTAGTAGATGTGTTGCTCCACGTTGTTTGCTGTCACGTTGACAAATGGTTCGCATGTAATCGAATGTCACAATGTTCTTAGTTGAATTCGACTAATATCACTAATTTCGACAAGTCTTTGTCGAAATACTCACATGGCTAGACGAAATGAGTTTTTCCTTCTTTTTCAAATTCTAACACCAAGACATTACCAATACCATAAATTTTATAATTTTGGTGATAACAAATAAATAAAAATAAATAAAAAATCACTTATTGTTGTGTTAGGGTTGAGACAATTGAAACTATGTTTTGGGCTACTTGGTCCATAAGCTCGATTGCTACACACAAATTTCAGAAGCTTTCTCTTCCCACCCCCCCATATCTTTTTCACCCCTCAATATTCCAATTTTGCCCTTGGTTAAAAAGTTCGGAACGTGTTTTTCGAACTTTTCCTAGTGTAAATTCAACAAAAATTTCGGAAAACACAATCCGAAGTTCGTATTCAAGGCAAAAAAAAATTCGGAAAACACGTTCCGAACTTTTTAACCAAGGGCAAAATTGGAATATTGGGGGGTGAAAAAGATATAGTGGGGGTGGGAAGAGAAAGCATCCAAATTTCAACATCTCATGCATAACACAACATGCTCTTTAATTTTAGGCAAATGCTAGTAACAAATATCACAAGGGCATTAAACAAGGAACTGAATTTTGACTTTGATTCAACATGATTTTCTTCAACACATTTTTTCTTTTTTTATTTCATCTTTTGGCTCCTCATGGACTTGTTTGCAAAACCCTTAATTTTAATTATGAAAGCTGTTTGAAAATAACACAACCCTAATGAAGAGTAAGAATGTGCAAGTTACTATGAAAATAACACAACCCTAATGGATGCACGATGCACTAAATTCATAGTAAATTCAAGAATTAAATAAAAATAAATAAAAGCATGATGCATGAGTAAAAGCACAGATCTGATTTTGATATGCTGTTGCTGCTAAGTACCAGATAACAAACTCTAAAATGACAGAATTCGGGTAATGCAAGAGCAATATCCTCGGCTAGCATCATTAGAATCACTACAATTAATTATACTAGTATATAAATAAAAGATAGATGAATAAAAAATCCTAATTGGCTGAACGATGGAGAGATTAACTTAAACCTTAATAATATAGACTGTTCTAAAGTCAGTCCTCAATAATGACCTGTAGACACTACACTTCGAATAATCATCCAACAAATACCCTTCTTCTGCTGCACTGTTAATCCAAAGTCATATCTTCACTGATGAGATTGACCAGCCCATAGTGGATGGTGGTACATCTGCTGCATATTATTATGAACAGGCTGATTAGCATTATTGTAGATTCCAGGACCCCTACTAAAGTTACTATTGTGATCATTTTCTTCCGAGGACTCGGTTGAAGGCCCTTGAGAGGTGGGACTAGTTGGAGTCGTAGGAGCTCCGAAGTTCAGCATTTGGGAAGTTGGTGCTGAAGAAGGCCCAGATTTCACCATACTCGAGCTTGACTTTTTCTGATCCATTATAAAGCTACCCACAATGACCTATTTAATTATTGGAAGACGTCACAAAAGTACAGTATCAAAATTTAATCCATCCTGTCCTACACACATAAAAATCTAAGACTCGTCGACAGTAACATACAATCACTTTTGGAATGTGTAATATACAAGAACTTATGTACACCGTGTGCTTTCAGAAAATGAGTAAATTTCATGGCAACTCAATTGTTACCAATTGATACGAAATTTTATGAATCAACATCCTCTCCATTTTTCACTTTCTCCATTTTTGTCATTACTAAAGTTCTGGAAATATAAATGCAATGATGTGAAATTTGGTGGGTCCAATTATTTAATATATATTCTAAAATTCTTCAAAACTATAGTAATGGAGAAGGAAAATGGAGAGGATCCTAACTCAAATTTTGGACCACTTAAGAGCAATACCTGTACAGCCGACGCTGCAGTTAGCATTCCAGCAACTGCACCACCCACAACTCGTCCATCAGCTCCTGCAAGGGAAATGTATAAACTGCTTGTTCTGCTTTGTTCACCATTATTTTCAGATAGCTGCATATCACCTGATAATGATATGATCTCATATTGGCCCTACGGTGCAAAATATCAGGTGAAGAGAATTGAATCTAAAGACATAGATATTTAATTACAAACTCAAGCACAAGTTTTTAAACATAAAGAAAAATAAAAGATGTTGAGCCTAGTTCCTTTCGTAAAAATAAGCACAACAAACCCACCAATATTAATTAGCAACTTTGTACAAATACATCTATTAAACAACAGTAACTTGCAGGATTTGGAAAGCGTGCGGAAAGTGAATGTTACACAATTGGTTTATGTTCAATGAAGAACAACACCTACAATGCCTGGGATAAAGGAATATCAACATACAGCAACATATGGCGGAAATTCAAGCAAGTTGCGACTTATTAGAGAACACAACTCAGATAAAGCTAAGAAACTAACATTGAGAAGCCATGCACCTATCTACACTGTTGTGAAACAACTCACCCAAAACCTCAAGTTATTAAATTGTGGCCCATGCATAATTTTATAGCATCTCTTAACATGTCTCTCACACAAGAAATGAATTATAGATAATGCCCTGGCAAATTTTATCTCTCGACTGTAATTTAGAAAAACTGTGACCACAAAAGTTGAGCACTTGATCATTAAGTCAAGAAAGTAAACCAACTCTCCCAAAAGTTAATCCTTGAACCGCTATTCTTAAGAAAAAAAATGAGCTTAAATATCAGCAAAGATAAACATCTGCATTGCCGACATTTCCGGCTCGAAGGGCTCTTGGATTAGGGAGTATGTCAGATATAGAATCATTTATGAGCTAACAATTTAATCTTTCATGATGTTTGGTCTTTAGTATCTATCATTCCATAATTGATTTCTGTGTCAAACAATGCCTTTTTTTCATAATGTTTTTTGGTAACTTACATGTCAAACAAACACCAAGACAATTTGAGTTTTTTCATTTTTTTAGCCTCTAAACTTGCATGTCATCAACCTATGGTTTACCATGGTCCAGATACTATTTGTTTTGCAACAAAATGATATGGTTTGAGAAAATGAAAAGAGAAGATGTATAAATCATTTCTTATTTCTTATTCTTTGTCGAACTTTTGCTTAGTCATACAACAAATAACAGATAACAGATATCACAATGTTTCCATGTAGAAGGCTAGTTTGGTTTCCTATCAATTCAAAGGTGTTCTACCTAATAAAAACATATGTCACCAATTTTCAAGTAAGAAACTTTAAACATTAAATAATGAAAAGAACAAGAATAAAGTTTGGTCCAATCAATCACTTTTTTATTGTGTGAGGTCACCACCAAGCGTACTCTAAGCATTCAAGGCCATACTATTCCAGAGAAACCATGTCAAATTCCTATAACCTCTTATTATATTACTTAACTATCTTGATATTTAACATCCTAAAATTTCACAGGAAAAAGTGTTTCTCTGTTGTGGGATTAAAATTCAAATATTAGACTACCAGAAAATGGGAATGTCATGCACTGAAAAACACAAACTTCAAATGCAACAAAAGTAATCTTGTGTAACAATTCCCTTTAAGAAGTATAATTATTGGGCTGTGGATAAAGGTAGGTTAAAAAGAAAAGGATAAAAAGAGGCATCCATTTTTTTCCTACTGATCAATTGGAAATCAAGAAAACAAGCAGCAAAGAAACTAGGCTCTGAGGAATTGAATCCCCATAAGTTTGCTAGACAAATACTAGATAAGGGAGAGGGACAGGTACAGAACACTCTTAATTCCTGATCAAGCGAACCACCAAACTTGGCCAGCCAATCTGCAATCGATACCTTCATGCAGCAAAGTTTGGACAAGAACTAGAAGCAACCATTTTATACTATAACATTGTACTCGTCTAATAAAGCAAATATCAATACAAACTATTTCAAATAAAGCAAACTTGGAAGCAAAATATCGTAGAATTTAGGCAATATACCTAAGCATGCAAACTGAGTTGTTATTTCTCTCACTAACAATTCTGAAAGTGGATTTACTTAAAATGTTACCACGTTATCAATTTAAATTTGTATGCTCCAATATCTCTGCTAGTTATTATTTTCTTGCTAGGTTTTTAACATAATTAGTATCAACAACAAAATAAAAATAAAGCATGCAACAAATTAGATTAAATCAAATACATATGGAAAGTACTTGGTGCAAATAGTGATTTGTAACTTTTGTATGAGTGGTTAATTAGAATGTCAATTGTGTTTACCTTTGGTTCACTCTCCCTCCCCCACCTTTTTTTTTTCCAATTTTTTCTCTCTCTTAATTCTGGCACTCGTTCATAAAATTCATCTCATACTATGATACTAAATAACATTTCTCAAACCAATAGATATTATTATATATAAAAACTATTTATAGCTGTCCAAAATAGTATGATATATTTCACTTTCCTAAGATGCATAGGTACAAATACAGTACCGGGTACGAGAACAGGTACGAGATACAAGAGTTTTAAAAAAAATCAAGGAACGGCGGGTACATCAATAAAAAAACATGATTTTTTTTAAATGATATACCGTGAGTGGACTAAATTGTTCAGTTCACAATAAAAACATCACAATAAAACTTTAAAAGGTAAAAAAATGTATATGGTTACAAACTTACAAGTTACAACAAAGAAATTCAAATACACAAATAATATTATATTAATATATGAGAAAGTAAAAA
Organism: Trifolium fragiferum; assembly: GCA_954870985.1. Taxonomy (NCBI): domain Eukaryota; kingdom Viridiplantae; phylum Streptophyta; class Magnoliopsida; order Fabales; family Fabaceae; genus Trifolium; species Trifolium fragiferum. The sequence continues at coordinate 43,820,873 of OX940792.1, read as the reverse complement.
ATTTCACTTGCAAAAAAATGAGGAAAAATGGTGTACCAGACAAGTACCGGGTATGTACCCAGTAAAGGTAATTAACCATTTAACAAGTACCCATGCTTCAGAGTCACTTTCAAAAGCATAATTATAATTATATATATAATACTAATAGAACACATGAAAAATTTATATTACTTGCTGGACAATAATAATGAATTGAGTTCCATATTTTTATTGACAAACTGTACCCGTAAGCAATCATGTACTACCAGATCATTTGCAATATAGCATAGCATGAACAAAGCTTAATAAAATGGATGAAGCAATAAATATATATTGACAACATTTGAAATGAGTAGTAAAAGTACCTCAAATCTTGCAACACCGCCAGATAATGTTGGCTGTCGAAGGGTTACATTGCTGATTGCACCAACTGCAGAGAGAATAACAACCGTCCGAGGCCCTATCTGTAAAAAGGACATAACTTTTTCTGTAATGTCCTGCAAACAAGAGAAGATTTTTTTCAGCCATTAACCCCATTTTTTCTGTCTGCTTTATTCCATAAACCAAACAAAAAAAAAAAACCAACTAATAAGTTGCTTGACCGAAACAAAAAACTGCAGGCGAATGCTATAAGTTACTTATTTCCTTTCTCAGTAAAACTATATGCAATAATGTCAATTAATAATCTCAAAAACACAGTACTCAAAACAGAAACTATAAGAAACAAATACACCTCTTAAATACTCAAATAGATTCAAAAAGATACCCTATATTAACTCATACTTCACAGCCACAAATATAAGGAATTTGATCAAGTCGAAGATGGATCACTTATTAAGTGCATAGGCTAGCGCACAAAAGAATTGAACAAGCAATTGATAGCAATGTTACATGCGATAAAGGCAAGCTTTTAGATATACAGAACATTAAAAGTAACAACATGAACATGATAGTTTTACTGAAGATCCGAATTTGAGGACCATCTGTATGCACTGTAACTAGTTGGACAATACTGATTTGAGACACTCTACACATCCGACCCTGGGACACTTCAATGTAATCATATATGTTGGTGTCAGACACTGATGCACGTCCGACACCGGGACACGCTTAATCCGAGCAATGTCCGTGCTTCATAGACCAAAAGTGTCATCTTAAAAACTCAATTCCACAGTTCAAAACCTCAAAAGCTTAAGCTGTTAGGATAGAGCCACATCAATGGTTTTATATTACTTCTAACACGCCCCCTCACGCAAGAGCCCACTTGGGCTTGAAGCGTGGATAATGCATAGGTCCACCTACCATATGCTTAAATTCCACTTTTTAATTAGAAAGTGTGGGAGCGGAGATCGAACTCTAGACTACTTAGTCATAGAGGCTCTGATACCATGTCAAATAACCGATTATCCCAAAAACTTAAGTTGTTAGGATAGAGCCACATCAATGGTTTTATATTACTTTTAACACCTTCCCATCCCATCTTTTAACAATGACGCAAGAAAAAACTAACAATGCAATTTGTAAAGTCCAATAATTAAATAAACTTAAACACATAGACATAAAAAAACTTAAAAACTAAAACTTTATACCCTTCACTAAAAAATCAAAGGAAATATCATCCCATAATTTTAAACAAGAGCCATCACATCAACTTATGTTAGGATTAACAATGGGATTAAAGATGGCCAACGAACAACTAACTCTAGATAGTAGATTTGTCATGCAATGCAAGTGTGACATGTAGAAGAGGAATCAATCATGTGAACCAAACCCAGTTTGCAAATCTTATAGTTATTTATCTATTTATTCATTAATTTTAGTAAGATAGCCACTTGATCAAATGTTGGGCTCCACCAAGATCTATTAACATTCCCTCATTCAAAGATATCCTAATCAAAAGTGTCATCTCAAAAACTCAAGTTACCAACAAAAATGTAGCAACAAATATAAGTAACAATATATATAGATATATGTATTATGAAAGCTGAAGAATTATTACCTCACCAGACTCCACCACAATTACGTGTGGAGTGAATCCAGTCCCACCGGCACCTTCACAAAACAAAACAAAAAAGTCACAATCAGAATCAGTTACATTCAAATAAGCGCTTAAATAAGAATCCATAATCTAGAACACAAAAAAAACAGCAATAACAAACAAGTATTATACCAAGCGCATCTAACTGTTTCTTCCCAGAACCAGGAGGTCTTCCTCTATGTTTCTTGGGAGGAGCATCAGCGTTACCAGAATCACCGGCGGAGGCGGAGGTAGCAGCAGCAGGAGAAGAAACATGAGTAGGAGCCAAACCAAGAGCAATGTTACCGTCAGGGGAGTATTTCCTCGGACGGCCACGTTTTTTCTTAGCAAGAGTAGACGGAGAGGAAGGAGGAGCGTCGTGAGTAACGGAGAATGGTTCCGATTGTTGAGAAGAGGAGAAGGGAAATCGAGCGGTGGCGGGTGCCATGAGGTTGGTGGCGGTGGTGGCGGAGGAATTAGGGCTGATCATGGAAGTGTTTGTTGGAGCGTAAGATGTGGGTCCCACCATGATGGTTGGTTGTGGTGGTGGTGGTGAGCGGGAATCCATTTAGGTGAATGCGGGTTGGCCGTTGATTGGATCAGAAAGAAGGGTTGAGATTGAGATTGATTGATGATACTTGTGAATTGTGTGTGAAGAGAGAAAGAGAAACCAGAAAAGAAGAATGAATGAATGAAGAGAGAAAGAGAATGCCTAACTTAACTTTTTACTTGAGAGAAACATAACTTAACTACACGGCATATGGGGAACTATAACTCTACAAGTACATCTAAGCCAACTGGGCTTTATTTACTTCTTTAGGGTTTTTTTATTTACTTTTTTTTTTAAACAAACTTTTACTTTCTATCGATTAAAAAAAAAAAACAAACTTTTTATTGACAGAAAAAAAAAAAAAAAAAAAAAAAAAAAAAAACTTACTTACTTACTTTCTCAACTACTAGCTGCTTTTAATTTATGGATTTGTTAACGGTGTTCTTAGATGTTGTGTAAATCTGGAATTAATATAAATTTAGTGAAAGATTATACATTTTAATGCAAATTTATTATTTTTTAAAATTTAAACTAGTTTATTTAATGTGTTTGATAACATTTATTTTATTGAATTTTACTAGTACAATACATGTGCATAAATATGGATCGCGACGTTGCCACGATTTTTAATTTATTATACGACGAATAATATATAATGCAAAATTAGTTTCGTTATAAAATTACTCATCATTACCAGATGGTTGTTTAGTGTTAGATAGTATTGTTTTACACAAGTGTTAGATAGTTTTTATTTTTTTACAAAAGGAAACTTAATTCATATCATTGATCAAATAATTATCAATACAACGAGGAATTGAATCGAAAATAAGAAGACTAGCTATGGAATGGGTCACCCTTGCTAAGGAATGAACAATTATATTCGCTTGTTGTTTTATAAACTTGACCTCAAAGTTGGGATTCAACAATAATTAGTATGTTAGCCCGCTAAATTCACGGGATTTTTTTTAAAATATTATTGAAATTTTTATTTTAAAATGTTATTTGAGAACGTTATTTTAAAATTCTACGATAAATTGAAGATAATTTTTGCACCATATATGTTTAAGAATGTTACAGAGTACGTAAAGTCCCTGAGACTATATAGGAACCATATATATAAAATAATTATAAACTCTATAATATTTTAAATAAACATATGACAATCTATTTTGAATGTTGATTCTATTTTCAAATGAAAATATGTTCTAGTTTTTCATGCCCTTGAAATTTTTTTGAAATCATGACTTTCCATAAAATTAAAATATATCGTGTGTAACAGTCTGGGCTTCTTCTCTTATATAGTAGACAGCCCGACATTGTACATCACGATCTTATATACTCCCCTCTCTGTAGAGTTTTTATCTTACGTGATAATTGAACTATGTTCATTAGGATTCAAGCACATGTTCAATCCATTCCCCATGTACTCACATTGATAAATTAAAATCCTTAAGAAGTCTCTCTCTCTCTCTCTCATTCTACACCACTAAAAGTATCTCTCTCTCTCTCTCTCTCTCTCTCTCTCTCTCTCTCTCTCTCTCTCTCTCTCTCTCTCTCTATCTCCTCAAACATTATTTAATAGTGCGATGGAAAGTGCACCCCGTACATGTCTCATTCTACACCACTGAGAGATTCTCTTTCTATTTATAGTGCGATGGAAAATGCACTCTGTTTCTCATTCTACACCACTGAGAGATTCTTTTTTCTATTTATATCTCTTATCCGTCTCCGTTTTAGGTATCAATAAAGGCTTTGTCGCGGTGATTTTCATATGTCAAGCTATTAATTAGCTTTGACTCGTAAAAATTGAATTCACCACCGAACTTTTATTCATCCAAGGGAAGGAAAAAAGATCGAATAAACCCAATTAAATTTTAGAGATCTAGGTACGGGGGTTAGTTATACGAAGGGAAGGTATTAGCACCCTAAGTATTTGTAGTACCCAATGAGATCCATCTGTAAATATGCGTTTCGTGCTAAAATATTTGTTCGCTTATATTATTTACTTGTAAAAATTATTTGATTGTAAATTGATTCTGGAGATGAGAAAAGAAAATTGTTTTTGTAATTTATTTAAAAAAAAGAATATTTTATTAATTTTGATTTGAGAAGACACGGGGTCTTTTTCCTACGTACCCGTGAGGGATCAAAACCTCGTAGTTCGGGATAAAAATTGAAAAGAGGTTTGTTGATTGATTTTATGAGAAAAGACGAGTCGTCATCTTAAGTTTAAACTCCTTTTAATCCGCCACGAGCATATTGAAAAATCTTAACATTTTTCTTGCCATATGTCATAGGGAATATTGAAATTCTCGACTAGAGATGACCACGTCTAAACTCTTTGAGAAAAAAAGGTTTTAGAGTCGAAAAGTCAAGCGGCGAAAATGTTTGAATTTGTTTATTGTATTTTTTAGTCTTTCGAAAATATTTAAATATGCTTAAATATATTAGAACACCCTCTATAATGTTTTTTTTTTTTTTCATTCGTAGTGTATTTTATCCCGGAAAGGTAAAATGAGCTACCAAAAAAAAAAAATGAACATTAAGAGAAATGATCTAAAAAAAAATTGGAGGGGATAAAACAAAACTCATCTATTTTGCAGGGATAAAGATCTATTAACCCCTAAATAAAAAAATGCCCATCGGGCCTCCACTTAAATAGACTCAAGCTCTCCATAAGCATCCCAAGGGACAAAAATTAGCACTTAACTTGAATAGTGAAATGATATATAAATCAAGGGCTGAAGTTATTATGAATAAATCAATTCTTTATGCATGGTGCATAAGTCAATAACACCTATTAGATTGGCATCCACGCGACGTGATCCTTCTCAACTGTCCTTCTCCGACGCGACGTGATTCTCTTCCGCCTGATTCTTCTCCGGCCTGTTCATCTTCTTCTTCGCGTGCCACCGATTTCGTTTTCACCATCGATTTTCTTTTTCAATTTCGTTTTCGTTTTTCCTTCTTCTGATTTGGTTCATCTTCATCATCGATTTCATTTTTCTATTTTCATCATTTTTCCCAAATTCTAGGGTTTAATTTCAGGTTAAACTGCTACATAGTTTAATTTTAATAGTTAATAACCTGTGATTCTCTCATAATAAAACACGGGTTCAAATTGCATCTAACGATGGAAAAGCTCGATTTATTTATTGCCTCTAGTTAGTTTTGTGCCTTTTGCCTTTAGCATGAACGTGTATATGGATTTGGTCAGAGCTGAAACTTCCATGTCTTTTCTATCTTGTTCTCTGCTTGACTTTATAACAGTTAAGACACACAGAAAATGACACAAAGCTATATGTGTACAATCCAAGAGCTATTTTGCCTTGCTTTGTTGTAATCTATAGAGGCTTTTGATGATGCATGTATGTTAGCTTTTTGTTGGATTTAGGGAAGAACTTTCTTTGCAATGTCATTACACAATAAAACTCAATAGTGTTCAACATGTGTTTTGAAGGTAGTAGAAAACTACATCATTTAACAAAAAAAGAACAATTATAGCTACGAAATTAAGGATTATAAACTGAACAACAGGCGCCTAATTACAAGCAAGTATAAATAAGCAGAAACAACAAATTTGAAGCACTAAAGCTGCTATAAATGTCATTGAAACCATTAGATAATTATTTTAGTTTCACATACAGACCTATCAAAACCATTAAACAATACTTATGGTTTTAGTTATAATCATTTTTTTTAGTACAATTATAATCATTATTTAAAATCATTTAACAATAATTTTGGTTTCTTATATAAGACAATATATCGAAATCATTAAATCACAATTATTGTTTCTATTATAATTATAGGGTTGTATTCCAAAACCATTTTATGCGCCTAATGGTTTTGATTACAACTCTCTGAAATCATTCCTACAGCAAAATGGTTTAATGGATTTTGATTATAATTATTATTTTTTATTTTTTTTTGTACAATTATAATCATTATTTAAAACCATTTAACAATAATTTTGGTTTCTCATATAAGAAGATCGAAACCATTAAATCACAATTATTGTTTCTATTCTAATTATAGAGTTGTATTCCAAAACCATCGTATGTACTTAATGGTTTTAGAGTGCATATCTCTGAAATCATTTCCACATCAAAATGGTTTAGGCTAGAAACATGGAGGGACAAAAAAAAATGGGGCACAAGTCATTTGGGAGATGCACGAGAAATTTGAGGGTGCACGAGTAATATGAGGGGTGCACTAAATAATTTTATGCATGTTGCATAAACATTGTTTATGTATAATAACCAATCCGACTCACGTCCAAACTCTTTGAGAAAAAAAGATTTTAGAGTTGAAAAGCCAAACGACAAAAATGTTTGAATTTATTTATTGTATTTTTTAGTCTTTTGAAAATATTTAAATATGATTAAATATATTAAAACATTTATTGAAAATATTTAAATATGCTTAAATATATTAGAACACCCTTTATAATGTTTTTTTTTCTTTTGTAGTATATTTTACCCCGAAAAGATAAAATGAACTAAAAAAAAATAAACATTGAGAGGAATGTTCTAAAAACAATTAGAGGGAATACAACAAAATTCGTTTATTTTGCAGAGATAAAGATCTATTAACCCCTCAATTAAAGAATGCCCATCGGGCCTGCACTTAAATAGACTCGAGCTCTCCATAGGCATCCCAAGGGACAAAAATTAGCACTTAACTTGAATGGTGAAATGATATATAAATCAAGGTAATACAAAATATGTAACAAAACATAAACCACCCTCAGTTACATATATAAGAATCCACATCAAAACACAAACATATATGCTATATCTGATTGTTCGGTGGAAGGTTTCCTCCTCCTAGTGGATAAGTTGGAGCAGTGGTTCCAGGCTTAGGAATTGACCCAAGAGGTTGGTTTCCTTGATGATACTGATTAGTTTCTACCATTTGTGGCTCATGATGAACCCCAACTGGTTCATTGTGACCATAATAATTATGTGATTGTTTGGCTCTTAGCTTCTCTGCTGCATGCTCTGCTTTAGCTTCATGTAGCTCCATTTTTGCTTTAGCTTCCTTAGCTTTTGCACGTTCATGTGCTATAACTTTCTCCTCCTTTGTTCTTGCCCTTGCTTTCTCTGCCTATATTACCACCATCATCAATAAATATCACATATTAGCTTCATGTATCTCCACTAATATCCTACATTTTTTTCTCCTTCATTATATATCATACTCTTTCTCGATAAAAATCAAAGATAAAAAATATGTGTGTCCGAACTCTTTTTCTACATATTTAGTAGGTAATCCCGATCAACATTATACCACACAATCTTCTCTACCCTCTCTAATAAAACTTTTAGAGAGATCGATAGTGGAAATTAATTAAAGATGTATTTAGACCTTAAGGTTTGGACTGTTAAAAAAACACATTTTTCTCTTTCAAATGGAATATCCATACTTCATAGAAAAAAATCACACATGAAAGATTTGGAGTTCAATCTAAAAACAACACAAATATCTAATTTAACCATTTTGATATATTTATGAGTTAAACTATAAATCTTTCTAATACTTTAACATAGAAATTAATTATGAATGTATTTGAGAAAAAGGAGACCTTCTCATCTATTTTGGCTTTATAGATCTCGGCTTGTTCCTTGGCAGCACTAGCCTTGTTTTTCAGTTTCTCCATTGTAGATTGCATCTCTCTGTTTTCTTCTTGTAATTTTTCTATCAATATTCAATATAAAGTTTGAAGTGTTTAACCAACAGGCTACATAAGATGAACTATTTATATGTATTCTAGACCATGATAGATTGGATCAAAACAAAAGATAACTAATAAACCCCAAATGTTCCACATGGAATGCAATGTTGGTACCACTTGTTCATCATGCAGAGCTGTTCCATCCACTGCATGCCACGTTCATAGACAAGAAATAAAAAGAATTAGAGAGATATATATGATCAAGGTCATGGATTTATCTATCTATTACTAATAAATTTAAAGAGTTTATTTAAAGAATTGTTACATTATACTTTCTGTTCTAAATATATATTTTTTTCCTTTCTGATTTCAAATATAAAAAATAGTTAAAACAATAAAAATTGATGCCTAATATAAATTTATATAAATATATCCATGTTCTATATATTCAGAATCAAAAAGTATATTTCAAGAGACTTCTTTTGATATACTTTATTTTGTTTTCCAAAATTTTTATTTTAACAATTTCTATCTGCAAATTGAAAATTGGTCTGGCCTGATATCCTTGCCATCTAAAATTTTGTTTTAAAAAGGTTTATCAAATATAATATTTGATCGTATCTGGATTAGATAGTCAGGTGGTCAACAATCTTACGTTTGTAGTTGAGCGATTCATGAAAGGAGATTTGCACCTGCAGACGCTACGATGCTTATATCAATCTAGATATCAAAGATACAAGTTTAAGGCTCCGTTTGATTGATGAAATATAATGGAATGGAGCGGAATATAATGGAGTGAAATGGGATGAAAATATATCTGATATATAATGTAGATTCTCTCTGTCCAATCGATTTATTTTCATATAGAGGAGTCAATAATCAAAGCTCTTACTACTTGTTTAAGGAGTCCAATACAGTTATCATTTGAACCAATTCATCATTGGTATATCATTATTTCTTTATTATTCCTTACAATTTTTCATTTTTATTAATTGTTTTAATGAAAGTAAAAATGATAAAATTTAACAAGTAAGTGTTAAATAAAAATTAAAAAATGTCCATGCACAACCAATTTTTCCTAGACTTAGAACACTGGTTATTTACATACATTATGATTAATTAGTTAAATAAATGATTGGTTTAAATTAGTTTAGAGTTTTTTTGACAAAAATGGATTTATCGATAAGGGTTTTGATTCTCTAAAATAAACAAAGTATAAAGTGATAAAACATTTGTCGTAAAGTATTTATCATAATTATTTTTTATTTTGTTAATCATCAATAACTAAAGGAGCCGGATAAGATAATAAAAACTAGATTTTTGACTTGTGTGTCTTTTATAATTGGAAACTATAATATTTTAGTTTAATTGAAAGTGAAAATTTACTATCAATATAATTGAAACAATTTTGGCTACTATAAAACATCTTGATAGCTAAATAATTTGCTATTTTCTATAGTCTCACCTTGGATATGAATTTTGAGACGTTAATATGCTATCAAAGTTCTCAACATCTATTTTTATATATATTAGTATGTTAACTCGTGCTATGCACGAGATTATTTTCTTTTTAAATATTATTTATATGTTTATTTTAATATATTATTTGAGCAATTTAGTTAAAAATGCTAAGATAAAATTGATATAGATTTTACATGATATATGTTTAACAATGTTATAAGATAAAGTGAGATGAATAATATTATTTCGCTTCCCGTTCTATAATATTAAGAGATATATTCTTTCTTTCATCTTTATCCCTGTGACTATATAGTGACCCTTTAAATATAAAATAATTATAAACTTCATTCTCAAATGAAAATTTAATTAGTCTAGATCTTTTTTAATAGAAGGTAGAAAGTGTTCCGCGTTTCTCATTCTACACACGTGAGAGATTATATATATATATATATATATATATCTCATTATTTTTACATCTATCGCACAAGATAATTTTCATTTTTTAATAATATTTATTTGTTTATGTTCTTTTTTTTTCTTTTTCTTTTTCTTTTTCTTTTAAAGGTTTCTATGTCATTTTTTATTTTATATTATTTTGAATGTTGCCTATATTTTTCTTTTTAATTATTTATGAAGAAATGTGATTTTTGGCAGCGACTGTTTTTGTTATAAGTTGTTACACGTCATTGGCAAAACTACCCTCCAACGACTTATAACAACTTTTAACAAAAAAAAAATCGCTGTAAAAAATTATATTTCTTAGATTGATTTTATTTATGTTCTTGATTTTATATGTTTAAGGATGTTACAAGGACATATAGTGAGGTGGGAATTATACTCCCTCATTCCTCGTTCAATAACATTGAGATTTTCTTTTTCCCCCTCTGTCTCACGTCTCTATAGGGACTCTATCAACAAAAAATAATTGTAAATTTTATACTATTTTTCAAATGAATATTAAGATACTTTGATCATGTTTCTATCCTCAAACTTTTTTCTTGTCATTGTACCTTAAAGAAGCAATTTTCACATGTGAACGTCAAATGGAAAAATATATGTATGAATCTCCACTCATATTGATAAATTAGCATCCCAAAAAAGATTTGAACAAAGATTTATGGAAAGCTTAAAATTGAAATTATAAAAAAAAAATCCATTGATTATAATTAAAAAAATTATAATTATATTAATTTATTTTAGGTTTTAATTCCCATAGATTTTTTTCAGTTAGATGTAATATAGTGAAAGTGCGATGAACACCAAGTATGAAAAAACTCTCGTAGTCGGAATTCAAATTTTAATTATTCAATGTATATTTTTTTTTGGTATAAATGTATATTTTTAATAATAAAGTGAGAAGCGTTTCCCGTTTCCCATTATATATCATTGAGAGACACACACACACTCTCTCGCTCTCTCTTGCGTCTTCGCTACACGACTCTATAGGAGATCCATCAACAAAAAATAGTTGTTAATTCTATATTAATTTTATAATGAATATCAATAAAATTATCGTACTCATTTATCACTATCTTCTACACACATTTTTCTTCACGTCGAACCCATTTTCATCGTGCTAAATAAAATTTTGAATAAGGGATCCCCGTGATAAAATATGGATAAGCCCCGCAGTCGAAATTAAAATTTTAACTAGTCAATGTATATTTTTAATAGTCGGGCGGGAAGTGTTCCCCGTTTTCCATTCTCTCTATCTCTCTCCCGCCTGCGTTAGAGAGCTTTATTGGGGCTCTATCAACAAAAAAGTTGTTAATTCTATATATATATATATTTTAATGAATATCAATAAAATTCCCGTGCTCAATTCTCATTATCATCTACATACACTTTTCATCATGGGGATCATGTTGCATCGTGTTAGATAAAATTTTGAACAAGTAATCACCATGATAAAATATGAAAATATGGATAACTCCACAGTTGAAATTCAAATTTTAATTCGTCAATGTGTATTTTTAATAGTGGGGGTTAGAAGTTCTTCTCGTTTCTTATTTCTCCAACACTTAATAAAATTCTCGTGCTAAATTCTCACTATCATATACATAAATTTTTCATTATGGGAAATTGGGAATCACTTTCATCGTGTTAGATGAAATTTTGATTAAGTGATCCCCATTATATAAAATATAAAACTTTGGATCCGCGATTGAAATTCAAATTTTGATTAAGTGCTCCACATTTTTCATTCTATACCACTTAGACTCTCTCTCTCTCTCTCTCTCTCTCTCTCTCTCTCTCTCTCTCTTATTCTACCCGTCTTTTGTGTCCGTTACAGGACTCTGTAGCTGCTTCATGAACAAAAATTAGTTGTTATTTCTTTATTATTTTATTTAAAGTGTTCACATAGTTTTTATATAGAAAATTATAATATTTGAATTTCTAAAAAAAAAATTAGCAAAGTTTTAATTGAAGTTCACCTACACAATAATATTAAAATAGAATATTAGAGTTTCTAAAATAAAAAAAATACCAATCCCCACAAAAAGAAAGAATTTCTAAAAAACAAAATATAATAACGAAGAATCTACAAAAAAATATTAGAGTTCCTACACAAAATATATATTATTAAAGTTTTTACAATTAAAAAAATATCAGAGAAGCTTAAATCCTTTAATTGAATGACAAAAAAAAAAAAAATACAAACTCGATTAAAAAAAACAAAAAAAGATAAAAAAAAAGGAAGTTCTAGTTTAGTTGTATATATCAATTTTTTTATAATAATGGTTAGAGAAGATAAAAAAAATATATAAAAGGTTTAGTTGAATGCTACCTAAGCAATTTAGTTCAAATTTTTTTTGACACTCAATTTAGCTCTAATTAAATGCCATATAAGCAATTTTTCTTAAAAATACGCTCTATGAAAGTTATTTTTTTCTTGGAATATTTTATTACTGGGATTTGATTTTCTAATCTTATAACAAACATATGAATTCTCATTTATAACTTTTACATTCCAAGGAATAATTTTTTTACACTAATGTTATTTTGATAATCAAAAAATTATCCGACAACCACAAAATGTGGGACCCGTTAACTTTTTGCTGCTTTTTATTATTTTTTATTTGTTTCGATTTGCGTATTAAGAAAGAAAAAATCAATTGTACACTCGAGACAACTTTTTCAGATGTTCAAATAACCTTGAAACAAACACTCACTCGTGCCACTCTTGCCTTTTTTTTTTTGGTTGGTACAATTCACTCGTGCCTATTAAACCTAGAAATGAGAACAATTAGAAGAAAAAAAAAATGAAATCAGCTAGAACCCTTGGACTTGGAGGAGTTTTGAAGATCGTACACGTGTTGATCAGCAATTGGAAAAGAATCTAACGGTTGGTCGAGAGCGCGCGTGTTAACTCTCTCTTGTTATCCCGTAAATTATGTGTGCGTTTCAGCAAGCATTTGAAGAACAAGAAAATGGCGCTCCCTCTTCTTCGAATTCCTGGCAGTTGTTGTTCAATTCCATTTACTACTACCAAGCCACAATCTTTTCCTTCCAAAACCCTCCGCAAATCCACCGTGGCAGCGACGGGACTTCAAACGCCGCTGGAAGTGCCGGACGCAAAAGATTACCAGTATCCAAGTAGTGGTAATGTTCCAACCCATAAAGTCAAAGTCCACGACAGAGTACGAGGAATTGTTCACGAGTTTCTCGTACCCGAGGTATGAATATGATCAATTAATTAATTTTCTTTCTTTATTCTTCATTTTGATTACTATAGTATTGATTTTTTTTGTCTATTATTTGATTCAAAATGTTAATACTAGTTTTATTTTTTGTTTAATTTTAATGTAAATTGTAATTATGAAATGCAGGATCAGTATATATTACACACTGCTGAGTCGCAGAATATTACCCTTCCATTCGCATGCAGGCATGGTACTTACTCTTATCCTGCTATTTTCTTATTCAACTTTCATAGTTTCATCCATTAGAGAGATTTTGGATTTTAGTTCGTTAGATTTAATGGGGTGATTTCATTAACATGTTTATTTAAAACGTAGGCAAGTCGTCTATAAGGTCTAGATTATCTGATAATGCCGATATTGTTAGGCCGAATATCTTCACCTGGGTTCGAACGCGATACCCTATGAAACATAGACACAGACACAGGCATAGACACTAATAATAATTTGAGAAACTGACATGATTCAATGTAATCATATGTGTCAGTATCAATGTCGGATAGGATACTGATGCGTGTCCAATACCGAGACACGCCTAATTTGAGAAGTGTCTATGCTAATGCTTCATAGGTGACACCTGGAAGTTGTGTGTGTGAGTTTAGGTTGTGCTTGACACTTTGTCTACCGACCAAAAAAATAATTTAGGCAAGTTATTATATATCTACAAACTAGGATGTTATGTTACAGACAGTACCAAATTTGACAGTTTTATCATACCCTTGCGAGAGACTTTTTTTAAATTTTCTCCATTTAGATTATCCAATATCTCTTCACATATATTATCCTTTATTGTTTTTTTGAAGTTTTTAGAAGCATAATTATTGGTATCTTATGATGAATGTAAGTTGTATCTTGATTCAATACATAAATACAATCAAAACGAAACTCTAGTGTGTATCTATTATGAACATAACTCTCATATTGAGTCTTGATACATTATGATGAATTCCGTTTAATTCAAATGTAGTGTAGCCAGACAATCTCTTTTGTCAGCTTTTATAGCAAAACACTTTTCTTTGGTCATTTGATTTATGGCTTGAGTTTTGCATTATTTGAGGTTAGTAGATAATATATTAGATAATAATTTTATTGTGTCACTTGTTTTTACTTAAAAATGTCATATTTATATTGGAAATGTATCATATATTTTATGATTCGAAAAGTTGGTGTTCAAAGATTCACCATTTGATTCTCGATTTGGTAGCCATAATTGGAACAATTTTATGAACCTATCATATTTGGTTCTGTTTTTCCACCTGTTATTGTTAACGTTCCTTATCTACCAATGACAGATCCTATTTTTCCCATATATAATTGAAGTAAAATTCATTTTCCCTCCTATTAGGAACCTAGGAAATCACAATTTTCCTTTGTAGGTCATGTAATGCATTTTTTATACTTGTTTTGCTGCTTTTCTTGTTTCTGTCTAGATTCGTGTCTGTTTGGTTTGTGATGCTGTTGCTAGTTTTCTGATACTGTTTGCTTGTTTAATATTTGTTTGGCAGGTTGTTGTACTAGTTGTGCTGTTCGTATAAAGAATGGGAAGATTAGACAACCAGAGGCACTTGGGATATCTGCCGAATTGAGAGAGCAGGCACGTACAACTATGTTTATGAATATATTTTTTATTGAAATTGGTCTTTTGACTTGTTAATTAGTAATTCATGATGATCTGGTGGAACCCTTTGTATTTGATTCCATCAACCATATTCAACGATGCTAAAGAGAGCATCAAAATTTTTGCCCATTTTTGTCCAAGTTTTTCAAGCGTAAAAGAAAACAATATACTCTATGCATGCGCATGTTGGGAAAGGATTCTCTCTAGTTTTTTTTTTTTTTTTTTCCTCATGTTTTTTACAGTTGAGAAATTCCCACCCTTAAATCGACTTCTCTCTTTCTTTTCTCAGTCTCTCTCTCTCCCCCCCCCCCCCCCCTATTGAATCTAGCGCTGGAATCTCATGTGATATAAGAGAATCCTTTCCAATGCTTGTTACTATAAAGGAAAGGAGGGTAGTGGTACAAAGCTATTTACTTCGTTTCTGTTTCAACATGCTAATACTAAACATGTTGGTATGTTGTCTAGCCTGTCTATAAGGTTACTTCATTTATTTGGCGAGAAAGAGGACATCGAAAATTGTTTCTTTCTGTCGCAGTGCCTGTGCACTGAACTTGTAGTTAATGGTTTCCTTTATTATTTTCATAAGTTGCAGTTGTAATCAAAGTCAAAAGTAACAGTTGCTTGTGACAATAATGAACTGCTGATATTATACCGGCCATTCAATTAATAGGGTGCTGTTTCTTGTATATTTGCATTCTGCTGTCTATTCTTTTTGAACATTAACTTCACTGAATCACTTGCACCAAAAATGTTAAAAAGCCAAAAGTATAAGCATGGTTGTTTCGGTTCGTTACAGTTATTAATAGAAGAATGAGAATTGTAAAGGATTTTCCGTATTCAAGATAGAAGTTTGGCTACTTTACTCATTTTTCTTTTATATTTCGTGATTGTATGCATAGTTTGCATTTTGATTTCTTGGTCTGTGTTTCAATTCAAGGGCCCTTACACAAATGAGTAGATAAGATATATACCTACAACAGAACGAAAGATATTTCCAGCTTATGGATAGTTTGATGACATTTGCTATAAACATTCCTTTTCCACTAAGTAGTTAACAACGGCAGGGAAAACATTTTATTTGTTGCATTATCGTTATTATTGCAAATTTCAATGTCTCGTGTTTCTCAGTTGGACATGTTTACGAGATTTTTATTTCATTTCAGGGTTATGCACTTCTTTGTGTGGGTTTCCCAACCTCTGACGTTGAAGTAGAAACTCAAGATGAAGATGAGGTAACAAGCAATATTGCAATCATAACTTGCACTTTATGATAACTTTTTGAATAGATGTCAAATCAAATCAGCTCGAAGGAGATGTTTTTTTACTTTTGATCTTGTTAGTATCTATTTTACACAATCTTTAGGATATATACTTTTTTTTAACTGAAAGTTTAGGATATATACTGAAATCAATTAGTTATGTAATTGATGAAGTAATCTTAAAAGAAGAAAGCTTTCATAGAGCCTATTTAGTTTTCCATTCACAAGACTTAATCCAAAGATCTTATTTTAGGGAAACTAAGTTCTTAGCGCTTAAACCAATAGATGTATTACTTGTTAGTAATCTTAGAGTATTAATGTGCTTTAGCTTGTTGTACTCACTAGCACTTGACTTGATTATTCTTATAAAAATATCTTCTTGGAAAAAAAAAAATACAACCAAAAGGAAAACTATGGCCTTGGGGAAGAGACACCCAAGGAGTCAGCCAAAAGAGTATATGACAAATCAGGAGGAATTTCCTGCATCACACACAGCCTCATGCCACAATTAACTCCCATCTTGGCCAGGTAATCTGCAGCAAAGTTTCCCTCACGGAGAGTATGCCGCAGCTTATGATCCTACTCCTGCAGCAACATTTGTTGGATTGCCGCTATCATTTTGCCATGCCTATGGTGTCATTATTTCTGCAAGCGTGGTACATGACATACTGAGGCTCCCACAAAAACCCTGAAGATGGCCTGTTTAATCCCTAACTAGCCTAACCAAATCCAGCCAGACCCCAGAATCCATGAAAACACTCCCATCGACAACCACTCCATTAGAGAGGCCAAAGATTCAAAGTTGCTTTCTCCCAGTCACACTGGAATAAACAGTGAAGAATATTCTCAACCCGAGTCTCACAAACGAGGCAAATATCTGAAACCGCCATACCCCATCCCTTTAACACATCTCTGGTAGGAATAGCTGCCTGAAAAACTTCCCAAATAAAGAATTGGATATTAACCAGGGGGTTTAAACGCCATATCCACCTCCAGAAAGTATTCTGAGGTTGAGGCAAACTAGGATCCAATAGCCACGTCAACGCATCCTCGGCTGAGTACGTGCCAGAAGAGATCACTCTCCCTAAAGGACAGAACCTTCAACAAACTCACCCAAGTTTTACCAGAAGGGTTTAAGTAACTCCAAACCATTTTGCCTAAGAGGGCAGTATTTTGGTGCCTCGCCACTCTCACACCAAGGCCTTCATTCTTATGCTTCATCATTCGTCTCCAACTCACCATGTGTAAACCATTCCCATCTGACCCCTTCCTAATAAAACATGCGGCCACCCTATCAATATAATTACAAATAGACTGGGGAAACCACTGAATGTGCATTCCATAGGTAGGAAAAGCAGAAATGACAGAATTCACAAGCATATTCCTTCCCGATCTATTCAGTAATCCCCCTTTCCATGACGTAAGTCTGGATTGAACACTCCATAACATCCGGGAATTCACGCTGAGTAATCCGGCCATGAAACATATGGAAACTCAAATATCTCTCCAAATTGGAAGTAAAATTGATGTCACTGATCGCCTAGATCTTTGACTTCTCACTCTCAGGGACACCTTTGGAAGCAAAAATAGCAGACCTATGTAAACTGACTTTCATGACACATGGCGGAACTGTTCCAGCAAGTTCCCAATCAAGGAGCTTGAGAAACCTTAGCCTTGGCAAAAAGTAAAACATCATTTGCAAATAAGTGGGAGAGCTTAGGGCCATTATGAGATAATCAAACAGGAAACCATTTATTGCTATTCACTTCCTTCAGAATCATATTTCCCAATCTCTCCATACAAAGAACAAAAAACAAGGGGAGAGCGGATCACCCTGACGATTGATGAAGACCTCTCACAGCTATATATTAGCCTTGCTCCCATTGCAAAGAAGAGAAATTGAAGTGGAGGAGATACCATTCATGATAAGCGACAATCACCGCCAATCATACTCACTTCATACATCGTCCCCCACTTTATACCAGAAGATTTTGAAGAAGGTAGGCTCAAATCCGTTCGAACTCGGAGCTTCATAGGACTTCATACTCACAAGAGCTTTATAGACCTTTCCTTTGTGACTGCTTTAGTTAACGAAGCTTTCTCCTCATGAGTCATACCCACCACAGCATCACCAAAACTTTCCTGGTGCCCAAAAGTTCCTTGGAGAAATATGTAGCCCATGAATTTTCTTTCTTTTCCGTTTGTCCACTGTCTGAGCAAGGAAAAAGGGGATATTACGACTTCCGAGCTTGATCCAATTTTCTCTGGACTTTTGAAACCAGATGGTCTCTTCCTGAAAAAGAATACCTTCATAATCCTGTAAAAGCTCTTTTTGAAGAGTAAGAAGTCTCACCTAATCCACCCTTGCTAAAGAACATTCAATCCTCTTGAGTCTTGCTTCCAACTACTTTTTCCTAGCAAAGGTATTTCCAAAGTGATCCATATTGAAGCTGATGGAATCACCTCTAACATCCTGCAGCTGTCTGACCACATTATCTTTAGTCTTATTCCAAGCATTATGCATCACATTACCCTCAGCATTGGAGACCTAGGGTCTGCCCCGGAGGAGAGGATTATGATCAGATTGTCTTCTCACCAAGTGCTTCACAGTAGCCTCCTGAAAAATCATCCACCAAGAAACATCGCAAACACACCTATCCAATCTTTTATAACATCAAAATACAGCATATCAATCTAATATCTTACTCTCTAACATCACATTATCCTGAACACTCTAATTATGAAATGAAATGTAAGTGGTACTGTGTCTTTATTATATGTGGTTTTTTTCCTATTTGTTTCTCGTGCACCAATTGCGACAATCAAGACTCTAGTTTTCTTTGGTTCCTTCTACCTGCTATTGTTCCACGCTTCACTTTCTAGCAAACTTTTTCCCTCTTCCCAATTTGCTCTTATGAAATCATTCGTCTTTGTTGAATGTTTTATTCCTTTGTGTACTACTGTGGTTGGTTTTCAAATGTTGGCATGGTATTGAGGGGGAGAACTTAAACTTTGATACCCGTATTTGTCACTCATGTTCTTCATATCAACAATAATTTCAGTGATAGCTCATTTTCCACTAATCATACCAATGGCGACATGATGTTTGCCATGACTCACATCATTCTCTGATTTGGTTTTTCCAAATTTATCTGTTTTCCTAAATTTTCCTTTGTTCGAAACTTCCAAATGCTATTCTTGAACTCTCCTTGTTGTGTAATTGCTTGAAAGATCATTACTGATTTTGGTCAAATGATCGGAGCTATTGTGATTCATTCAAATTTAGGAATTATTGTAAAAGTAAGTTTGTTGGAATCTAAACCTTTCCTGATGTAGCTTATTCTCTTTGGGTACTAGATTTGTGTCCTTAAAGAAACCACGGATAAAGTTACCCAACATCTAAGCATAATATAACATTTATTATTCCTTATTGCCATGGATATCAGTGAAATCTATACCTGAGCATCTTTCAATCGAAGTACTTTCTTTCTTGGGATGAACTTTTAATCAGATCTTTTGATTGATAATCATATAACTGGGAAAGCTTTCATATTTAGGAAGCAGGAAGCTTAGTAAGAGTCAACTTGAGGGGAAAAATTAGAATATTTGCATAATATGTCGTAATATCTTTGTTGTGTCGATGAATATTTCACATATAATATCTTAAACTATCTTGTGCTTTTAAGGCTAAATGATATTACCATCACTTTTTTTATTATAAAATGTCACTTTAGTTGTGAATATAACTTACCCTTGATGCACACACAGGTATATTGGCTTCAATTTGGACGTTATTTTGCAAGAGGCCCAGTGGTAGGTTCTGTTATAGTATATGACTATTTGTTTGTGGGAACGAGGTTGTTCATGTTGTCCTTTTGATACTGTGACCTTTTTAACACGAAAATTACATACAGGAAAGAGACGACTATGCGTTGGAGTTGGCCATGGGTGATGAGTAAATAGGAAGGGTCCATAATCTGACAACCAGCTGAGCAAAGAAAGAAAGTTTTGTTTCTTTCTTTATCTCTATAGCACCGATACTTCAAGTTAAAGGCATGTCTGAGTATTCAAACATGTGTTGGTGTTCGATACTCGTACGTCACTTAATTATATTCAATCATTTTCATTTTCTCAAATTATGATTAGTGTTTACATGTTAGTCTTAGTGTCGTGTTCATTATTTGCGTCTTTATCTGTGTCGGTGCTTCAAAACTCTTATTTTCCCCTGTCTATATGTGTATTATCTGCTGTCATTTTGTTATCATATGCATTATTATAATTTGCATAGTAAAGAAGATTTATCGTGATTTTGGATCATGTTACAATGTGTTCGATGGGAAAGGAATCTGTCATTCATTTGGACAGGATGCACCTTTACATTGAATTAATGCTGAACCAAACACATACTTATGGATAAGGCATTCTAAATTTCTAATTCACGTGACTTTGGTAGGATGAAAGGGTTGGCTGACTTTAAAATGAAAAAAAGAAAGAAACTCATCTTCATCTAGTTATCCTCTCAACGGCCAACAATAAATAAGACAGAAATTAATGATCAATTAACTAATAGAAATAAGACTATCTAATATCTAATATTGGGTTTGGTGCGGGGACATAAATGGTGGATGACCCGATCAAATACCTGATAGCAAGTGGCCCTGTGGGTTATGGCGGAGGCTTTGATACCATATAATACCGGCTGACACTATTGGATTTGGATTAACTCAACCCTATAAACCTAACTTATGAGGTGATGGTTGACCTCACTTATATATATATATATATATATATTTGGGTCATTTTGCAACTAATGTGAGACTCTTAACATGATCCAATAGTTTAATTTATTGATCCAATAGTTGGAGTTTTCTGACGCAAAACTTATTTCACTTGTGCTTGTGCAACGTAGAATTAGCCTAAAAATAAATATTAACTACAAAAGGTATTAATTGATCATATTCCATTGGATTCTTAAAAAATATTTCATCCATTTATAAATTATTGCCATTTAGAAAGAAAAAAAAATCTAAATTAACTGTCATTTTTTAAAGATGATTTATTTATTTTTAACATTTTATTTAGGGAAAATTACAATTACCTCCCCTAAGGTTGCCTTATATGACACTGACACCCCCTCTAGTTTTAAATAAACACTCACCTCCCTTGCTTTAACCCTTGTTAAACACGGTTAAAGAGAAAATTTTGCACAACTCACAAATTGCTTCTCACCTCTTTGTAAGCGAGAGCTCTGAAATCTAAAATAGTCATCAATCACCTCTTTGTACTCCTACTACCAATTGGGGTTATGTTATTTGATGTTTCCCGATCAATATGTTTAAAATTTGGAATATCTCATTGTGAATGCTTCTTGAATCGTAGCATTGTGTTTGTCATGGATGCTGAATCTTTAAAATAACAGTTTTTCGATAGGTAAAATCTCTCAAACGGATTAATGATGTCAAAAAATTTCAAACGGGTTCTCTTAATCAATGTATTATGATTAAAAAAAAACCATATAGTTGATTTTCTTAGCCTGTAGAGCGAGAATGAACCGGGTGATTTGAAGGGTTAGTACGACCCGTTTTCCGTTGATTGGGTGATGATGACTATGTATATACATACATGCAACACAAGTTTGCCTCAAACATTGTACGACACTAACAAAAGTTTGTAGTCTTTCTTCTGTGACAACCCTTTGAAGTTGAATATGCCTTCTATGGAAGAATTTTATTCTGATTAGATTGTCTTTTGTCAATTGGAGAGAATATTTGATCATGTAGAAGAACTACTTAACAGAAGGTTAACGGTGTTATATTTAGAGGGGTAGTTTGTGTAACTTAGAGAAACAAATAAGGATGCTTAGTGTCTAATTAAAAAAAGAGGGGGTGTGTGTGTGTCATTTAAGCTAACCTCAAGGGAGGTGAGAGTAATTTTCCCTTTTATTTACACATTAATATTGGATATAAAACTCCAACTTAATAATATACTACACAGTGGTGGATATATAAACTGTATAATATTTTATAGAAAAAACATCCTATAAATTTTTACAAAATGTATAAATATAATCTCATTATAAAGAATCTTAGTATCACCTCTAAAAACAATTTTGGCCCCTCTACCTTGCTTCAAAATAAAAAGAAAGATCGGAATAACAATATTTTTTAGATTTGAGCTCTATGATATGAGTATCAAATATTTACTTAGGGCCAGATGATGAAATAATGCAGGATCAAAAGAAAGAATATACCACTGTGGTCCTAAGTTGGATTAATAAAGTGTCACTCCACAACAAGATGGTGAAATGAAATGTACAACACAGCACTAGACCCCCACTGCCCCACTCCCCCACTCCCACGAGTCTTGTTTGTGAAAGAGCTCTTAAATATCAAAAATTGACAGATTGATACTTATTGGATTATGCAAACCAAGTTTTTTTAACTCAACCATTGTAATGAAGATTGATTCTTTGCAGTTGTTAATCGTATGATGCTCTACCCAATTGAACAGAACATGCTTCTCAGTTCTCACCAAGTTGGTAATTCTGCATTCTGTTTGGGTCAAAAGTCAAAACTTGTTTGTTGCAAAAATGAATTATGTTAGCAGTTTCATTTACATATATATTGACTCAATGCATATAATTTATAGGCTATACCCTTTATGAATTTTTATTTTGTCTATAAACGAAGTGACAAGAATCACCTAAAATTACACATACAACTGTGAGGTTCTGATTCGAACCTGAATGAAGATGTTTAATCTAGCAATATCAACATTGTCGGTTGAGTTAGGTCTTACAGATGGCTAACTCTATGATTAGTCTTTTTTATTGTTATTTATTTTTATTATGAAATAGTCTTTCATGTTAGAAACATTATTGGCGTAATTGTACCCTTGACCCCTCTCAAGTATCGCAGTTGAGTGACTTTGGCAGCCCACTATTTTGAGCGAATGAATCATTATGTCTTTGTGTTTTCCTCTTTATGATTTGGTTATCCCCTCCCATATTTGTGTTGAGACATATCATTTATTGACATGGCACTACTGTTATAATTTGACTTTTCTTTAAAATCTAATGATATATTATATATAAGATAATTACACATGAATAAAAGGAAGACGGACAACAAGCTGCGCAACCTAATTTGCTAAATTCAATCTTTGAAAAACTACATTCATAGACCTAGGCGACATTAAAATTAAAAAGTCAAAAATATTAAAACTAATTAGATATTTCATTCACCCTTACATGAGTTGATTTATAGAGTTTTTAAATTTTGAAAAAGTTCAATTTTCGGCTACCAATGTTGTTAAATGTGGCTTATTTATTTGTTCAAAAATGGTCCTTTCTAAAATGGTCCTCTAATTTATTTTGATTTGGTCCAAGTAGTACTACCACATAAACCACCCTATTCAATAAATACTGCCACATTTTATTTTTTCTCAATACACTTTTTATGATGGAAATTTTTCTGGTGTTCATAGTTTCATTAAAATCTTGTTTGAGACCTCAAAAGCTAAAAACAAAAGACCCTTGATGTTTTATGGTCAGCAGTGACAGCCACAAGTTGTGATAATATTATTTGCTTTTTAATGTGTTAGCAGCACAGCACAAATTATGTAAAGGGCTAAGAATTAAAGGGACAGTTACAACAAAAATATCTTGTTAACTTGAAATGACACAAGCCTAGTACTCACAAAACAGTGATTTTCATTTGAACTTGACATTTATAAAATGATTGAGTCAAAAATATTCTGTGGAGATCTCAAATGGTAAGTCTGACATAAACAAGGCTGTTGGAGAACAAGGGGCAACATCAATGGACCATGAAGGGTTGTCCAGATCACTATGAATTGATATTTACAACCACCTAGTGGTTATTAATGTTGAAAACAGAAATTGAGCAGTGTTGAATTTGAAAAGGACATTAGCTATGTTACACTGCCAAAAATAGTGTTAATGCTTTGTGATGATTCATTAAAAGATGTTGCTGTTGGCTCACTGAACCTGTCTGCATTCTGCAATTGCAACATGTTATGTACTGTCTGGCAGAGTGTGTTTGCCCTTGCCAAAATTTAACCGAATGACACCGACACTCAAGATCAAATGTGTGTCCGGTATCTGCTATATGTCAACATCCAACACCGGTAAGATACTGAAACATGTGTTTACATTCAATCACGTTCATTTTCTAAAGTTATTTTAAGTGTCTGTGTCAATATCAGTGTCGTGTCCTTGTTTCAGTCGGTGCTTAATAGATGTTTAACCACCACAACTATATGTTTTCCTATCAAATTTCTAACTAGAAAATCAATCAAAGTGTGTGTCTAGAAAAAGTTATGACCTAATAGTCAAATCAACAAAGGATGAGCTAAGAGTACAGTCATATTCTGCAATGTATATCCAATTCCTGATTAACATGGTTTTAGTCATGCATGTCAAAATCAACAAAGGGAAACCATGGAATAAATAAAGGTTTCCCTTACTGAAATAAAATCCTCACCTCAATTTCATTCTGAAATATCTATTAAGATTTTGTACTTGGACCCAGATGTTATCTTGTTGAATCAATCCATTTGACTTCTTTACCCTTTTGCCATACTTAAACATTTTCTATTTCCAAAAGGCAAAAGTAAGTGAAAGAAATAAATGGTGGTTGGTGCTCCACACATACACACACAGTGACAATTTTCTCAACCACTTATTATAATAATATACAACTTAACAAACGTAGAGAATAGATTTTAGCATATCCAAAGATGTGAATTTTTCATAGCACTCATAATCAAGAATCTTATAACAGATAGTTATTAATTCATACACCAATATTCTAACAAAAATATTTAATACAATCACCATCACGCAAGGGAAAAATAACTCTATACATGTGAAGAAAGTTTCCAAATCTGATTTGCACTCTTTATTATTCCTTAAGGTGGATATGTAAATAGCAAAAACCAAGGTTTGTAGAGTCTGTAATGACCTTGCTATTATAGTATATGATATGATTAATTAGGTGCTGAACTTCTGTTGCTCAGTAGTGCTTGCTGAGGCCTGCATCATCATTCATTAACATTATTAGTGTAAATCATTTCTTACATCACATAATTTCTCTTTTCATTCATTCTATTAATTAACTAAGATAAGAAAACTATATCTTATGGATGTGTTTTAATATTGTATTTGTCTAATGTGATACTGTGATTTAATGTTAAATGTCGTTGTTGTTCAATAACTGAACACGACAAATTATAAACCACGACTGGCGTAGACTCTTTCGGCGAATTTCTCCGCGTGCAACGACGGTTTCACAATACTAGTATTGTGTATATAAATTGATATAAGGAACAAGAAATATATTATACTGACCCCAACTGAGGTAACAAAATTGCAAACTGCACACTTCACGGATCTTGCTCCATATTGGTACATAAGTAGCATCCTGCAGTTACCACAATTGACATGTGCAACCTGATTTGCTGTCACAGTACAAATTTCATTCTTAAAACCACAAAGTAGGGACTCAAAATCACAACAATTTAACTCACAAAGGAAACATGTTTTTGAAGCTGCCATCATACTTTCACAAAAGAAACATGTTTTTAACAAACAATTCAATTCAATACCTTCCAAAGCTAGATTGACTGTATGACAACAAGAGCATTGAACGCTTGTCGCTCCGCGGATGTACATGAGTAAAGTATGGCATCCTCCACAAACTAACTGAGCCATTTCTGTGCCTGTGAATACATCAATGCTTGAAATTGTGGTAATGATCACAAATTGAACATTCAGGTAACATACAAAACATGAATTATGTAAGGGTAGAAACTTGCATCATACCAGGCGGCGGCACTGGTGTGACAGCATTGCAAACAGCACAGCATACAGAAGTAGCTCCAACTGGATACATTAGAAGGTTTCTACAACCAGAACACACAAGTTGACTCTGTCCACCTAACAGCCAAACAACATTTTAACACAAAAACTTAGTTATCAAATAAATGACCACATGCTAATGTTTTTGTATCATTCAACATATCTTAGTGCATGTTTAGAAACACGGTGAATTTGACGAAATCAGGATGGCACCATGATTTTGTAGCTTTTATAAAAAAATCCAACTCACTGTGATTTCGTCAAACTCACTGTCAATCCAGATATGCACTAAAGACAAGTACAAATCAGGAATTTTACTTAGCAAATCTTCATATCCAATCCACTATATCTTCCAAATGATGGATAAGAAATTAGAATTCAAATCTCCAACCATTTTATGAACATAAAGTAATGAGATGAGCAAATAAAGAAGTAAGATACCATTTGTTGGAGGTGGTGTATATGGAGCTGGTGGTGGAGTTGGGTAGGGGGCAAGTGGAACCGGCATTATAAAAGAACAAAGTCAAAAGTATTATCTTTCTATGCCAAATTCTACAAACAGAACAAAGCACTTTCACCCATTTTTTCAACTCCTGGAAAATGAAGAAATATGGTAAAAGATTAATTCAAGAGGGAGAAAAAAGTGAAGCAAAAAATAGTGATTAGTAGAATGAGAAAGAAACCTGTGAAGCAAAAGGGTGGAAGAAAATGAAATCAAAAACCAGATAAAGTAAGAGTCAAAGGAAAAGCTTCCTCCTTGAAATGAAAAACCATGCATGAAGTTGGATGAATAGAGCCCAGAAGTGATGAATTCAAGATATACACTGTCACCAAAGTTATTTATTTAATTGAGTTATGTGTGATAAAGGGGAGAATTGTATATTATAGTATATAGTATATAATAATTATAATATATGATATACTTGTCCAATAGCAAGTGACAACTTTGTTAGAAGTTGCAAGCTACAATGAGGGGAGAGAGAGTGAGTAAGAGAGAGAGAGAGAGAGAAGATGGACAATGGAAAGAAATGGGCTAAAAAGATGCTATTTATGCCAAGGGAAAGAAGCACAACTATTTTTTTAGTTGAAAAAGCAGCTATTGTGTTGGATGTGGATGCCTCTGCTAAACAACCAACGCAGTTATACGTAGTTTTTTATCTGAACTATTAATATTAGATTGAACGAATAATTATTTTTTTTTGAGGAAAGCAAAAATGATATATATATATATATATATGGGAATTTCTAATATGGACCACTTGCTCAAGTGGTCCATGGTGGACTAACCATATAACGAATACGAATTTTATAAAATCGATCGTTGGATTGAAAGTTTATATCATATAGATCATCCACAGAAAAAATTAGAAAAATTGAAAAATCATTTGATATGTTTTTGGGACTCATTAAGATTTACAGTATTTAATAAACCGTTAATCTTTATGGATCTCAATAACATATCAAATGATTTTAAATTTTTCTAATTTTTTTTATGGATGATCTATATGATATAAACTTTCAATCCAACGGTGGATTTTGTAAAATTCGTATTCGTTATAGTAGTATTGACCACTTGTCCACGGTGGACCACTTGATGAGGTGGTCCACCATAGCATTGGCCATATATATATAAATAAAAGAGTCACAAATGTAAGTAGCTCCCTCAGCATAAGGTGTGCCAAAGGGACCTACATCAATTCACAAGAGGATCTGATAGAGTAACAAAAGCAAAATACAATTAGTCGAGACCCAAACAAAGGAAGGGATTCGACCACCATGCATGAAAGTGCGGACCTAAAGTAACTCCGTCGTCCGCAGCCACCGGTAAGAGAATAATTTGACTTTGTCATTTAAAATTGAACGAATAATATTAAAATTGTGTTTTTTAAATAAAAATATTTTCAACCGTTAATTTTAAGTTGGACGATTGAAATTGTTTACAATATCGTGCTACTCCCTCCGTCCCAATTTATTTGAGCCTTTTAGAATTTTTGCATTATTCATATATCTTGTTTTGACCATATTTTTCTCTCAATAAATAAAAATAAATATTAGCATATAAGATGTCGTTTGATTCATCTCGATGAGTATTTTCAAAATATTAAAATTTTATAATTTTTACTATTATACAATTAAAAATATTAATCGTCAAAATTGTGCATTGATATGCGTGCTGAAGTCAACTGCCTCAAATAAATTGGGACGGAGGGAGTATTATAGAAGGAAATCTATTGCCTATTGTGTGGTGCCCAACAAAGGATTTACATCCTCTCATTTACTCTCCTCAACATCTCACTCCTTCATCTCAATCTCTCTCTCTCTTAATCATAATTTCTCTCTTCAATAAAAAGTTTAAAAATAATTAACAAAGAGATTGAGATTAAGGATTTAGATCCTCTAGAGAGATGGAGAGAAATGAGAGAGATGTAAAGGAGAGCGAAGAAGATGGTTCAATTTCTCCATCAATTGAGTTTCACGTTCTTTTAAAAAGACTTAATTATATTATTTTTTTCATTTCCTCTGCATCTTTCTTCTTTCTCTATACTTTATATTGAAGAGAAATCCATAAAAATTAACGATAGATTAAATATTGTTAATCTTAATGAGTCACAATAACATATCAAATGGTTTTCAATTTTTCTAAATTTTTTTTATGGATGATCTATATGATATAAATTTTCAATCCAACGGTAAATTTTATAAAATTCATATTCTTTATAACGTTAGTCCACACTCAATCAATCAATTCATTCTACATCTTAGACAGGTTCTACATTTTCACTCTCCAAGAAACAAAATAAAAAAGGGCAAAATGTGCTTATGGTATTGTACTATTGTTATTCTTGGATTGCAAATTCAAGAATTTTAATGGTAGGACACGATTTCTAATAATATAAGTCATGCTTTTGCTAGAAATAGATTTGGTTTGTCTAAATGTAGATTTTGTTGATATTTTTTGTAGCACTGCACTCGTTTTTTCATCACCTAATTTTTTCTATGGATTTTACAAGTAAGACTTTTGATGAGGCAGTTGTATTTGTTTGCTCCCACTCATGGGCGGCTCACATCCATGTGCCGGGTGTGCTGCGGCATTGAACCTCAAAATTTTCAGATCATTTTGAGGATCTCAAAATTTTGAAGTCAGATAATAATTATATATATATATATATATATATATATATATATATATATATATATATATATATAGGCAAAATTACATATTTGGTCCTTTATCTTATTTTTTTGTAACATTTTGGTCCTTTATCTTTCATTTGTAACATTTTGGTCCTTTATCTTATCTTTTTGTAACACTTTGGTCCTTTATCTTTTATTTGTAACATTTTGGTCCCTTAAAGAACATGAAAATATAAAAGAATTGATGAAGACGATGAACATTTTTATCAAAATTATGAGTTTTATTTAATTTTAATAAAAAGGTATTTTAACAAATAAAATTCAACATTTTTTTGAATAAAAAAAAATGAGAAAAAGTATTTATATGTGAATGTTATAAAAGATAAAGGACTAAAGTGTTACAAATAAAAGATAAAGGACCAAAGTGTTACAAATATATAAGATAAAAGACCAAAGTGTTACAAATAAAAGATAAATGACCAAAATGTTACAAAAAAATAAGATAAAGGACCAAATGTGTAATTTTGGCATATATATATATATTTAATGATCTTAAAATATCATATTTGTATCAATAGATTGGTGGTAGCCTATGAAGTTTTTGAGCAAGATCTTTGGTTCAAATTCCTACAATGTCAATTTTTTGCATGATTTTACTTCTTGTTATTCAATAATTGATTATGATGTCTCTTTTTTAATATATTATTTACAATTTAAATAGAGAATAATTTTTTAATTTTTTTTTACTTTTTGTTGGGGACAATTTTTAATATTCGAGCAGAATATGACCCTGCTCTCACTTAGGTGTTGGTTTAATCTCTCGAGTTCTCTTCTATCTATTTTTTTTTCTTTTTTTAAATTTTTTTTTTGAGATTTAAGTTATTTTTGAGGAGTAAAATGATATTAGCATAGTTGAGATATTTTTAATTTTCTTACTAAATTATCTTATTTTATTTTAAAAAAATAATTTTACACTTTCAAAATGTATTTTATCTCATCTAAACGTAGAGTCAAACATATAAAGTAAAAAAATAGTGACAAGCAAAAACGTTCATGATTGAGACAAGTGCAAATACTCAAAGTACTATCCAACTAAAACGAGACTCAAGTGACCAATATGGATAAATCTTACATTTCACATAGTTGAAATGCAACTAAACAAAAAAAAAGAAGATATGATATATACGTAGCATGCTAAGGCTAAAGACTGTTTCGAACAACAAAAAAAGCTAAAAACTGTACTCTCGTTTGGTTTCAATTTTGGTGTTACCAGAATCAATTTTAGGTGTGTAAAATTGATTTTGATTTATTTGGTTTCTAAAAGTAGAATTGATTCTGCTTTTAGAATTGATTCTACTTAAAACTAGAAATTGTAGCTTTTGATTTTAGAATTAATTTTTGCACTAAATTTTTTTATTCAACTAACTTTTACATAAATATATCTAAATATAAATTAATTTTAATCAGAATTAATTTCAACCAAAATCAATTTTATATAATTAATTTTATCAAAATTAATTCTTACGGCTGGATAACCAAACACACAGGTGGATTCAGTAATGGTGTATTATGGACATAAATTTCCTGCACTTTGATTTGACACAACTTTTTTTGTACAAGATTTGACACAATTCTATATCTCATTTAAAGGAAAATTTTAGGCAAAATACATCTATCGGTCCTTTAAGTTTTACATTTGTATCAAATATGTCCTTTAAGTTTTTTAAATATTAGATAGGTTCTTTAAGTTTTACGTTTGTATCAGATAGGTCCTTTAAAACTTAAAACTTAAAAACTTAAAGGACTTATCTGATACTTAAAAAACTTAAAGGACATATCTGATATAAACGTAACACTTAAAGGACCTATAGATGTATTTTGCCAAAATTTTAACATGACCACTTTTTCAAGTGGTCCATGGTGGACCATTTATTAAAAATCATATAACGAATATGAATTTTACAAAATTCACCGTTGAATTTAAAGTTTATATCATATAGATTATCTATAGAAAATTTTAGAAAAATTGAAAATCCTTTGATATGTTATTGAGACTTATCAAGATTAACAGTTTATTAAATACTGTAAATCTTGATAAATCCCAATAAAATATCAAATGATTTTTAATTTTTCTAAAAACATTTATGGATGCTCTATATGATAGATCACTTGTGAAGGTGGTCCACCGTAGCATTAACCCTCATTTAAAATATATGGTTCTGGTTGTTTTAAGTAAATTTTTAATTGCCTAGACCGCTCAGTATCTAATTAATGATCAAGATTTAAAATTATGTGAAACTTTGTCATAAAGTATTGCAGATCACTTACATCGTATATTAACACTGAGAAAGTCTTTATTACAATAATTTGATCTTTTTATTTGAACACACACACATAACAAACATAAAAAGAAAAAATAATTAAAAAATATTATAAATATTTTTAAAATATATAATTTTTTTATCCTAAAATATAAGTAAAAATTGGTCAATAAAAGTGAATGTATTTAGTTCAAATTTTAAACCAAATACATCAAAAAAATTTAACTCGCTTTTATTTATATTTTGGAATGAGTATATATATTTATGTGAGAGTGATCAAAATGAAACGACTAAATGTTAATTACCATTTAATTATTTTTCATTATATCTTACTATCTTTCATCATTGACAGGTTTGTAAGTAACTAAGGAATGGAAGGAAAAAAAATCTTTGCAGCAAAAATAGAATTACTCATTAGAGTTGGTAATGTAGGAAATATGGTTGCAGATACAGTGGTGAGCAATGAGCATCGCAATTATTATTTTTTTAAAAAAAATAAATGATATTCATCCATTCAAATTGATAGAATACATCGATGCAATACAAATTTAAAGTCGCTATACAAATTTAAATATGACTATATTGAAGTTCCGGAATATTCATACTTCTGGATCTGTAGCGTTGATGACATCAAAGTCGATGTTGATTGAATCTGCACTATATCAGAATTAATCCTTCAACCTGAAACAAATAAACACCGCATAAAGATGGAATAAAACAACACACCGTATAAAGACGAGACAAAACAACATAACTACAAAGAAAAGGAAAAAACAACTTAGAGGGATGAAATTGATCCAAAAACCACCCCTCTTTGGTGGATGAAGAAAAAGCATTGCAATTATTGTAAAGTGAATTATTGTTCATGCGGCGTGAAATAATTTTATATTCATACTAAACATAAAAGATAATTGTATGATTATTTTAAATTTTTTATATTATTTTATTTATAAATTTTTTATTTTTTGTTGGTACAAATTTTTTATCCATTTTAAAAACATTATTATATTATGTATATACAAAAAGACATTATTATATTTTCCCCCATCTACCAAATTTCTAATTCCCTCGGTGGATTCCCTCTCCCACTCACCAAATGTTCACTTAAATGTTTAATAATCCAAATTATTAATTATGAAAGGGAAAAAAAATTAGACCTTATTTCCCTCCACACCCAAATACTAGTGTGGTTGGATGGGGAATTTTTTTTGAGGTAAAGTAATATTTTGAAGGATTTTAAATTCTCCTATGTAAATTTTTTTGTTTGGATAATTAATTTGGAGAATTTTCAAAATGATGGAATTTGTGAAGTATTTTACATAAGTTAAATTAAGGAATTTCAAATGACACCAAAAGGCTAGGAATTTGAATTTCTTTCATATCTATAAAATTGGTAGAAAAATCTAAAATTGACCCAAAACCCTAAAATCAATTCTAAACTCAGCCTGAATCCTAAATCGGTCAAAAACCTAAATTAGACCTTAAACCTGACCTAAACCGTCAAATCGGTCGCAAAACAAAAAATTTACTGAAAACTCTAAAATCGACCCCAAACCCAAGCATAACCCTAAAATCAATAGAAAAATATAAAATTCACCCTAAACTCGACATGAACCCTAAAATCGATCAAAAACACCTAAACCCTAAACTCGACATCAACTATAAATCCGACCTAAACCCTAAAATCGACCGAAAACCCTAAAATTGGTCGAAAATTCTAAAATCAACTATAAACCCGACCTAAACCCTAAAATTATGGCCACCACCATAAATCAACATAGAGAATCCATCTCATAATTTACGGTCACCACCATAAATCAGAATCCAAGAACGACAATTTCTTGGAGGTTCGTTGGATCCTCTTCTAATCTATAAATCATGTAATCAAGTTCATATTTTTCAGCAACTCTTGCAATCTTATCTCTTTGAGGTTCTATTACATCTTGTTCGATGTTCTCATCATTGCTTCTGATTACTAAAATGTGACCAGTTGCAAAGCCCCCACTAGAGCCCCAACTATTTCTCAATTTATAGAGAAATTCAATTTTATAGAGATCAACATCTTTTAATTCTATATCATTTTAGCATTTAGGCTACAACCTATAAGCTATAATGTTGATTGTGTATCAACAAATACACATTCATAGGCTATTCTAGTGAGTTTAACTCTCTTGGAGTCGAGAATTTGAACACACGCCAAATTACTCCAAGTTTAAAAAATAAGACAAGTTAAATTATCTTTTCTTCAAAATTTCATGAGTAGAAATTTTGTTCTAGTGCTTCGGCACTCTATTTAGCACAAAATAATCAATTAATTAAATTTTTCCACTAATGAGATGCAATGCCGAAATTAAACATGACTTTAACAACTATCTTGATAAAGTGTTCTTTATTTATTTATTTTTTATTTTTTTCGCTTTACCGTTCATCTCAAAAGAGCAAGATGCAGTTGTTTCATGAATAATTTCATTCTTATTAAAAAATGTGGGAATCATATTTTGTGCCTTATCAAAATGAAGTTACTTGACTTTCTTATTGAATTAATTTTCAATATCAGCTCGTGGAATTGAAACATGTCAAGAACATCACTTTTCACTTCTTTTTTTCATAATATTTATGAAAGAATAATATGAACAGTCATCAACAAAATTGATGAAGTATATGTTTATATTTCTAGTGTTATTGTTCGAGACAACAAACACTTTCTTATTTTTTTGATCTTGCTTTACAACTTTTTCTTTCAAAAGAAGACAAGATTTCAGACTTTCAAAGGTATATATTCTTTAGACTTTTTCTCTTGTTAAACTTGTTCAATTGTATAAAATACAACTGCAATATTCTACTTCAAACATTATCAACTCTTTTTGTTGTTTTAAAAACATAATCTTAATTTGTTTCCAATATTAGAAGTGATTTCCTTCAAATCAAAATGGTTTGTCAAAGTTAACGACATCAAAATCTGAGTCAGTAATTTCTCCAGTAGTCATGGTAGAAAAAACATCTTAAAATTGTTGTTTTTGATATTTAAAAATAGTTTTCGAAAATAAGCCACTGAAGAAATTACTGGGTTGAGTCGCAGGTCGATACGCTTTCTTTAAGACGTTTCGTGTCACTGCCCAAAATTGTGCATGCAGATGATCAACCACACCGTCCCCAGGATAAAACAGTCCAATTACAACTGTATACCGATATGCTACTGCACTATAGAAATCAGTCAACGAATACACCTTCTTGAATGGTACTACAATACCACTCAAATTGATGCTACAACATCAATCTATGATTCATCGGTGATTCAATGGTACTACAATACCACTCAAATTGATGCTACAACATCAATCTATGAATCAACGGTACTATGATACCACATGTGGTACAACAATACCACATGTATTGATCATACTTCAATATCAGTCAATATAATGACACTGAGATCATTCTAATATAGTACTAAGACCATTCTTAATTAATTGAAGGAACAAGTGATTCTTGATCACTCTCAAACCAAATATGGTTTCTCTATTAATAAAAAATTTCAATATAGACTATATAAAAATTGTCTATCTTATTTTCTATATGAACTATATCATCTTCTGATTTACGGTAGACGTTATGTTAAAATTAAGTGTCTAACAAAACAAATAGAACAAACTCAATAATATAGACATCATACTTAAATTTTATGTAGAAAATTTCATATTTATCATCAAATCATCTATCCATAGAAATTTCATCGAAAACCAAATGAATGATATAGTTCACAATTGATAATAATTCCATTTAATAAGGCTAGTAATTTTACATGGAAACTCTAAGTAATCATGTATCTCTTTCTGATTCTATTGCTTGTAACATCAAGAAGGTGAGCAACAACCACACCCAATGCAATGCTATATTATCCTACGGTCAATTAGTCTTATTGTGTGATCTTAGAATTCAGATTATGGAAAGTGGGTGTGGTTAAGGGAAGAAACCACACTCCATTCACAAAGATAAGTATTTGGTGTGTTTTGTCACTTGTATAGAGTATATATTTTTTTAATGTAGCCATCAATTAGAGTTATTCTCTCATAAACTTAATAGTTATAAATTGATGGAAAATAAATCATAAATAAATAAATATGAAATTTAATTAATTATTTTCTCAAATTACACAACACTAGTATGCTACAATATATTAGTATGTTCTAGTATCCAATATGAGACTCAGTTTTATTTTCAATTTACATACCAATGTGAATTTTGTTCCAACAAGTTAAAATTAGTTTTCCACCATAGAAGACCTACATGACTTTCCGATGCTAACCCTCCCTAAAATCTAATTCACCTAAATTGCACATCACACTTCATTAAAAATTAATAAAAAATATATCTTGTCAATCCTATCACAACAAAGATACTTCGCACTTTCAAATGGATTTCCTTCCTAACTTGGTAGCCCCTAGAGTAGGTGACGTTGCACCGAACTAAGTTAACAAATAACTTGTGTTATTTATCTTTATGCAGTTTATTTTTACCTTATTCATCAAGTTAAGTGTGGTCACGATATTACAACATTAGGCTTCACATATGTCACTTGCGTGTTGGAATTTCAAAGTTGTCACTAATAAAAATATAAATAAATATTATATACTCAGGAGACCAAGTTGTTGGTCTTTAAAAGTTAAATAACTATTATACATGGAGAAAAAGTTGTTGCAAATGAAAATTTTAATTAACTATTTTACTTGAGCCTAAGTTAATTATTATACACGTGAAATAAGTTGTTGTTGATGAATTTTTTTTATTAACTATTATATATTAACAAGTTGTTGTTGATGAATTTTTTTATTAACTATATATTATATACAGGGAACAAGTTGCTGCTGAAAAATTTTAATTAATTATTATACATTAAAAATAAGTTGTTGATGAAATTTTTTAACTATCTTTTATATACGAAGAACAGGTTGTTATTGATGAAAATTTTAAATTGTTAATTATACCATTACATAAAATTTTTGCAGTTGCATAAAAATAATTTAATGTAATCAATCAAATATAATATTAAATTTTTAATTATAAAAAAAGCGTTATGAATTATGTTTGTCAATTTTTATATTTATATATAATTCAAGCATGTTATTAGTAAATGTCCAAAATCTAATTCACCTAAATTGAGATAACTAAAGTAATAAAAATAAGACAAAATGTTTTACATTTATAACAAACAACTTTTTTAAGTTACAAATATGACATTAAATTTACGTTTGTAAGAGATAGGTGCTATAAAATTTTTTAGTAACAAATAAATTTTTTAAATTTTACATTGGTTATAAACAGGTTTTTAAAGTTTTACGTTTGTAACATATAGATCCTTAAAAATTAGGAATTAGATGTTACAAATTATAAACTTAAAAGACCTATTTGTTACTTAAAAAACTTAAAAGGCTTATCTGTTACAAACATATAACTTAAAAGACTTATTTATAATTTAAAAAACTTAAAATACTTATTTATTATAAACGTAAAACTTAAAGAATTTATAAATGCATTTTGCTTAAAAGTAATTATGTTAAACTATTTAAAAAATAAAGATGCAATTTCAAGGGGTAAAGACTTTGTAACCGTAAAGTGGAGTATCATCAAACTATAAAGAGATTGGCAAGAAAATTAGTGCAATTATTGGTTTTCAAAAAATATTATTTATTAAAAAATAAATATAATAAAATATATATTATAAAAAAATCAATTTCATTTTATAGTAGGAATCTAACAATTGATTTCTTTATTATTTTATTTTATAACTATTTCACCCTAAACACCAAATCATCCGTATAATATCTCATTTTTTCTCCATTTTCATGGCTATCGATTTCATTAATTTTGTTGTTTTCTTCTCTCTTTGGGGTACGGTCTGCCCTGCCCCCCCCCCCCCCCCCCCCCCCCCCCCCCCCCCCCCTTCTATATCCTTTTTTTTTTTTTTTTTTCATTTATATATATATATATATGAGCTACAGGCACGAGATGAGAAGGACTATGGGTGGCAACATAGTTATGATGCATGTTGCTTCCCTGATGTCTAAATGCTATTAATTAATTCAGTTAAAAAAAATAATTTGATATTTCTTATTTCTATATTAAAAAAATAAACTATTTTTTTTTTTACATTCATATGTTATGAAAAATAGTGTAATTAAGATCACAAACTTCTATCACTTAACAAGTGATGTAAGTTGGGGTGATAATAATTTTTTAAGTTTTGCTATACACTGAAAAATGTTGTTGACCTAAGTATAAAAGATTTTTCTTTCGTTTCTTTTTTTTTTTTTTTTGGAATAAAAATCGTAGGGTTTTGAGCCAAGGATTTTCTTTTTTGAGTTAGGTAAATATATAAGTGAAATACTTACATAGACATGAATACAAATCAATGGTGTTTGGGCACAAACACAATCTTGTCAAAAATAAATGGATATAGATGATGTGGTTAAATTATTTTCAAATAATTTTTTCAATTTATATAAATGTGTCTAAATGCTTTTTTTATTTGAGTTTATACCCAAGTAAGAATATCTCAATATATAAGCTAAAATCATATCTTTATGTTAAAAATGTTATGCGAATTTTTTTATGGGTTAAGCAGAACAATTGGAGAGTTACTTCAGTCCAAATTTTAGATTACTAAACTTTTTCCCAATAAAAATTGGAAGATTAATATATATATATATAAAAACAATTGGAAGAATGAAAATCACTAATATATTTCATTAGAAAACAAATTAAACGGACCAACATTATGGACCCAACCCTATATATAACCCCATCCTCCCCCCCACTCCCACTATTTGGTACTGGTGTACATTGCACAATAAAACCAATGTAATGCAAGAAAGTGAGTTAGCCACACTCCCTGTTCTCTAACCCCTATCTCTAAACCCTTTCATTCCATTAATTATTAATACATTTATTCATACATAAAGTGTCTCGAAATATTTATATTTAAAATTTTAAATGTAACAATAATTATTATTTTTTCAATTGTCTTATTTAATTAATTAATATTATTTGTATAACTCTCAATTTAACATATTTCATTTTGTATTTATTTATAATAAAGATAAATACAGATTTTTATAAATACAACTCAATCAATAACTGTTTGTCACACAGAAGTTTAAATTTAAACTCAAAATACTTCATTTTCCATATTTATAGTATTTAGTTTTTTTAATACATATGAAATTATGAGATAGATTTGTTATTTCTGGAACAAGAGAGTACATTAGATGGTATAGAATTAGCCACGTTGACATTGGGGCCGTCAGCTAAAGTTATAATTGTGGTCCCAAAAAAAAAATGATGCATAACCTTTTTGGCAAAACTTAACTTCAAGTGTCACATTACGGAAATGGATTCCCTGCGGTCAATTTTTGACTGCAGGTTAATCTTAACTGCAGATTAATCTCAATTTTTTAAATTTATTGAAATATATTATTTTTTTTTATTAAAATCAAATCTAAGGGATCCCATGCAATGACTGCATGACTGCACCATGCTTTGACTGCATGGGATCCAGGTCCGTCACATTACCCTTTAACAAACAAAAGTAAAAAGGTTCTACATTTATCATTTACTTTTTGTGATGATTAGTTCAATTCTAGTTGGTCAATCAAAATTCAAAACCACGATGATGAATTCCCATTACCCCTCATTCAACTTTTCCTTTGTTTTACCCATGAAGTTAGACAAAGCAAATTCTTGGAATGTAGTATACTTTGTCTAATATACTCAAATGAAATAAGTATTTGAAAGCTGTTAATTACGGTCTTTGAAGTACTACTTATGGTTAAAAAACATGCATGTAGTATTTAAAGACAATTTGATTTTAACTACATGTATTATTCTATCAAATTGATCTCGGCCTTTAAATCAAATCGGACAGTTTAGAATAAAAACAGCATGTTATTATGTGCTATTTTTATAACAATAAATCTAATTGGCTTAAGATAGTATTGGAATTGATGTAATCCATTTTTTAAAAATATAAAAAATATTGTTTTCAATATAAAATTGGGTTATGCTAAACAGTGCATCTGTTATACTTAAGCATACAAAAAATAGAAATAAAACGTAAAGTTAATGTTGATAAAAACAACTTTTTACACTTTTAATGTATTAAATACATGAGTTTCGAGACAGAATTTCCTTATTTACGTGTTTAACTAGTGCATCAAATGTACTATTTAGCATTTTCCTACAAAATTTACCTTTTTTGGTTTTTTTTTTACTAATGTCTCGAAGTTCTAGTTAGCAAGACCCTGAGTATTTTACCATACACAAATTTGATTTTACCATTGATCAATTAATCTTACTATTGTATCAATATGTTACATCACATCTCATTTGATTCATTGGTAAAAATTATGAATTCAGTTGTAAAAACAAGTTAGTGTGTAATGAAAGTAGAAAAGTAAATGTTGACTCATAAATCTAATGTAAAAATTATTTAAGTAAACATTCTCATTTGATTAAATGATAAAAAATATTGATTCCATAGTAAAAATAAATCAGTGCATAATGTAAAAATTATTAATTCATTTGTACACCATAAACTTGACTTGCACTGTATATATGTTGTCGCAAATCTAAAATGAATTATTTAAATCTCGCATTAAATAGAAAAGTAGATGTTGAGTACTTTATAACAAACTCATAAATCTAATACATTGAAGTTTACTTTTATGTTATAATCTGGTGTCAAAATCACTTATTGTTATTACTCAAGGCTCAATGTAGTGATCCACAGACCAATCTTCCTAACAAATGATTAGACAACGTGTGTGACGTTCAAATTCACTCATGTAATTGCTCAAGTTAATACTCGAGCTTCCCTCCTACCCGAAAATATAGTGATTTCTTTCTTTTGACTCCATTAATTAATTGTCACAATGTTGTTCAAATCTTTCTAAGATAGGTGGATTATATTTGAACATAATTTTTCAGTATTCATTCAATACATTTATTTTTATTTTTATTAGAGCATCTCCAATAAGGGTATCAAAGAGAGTATCACAGACTAATGATCCGTACCTTTTTTTTGCCATTTAAGTTTCATGACGTGGCATAGAGGATACAAAAATTTATTATACCGTACCTTATTCAAGGTATTGTATCATCAATTTAATATTACCTTTTTTTAGTATATCGAATTGTTCTTGTGTGGAACGTATGGGGTGTATATTGTCTAATGGTAGGTGAAGACATATATATGATATGTCAAATCTTCCGAATGTTTTGTGTGTGTTTTGAAATGCTTTTAGGGGTTATATTTATAGGGCCATAGAGAAGCTCAATCAGCTGAATAACTTTCCCATGATCTCATGATCTCTAAGTCCGATTTTGGAGGAAGTGGGGGGGGGGGGGGGGGGGTCATATTCGCGCCACTCCGTCCCAATTGTGGTTTGAAGCATGTGTTTCCCGTAGTGATTCTGTGAGTGGGGGTATTGTACTTGGGCTGAAATGTGAAGGGCTCGGAGCCCCCCATGTTGGGTCGGGCGAACCGGTTACGCGAAAGGTGGGCTTACAAAGGATTGGGTCTGGGCGAGTTCGTCTGGTACACAAATTAAGTATAATTAATAAACTTGTTAATAATGTATAATACTTAGAGTGGTATCACTATTGGAGCAAACTATATATAAGTTGCATAAATATTACTGGTATTGTAGGGATCACTTTTTAGTGTTGTATGTGCTCTTAATATCAATTACCAAGGTGCATTTATCACATTATTCTCTTAGGGCTTGATTGGAATGGGAGAAAGAGCTAAGAGAGAGAAAGCAGCGAGAGAGAAAGAAGAGAAAAACCTTATTTCTCTTGCTTGGAACATGAGAGAAATTGGTGAGATAGATTAAAATAAGCTGGGGCCCACAACTTTTTTCATCTCCCCATTATAGGGAAGAATCGTGAGAGAGACCTTAATATTACAACTTTTCCTTTTATATCCTTCTTTTTAAAATAAAATAATAACTAAACTACATCAAAATAAAATTTAAATATAAGGATATTTTTGTCTTTTCAAAAATAAATACACTTCTCTCTTCTCTATTTCTCTTTTCTTTCTCTTGAACCAATCAACCTATCAAATCTACTCTATTTCTCACTTATTTCTCTCTTTTCACACTCTCTCTCACCTATTTCTCTCTTCTTATTTTCTTCTCATAACCAAACACACCCTTAATTTATTTGTTAGTCAAGTTTTTGATGAGATATATTAGTGTCTCTAAAGATAATTTTCTTTAAGGTGTGTTTGGAACAAGAGAAACACATAAGAGAGAAAGAGAGGGGAGAGAAATAGAGGAGAGATAGACCATTTATTCTGTTTGGCAAAGAAGAGAAATAGAGACGAGAGACAAAATTCTCGTGGGCCCCATGTTTTTTTCAGTCTTCCCCAACTTGTGAAGAAAGGAGGCGAATGAAGCACTATTCCATTTTTACCGCTGATGTGTTTTACACTAAACACTTCAATAGATCTGAAACTGGGTAGAAAAATTCATGGAATCTAGCTTTTTGATTTCACAAGCATGAGTGAGATGTGTTGGGTCACCAAGAGGGGGCAGCCAGGGGGATCATCCACATTGGGTCTAAGGATACCTTCACAAGTGAGTTGGACACCACACTCTAACCCTTCACAAGTGAGTTGGACACCACACTCTAACCCAAAACCTTAAGGTGTTAGGTTCATGGGTCTTCTCACTTATAAAGTGTTCAACCTCCACTTTTCTAAGCAATGTGGGACTTCTCACTCACACTTGCCACAACAATCTCCCCCTCAAGTGTGAGTCCATCCACTCTTGTGCCACTTGCACTCAACGGGACCCGCCGCCTGACCATCTTTGTCAGGAAGACTTTCGACACAAGGAGCCGATCAAACCATTCGTCGAACCATCGGCTCTGATCTGTTAGAACATGAGGGGGCAGCTTGGGAATCATCCACACGATGACTAAGAACATTGATATAAGTGAGTTTGACACCACACTTTAACCCAAAACCTTAAGGCATTTGATTTATGGGTCTTCTCACTTATAAATGCTTCAAGTCTCCACATTTTAACCAATGTGGGACTTCCCCACACTACTCACACTTGTTTTTTCTCAACAAGATGAAGAATGTTATCTCATAGAATTTTTTGAATGAAATTTAAGAATAATTATTAATCTATTATATGGAGAAAATACAAGATTTTCATGTGTTGGTAGTACTGATATGATGGCGGTGGTTGACGAGATTTTGAGAAACCAAGGGATTAAGTTGGAACGGTGAGTGCCATTAAAAAAAAAAGTTGGAACGGTGGGTGATGAAATCACAAGGAAAAGAGGAAGACATGCCATTTTTTATTTTACTTTTTACAATATGGCCAGATTTTAATAAAGTAATATAAACTAGTTTTATGATTAAAATAAAATCAGAAATGAAAAAGTTAAAAAGTTCAAATTAATTTAAATGTAACTTTTGAAAAATAAGCAGGGGCATTTTTGTACTTTCAAAATTGATCAACATTTCTCTCTATTCTATTTCTCTTTTCTTTCTCTTAAACCAAACAATACCTCAAATTTATCCTATTTCTCTCATCTTTCTCTCTTTCCACTCTTTCTCTCACCTCTTTCTTCGGTTTTTCCTCTCTCACCTCTTTCTCTTTAGTCATTTTCTCTTCACAACCAATAAAAGCATTAATGACTCTGAATTATTATAATCAAATGGAGAATTTCATATATTGGCATTGCTTTTTCAGCTAAAATACTAAAAAATCGACAATAAAAATTTTCTCTTGAATAAAGAATTTAATATTCTATTGGTTTTACGATATTCTATAAAAATCGATGATATCTTATCCTTCAATAATATTTGTATACTATAATATAAGAATCTGAAATATTATACTACTTTTATATTATATCTTTCTCTCTTTCAATTACATTAAGGGTCTGTTTGATGCGCATGATATGAAAGGCGTAGGATAGGATAAAAAGCTGGATAATGATAGAATATGATAGTGACAGGATAAACACATATCATGACATGTGTTTGGTGCAAATATGATAAGACACATGATGCGCATGATATGAAAGGAGTAGGATAGGATAAAAAGCTGGATAATTATAGGTTATGATAGTGACAGGATAAACACATATCATGACATGTGTTTGGTGCACATATGATAAGACACATGATAACATTAATTTATCATGAAGAAATAAATGCATTTTATATTGACATGATAATAAGACACATGTTATATTTAAATACAAAAATTATTCTAGTAAAATAAATTCATTTTTTATAATAAAAATAGTTTTAATTTTTTTGATTAGCATTAAATAAAATATGTAATGAAAGTATTAGACAATTTCCAACAAAAATCAAACTAAAAAAAGACAATTTTTCCAAAAAAAAAAGAGTGTAAAATAA
Source organism: Trifolium fragiferum (assembly GCA_954870985.1). Classification (NCBI taxonomy): domain Eukaryota; kingdom Viridiplantae; phylum Streptophyta; class Magnoliopsida; order Fabales; family Fabaceae; genus Trifolium; species Trifolium fragiferum. The sequence continues at coordinate 43,776,830 of OX940792.1, read as the reverse complement.
CATACAAAGGTTGAAGTTCGAAAAAAAAAATATCAACAAAAAAAATTACAGAGGAAAGAGAGAAAAATAACTTACATCGGTAATGTGTATAGCATAAGAGGTTTTAAAATGAGTGTAAAATAACTTACGGGAATATTAAAAATAAAAAAGGTTTTAAAATGTTACGAAAATAATGTGTATAGCATAAAAGACAAATTCCACATATAAATGTATGAAGTTGCTGACAGCGGAAATCGAAGAAGGTGCCTCACTATCCTGTTGCTAACCCACCAAAAATTAATGATTAAAATAACAAAAAAGCAATAGGATATGATAGGAGTATGTTTAATTTATCCTTTCCTATTAGTGCACCAAATAATAGATTAAAATTGAATATGATAATTTTATCCTATCATATCCTACGCATCAAGCGGACCTTAATAGTTATAAATTAAGTAGACAAGGCATGTATATACAATCTTTGTAGATACTATAATGAAAAGCGACAAGTCACAAGTACATATAATAAAAATGGACCAAACAAAAGAAAAATTGAGACTCATGATATAGAAAATTATATTTAAATAAAAAAGTGTAATGTATGCAGAAATTGAATTGTCAAGATAGGGAGAGAATGAAAAGTTATAATAAAGGTATGGGTAGTGCCTTTAATTTTATGAACTATAGGCAAAATTACAAAAAAATAAAAACAAGGTCCAGAGATAAGTGTGCAAGAAGTAGAGAGGGACCACAAAGCTGAACTAGTAGTTTTGTTCGATTTTTTTCCGCGTTCTAACTCTGACTCTGATCTCAACTTGGATATTCCTCCCATTATTATTCTAGATTAGATGGGGTGGAATGGATAGCTCAACTGGTTAAACTAGTTGAACTAAAGGTTAAAGAAGTTGGAGGTTCATGATTCAAGTCCTGACAAGGAGAAAACTACCAATAACATTGTAATATTAACAACTAACAATTTACGATTAAATAAAAAATAAAAAAATTATAGACTAGATGTGTGTCCTTCAATTATTCATCTTTATACTTTGCATATAGGCACCCACTTTGCTTGCTCATTCATTCAAGAAATTTCAATTAAATTGTTAAGATTATGTCTTAAATCTTCAGCTGTGGATGATGACTCAAGGAAGCTGAAATTAAATTTCAAGTGTTGTTCACATGTTTATTGTGACTTAATTGTGGGTAATTTTCAAAATAACATAATCATATATTATATATTGAATTATCTGATTTGAATATATGATACGAAAAATTAATTATATAGGGTGTTGGGTGCTAAGTGTTAGCTCTTTGTTAGAGTTAGCTAAACATCCTGTGTTGCGCGTGACAGCAATGTCCAAAATCACCATTCTCACCCATTTTCTATTACTAAATAAATCATCATTCACTTCTTTATAATGCATGACAACCAAAATAATAATTTTTTACATAATTTTTCTATAGTTAAAAAGAGAAATTTCTACCCACGATTCAATTGCACCTCAAAAATTTCACTAACTAGAAATCTCTCATGGTCTCTTGAAACTCTATTCAAGTTGTAATTTTTCTTTTAATGTTGAAATAATTCTCCCGTCATCCATAGCTTTCTATTTGCTAAAAAAAATGTAAGTAATATATTTATTTTTCAAGAAAAATGAAAGTAATATTTCTTCTTGATTACTTTTATTTTTTGACTCACACTTGACCAATAATGATGTCCATGTGATATCTTATCTCATTCACTCATGTCATATTTAATAATTAACTACATTTACATAAAGAAAATAAAATTACAAATCCTACATTGTTCTAAAGCAAATTATAATAAAAGTTTCCATTTATAGTATTTGCCACAAAAAACTAATTTCACATTTATTTTGTGATATGTATACTGATAATACTGTACTTTACTGTAGTAAGAAGAACTTTCAAAATGAAGGTGTCCTTGTCAACATGTCACCATGCCAAGCCAAGGTTGATAATGAAAATGCATTCATTAATTGTTCAGTTTAGGAGGTCGAAATAAACCTCATGGGGTTTATCCTTAACAGTAGATGATTAAATGGACAAAGTCTTTATTTGGAAGATTAGCCCCTGCTCCATATATATTATATCTAGTAATCTTATTCTTATCCTTAAATCAAATCAGTGCGTTATGTGTTTTAAACAAGTAGAGGACAATAAATAATAAATTTGTAGCAAGTGTAATGTCAGAACCATATAAGATAGTGCATCCCAATGCCAAATGAGTAGTACCATACCAAAATAAATTTGGAATTTATCGTTAAAGCAAAGAGACAAACTATTATTAATTGATGTGGGGAAGCTAAGCAAGCATGCGGCAAGGAAATTGGACTTAATAAAATTAATTGGAAAAAATGTAAACAGGACTTAACCTTTGAGACTTAGTATTTTTTTGGTCCAGCAAATTGAAAACTGATGATAATGACCTCACAAAATAATCAAAATAAACTTCAGCCATAGCATTTAGATATTCATATAGAACTCGTAACATTAGTTCTAACAAGTTGTTTGACGGAATTATTGCTAGGAATACCACATCAAATATATGGACTTGGGTTAAGTGCAGTAAGAGTAATAGTGACGGTAGCGCAGTCGGTCTAATAACCACCATCAGATTAAGATCAAACGAACCAAAAATTAAGCACAGATTTTCTATTTATAAACAATTAAAATCACTAATAAAATCTGGACTGTTAAATCTTGATCGGACGGTCCCGATGGAGTGACTGCATGTAGTCTGACTGCACAGAATCCAAATTCTAAATATATCAAAGTGTTCATTCAATATGGTAAAGCCACCACCTATTAAGCTAAACTTTTGAGTTGAATTCTCCTCATGTGCTTTAAGTCTAACAATTATAAAGTTCTAACTTGAACAATGAAAAATATTAGGAAAAATCTGCCTCCACTTATAGTTATACCTACAAAATACCTAAAGTACCCTTCATCTCAATAAATACTTCGTTTTTTAGCTAATTGATTAGATTTAATGGGTTTGTAGAGGTAGGAGGTACATGTGGGGGTCAAAGGGAGATTTTTCAAAGTATTATTAATATATGGTGCATGTTATTTTACTAAGCCCAAAAAAATTCAGATGAGCCCATAATCCAGTAAAGTTTAGGACCTTTGGTGGATATGTTTGGGATCAGGGTCCTCTACAGTTTAATTTAATGAAGAAAATAAATAAAGAGCTGCTGAAGATTTTAATCATAAAATTTTACACAGTACATATCTCTCAATATCTTTTGAGTTGAAATATTAAAAGCTATTCTGATGTTAAAAAAAATTAAATCTTTTGATCATAATTGCAAGAGGTGCAGTTTCTATTTTCAAACTGCTGATGATCAAATGAGCGAGACAGATATTATGTTGGTTTTGATTTTTGGAAAATACCTGAAAGGGAAAATCACCGAAGAATTTACCGGGTTGAGTCACGACCAGGTCGCTCTCTTTAAGACGTTTCACGGCTCTTCCCAAAGTTTGTGTAAGGTAGACTATAAGTCGTGCGCCTCCAGGATAAAACAGCCCAGTTCACTGTGCGATTATCAAATGCACTGTTGATAATCGTTCGAGAAGTAACACCTTCTATACGGTAACGAATTACCGGTCAAATATGGTATGTATACCACTCAAAACCGAAGGGACGGAAAGATTAGATGAAGAGAATAAGGAACAACTCGTAAACACAAGTTGAAGGGAGAAAGAAGACAAAAATTCGATCTTAGAGGAATTCTTTTTCGGTGTAGTTTTTGAACTGAGTGGAGTTCTCTATTTATATAGAGATTTTGTAACTGTTTTAGCAAAAATTGCTACATCAATTACTCTAGTGGATAAGATCAAAAAGAAACTTATCCAATAATCCATTCAACAACATTTGTGGATGAGATCAAAAGAAACAAATCCACAATAACAAACTAATGAGAGAAAGATAGGAAATTCAGTTGGATTCTCAATCTTATCACAACAACCATAAGCTAAAATTATGGGAAGTGATATTCATGAATAAAAATAATAATAATTATTATTTTCATCATTATCATGTATTTAAAATTAAATACCACTATTTAAACACTACTAATGTGTGTGTTCTATTTTATGTGGGACCCCCACACTCTATTTTTTCAATTCACACAATATTAGATCAAAGTTTAATTACTTAGTGTTTAATCTTCCAACCTTCCAATTTCTTTCTATCTTCACATCAATGTTCCAACAATCCCGCACTTGAATTTAAAAAATGGTTTTGAGTATAACGTCAAGCGTTCTATAAGGCTGCTAATAAACAAAGGTGTCGCCAACAACTTGAACCTTTGCATAGCGGGTAAAATTCTGATTGACAAGAGTGGCACGTAGCATTGAACTCAATCTCAGACATAGAACCCACACACAACCTTTTCTTAAGGTGTATTCTAAAAGCCCGTGCTTTTATGGCCATGCACGTATATCCCGGTTTAACGAATGCTCTAGCAATTTTGCCCCAAATTCCATAGGAACCGGCCTCAGTTCCACATTCGCATCGGTGAGTCTATCAAGAGTACTCATGTAGCTGTGTACTCCACTCCATATGGAGTATAGATCTCATTAAGAGTTTCTATTATCTCATCCTCTATTCGCTGCAGGAATCATGCTTTCTTTATTTTTTCTCATAGCATGTTCTATCACTTTATGACTTGTTATTACCCATTGAACCTATTTCTTGGGATCTCCAGTCAGTTAGGTCAGGTTACCATCACTAGTGAGCTATAGGCATTAGTCCCATCTTAATAGATGTATTTAAGACTTTCTCTCTTGTTAGTCCTTTCGTCAAAGGATCGGCTAAGTTTTCATCAGTACGTACGTAGTCGACTCTAACCGCACCATTGGAGATTAGTCCTCTAATCGTGCTATGTTTCCGTCTAATTTGTCGTTTCTTACCATTATAATAACGATTCTCAATCTTTGCGATAGCCGCGATACTATCACAATGAATTAACACAGCTGGTAACGGTTTTTCCCATAAAGGGATCTCAGCTAGCAAGCATCTTAGCCAACTTGCTTCTTCACTGGCAGCAGCCAGTGCTATCATCGCAGATTCCATGGTGGACTGAGCTAGTATAGTCTGTTTCTTGGATTTCCAGGATACAGCTCCTCCAGCGATATTGAATATATATCCGCTGGTCGCTTTGCAATCATCAGATAAGGTGTTCCAATCTGCATCACTGTACCCTTCAAGTACAGCAGGATACCTCTGATAATGCAATCCTAGAGTCATGGTCTTTTTCAAGTATCTCATGACTCTTTCAATAGCATTCCAATGCTCCTTACTAGGTCTACTTGTAAACTTGCATAAGAGTCCCACGACGTAGGCAATGTCGGGTCTAGTGCAATCAGTGGCATACCTGAGGCTGCCAATGATGCTTGCATATTCTGCTTGTCTAACACCATCTCCAGTGTTCTTAAAGAGTTTCATACTGGGATCATACGGTGTGCTTGCAGGTCTACAATCAAAATAATTATATTTCCTTAAGATCTTCTCAATGTAGTGAGACTGATTTAAGGAAATTTCTTTTTCTGATCTAGTAATCTTGATGCCAAGAATTACGTCAGCTTCTCCAAGATCTTTCATATCAAAGTTGTTGCACAACAGTGATTTCACAGCATTTATGACATGAATGTTTGATCCAAATATGAGTAGGTCGTCTACATAGAGACATATGATCGTGCAAATGTTATTCTCATACTTATAATAAATACATTTGTCACTTTCATTCGCTTTGTACTCATTTGATATCATTACGTTATCAAATTTTTCATGCCATTGCTTAGGGGCTTGTTTAAGACCATACAAAGATTTATCTAGCTTACAAACTTTGTCTTCTTGTCCAGGGATCACAAACCCTTCAGGTTGTTTCATATAGATTTCTTCTTCTAATTCACCATTTAGAAAAGCAGTTTTCACATCCATTTGGTGTACTAACAAATTATGAATGGCAGCCAACGAGATAAGTACCCTTATGGATGTGATTCGAGTGACTGGTGAGAAAGTGTCGAAGAAATCTATATTCTCTCTTTGAGTAAAACCTTTGGCTACAAGGCGAGCCTTGTATTTATCCACTGTGCCATCAGGTTTTAGTTTCCTTTTAAGAATCCACTTACAACCTATCGGTTTGCATCCAGGAGGCAAGTCAACAAGATGCCAAGTTTTGTTAGATTCAAGAGAGTCCATTTCATCGTTAATGGCTTCTTGCCACAAGTCAGCATCCAAGGAAGACAAAGCTTCTCTTAGACATGATGGATCCTCTTCTAATGTATAGGCCACATATTCGGGTCCATACTGTTTAGCAATTCTTGCTCTCTTACCTCTTCGAGGTTCTATAACATCGCTTTCGATGTTTTCATCACTATTTCTAATTAACGGATTGTAATTAGATGTAGTGTTCCCACTAGAGCCCCCACTAGTGCCCCCACTATTTCTAGATTTGAAAGGGAATTTATTTTCATAGAATTCGGCATCATTTGATTCTATGATTACTATAGCATTTAAGTCATAAAACTTATATGCTTTGCTATTTAATGCATACCCAATGAATACACATTCATAAGCTCTACTTGCGAGTTTAACTCTCTTAGGATCAGGAATCCTTACATAGGCTAAACAGCCCCATGTTCGAAAATAAGACAATTTGGGTTGTCTTTTCCTCAAAATTTCAAATGGAGAAATTTTGTTCTTAGTTTTGGGTATCCTGTTTAGCACATAGCAAACAGTTAATAAAATTTTCCCCCACCAATGAGGCGCTGCACCGGAATTAAGCATGATAGCAACTACTAATTCGGTAAAGGTTCAATTTTTTTCTTTCCACTTTACCGTTCATTTCCGGAGAATAAGGAGCAGTTGTTTCATGAATGATTCCGTGTTCTTTATAATACTCATTGAATGTGTGTGATCCATATTCAGTGCCTCTATCACTACGAAAACACTTGATTCTTTTATTGAATTGATTTTCAATTTCTTTTACAAATATTTTGAACATATCAAGCGCATCACTTTTATTTTTCATTAGATACACATAAGTGTAGTCGGAGCAGTCATCAATAAAAGTAATAAAATATCTTTTTCCGTTTCTAGTCAAGTTTCCATCCAATTCGCATATATCAGAATGAATTAAATCTAATGGTTCAGATTCTCTCGTTACTGATTTATGCAAATCTTTTGTAATTTTAGCTTGACTGCAAAATTCACAATTTTCAAAATCATTCAAAGATATTTTCGGTATTATTCCTAAGTTGCTCAATTTAGAAATAATTCTTTTATTTACGTGACAGAGTCTGGCATGCCAAATATTAAAATCACACAACATATAAGCAGAAGAAGTAGAAATTTTATTCATATCAATGCATAATTTAAACATGCCATCTGTGGCGTACCCTTTCCCAACAAATACCCCATGTTTAGTAACGGCGTACATGTCAGCCCCTATAGATTGGGTAAACCCTGCCTTATTCAAAAGATAATCTGAAACTAGATTCTTTCGAATTTCTGGAGTGTGAAGCACATCCTTCAATATCAGAGTCTTTCCGGAGGTGAAATTCAGCTCCACGTCTCCAATTCCAGCAACATTAGTGGTGTGGGAGTCTCCCAGCACCACTTTCCTGTCTTCAGCAGTCGTGTATGTTTTGAACATAGCACGGTCATAGCAGACATGGCGAGAGGCACCAGTGTCTAGCCACCATCCATCAGTTCCACCAACTAGGTTGACTTCAGTTATCATAGCAATGTATTGTTGCTCTTCAGTAGTCAGGTGAGCCTGCGCAGCAGGGTTCGGCCTGTTCCTACACTTTTTAGCCATATGACCTGGCTTTCCACATTTATAACAGCTGAAGGTGGTTCCAGTATCATTCTTTGAAGATGGTTGTTGACTTTGGGCCTTTTGAGGGTACCCATTCTTATTCCGATTGGAATTCTTATGTGCAGAGTTGTTCTGATTCTTGAATTGTTTGCCATTAGGCTTCAGAACAGCATCCACATGTTTCTTTTTAGTGTTGTTGCCAGCGACAACAAGCACCTCTTCTTTTAAGTCTTGTTTCCTCGCTTCTTCTTCAATTCGAAGACGAGTAATAAGACTCTCAATGGAGAACTCCTTAGTTTTGTGTCTAAGGATATTTTTAAAGTCCCTCCAATTAGGAGGCAGTTTGTCGATGATGACAGCAATCTGAAATTGTTCATCCAACTGCGTTCCTTCTAACACTATTTCATGAGCAATCCTTTGAAGCTCATGAGATTGTGCCTCTACTGATTTATCATCAGTCATCTGAAACTTTAAGTAGCGGCTAACCGCATACTTTTTAGCTCCGGCTTTTTCAGTATCATACTTCTTTTCCAGAGCATCCCAGACCTGTTTAGCATTCTCATAGCGGCAGTAGTAGTCATACAGCTCATCATTGAGACCATTGAGAATGAAATTCTTGCATAGATAGTCATTCTCTTTCCAAAGGGCTACTGCAAAATTGACAGCGTTATCCTTTTCAGATTGCTTTGCCTTCTCAGCAGGATCAGTGATATCCACATCCATTGATTTACCGTTATTATTCGAACCAGATGGTTCCGAACTCGCAGGTATCACAGGCATGTCCTCAGTCAGAACGTTGGCAACCTTTTTTGTAGTTAAGAAAAAGAGCATCTTTTGTTGTCAACGTTTGAAGTGACTTCCTTGAAACCTAAACGGTCTATTGAAGTCAGCAGTAGTTGTTCCATTACCGGTAATTTCTTCGGTGTTCATAGTGATTTTTAAACGTCTTAAATTGTTGGTTTTGATTTTTGGAAAATACCTGAAAGGGAAAATCACCGAAGAATTTACCGGGTTGAGTCACGACCAGGTCGCTCTCTTTAAGACGTTTCACGGCTCTTCCCAAAGTTTGTGCAAGGTAGACTATAAGCCGTGCGCCTCCAGGATAAAACAGCCCAGTTCACTGTGCGATTATCAAATGCACTGTTGATAATCGTTCGAGAAGTAATACCTTCTATACGGTAACGAATTACCGGTCAAATATGGTATGTATACCACTCAAAACCGAAGGGACAGAAAGATTAGATGAAGAGAATAAGGAACAACTCGTAAACACAAGTTGAAGAGAGAAAGAAGAAAAAGATTCGATCTTAGAGGAATTCTTTTTCGGTGTAGTTTTTGAACTGAGTGGAGTCCTCTATTTATATAGAGATTTTGTAACTGTTTTAGCAAAAATTGCTACATCAATTACTCTAATGGATAAGATCAAAAAGAAACTTATCCAATAATCCGTTCAACAACGTTTGTGGATGAGATCAAAAGAAACAAATCCACAATAACAAACTAATGAGAGAAACATAGGAAATTCAGTTGGATTCTCAATCTTATCACAACAACCATAAGCTAAAATTATGGGAAGTGATATTCATGAATAAAAATAATAATTATTATTATTTTCATCATTATCATGTATTTAAAATTAAATACCACTATTTAAACACTACTAATGTGTGTGTTCTATTTTATGTGGGACCCCCACACTCTATTTTTTCAATTCACACAATATTAGATCAAAGTTTAATTACTTAGTGTTTAATCTTCCAACCTTCCAATTTCTTTCTATCTTCACATCAATGTTCCAACATATTATTTTTTTGAAACATCTTATATACATGAGAAGAGGAAAATGATCTACATTCATTCAACATCAACATCTTAATCTGTAATCGCCCATCCATGTCATTCAGAAAAATAGTTTAAACTGATCTCAACAATAGCAGTTAACACCTAAAGTTTTAACAGCCATCATATGTCATCAATATATACACTTGACAACACAATATTGGCCATGCTGCCGGGGTTTTTCCTTCTGTTTTTGGTTACTGACAGGATCCCAGAACAGGGTCAGATAACATGAAGAGTCGTTATTCTTCATCATTCTCGTTGTCTGGATACACCACAGAAAAATAGTAGCCAACTGTTTTGGATGTGAGACCAGGGAACCTATGAGGTTTTCCTGGCCGAGGGTCAATCTTAACAAATGGCCATCTCATTATTTCGGCAGCTTCACACTCTTCCCACCCATCTCCAATTACACAAAAGCGAACATTGGGATGGTTGAAACGCTCCTTGATCCATCGGAAACATTGAACTTTCCCCACATCCCAAGAGCTATACACTGAAACGAGATAATACAATACATCCTTTTTAATGGCAAGTAACACAGACTCATTTTCAAGACTGAACTCTTCACTCCATTATAATATGATTATTACAAGTTTTGAATGGTTGAAAAGATAATGGCTTTTGGCATAATAAATCTATTCTGTCACATTGAATTTGTAGTAATCAGAAGAAAAAGGAAAATACTCACCATTTTCATGTGTTATTGAGCTGTCCAGATGAAAGAGCAAGCATTTTACAAGAGATGGTATCAACGATCCAGATGTCACTAAAACATTTACATGTTGACGCTTTGCATTAGTTGAGTCAGTGCTTGTGTTAGCATAAGCAATGGAAGAAACCACATCTTTATTTTCACCAGAACACTCCTTCAAAAAGGTCCGTGCTAAAATAAATAAAACAAGAAAGTTATAACTAAAACAGGTCATGCAACAAAAGATAATATAAATGAATTGTCAAAACATACCTGATGAAAGCCATTTGTCGGTATATTCATCAGTTTTATCATACAAATCATCCCACACTTTTATTGTCTCGTGATCTAAAATATTATGTAAACCCTGAAACAAGGAGAGAGAATATTAAGTTTACCCTCAGATTAAGCTACTGATGAAGAAACTTGCAGATAAAGTAAACATGTCTGGGTACACCATAACTCTTTTAAGTCTCTCTAGATTAGATTATCGCTTCATGAAATCTATCAAGCTTCAGTCATCAGAAAACAAATTACAATTTGTCACCTATAAACTAAGGCTCGTGAGATTGTCTTAAAACTGTAGTCTAAAAAGTATATTATGATTTATGAGCATTTGTTGAAGCTTTAAAGCTTTCTTCTGTCCATTTTTACTTGCAACTATCATTGGTCTTTTAATGCCAGAATTTAAGTATTTAATATAGAAGTAGCCAATAAGTCAATATAGTTGTATATCCTATACTATATTTTCAATATGGATACTCAATCAATTTTTAAGAGATCAAGCACCCATTTCCATTAAGCTTGCTATGCCTTGATGAATTGTCAACACTTTCCTGTTTTTAATGAAGATAAAATGACAGGAGGTGCAGCAGTATTTGAAATCTTCTATTAAAATATTATTAATATCTCACGATCTCAGCAAAATATACTAAAGACAAGATATAGTAAAAAATAACTTCACCATAGATATGCATAAAAAATTTAGCACAGGCACAAAAAATTATGTAAACAGTGTTAACTAATAGTTTCAAACAATGTTATATCTAAAACACATACTAGAAAAGATACACCATGCATCACATAATACCATATACAATCCATAAACATTTAATAAACAGGTTATGGAAAGAAAAGGCAAGCCAGTTGCAAGTTTTACAACTTATTTTCAGAATGTTCATTGCAAAATAAAAATATTGGCCCCAAGTTTGCAACCATTTACATTCATTCAGAGTAGGCCTACAAAAAATGCTCCAATAACTATGTTTTATAAGCTTCAGTTTAACCTCTATGAAGTTTGCGACAATCAATCAAGTCGCAAAGTACAAAAATTTGTTTCAAAATCAGTATCAACCATATACATTACAATTGTGTTTTTCTAGAAAGTAGAATCAATATAGCACATAAGTAAAAGGAGAACCCAATTAAAAATCATGTAACCTTGTGAAACTTATATTTTTAAACAAGGTTCATAAAATAATACGGATTACCAAATCATCTCATCAAGAAAACACAAAGCAAAGTACAGTTACAGTAACAGATAAATGCATCAATTTTAAAAGGATTTAATAAATACTTAATAATTCAACAAGTAAGATTGCACGTTATAGACTTAGAATAATGACATTGAAAATCTTTCATTAGATATGTGTTCCAGAAGTTTTACCTGCAAGTATTTTTGGGATATAACTCGATGCCTGTATGCAATTTTTCTTTTGTTGGCATCATCATGTGGGGGGCCTAATTCGTCTTGGTTGAAGTCGTAATCAGATAGGTCCCTCCCATCATCATATTTGGACAGAACATCAAGAAATGGCTTATTGTAATTTTCAATCTGCAGCACAGAAACCCCACTCCAAACTAACTCTCCACAACTAAAAATAAACCATCAAAAATATTTGAACAAAAAGTCAAATTTACTTGTTCGTAGAAGAAATGATCATCGCACAATTTCAGAATAAGATTTTCCCACATCTTCCCAAGCTCGACACCTTTCTGCACATCCTTCAGACCATTGAAAGCCTCGGCATATGATGATTTCAGCAAAGAGTTGAGCAGTATAAGGGTCTCATCCATGTCCCACACATAGACATCCAGCCTCGGATGGATGTTGTCAATTGAAGAAACTTGTTTTACCTCGTCAGTCATCCCAGATGCAGCAGCCATTCCAACATGTACTCAAGGAACTAACCAAGCAATGCCCTGCAGAGAAATATCACAATTCAATGCACAATGTTACTTCACTTTACACATTTAGAACCCGCATATAGACATCATTTTCTGGTGTTGTCAAATGCATATCACAGATAATAGCAGTTTGTTCAAATTCCACTATGCAACGGTGCTATAGTCGCTATTGGACAACATGTTGTACTAAATAGCGTATCGTAGAACAATAGTGATTTGTTCAAACTCCACTACACTAAATACTATAGCCATGGTTAGTTTAGGTGTGAAAAACGTGTTAACTCACATGTGAACTCGTTTTTTGGTAAAATCGCAGAAAAAACGATTTTAACCGAGTTAACTCGTTGTGAAAACGTTAAAATCGGGTAAACTCGAGCGAGTTTACTTGTTTTTCCGAGTTTACCTTTTCAAACTTTTCTGGCCCAATTTCAGTTTTTTTGGCCCGTTAGACAACTTTCCCTACACGTTTTGAAAAGAAAAAAAAAAAAAAAAAACCACTATGTATTTGTCGAAAAGGTAAAACGTTCACACTTTCATTATCTTTTTTTCTCAAATAACTATTCATCTTCTCCAGAGTCAGATGAATACAGTGATGAAGATGATGTTGTAGTCTTGTCGAAGAATATAATTAAGTTAGAAATCTATGAATCTTCTTATTTTAAATTGTTATTTAGATGTTTATACGATTTTGTTGGGATAATTATTGTATTTTGATGCAAGTTTATGGACATGGTGCTATTTACGTGAAGATTTGGTCTATTTTGGCTTTATAATTAAGTTAATATTTTGAAAAACTTACATTTTTATAGTATTACATTTGTATATATGTCATATAAATAATATTAATATTATTTTAATTTTAGATAAACTCGTACGAATTTACGATTCGAGTTTACGATTCGAGTCTACGATTCGAGTTTACATGCAGAGTTTACCTATACAAAACGAGTTAAGGTAAAAACTCGATTCTGACAACCTTGGCTATAGCTAACACTATAGCCGCTATTCAACAACACAATACAACACTGTAATTATCAATAATACACGAGAATACAGTAGATACACAACAACACATTCATTACCTCAAAGAATTTCCACTTAGAAAACTAAAACAAGAGATAATTAGGATTTACAATAAATAAAAAATGGAATAACATTAGTCACACATTCAATTGCGGAACAAACCTAAGCAAACCTCGGCTGAATTTAATGAATCACTATGAAATATCAAAATTTAAACACGAATCATCATTCAATGGTGTAAAAATTAAGCTTATGATGAATTCAGAAATCTTAATCAACAGAATTAGAGTGCTACATTAATTATAATAATCAAAACATTATGAAATTGAAATCAGCGTGTAAAGTACAAAAATGAATAGTAAAAACAGGTTTACGAAAGAAAAAGATAAACAGTAACAGTTCAAGATATAGAAAATTAGCTACCTTAGGTTTTGGTTAACGTTGCAGAGAAGAACGATGAAGCTGCGTTGTGAATGTGATTGTGAAGAAAGAAGAGTATCACACTATTTCTTCAACCATTTCAATCTCAGTTACAATTACTTTTTATTTTTACTTATTTTCTTATTTTATTTATTTTTTAGTTGGCCGAACCAGTAGCCCGTCTATTTATGGCCCATTATTATAACAATATGTCCTCCATGTTTATCAGATGCCCTACAGAAATTTACTTCTGCCACCCTACGCCCTACTCTTTCCCATTTTGATAAATTCGTCGTGGGGCGCACGAGAAAAAAGATAGGGTGACAAAATTAAATCATATATATATATATATATATATATATATATATATATATAAAATATGATATGTCATTCATATATTTTGGATTGTAATCAATTTACATCAAAATATCAAATAGTGGTTAGTCATAACAATTAAACTAATTTTTTGCGATCAACTGTTTCAGGCACAATATTACCTTCAAGGTATATAGTATTCTTCTCAGGTGTGTCAAAATCTTCAATTATAATGTCACCAAAAGCACGAATGAGATTCTTATAGTTAGTCGTCTGATGAATGTGTCTATGGGGCCCAATTGTAACATTTTTCAAACGATGTTTTTCTCGCATCAAATTGGTATGAGGTAATAGACAGTTTGACTTCAAATAAATTATCATGAAATGCTTTTCGTTCACCCATCCAAGACACACGAGTTGCCCTTTTTCTGAAAGTGCACCCTATAATAGGAAATAAGTTACAGAGTACCATTTATTGCCAGAGAGTAGGACAGTAACATGCTTGTATCTCTAAGCCAATTAAAGAAACCTCGTATTATGCATCACCTGTTGGAACAAAATTATGATTTTGTATCTCCTTAATTGATTTTGATGATAACAATGTATTTAAGGTTAAATTGGAATACTAATAATTTAATTCAGTGTGCAGGATTAAAAGTTAAAATTTGCGTACTAAAGAACCTTAGAATTTCTGAAGGAATTACTTCTGAGCTCACCAGATCTGAAGCAAGTGAAACTCTGAAGTTATTATCTGAACCTTAGAATTTCTGAAGGAATTACTTCTGAGCTCACCAGATCTGAAGCAAGTAATTCTGAGCCTGTGAAACTCTGAAGTTATTATCTGAACCTTAGAATTTCTGAAGGAATTACTTCTGAGCTCACCAGATCTGAAACAAGTAATTCTGAGCCTATCAAAATCTGAAGAACATCTGAGCTCACCAGATCTGAAACAAGTAATTCTGAGCCTATCAAAATCTGAAGAACATCTGAGCTCACCAGATCTGAAACAAGTAATTCTGAGCCTATCAAAATCTGAAGGCTCGTCAGATATAAGTGTTAAGCTACATTTGAGAGTACAATTTTATTGAAGACTGTGCCTGACTAAGTCCAAACGCAGAAACCAAGAATGAAAAGGTTTGACCATGGAAAGGTCCTTTTCAAGTCAGGCTTCAGAAACGATTATTTCCTTATTTGGCTTTCACCAAGGTTCAAATATCAAAAGCCAAAAGGAATCTCTCATTTTGTAGTAAACGTTAAGCTCCTAAGCTACTGCAAATCAGAACAGCTAATAAGCTCACTGATCTATACAAAGGAGCGTCTCAATTCTTCAAACGGTTATAATCTTCAACGTTCATTTTATCATCTATAAAAGGAAGAAGATTTGTGAAGAAATGGAATCAAGACTTAAGCTTCTGAACGTGCTGAAACTCTGTCAAATTCTGAAGCTATCAAACACTTAGAAACTTTGTGATAATTTTCTAAGTTAGTCTTGTAACTGAGTTGTATTTTGTAAACACCTCTGATTGTATATCAAGTGTTAATCTCTTATCTTTATTAACATTAAAACCAGTTAGAAGTCTCTTGCTTTGTGCTTGAGCATTGGAAGTCTCTTGCTTTGTGCTTGAGCATTGGAAGTCTCTTGCTTTGTGCTTGAGCAGTTTGAAGTCTCTTGCTTTGTGCTTGAGCATTGGAAGTCTCTTGCTTTGTGCTTGAGCATTGGAAGTCTCTTGCTTTGTGCTTGAGCATTGGAAGTCTCTTGCTTTGTGCTTGAGCATTGGAAGTCTCTTGCTTTGTGCTTGAGCATTGGAAGTCTCTTGCTTTGTGCTTGAGCATTGGAAGTCTCTTGCTTTGTGCTTGAGCAGTTAGAAGTCTCTTGCTTTGTGCTTGAGCAGTTTGAAGTCTCTTGCTTAGTGCTTGAGCATTTGTAATCTGAGTGATTATAGTGAAATCTCTTGTGAAGGACAAGAGGACTGGACTACTCCTGTTAGTGGGAGGAACCAGTATAAAAATTCTGAGCATCTCTCTCTAACCCTATCCTCATATATTGTGTGTGTTATACCTTATCCGCTGCAATTTGTTTTAACTTAGAAAAAGTCTCACACAAGTCAACCCCCCCCCCCCCCTTCTTGTGTGTTTTTCAACCTTCAATTGGCATCAGAGCTCCGGTCTGTTGCTCTTCACTTAACAGTGAAACAGTAAAAGATCTAGGGGTACTTAGTTGAAAAACATGTCTGGTGTTACCTCTCCTTCTGCTTCCTCTGGACCTGATCACTCTGCTGTTCCACCTCCTCACAACTATGATAGGGAAAGGAACAGTGATAATCACAGAGACAAACCACCTTACTTCAACAGTGATCCTACTACTTTTCCTTTCTGGAAAACCAAGATGTATAGTTACATCATTGGGACCGATGATGAGTTATGGGATATCATTGAAGATGGTATACATTTTGAACACATGGATGATGAAGGTGTTGTAAGAAATACCTACAGAAAGTTCTTTGATGCTGAAAAGAAGAAACAGTATAAGAAGCATCATACTGTTAAGAATATGCTTATTGGTGCAATATCTCATGCTGAGTATTTAAAAATATCCAACAAGTCATGTGCCAAAACTATCTGGGACTCTCTATGTTCCACCTATGAAGGAAATAAGCAAGTCAAAGAAGCTAAGGCAAACTTATTAGTTCATCAATATGAGCTGTTCAGAATGAAGGAAGATGAAGATATTGAAACCATGTATTCAAGGTTTCAAACCCTTGTCTCTGGTCTTCAAGTTCTGAAGAAAAGCTACACTGCATCTGATCACGTGAAGAAAATTCTGAGGAGCTTACCTTCCAAATGGAGACCAAAAGTTACAGTTTTTCAGGAATCCAAGGATTTGGACAATGTGACTCTTGAAGATTTAATAAGCTCACTCAGAAGTCATGAGCTAGAACTTATGTCAGATGAACCTGTCAAGAAGATGAAGTCCTTGGCTCTAAGCTCTGTTCAGACTTCCTCAAAAGCTGCAAAGATCAAAGTGTCTGAACAAGAGGAAGAAACTTCTGATGATATGATGGATGAAAATTCTGAGAATGAAGAAATGGCACTAATGGTTAGAAGGTTTCAGAAATGGAACAAGAAATACAAAAGGTTTCCAAACAAAGGAAACAACTCAAGAAGTTCCTTTTCAAAGGACAAAAAGGAAGAACTGAACAACTGCTATAACTGCAAGAAATCTGGACACTTCATTGCGGACTGTCCAGAAATGTCATCCAAGGACAAAGGAAAGAATAAGAGCTTTGGGAAAGAAAAGTACAAAGAAAAGGTAAGGAAGAGTTTGTTAGCCACTTGGGAGACCATTGAGAATGACTCTGAAGGAGAAGATGATGAAGAAGGCAATCTGGCTTTAATGGCAAGAACTTCTGAAGGTAACAACTCTGATAGAGATTCTGAAGATGACTCAGATGATGAAAATGAGGTATACTCTAACATGACTAAATCTGAATTAATTGATTCTCTTAAGATTGCCGTGAAACATTACTCTCGTATAGTAAGTCAACACAAAATTCTGAAGAATGTTCATGAATCATTGAAAAAGGATGCCAAGATTCTTTATGATGAAAATGAATCGTTAAACATTCGTATTTGTCATGTTGAATCTAACTATGTCTTGGCAGACAAGCTCAATGATGATCATGAAGATGCTCTTCACGAATTTATTCGTTGTACCTTCAATAGGAGTAAAATGGCTTCCATGATTTATCATATGACTCGTAACTATGGTGAAGGCATTGGTTATTCTCGGTTTAAGAACTGGGATAAACCTCTGAAATCATATAGTGAGGATGATACTCCACCTGAATTATTCTCTACCTTTGTTAAAAGTGGTACACTTGATCTGAAGGCATCCAACTCTGAAGGAGGTTCTGAACCTGAACCCAAAGACTCAGAAGTTCCAAGTTCTTCTGAACCTAAAATTTCTGAGTCCAAAAGTTCTCAAGTTAAGGCTCAGAAGTCATCTGAACCTCTGAGAAATCAAGGTAAAGTTACTTCAGATCCTTGCTTGACCTTTGGAACTGTGATATACTCCAGATCAAAATCCAAGAATCAAATTAAGCCTAAACATTCTTGTCAAAGCTTAATTAATTCTAGATCTTGTGTTGATCATAGAAAACAAAGAAGGAATACTATTCAGAAGACTAACTCTAAAGGACCCATCAGAATATGGGTACCAAAATCTGAAATAATGTTTGCTTCAGATGCTCATGCAAGGAAAGGTAAAACAGCAGCCCTGGTACCTGGACAGTGGTTGCTCACGACATATGACTGGAGAAAAGCATATGTTCCAAACCCTAACTCTGAAAGAGGGAGGCTCTGTGGGATTTGGAGGAAAACAAAAAGGGAAGATCATTGGTACAGGTACAGTTGGTAATTCTTCTCTTTCCATTAAAGATGTTTGGTTAGTTGATGGACTTAAACACAATCTATTGGGCATTAGTCAATTTTGTGACAATGGGTGTGTTGTTACATTTAATAAGGAATCATGTACTGTATCAAAAGACTCTGACAAATCTGTAGTATTCAAGGGAATGAGAGTTGGCAATGTTTATAAAGTAAACTTTTCTGATTTGGTTGACCAAAAGATTATATGTCTTTTGTCTCTGAGTGATGAGAAATGGCTATGACACAAGCGTCTTGGTCATGCTAACTGGAGGTTGATCTCTAAGCTTAGCAAACAAAAGCTTGTTAGTGGTTTGCCTGACATTGATTATCACTCAGATGCACTTTGTGGCTCATGTCAAAAAGGAAAATTTGCTAAGACTTCATTCAAGTCTAAAAACATTGTCTCTACTTCCAGACCCTTAGAATTGCTTCACATTGATCTGTTTGGTCCTGTTTCGACAGCCTCTATCAATGGTAAAAAATATGGATTGGTCATGGTTGATGATTTCAGTAGATGGACTTGGGTGAAATTCCTACGTTCTAAGAGTGAAGCACTTGTGGTGTTCAGTGACTTCTGCACACAAATACAAAGTGAAAAGGATCTTCGGATTCTGAAGGTTAGAAGCGACCATGGGGGAGAGTTCGAAAATGACTCTTTCGAATCTTTCTGCTCAGAGCATGGAGTAATCCATGAATTCTCTTCTCCTAGAACACCACAGCAGAATGGTGTTGTAGAAAGAAAGAATAGATCTTTGCAAGAAATGGCTCGTACCATGATGCTTGAGTCTAACCTAGCTAAGTTCTTGTGGGCAGAAGCCGTGAGTACTGCTTGCTATGTTCAGAATAGAATCTACATCAGACCTATTCTGAACAAAACTGCTTATGAACTGTTCAAAGGAAGAAAACCAAATATTTCTTATTTTCATCAGTTTGGATGTACTTGTTATATTCTAGACAACAAGGTCTATCGAAAGAAATTTGATGCTAGAGCTTATAAGGGTATCTTTATAGGCTACTCTGAACGCTCAAAAGCATACAGATTGTATAATTCTGAAACTCACACAGTTGAAGAATCTATACATGTTAGATTTGATGATAAAGAGCCTGACGATAAAATGTCAGAGCAAGCTGAGACTTTTGCAGAATTTCAAGTTTCCTCAAATTCTGAGTGTGAAGATCTCTCCATTGCTGTATATCCATCTGAGACTCAAAATGAAGATATCTCTGAAGGCCTTGAAACTGAAGACCCTTCAGAAACTGAACCCTCTCAGACACCTGCTCCACCTAAGAGTAAATTCAAGTATAGATCATCTCATCCTGAAGAGCTAATTGTTGGTAACAAGGATAGCCCAAGAAAGACCAGATCTGCTTTCAAAGAGGATGAATCCCTAGTTGGGTTAATTTCATTAATTGAACCCACAAACATAGAAGAAACACTCTCAGATGATGGGTGGATTGTTGCAATGCAAGAAGAACTCAATCAATTTGAAAGAAATGATGTTTGGGATCTGGTACCAAAACCCAAACACAAGAACATTATTGGAACAAAATGGGTATTCAGAAACAAGTCAAATGAAAAGGGAGAAGTTGTCAGAAATAAAGCTAGACTGGTTGCACAAGGTTATAGTCAGCAAGAAGGCATAGATTTCACTGAAACCTTTGCACCAGTAGCAAGACTTGAGGCAATTAGACTTCTCTTGTCCTATGCAGTTAATCATGACATCACTCTATTTCAAATGGATGTTAAGAGTGCATTTCTGAATGGAGTAATTTATGAAGAAGTCTATGTTAAACAACCTCCTGGCTTTGAAGATATAAAGTGTCCTGATCATGTTTACAAATTGAAGAAATCTCTGTATGGTTTGAAACAAGCTCCAAGAGCTTGGTATGAAAGGTTAAGTATATTTCTTCTAGAAAATGGTTTTGAAAAAGGACATGTTGATAACACTCTCTTTAGAAAAACCTTAAAAACTGATATTTTGATTGTTCAGATTTATGTTGATGATATTATATTTGGTTCAACTAATGCTTCTCTTTGCAAGAATTTCTCTAAGCTTATGCAGGATGAATTTGAAATGAGTATGATGGGAGAACTAACATTCTTCTTGGGAATTCAAATCAATCAAAGAAAAGAAGGAGTATATGTGCATCAAACCAAATACACAAAGGATTTACTGAAGAAATTTGGTCTTGAAGATTGTAAACCAATGTCAACTCCTATGCATCCCTCTAGCTGTCTTCTGAAGGAAGAATCTGAAGGCAAAGTAGATCAGAAATTATACAGAGGTATGATTGGTTCCCTCCTTTATCTCACTGCATCTAGACCAGATATCTTGTTCAGTGTATGCTTGTGTGCTAGATTTCAATCAGATCCTAGAGAGTCTCATCTAACTGCTGTTAAGAGAATCTTTAGATATCTGAAAGGAACCACTAATCTTGGATTACTTTATAAGAAATCCTGAGATTATCAGCTTATTGGATTCTGTGATGCTGACTATGCTGGTGATAAAATTGAAAGGAAGTCCACTAGTGGAAACTGTCAATTTCTAGGTGAAAACCTTATATCATGGGCTAGTAAGAGACAAGCAACTATTGCTCTATCTACAGCAGAAGCAGAGTACATCTCAGCTGCTAAGTGTTGCACGCAATTGCTCTGGATGAAACATCAGTTGGAGGACTATTAGATAAGGATAAGTAGTATACCACTTCTCTGTGATAATACTGCTGCTATCTGTTTGTCTAAGAATCCTATTTTGCATTCAAGAGCTAAACACATTGAGATCAAACATCACTTCATTAGAGACTATGTTCAGAAGGGAGTAATTAAGATTCAATTCATTGATACTGAGCATCAATGGGCTGATATCTTTACCAAACCTCTTGCTATTGATCGTTTCGATTTTATCAAGAAAAATCTGAACATGGTTTTTATTTCTGAATGATATCTCTGAATGCTGTTAACTCTGAATGAATAAACTGGTTCTGAAGGGCCTCAGAAGTTTGGACGGCTCAGAAACTATTATATAGGTTCTGAAGCACTCTCTCATCTGAAGCAATCAGAATTATTTATTATTAAATATGATTTCTTGTGACTCAGATACCTACTCTAAGTGTTAGTTGACCACTCAGTGTCTCTAACTGACAGCTGGCTTCTGAAAACACTACTTATCTGTGTAACTTCCCATCATGTCTAGTAACCGCTGGGTAATGAAGGAGAGCTAATGATGATTTTATTAAAAGTAACTGCCAAGCCCCCATTACGTCACTATCTTGTTTCCCCAATATTTTGAAACTTCCACTATAATCACTTAACTACACACTAGTCACTATCACTTCTCACGTTTTCAATATTTTGAAACTTCCACTATAACCATTTCTGACACTCCTAAATCCCCTCAGAAATCTCCTATTAAAGATTCTGAGTCTACCCCAATAGCAATGGACGTAGACCAATCTGAACCCTCAAATGTTCAAAATTCTGAAGTCCCTGCTGAATCCCAAACTGAACCCCTTCAGACTTCATCTCCTAAGCCAACCACTTCTGAACCAAACCCCTCATCCATTCAAACCACTCCACCTTTTCCTGGAACTGATTCAGATCTTGAAGAAACTCGTCTTCATTCTGAAACAATTCCCTGTTTCACCATGGTACTTACCAATTCCCTTTTACCGTTGAATGCATTTACTGCTGGTGGTTGTTTGCTGTGTGCATTTACTACCCTGTAACTTGTGCTTTGACTGACCCGTTTTTGATAATGACAAAGGGGGAGAAAATATTATTTCATTTCCTATGGCAGTGAAATTATTTCTGAAGCTCTAAAGATCACATTTTCTGAACTCTACTCTTGTTAAGTTATATTAAAGTCTTTTAAACTTTTAATGAGGGGGAGTAATAAATTTTGTCCAACATAAATTCATATAATATAAGATACGCTTGCAAACCATATCTTATATTTGTCAAACTGAAGAAATCTGAAGAACATCTGAGCTCACCAGATCTGAAACAAGTAATTCTGAGCCTATCAAAATCTGAAGAACATCTGAGCTCACCAGATCTGAAACAAGTAATTCTGAGCCTATCAAAATCTGAAGAACATCTGAGCTCACCAGATCTGAAACAAGTAATTCTGAGCCTATCAAAATCTGAAGGCTCGTCAGATATAAGTGTTAAGCTACATTTGAGAGTACAATTTTATTGAAGACTGTGCCTGACTAAGTCCAAACGCAGAAACCAAGAATGAAAAGGTTTGACCATGGAAAGGTCCTTTTCAAGTCAGGCTTCAGAAACGATTATTTCCTTATTTGGCTTTCACCAAGGTTCAAATATCAAAAGCCAAAAGGAATCTCTCATTTTGTAGTAAACGTTAAGCTCCTAAGCTACTGCAAATCAGAACAGCTAATAA
Organism: Trifolium fragiferum; assembly: GCA_954870985.1. NCBI lineage: Eukaryota > Viridiplantae > Streptophyta > Magnoliopsida > Fabales > Fabaceae > Trifolium > Trifolium fragiferum. The sequence goes on along the minus strand of OX940792.1, from coordinate 43,753,692 downwards.
GCTCACTGATCTATACAAAGGAGCGTCTCAATTCTTCAAACGGCTATAATCTTCAACGTTCATTTTATCATCTATAAATGGAAGAAGATTTGTGAAGAAATGGAATCAAGACTTAAGCTTCTGAACGTGCTGAAACTCTGTCAAATTCTGAAGCTATCAAACACTTAGAAACTTTGTGATAATTTTCTAAGTTAGTCTTGTAACTGAGTTGTATTTTGTAAACACCTCTGATTGTATATCAAGTGTTAATCTCTTATCTTTATTAACATTAAAACCAGTTAGAAGTCTCTTGCTTTGTGCTTGAGCATTGGAAGTCTCTTGCTTTGTGCTTGAGCATTGGAAGTCTCTTGCTTTGTGCTTGAGCAGTTTGAAGTCTCTTGCTTTGTGCTTGAGCATTGGAAGTCTCTTGCTTTGTGCTTGAGCATTGGAAGTCTCTTGCTTTGTGCTTGAGCATTGGAAGTCTCTTGCTTTGTGCTTGAGCATTGGAAGTCTCTTGCTTTGTGCTTGAGCATTGGAAGTCTCTTGCTTTGTGCTTGAGCAGTTAGAAGTCTCTTGCTTTGTGCTTGAGCAGTTTGAAGTCTCTTGCTTAGTGCTTGAGCATTTGTAATCTGAGTGATTATAGTGAAATCTCTTGTGAAGGACAAGAGGACTGGACTACTCCTGTTAGTGGGAGGAACCAGTATAAAAATTCTGAGCATCTCTCTCTAACCCTATCCTCATATATTGTGTGTGTTATACCTTATCCGCTGCAATTTGTTTTAACTTAGAAAAAGTCTCACACAATTCAACCCCCCCCCCCCCCCCCCCCTTCTTGTGTGTTTTTCAACCTTCATCACCATCTACGTGTCCTCAAGTGCAGGGCCGATTTCAACTGGCGTCATATCATGATTAATCTGATTGAATCTTTCTTGACTACGGAACATTGCATGATACCTGATCTTGTTAAGCCCAATAGTCAATTCAAAGTGTATGATGTGGTGATCTTCAACAAATTTGTCAAGTAGGTCAGAAACAAGGAATCCACAATGACCATCAACAACAACATCTACCAAGTCTTCAAAATACTCGTTCATAAAATTAGGCAACTGTGCTAAATTGGGTCAATTGCGTTATGTTGGGGCAACTGAAGAAAGATTAGGAGACTGCTTATTTTTTTGTGCAGTCTTCTAACTTGTGTATGATAACTGCGATACATGTGTGTCTAAATGAAAAGAGTTCATATGCTAAAAACAAAAAGGTAGTGGATCGCTTATCTTGACTATATCGTCCTCTCTTTGTTAAACCTTTAGTGTTGACCTTGTTTGGAGGTGGACACATTGATTCTGTTTCAAGATATGCAAACTGACGAAATTGTTCTTTTATATTTGCATGTTGTAGTGTGATATCTGGGGAGTTCCTTAATAGTTTGATTGTATCTTGGAAACAAGATTTTGTTGAAAAATAGTGGTTTTGGAAGGGTTTGGAATAGAGGGAAAGAAGTTGGTGGAGGAGGATGTCGTTTGTGTTTGAAGGTTATTGCCTACATATAGATATATATATTTTGCTACATAAATAACGAATTGGCCTAACAGCACACCTTTAGTTCGCTACTTAAGTAGCAGATGAAAAAAATAAATTGAACTTTTCTCTAGGATTGTAAAATCATATGTAGTGAGTTAGGTTCGTTAGGCAACTAACAAGTGTTTTTGAAAATTTAAAAAACGTGCTAGAAACTTTATAAATTGAAAAAAAATAAAATCTCCATTCTTAAGTCTCGTCACCAAAAGTTGCATTTTTTAAGGAACCAATAGTTGTAGTTTTTTAAGCTAAAAATCTTATTGCATTTCATTAGTAGTAGTAGTAATAATAATAATAATAATCTTAATCTTATCTCAATCTTATCTTAATCTTAATCTTAATCTTAATCTTATCTTAATTTTAATCTTATCTTAATCTTAATCTTAATCTTAATCTTATCTTAATCTTAATTTTAATTTTAATCTTAATCTTAATAAAAGTAAGGTTTTGCTTCATGTTAACCCTAAATTTTTCCCTCCTAATTTGTCTCTTGATCTTTCAACCACATATTAATTACTATGGCCCACCACTTATTAAATCTTCCTCAATTTGAATTTTGAATTGCCATTTATTAGTTTTTTTTTTGGCAAAAACCTTCATTAGTTTTTTTGCATTGAAAATAAAATATTATTAAATGCTAAAAAAAAAATAGCACAATAAAATATTATACTTAAAAATGTAGCATCTCTCCATTATCTCTATCATTATACGCTTCTGATTAGTTTTTTTGCATTGAAAATAAAATATTATTAAATGCTCAAAAAAAATAGCACAATAAAATATTATACTTAAAAATGTAGCATCTCTCCATTATCTCTCTATCATTATACGCTTCTGATTCTTTTATCCACGTTTTTCTCTTCTTGCTTCTCACTCACCGCTCTCTCAACCCACTTTTTTTTAATATTTATTTTATCTTCTCCCTCAATATCTTCCTTCTTCTGTCTCTACATCTCAACCCAAATTTTGATCGGCATCAACCCGTTCACCCTCTCTTTAGACAATATAGTATCATGAAGGAGAAGAGGAAGAAGCACCGATTTTTGTTATTGGCGAAGAAGATGAGTATACCAATCTAGATTTGTAAGTGATTACTTTTTTTATAGTTATTTATTATTATAATTTTTAAGTGTCAAATCTAAAATAGTTTCATGTGTTTGATTTTTTGTTTCGTTTTGTTGTGGTATTGATATTAACATAGAAATTTTGTTGATGCTTACGTGTTAAATCTTACTCTTTTTTTTGGTCTCATCGTCATCGAATTTCGTTTTTATCTCCCACCAATTCTTCTTTCTCGACCTTTTTGCCATTTTACTTTTTGTTTTTGATTCGCTCAATCCCTTTCCTATGTGAGAATGAGGCAGCACCTCTATCATATTTGTTATTTTTGTTATGCTAATTAGGTTTTTCTACTGCTGCATAATTGAAAAAAAAAAAAAAGTCTATGAGTGATTTTTGTTATTATCAAGTAAGTTTAAACTTTATTTATTTATTTATCTGTTTCACTCCTCTACTTAATAATTTATTGTTCTCTGCCACCATTTGTACGGGCTAATTTAAGTGTCAATATAGTTATGTTATGTTTTAATTTCATTTTATTTTTTTATTTATAATTTTAATTATAGCAATTTAAATCATATATCTATCACTCCGCAACATTCGTGCAACGCACGGGTCAAAGTCTAGTTATAATAAAAGTTATGTTTAGCACCTACTAAAACCCTAATTAAACTCTTAACTTAACCCTAATTTTTTCCTTCTTAACCACTATTAGTTAATACTCTCATCTAATTTTTCTCACATAAATTTGAATTTTGAATTAGTCATTTAATATGTATTGAAAATTGTTGAGACCTTTTAGGGTGTTGGCTTCATTTGGTAAAATAAGCCTGATTCCATGATGTGGAGCATGATGTGTGGCACATCAGGGTTCACATCTGGACGCCCTACTGGACGCGCCTTTATTTATTTAAACGCGATCTTTTGAAAAAGATTTGTTTTTCAAGTATATCGTGCCAGCTTGCGCGCCAAGGAACAAGATAATCTTTCATGGTTCTGTTTTATTTTATTGGCCGACTTTGATCAAAAAGATTTGAAACAAACAATTAAAAGATTATGATCAAATAAATCTTAAGGAAAATTAACAAAGGCCAGCTGTCAACATTGAAAATCCAAGCCCATGAAACTTGTTCTATATAAAGGAAGACTGAAGACATAATGAAGTACGAAGCCAAGAGTTGAAGATATCGAGTCTTAGGTCTTAGTCTGTTCTTTGTTCTTTGTGAGCCTTCACTTGGATCATAGTTTTGATGCAAGTAAGGACTGAGTTTATAGAGTTGTAATCTCTAGTTGTCTTTCTCCAAAGCTTTGAAGCAAGGAGTTAGATTGTGCAACACTCTAAGCCTTTAGGTACGAGTGCTTCGCTTGTCTAGGAGTGTGTCTCCAACTGAGTTTGTTATTAAATCCTTACTGGGTAAGGTTGAGGGGGAGTGAGCAGAGGTTCTCATATCTAGGAGTTCCTAGGTAGAATTAGCACGGGTAGTGATTAAGTGAGAAGTTGTAAACGGGGGAGTTTAGCTTTGAATTGATACTACCATAGTGGATTCATCCCTGGATTGGTATCCTCCAGAATAGGGCTTGTTATAAGTGCCGAACTGGGTTAACAAACTCACGTGTTCTTTTGTTTTCTGCACTTTATATTGTTTACTTGTTCATCAAGTTCAGTTGTCCACGATGTTGACACATTAGGCTACACATCGTACGATTCCTAAAGTGTACACATCGTGCTACACATCTGACACTTGCCACCAGAATTTCAATTGGCATCAGAGCAGGCACCCTGCCTGTTTGAGGGTGAGCTCCAGGGAAGTTACTTTCTGGAAACATGGACAAGGATGGAACAACGGTCAACAAACCACCCCTCCTGGATGGAACCAACTATGACTACTGGAAGCCAAGGATGATTGCCTTCCTAAAGTCACTTGACAGCAGAACTTGGAAAGCTGTGCTCAAAGGCTGGGAGCATCCCAAAATCTTGGATGCTAATGGTGTTGACACTGGTGTACTCAAGCCAGAGGAAGATTGGTCAGCTGCAGAAGACACTGCATCACTTGGAAACTCCAAAGCTTTGAATGCTTTATTCAATGGAGTGGACAAAAATATGTTCAGATTGATCAAGCAGTGTACTGTTGCAAAGAATGCTTGGGAGGTACTCAGAACCACTCATGAAGGCAATGCCAAGGTAAAAAGCTCAAGAATCCAACTTCTCAACACTAAGTTTGAAAACCTCAGAATGAAAGAAGAAGAATCAATTCATGAATTTCACATGAATTTGCTTGAGGTAGACAATTCCTTTGAGGCTCTAGGTGAAAAATTGTCTGAAGAAAAGCTGGTGAGAAAGATGCTTAGGTCCTTACCTAAGAGATTTAACATGAAAATCACAGCCATTGAAGAAGCTCAAGATATCCCAAGTATGAAACTTGAAGAACTTGTGAGCTCTCTTCAAACTTTTGAGATGAACTTAGGTGAGCAAACTGAGAAGAAAGGAAAAGGCATAGCTTTTGTATCTTGTGCTGGTGAAGAGGAAGAAGCTGTTGAATCAGATGATGACCTCTCAAATGACTTAGCCATGTTGGGAAGACAATTCAACAAGCTTCAAAGGAGGGTGGACAGAAGACCAAGGAGGAATGTGAGGAACATCCAGACTGACATCAGTAAACTAGGTAACACTTCAACAAAAACCAAAACTGATGATAAGTCAACTCAGAACAAGGGTGTTCAATGTCATGAATGTGAAGGCTTTGGTCATATAAGATCAGAATGTGGCACATATCTGAAGAAGCAGAAGAAAGGCCTAACTGTTTCATGGTCTGATGAAGACTCTGACACTGACTCAGAGAATGTTGCTGCTAATCATGTTAGTGCCATAACTAGGGTGGATAATACTGATGTTGAATCTGATGATGAAGAACTTACCTTTGATGAACTAGCCTCAGTCCATAAAAAGCTATTTATCAAGAGTGAGGAACTGTACAAGGTCAATGAAGAGCAGAAGGAAATCATCAGTCAACTGGAGACAGAGAAGGGTCAACTACAGAGTCAAGTTGCTAGTCTTGAAAGTGAAGTCAAGTTACTGTCAACCAACTTGAAAAATATGACCAAGTCTGTAAAGATGCTCAACCCTGGAACCAACATGCTTGATGAAATTTTGAAAGTAGGAAAGTATGCTGGTGACTCATCTGGTGTAGGATTTAAGAACAAACATCACAGCAAGAAGACAAATACTAAGTTTGTTCCTGCTCAGAAGAAACCTGACCCTAGCAGAATGTGGACACATCACACTCCACATCAGAGACCTGCTGGCAAAGAGAAGTTTAATGCTTGGAGATGCCACTACTGTGGGAAGAATGGTCACATCAAGCCCTTCTGTTACAAACTCTATGGGTATCCCAAGAAAAAGCCTCAGGTGCAAGCCAAAACAGCAAGGGTCACTCCTAAGAAGATGTGGAAGCCTAAAGTTTCTGAAACTGCACATATTGCTCACACTTCTCTTAGAGCATCTTCTAGTAATGATTGGTATTTTGATAGTGGTTGTTCTAGGCATATGACTGGTGTTGAGAAATTTCTCACTAATATCAAGCCTCATACAACAAGCTTTGTAACCTTTGGTGATGGAGCAAAAGGTGAAATCAAGGGCAGTGGTAAACTCAGCAGCAAAAGCTTACCTAACCTAGAGGATGTGCTACTTGTTAAAGGCTTGAAGGCTAATCTTATCAGCATAAGCCAATTGTGTGATCAAGGTCTCAAAGTCAACTTCACAAAGAATGAATGTCTTATTACTTCTGACAAAGGAGAATTGCTGATGAGAGGATCTAGGTCAAGAGACAACTGCTATCTATGGATTCCTGATGAAACAGCTCACTCCACTACATGTTTGATAAGTCAGGAGGAAGAAGTAAAGCTTTGGCACCAAAGACTTGGCCATTTGAATCTGAAGGGAATGAAGAAGATTGTGTCCAAGGAAGCTATTAGAGGTCTACCAAAGCTTAAGATTGTTGAAGGCAACATATGTGGTGAATGTCAAGTTGGAAAGCAGGTTCAGATGTCACACCCAATGTTACAACATCAGGTGACATCCAGAGTTCTTGAACTGCTACATATGGACTTGATGGGACCAATGCAGGTAGAGAGTATTGGTGGCAAAAGATATGCTTTTGTGGTTGTAGATGATTTCTCAAGGTTCACTTGGGTTAGCTTCATCAGAGAGAAGTCTGACACTTTTGATGCATTCAAAGAATTATGCCTTAGACTACAAAGAGAGAAGGATAGTGGCATTGTTAGAATCAGAAGTGATCATGGGAAAGAGTTTGAAAATTCAAGATTCTCTGAGTTTTGTGCTGATGAAGGAATTGGGCATGAGTTCTCCTCACCAATCACACCCCAACAAAATGGTGTAGTTGAGAGGAAGAACAGAACCTTGCAAGAGGCTGCAAGAGTTATGCTACATGCCAAGAAGCTACCTTACTACTTTTGGGCAGAGGCCATGAGTACTGCATGCTATATACACAACAGGGTAACTCTGAGAAAAGGTACCTCAATCACACTGTATGAGATATGGAAAGGAAGAAAACCAACTGTCAAACACTTCCATGTCTTTGGTAGCAAGTGCTATATCTTAGCTGACAGAGAGCAAAGGAGGAAGATGGATCCCAAGAGTGATGAAGGAATCTTTCTAGGCTATTCCATAACCAGCAGAGCCTATAGAGTCTTCAACAACAGAACAAGAACTATGATGGAATCCATCAATGTTGTCATAGATGACTGTTCAGATAATGAACCTGATGTTGATCCTGATGTGGACACATCTCACCCCCTGCCTGAAGACTCTGAAGTTATAGAGATTCCTGAGAAGACTGATCAGCAAGAAGATGTGACTCCAGTGAACAAGGGTCCCTCTGTTAGAGTTCAAAAGAATCATCCAAAAGAACTCATAATAGGGAATCCTGAGTCAGGGGTTATGACAAGGTCAAGAGAGGTTGTATCCAATGCTTGTTTTGTGTCAAAGGTAGAACCAAAGAATGTGAAAGAAGCCTTGACAGATGAGTTTTGGATTGAAGCTATGCAAGAGGAGCTGAACCAGTTCAAGAGGAATGAAGTGTGGGATTTAGTTCCTAGACCTGAAGGAGTCAACATCATTGGTACTAAATGGGTTTATAGGAATAAATCTGATGAAAGTGGTGTTGTGACTAGAAACAAGGCTAGGCTTGTGGCTCAAGGTTACTCTCAGATTGAAGGAGTAGACTTTGATGAAACATTTGCTCCTGTGGCACGTCTTGAGTCCATAAGGTTACTTCTGGGAGTAGCATGTATCTTGAAATTCAAGCTATTCCAGATGGATGTGAAGAGTGCTTTCCTCAATGGCTACTTGAATGAGGAAGTTTATGTGGAACAGCCCAAGGGATTTGTTGATCCAAATTATCCAGATCATGTCTACAGATTGAAGAAGGCATTATATGGATTAAAGCAAGCTCCTAGGGCATGGTATGAGAGGCTAACCAAATTTCTTGTGCAGCAAGGTTATAGAAAAGGAGAAACAGACAAAACCTTGTTTGTCAGAGAAGAAAAGGGCAAGTTCATGATTGCACAAATCTATGTAGATGACATTGTGTTTGGAGGAATGTCTGATCCAATGGTCAAGATGTTTGTGAATCAGATGCAGTCTGAATTTGAGATGAGCCTTGTAGGTGAACTTACCTACTTTCTTGGTCTGCAAGTCAAACAGATGGAAGATACAATTTTCATCTCCCAAAGCAAGTATGCCAAGAACATTGTGAAGAAATTTGGAATGGAGAATGCAAATCACAAAAGAACTCCTGCAGCAACCCATCTCAAACTTTCTAAAGATGAGCATGGTGTCAGTGTTGATCAAAGTCTATACAGAAGCATGATTGGCAGTCTACTTTATCTCACTGCAAGTAGACCTGATATTAGCTTTGCTGTTGGTGTGTGTGCAAGGTACCAAGCTGAGCCCAAGATGAGTCATCTGAATCAAGTCAAAAGGATTCTTAAGTATGTCAGTGGTACAAGTGATTATGGAATTCTCTACTCTCATGGTGAAGACACAAGATTGTTGGGTTATTGTGATGCTGACTGGGCAGGTAGTGCTGATGACAGGAAAAGCACTTCTGGTGGATGTTTCTTTTTGGGAAGCAACCTTATATCATGGTTCAGCAAGAAACAAAATTGTGTTTCTCTTTCTACAGCTGAGGCTGAGTATATTGCAGCAGGAAGTAGTTGTTCTCAGCTACTTTGGATGAAGCAGATGTTGGGTGAGTACAATGTGCAGCAAGATGTGCTCACATTATACTGTGACAATCTAAGTGCTATAAATATTTCCAAAAATCCTATCCAACATAGTAGGACAAAGCACATTGATATACGTCACCATTTCATTAGAGATCTTGTTGAAGACAATATTGTGACTCTAGAGCATGTTGCCACAGAAAATCAACTGGCAGATATTTTCACTAAGGCTTTAGATGCAAATAGGTTTGAGGTGTTAAGGGGCAAACTAGGTATTTGCCTCTTTGAGGATCAATAGCCATAATTGCTATTTAGACGTGCAACGGTTACCTGTTTTTTCCCTCCATCCATAGTTGCACGCAATCCAAAGGCAATATTTCCAACGGCTATTTCGCGTTCAAAACTCCAAGAAATCCGTTTACTCAAGATTTTTCTTATTGCCTACCACATTGATCACCACATTCGTTTCTCAACCACTCAAACGACCAAAAATTTTCTTGATCTCTCTCAAACCCTTTGTTCATCTCTCTGCTATTTTCTTTGAAAATCTTCATACCAAATCACCATCATCATCATCATGTCTACTGCAACCAAAACATCTCCTTCAACCAAATTCACGACTCCTCCATCATCATCAAAACCTAATTCCCCGCATCCTGAAGAAGTTCAAAGTGACATAATCGTTAATGCCACTCCTGTTTCTATGATCAAGCCATCTGGATCAAAGAAGAAGAAGTCAAAACGATCAAGAAGGGAATCAACCCCCATTGCTGCAGAGGAAGATGTTGTTCCTTCTCCTTCCACAGAAAAATCCAAGAAGAAGAAGAAGAAAAGCAAGAAGCCAAAGATTGGCTCATCAAAGAGGGTTCACACCATGGAAAGTCTGCATGTTGAACCTCTTCCTGCAAAATCTGGTGATGCAAATGCTGAAGCATCTATGGGTGTAGGTTCTTCAAACCCTAACCCTGAGAAGGCTGCTGTAAAGATCCCTGAGAGTCAAAGACATCCCTTGACTCAGAAGATCATTGATTCTGTGCTCCAGGCCCTGCAAGAACCTAATGTTGCGGCAGATGTTGGCACATCATTGCCACAAGGTGAAGAAGAGTCTCCTGCTGAAGAAGAGACTGCTGCTGTTGAAGAACCTGCTGTCATTCCTGATTCTCCTGATCAGGCTACAATTCTGACATCCCCTTGAAGAAGCTTACTGAGGAGAGTATTGCAAGAAGGACTAGAAGTGGTAAAGGTCCTGCTGTTGTTGAGATTTCTCTTGCTGCTACTAAGGAGAAGAAGAAGCCTGTTAAGAGGCAAGTCATGTATGGTCCCAAGAAGGGATTTAGTAAAGCTGTGGTTCCACCTGCAAAGAAGAAGACTCAGAAAAGAAAAGAGCCACCTACAAGTGACTCAGAGTACGATGTGGAGCAGGATGTAGCTCACATCAGTGAGTCTGAGGAAGAATCTGCTGAGGAACGCAATATGGAGCTTGATGTGATTCACATTGAGTCTGCTGTGAAGAAGAGCTATGGGAAGAAGAAAATTCCTCAGGGAATTCCTGACATCCCAGTTGATTTGATTTCCTTCCACAACCCTGCACATGCTGGAAAATGGAAGTACATTGCTCATAGAAGGTTAGCTCTGGAGAGGGAGCTCAGTGCTGAAGCCTTGCAGTGCAAGGAAGTTATGAGGTTGATCAAGCGTGCTGGCTTGATGAAGACTGTTACTGGACTGGGTGACTGCTATGAGAAGGTAGTCAAAGAATTTTTGGTAAACATCCCTGCTGGTTGTGACAATCCTTTGGACAAGGAATACCAAACTGTTTTTGTGAGAGGTAAAGAAATTCACTTCTCTCCCACTGTTATCAACAAGTATCTGGGCAGAAGTGAGGAGCCCTTTGCTGAGATGGAGGCAAATGACAACTACATAATCAAGGCCATCACAGCTGGAAAGGTCAAGACTTGGCCTAAGAAGGGAAAATTGCAAGCAAGCAAGCTCACTCCAATCTACAACATCCTGAACAGGATTGCTGCTGCTAACTGGGTGCCTACCACACACAACTGTGATGTGGCTACAGGTTTGGCTAGGTTCATCTATACTGTGGGTAACAAAGTTAACTTCGATTTTGGTACTTATATTTTTGATCAGACTATCAAACATGCCAAAACCCTAGCTGTCAAACTACCCATTGCCTTTCCTTCCCTACTGTGTGGAATCATATTGAGCCAGAGACCTGATGTTCTGGGCAAGGATGATTTGTCTTGCAGAAGAGAGTCTGCTATTTCTTTTAGTCTCAAGCAGTCTGATGTGACTCCTGATGTGGGCACATCCAGCTCAAACAATGCTATGTCTAGGACAGACATGATTGCTGCTTTAAAGGAGACTTGCAAGGCTCTGGATGAGAAGAAGGCCAAGCTGGAGGCAGTCATTGCTGGACTGGAGCTTGAGGATGAGCAAACAATGGCTGAGGATGAGGAATTGGAGGAGGAGGAGCCCAATGACTCTGAAGCTGAGGAAACTGATGGGAGCCAGGATATTTGAATTATTGTAATTCATTAATATTTCCCTGTACTCAGTATTTCCTTGTTTTTGCTGGTATTTTGTGGGCTATGCCCTGGATTTCTGATGCACCTTTGCGTGCCTGTTCTGTACCTGCTGCACTATTAATATCATCTCTACATCTCATGCTATCTGCATTCTATGGTGTGTTACTTACTCTCAGTATGTTTGTCATAATTTTTGGCTAAAAAGGGGGAGTAAAAATTAAAATAAAAAACTTTGAAGTCTTAACTGCAGCAAATTGTGATGTGTTGGGACAATGTGATAATTTTGGGAGAAATTAGAGAGAATAGAACGAGAGAATTGAGACGAGAATTAAGAAAAAGAGTTAAATTCTATTCATCCACATGGGGCAACTTCTGAACTTCTGAACTTCTGAACTTCTGAACTTCTGAACTTCTGAACTTCTGAACTTCTGAACTTCTGAACTTCTGAACTTCTGAACTTCTGAACTTCTGAACTTCTGAACTTCTGAACTTCTGAACTTCTGAACTTCTGAAACTTTCTCAACTTCTGAAGCACTACAACTTCTGAAGCTCTTCTCAACTTCTGAAGCACTACAACTTCTGAAGCTCTGCTCAGCTTCTGAAGCTTCTCCAACTTCTGAAGTTCTGATGTGTGGCACATCTGACTACACATCTGGTATACATGCTTATTTTTCTTCAAATATTTTCTCAACAACTTTTTGAAGAATTAGTTTTCTAAAGCATGTTTTTCTGAAGACTTATTCTGTACGTTTTCAACTGGGTGATGCATTCTTAAGAAGTCCAATTGAAGATGTTAATTTGTGTAATGGTTGATCCATTTGTATGATTTCTACATGGTGATGCATTCTTAAGAAGCCTGTAGAAGTTGCTATTTTGTGTGATGTTTGACACATCTGTGAGTTTTAACTTGGTCATGCATTCTTAAGAAGCCAAGTTTAAAACTTCTCTATATCTCTCTAGGCCATGCATTCTGAAGAAGCCTATAGGGAATATGAGATTTAGGGGGAGTACATGGAAAGTGCTCTAGTTCAAAGGGGAGTAGACTATTACTGGGTTTGCTACCCTCCCTTATGTGTGCATGGAATCTCATGCTTGTATGTGTCTGAGAATTTATTTTTCTCAGTCCTTGGGAATTTATTTTCCTATCTTGTGAGAGTTTAATTCTCTCTTCGTTTGTGAGGCTCTGATCCGCTGCTGTATGCCTCTGATGTGTCTACACATCTCTCCAAGTTTAGTTGGGTGACTCAAAGATTATTTTAGCCCAAAATTTGCCAAAGGGGGAGATTGTTGAGACCTTTTAGGGTGTTGGCTTCATTTGGTAAAATAAGCCTGATTCCATGATGTGGAGCATGATGTGTGGCACATCAGGGTTCACATCTGGACGCCCTACTGGACGCGCCTTTATTTATTTAAACGCGATCTTTTGAAAAAGATTTGTTTTTCAAGTATATCGTGCCAGCTTGCGCGCCAAGGAACAAGATAATCTTTCATGGTTCTGTTTTATTTTATTGGCCGACTTTGATCAAAAAGATTTGAAACAAACAATTAAAAGATTATGATCAAATAAATCTTAAGGAAAATTAACAAAGGCCAGCTGTCAACATTGAAAATCCAAGCCCATGAAACTTGTTCTATATAAAGGAAGACTGAAGACATAATGAAGTACGAAGCCAAGAGTTGAAGATATCGAGTCTTAGGTCTTAGTCTGTTCTTTGTTCTTTGTGAGCCTTCACTTGGATCATAGTTTTGATGCAAGTAAGGACTGAGTTTATAGAGTTGTAATCTCTAGTTGTCTTTCTCCAAAGCTTTGAAGCAAGGAGTTAGATTGTGCAACACTCTAAGCCTTTAGGTACGAGTGCTTCGCTTGTCTAGGAGTGTGTCTCCAACTGAGTTTGTTATTAAATCCTTACTGGGTAAGGTTGAGGGGGAGTGAGCAGAGGTTCTCATATCTAGGAGTTCCTAGGTAGAATTAGCACGGGTAGTGATTAAGTGAGAAGTTGTAAACGGGGGAGTTTAGCTTTGAATTGATACTACCATAGTGGATTCATCCCTGGATTGGTATCCTCCAGAATAGGGCTTGTTATAAGTGCCGAACTGGGTTAACAAACTCACGTGTTCTTTTGTTTTCTGCACTTTATATTGTTTACTTGTTCATCAAGTTCAGTTGTCCACGATGTTGACACATTAGGCTACACATCGTACGATTCCTAAAGTGTACACATCGTGCTACACATCTGACACTTGCCACCAGAATTTCAAAAATAACACATTTCTCTCACCTAAATTTAAATTTTGAATTAGTCATTTGCTATGTACTGAAAATAACATAGGTATACAATTAAAATAGAAAAAGATTGATTGATATAAAAACTATAACTTTTAAAATACTTTTTATAAAATTAAATACGTCACCTTGAACATTAGCATGATTTGTCATCTTCTAAATCTTTTGAAATCATTATCATTTGACTCAACTATTCAAGATTGGTCTAACTGATGTAGAAATCTAAAATGAAATTTTTAGTGAGTACAAAATTGATAAGAATAAATTAAATATATTTATTTTGCTGAATGTATGAATTTTTTTTATCATCACTGTTGAATGTGTAAATTGAACCTGAGTCAAAGAGATGCAAAGCCTCCATCCTAACCACCTAAATTAACCAAACATTCATATTAAATTTATTAAATTATATTGAATTTATTTTTAGGTATATTTTTGACCCAAAATTTTAAAACCTAAAGCATTTGCTATGGTTATTTGACTTTTAGCCAATTTTGCAATTAATTTTGTACTACCATTTCCGAATCAAATTATTTTGATTCTATATGATTTCAATTTTATAGTATCCTCTATTTTTATTAATTTAGTAGTATTGTTTAATTTCATTTGTACTTTCTGTTTTGTATTTCAATATATTTATGTTTAGATTTCATTTTGTTTTTTATTTGCAATTTTTATTATAAAAATTTAAATCGTATATCCATCGTTCAACTAAATCCGTGCAACGCACGTGTCAAAGTCTAGTAATAATAATAATAATAATCTATCCATTCCAAATTATATATAAGGTAAAATGTGTCAAAGAAATTTGATTTATATGGTTCAAAATTTGATCTAAAATATTTATTTTTATTGACCAAATTTTGTTTATATTTTAGAACGGAAAGAGTAATATTTTCAATACATGAATTTCAATTAAAAAAAAAATTAAATTAGTTTAGGATGTGGTCAGCCTTGCAAGATTGAAGGATTGTTGTGACAAAGAAAAATAGTAAATATTACGATGATATCTTTTGTCCAAAAAAATATTACGATGATTTTTAATTTACGAGATGTTCTTGCATAAGAAACATAAAGTATTGTGTCAAAAAAAAAAAAAAGAAACATAAAGTATTAATTTGTTAATTATAAATTTGTAATGATGTTTACTATGCTTCCGGTAGAATGAATGATTAAATATATTCATAAAGAAAGTTCTTGAGAGCCGCCCTATATAGGCCCAAAGACTTTTTCTTTGTTGATACGATAAATCCATTAGATTTTTATTTATCAACAATCTACAAATTTTTCGTATGTGCTATGTTATTTTCATTTTGTCCTTTTATTATTTAAATAGCATATATTATAAATTTACAGGGCACAAAAAAGATAAAGTGTTTTTGAGAATTATCCGTTATCTAGATAGCAGATAAAAATATTTTGATAAATTCAAAATACATGAAAAAAATAAATAGAACGGCAAAAAAAAATCTCAAACACCTTCTTCCTTATCTCAAACACCTTTTCCTTTTTAATTTAATTAACCATCAGCTGAAACTAAGGGTAGATGATTTTATTATCATTTAACGTTAACAAAAATAAAATTGAGTTATTTTAGTCAATCTATCTATGATAAAAATATGAAACAAAGATATGCAGACCATGGATGCTGACGGGTTTGGTTTGATCTAAATGAGATTGGTTTAAGGATTAACAAATTCCTTGTCATTTGTCAACAACTATGACTGGCTTCTGATTAAGACAAGGTTTTTCCCTATTAAATTAATGTTTATCCTTTAATTTCTTAAGTTGTCATTAGCAATAGTAACGTACTACTACACAACAAAGTTGATAAACTATGATATGATTTATTTAAGTGTCTTAAATAATGTATTAAGGTGTTTGTTAAGGGATAAGAAAAATTACAAGTTGAATATTGAAATAAACAAATTTTAATATAATATCTATAGATTATATTCTTTAACAAGTGGGGACTCGTTATAACATCGACATTTTTGATTAAAAATATGTTTGATGTCGGACATTCAAACATACAATTATAATTAGCACTTTCAACTTCTCAAATTATTACCAATGTTACCGTGTCGGTGCCCGTGTTTCATAATAGGTTAGCATTTGTCTTCGTTTAATAATTTTATGGCAAATGCTAACGAGTGCTTCCAGGGCACTCTTTAAGACCTTAAATAGTAAGTTTTTTTATAGAATTTTTACGGAAATGCGTAAAGTCAACACATTGAAAATTGTAATGTTCATTTTTTAAATAAAAAGTTTCTTTAAATGGAATGCTTAAATAGTGTCCCGAAGGCACTCGTTAGCAATACCTTAATTTTATTTGGAAATGAGTGGAGTTAGTAGCTCAACTAATTTAGGCTCAAAGTTAAAAGTCGTGCGTTTGATTCGTAAAACAACAAGAACTGAACGGAACAATACATGACATAACAAGATAGTACAAGACTGTACCAGAGAGATAAAGAGCGATAATAATTTTTATATTAAAAAATAAAATAGGTAATTTCATTTTTTTAGTTGTACTATGAACAAAAAGTTGTATTGCGGTTCTATGAGGGACAAAAATTCTTGTTTTTGTCCCGTCCCTTACTAGCTATTTTGTTCAATCCCACAACCAGTTTCTAAATCAGAAAGGGTGCAACAAAAGTTGTATAATCCATTTCCCTATTTTTTAATAGATCAAACGCACGATATAAAAGGATCAATGAAGAAAGAAAACAAAATACTAATATTAATAATTAATTAACTGGATATTTTTTTTGAATGACGAGAACAATATAAAATCAAAGTAATAAACAAACAATCATATTATATACACATGATTAACAACAAATCAAATGTTAATTACAAGCACTCATTTACAAGGCAAGCCCAAAACTTGTCTAGAAAAAACAGTTTACAAGGAATAACAAGGTGTTCGAAACATATGCAATGGATGAAGTATATAATTTGAGCACGAGGAAACATGAATTAACATGGTTTTGCTAAAACCTCATTCCTGCTGAGGACCACATATGGAACAAAACCAAAAACAAAATCCCTTCTTTTTCTTCTTATTTAATGACAAGAGTTTTGCATCCCTATTGGTGACATAATCAGCCATATACTGCACAACTTCCTGATAACAAACAATGAACAAAACTTTAGGAAATAAAGCCATTGAAAGAATATTAAAAACAAAACAAAAGTTATAAGAGCTTAATTTTGATTTTTGATACACCATTAGTATTAGAAGTGTTACATCGTCAACAAATCATATTTGTGATTTCAAAACTAGTTATGATTAAAGTCAAATGTTTTTAATGATCTGACGATTATGGTTGACAGATGTACGAATTAAATGCAATTTATACTACGTCAAAATGTTTTTATTTACCTGAGCACCCAACTTGACAACTTCTTTTGGTGGCACCTCAAGAGGAGTTACATCGGCCCGAAAAATGCGCAACTTAGACAAAAACCTAAAAGACTCGGGCAAAGTTTTTATCTGATCATCACTTATATCCAACTCCTCAAGCATTTCAAGGTTTCCAATTGATGTTGGCAATGTTCTTAAGTCAGCAAAATTCTTTCCCAGGTTTAGTTTCTTCAAACTAACCGCGAAACATAGATTCTCCGGTACGAATTCGAGTTCATTAAAACTAACATCAAGTTCCTCCAAATTACTTAAATTACCAATTGTTGTAGGCAACTTCTTGATTCTATTATAGTGCAAAGTGAGAATCTCTAAACATTCAAGTTTCCCAATTGCCTCAGGAAGTGCCTTGAGTTCATTGAAATCTAGCTTCAAAACACTAAGTGAAGTGCAATTCCCTATTGTGAAAGGTAGTTCCTCAAGCCTATTTGTCTCAACATTTAATCTCTTTAAATTGATTAAACTCCCAATTTTATCAGGTAATTGTATGAAATCATTTGTACTCAAGTCAAGTTCAACGAGATTCGTCAAGTCTCCGAAACTAGCAGGAAGTGATTTTAATTTATTGGCATGTAAGTCAAGTTCAATAAGGTTTATCAATTCACCAAATGAGTTTGGAAGATTTATGAGTTGGTTTGAATGAAGATCAAGCTTTGTTAAAGCCTTAAGACCTACAATTGTTGTTGGAAGAGCCATGATTCTATTTTCAGATAGGTCCATTTGAGTAACATCAGATAATTTCCCTATTGATAGGGGCAACCATTCCATTTGATCCACCAATTTTCCTCTAAGCTCAAGGATTGTGTCTTTATTATTAGCAGAATTTTCAATTACAGTCGCCACTTTCATAAGACTCAATTTCTCAATGCTTCCATCTCCTACATAATTAAAGTCAAATCAAAGAAATTATCATTTGTTTTTCTCTTGTTTGGATAAACATCTTAACTTAAGTGTTTATGTAAGCGCTTATCGTATACTAAGTGCTTATGTGTCGACTATTTCTATAACAAAAAATGAAATAAAGTCAAACTGTTTTTTTTTTATAATCTATCTTGGAGAGTTTATTGAAATAAGTTGAAAACAACTTATAAGATGTCATATAAGTTGTTTGCATAAAGTCTCTCAAGCGGTCTTAGAAATATTTATGTCAGTAGATAAACTTAAATAAGTCAATCGAAAAGATATCAAGGTCTGTTTGGATTGTCTTATTTTTGAGTTTATGAAAAATAGCTTATACAAATAAATAAATTTTTATATTAGTTCATAAATTCTCACTAACAAAAAATTGTATATTCTTAAGTTTTCTTTCTTCCATAAACTACCTTGATAAAAAAATAATACATAAAAAGATATTTATTTGCATAAACAGTTTTGCATAAAGTTTAAAAAATAATTCAATCCAAACGAGCCGCTATTGCATGGTAGTATTAATAAGTTTGGTTGGTGAAGAGTTACAAACAATATATACACAATTGAAATTCATGATATTATTAATTAATAATCCAAGTAAAATTATTGAAACAAACCTGTAAACAAAAACGGCTTGTGCACTAAGGAACCTTTTTCATCTTCAAAATCATCACTCTTTTGTAATTCTTCCTCTTCCTCAACAGCTTCTATTAAAGTAGGAAGTTTCTTTTTCTTTGTATTTGTATCCTCATCATTAGAAACCAATTCAGAAGCTCTTTGAATAAGATCACCAAAAGTTTGAAACATCTTATCAAGTTGAAGAAGGTGAAGAGCTTCTTTTCTTTGTTGATGAGTTTGAAACAAGACCATGGTTTTCTTGAGTTGTTGAAGAACATAGAAAAGATCATCAGGAACATCTTGTGGTGGTTTTTGTGTTGATATTTCTTGTAGTTTTGTTTGTTCCAAGTTGTTAAGAGTGTCAAGAGTTGATGAAGCAGCTTCTATTTCTTCTATGGAAGGTCTAGGTGGAAGTGATGAATAGATTTGAGTGATTTCTTGTATTGTGTTTAGAGTGGCATGTGAAGGTGGTTTTGGATAAGATGTGGTGGCCATAATTGTTAATATGGTGGAAGAGGGAGGAGAAGTTTGAAGTTGCTATGTAGAAATAGTTGAAGAAATTAATGAATAGAGGTTGGAAGAAAGAAAGTCAAAGTGGAAATGATAAAGGACAGAAAATCGTGTGAATGTGGTGTGAAAAACAGAGAAATGGGTACTATATACACCTAATTAATTAAAGATTTGGTTTGGTACTTGTCTTTGTTTCTTTGTTAAAGACAACGGGGGGGACAACTAAGAAGGCCTTGAGTTTTGTTTATAGATAAATATATATTATAATTAGGGGTATATCGGAAAAAATAATAATTAATGTTCTTGAAAAATTAAAAATGATCTTATAAAAAAGGATAAAACAAAATTTTTAAAAGGGTTTTATATTTAAGGACGGAAGTACTTAAATATAATTTTTAGATGTAGAATTGTTTAGATAGATTAATTATTTATATTTTATTAATTAAATTATAAAAATAAATAATTTCTTAAATTGAGTCCGAAATTTTTAATATTTGTTTTTTTGTAATTTCATGACTTTTGAACTCAAAATCATATGATTGTAAGTCGTGTTAAATCATTATTTTTATGTATAAAAATCTAATGGAGGGATAAAAGTTGGGTAGTTTTAAAACTGGTGAACTAATTTTGTGAGAGAGTGAAAATAAAAGATTAAAATTGTAATTAAGCCTAGATAAATTGCTAGGTAGAGTTTGGAGGTTGAATACTCTTTAGATAAAATTTATTTTAAAATACATTAAATATCTAAATATGATATGATATTAAATTTTATTTATATATTACTCAATTAAACTTCTAGCCATTAAGCAATCTGACAAAAAAAATCGGATACTAGGCATTGTTTGCGAGTTTGGAGGGGAAGAAAAGGGAAGGAAAGGCTAAAAAGGAAGAAACAAGTGAAAGAAGTATAGAAGTTTGGGAGGGAAGAAGTTTGGAGGGTTATTTTTTCTTCATAACACAAAAACCCCCCAATTTGGAGGAACTCAAAAATTGTATTGGATGGGGGTTTGGAGGAGGTTTCAAGGATTTATATGAATTCTTCAAA
The DNA here is from genome assembly GCA_954870985.1 of Trifolium fragiferum. Taxonomy (NCBI): domain Eukaryota; kingdom Viridiplantae; phylum Streptophyta; class Magnoliopsida; order Fabales; family Fabaceae; genus Trifolium; species Trifolium fragiferum. The sequence continues at coordinate 43,733,506 of OX940792.1, read as the reverse complement.
TTTAATTAATGTTGTTATAATATTCTTAAATTCATAATATATTAATCATAAATATTTATTTGTCATTCTCTATAAAAAATACTTTCTCAAAAAATGTAAAAGATTTCTCTAATTTTCTCTCTATTTTCCTTCCTCCAAAGCCCTCCCCTCCCCTCCAATCCCGCAAACAAAACCTAAAGTGTTCGCCTTGTTTATGGGAAAACAACAGGTTACTTTTACATAATAATTTCATGCATGTAGTTTATTCTACAACCAATAAAACTTAAGCACGTAAATAAATTTGCAAGTGAAAATCATATGAATAAGTTTGCCACAAATTAATTTTACTCCACTTTTAACTATGTGACTATTTTTTTTTGGTAGTTCGTAAACTATTCACAATTTTTTGAAGGTATCCTAAAAAAAGAGTACATCTGTGTGTGTATATTATAGCATGTGTCTTTAGGTTTAGGGGCTCATAACTTATATCCAAATAGGAACATACACTTTATAGTGTATTTAACCACTTTTTAATTATAATTTGCTAAAATTCTCTTTCATAAAAATTAGTTGATGTAAAAGTCTTTTATTTTATATAGTGATATTTTTTTTTGACAAATTTTATTTTATAATACTAAATACCACCAAATTTGAAATTTTTTTTATAATAAAACTATGAATGAATAAAATAAAATTCCCTTTTATGCCTAAAGATTCTTTTGGAAAAAAATAAAAAAAGTCCTTTGAAATTTTAGGAAAGATGTTAGAGACGTACTCCCTCCGTAACACTTTATAAGCAAAAATGCACTTTTTAGGTTCATTGTATATTTAATGTATCTGACCTGTATTATAGACCAGATACATTAAATATACAATGAATCTAGAAAGTACATTTTTGCTTATAAAGTGTTACGGAGGGAGTACATAGTCACCCAATAAACTTATGATTCTCAATATTGAATGAGGTATAACTTAGGTAGTCAAGAACTGTTCAACTGAAAGTTATGGTTTGGTTTCCTCCATATGACTTAGTCGAGTTGCAGAAGAAGTAGTGAAATAAGTGTGACAAAAGTTTGTAGGATTGCTTAGAAGCTCATTCTTGAAGGTATTTGGATCATCTCTAATTTTCTCTCCAATGTTTTCTCTCCAATGTGATCTTAACCATTCATTTGCTTATTTTCTCTTTCTTATTGAGTATTTTTTTATTCTTTATAATTTAACAACCATTAGATTAAGAAAAGGAGAGAAAATTGGAGAGGATCCAAATCCTTCTTAAATAGTAATGAACGCTCCATCAAGATAAGTCTTCTTAGAAGATATAGTGCCAACTGCCAAGACTAGATCAAATGAATTGATAACCACTAGGGGGTAAATCATGCAAGTGACAATCATTTATTTCATTTTAAAAACCACATAAGCTAAGGAGCATAGTCTCATGATCCCCTTTTTTGTCCTCTAAAGAAGTAAGTTCCCAATTATGAACCATGAATCGTTTCTCATACTTCCTAGATAATAACCACAAAAAGCAGTAAGTCTCTAATTATTACGAGATAAGTCTTGGATGGATAGATTATTTGAGAATAATTGATGATGGAGAAGTTAAATGAATTGCCTTGCAAAACAACGAGACCTTCACTTCTATCAATTCTTTCAATAAAAATAATGATTCGAGTCCTCGTGAGTTTAGCTCATTTGATTAGGACATTGCAATTTATTGCAGGAACCGAGGTTCGAATCTTGGTACTTTCAGTTATTCATTTTTAAATGTGAAATTCTAGCCACTAGACTACTTAAAAAAAAAATTAATCGGAGCCAATCTTGTAACATAAAAAATTCAAAAGTTTATCATCACTCACTAAAATCTCAACAAGAATAACAATATATTCAATTTGTAGACACAAACAAGGTTTTTAGAATACAAATTTGCCTAATTATTTCTAAGGCTCCTGAAAGGTCGGAATCGGAGTCTACCAATAAAAAATAATTTAATGGCTTGATTTGCATTGTAAATCCACCATAATAGTGGGAATGCATAAAGGATTGGATGGGGGTGCAATTAGCAATCAAAGTACATGTTTTTGGGTTTGAAAGTTAGTATTGTTTGGTTCACATTAACTGCCTCGAATTTCTCACATGTACGTTTATATATCCAAACATTTGAGAGAAAATTAAAGAGGATCCAAATCCTTATTATATGCTACAATAATATTCTGGTTATTCTCCATTATTAATGTCGTATCCTGGTTGGACTCTTCACCACTGACAATAATAATGACTTCGTGATTGTTGCTTTATGAGAGCATTAAATTCAGATTCTTTAATAAATCTACAAGCATTGTTAGGGTAGGTTTTGATTGCAACGTTAGTACATTTTCGTTACTAGATTGATTTTCACCATTAGAATTTTAAATGACTGATTTAGAGTACAACTACCATGTGCCACTGCTACCATTGTTTGTCTGCTTTTTTTTTTATTGTAGCTCCAACCCCTTTTACGACTTATGTCACTAGGTTGAAGAGAGTAAATATTGTCGTACTATTCTTCAATGTGGCCAAACTTCCCGAGTAAGAAGCTGAAGTTTCCCAAACTTTCATACTTGAAAGGTTTGGTAACATTCATTAAAGGTTTAATTGCACATTTGGTCCTTTATGTTTGTTTTAGGTTTTAAGTTGGTCTCTTATGTTTTAAAAGTTTCAAGTTTGTCTCTTACATTTATTTTAGGTTTAAAGTTGGTCCTTAATGTTTTAAAAGTTTCATGTTAGTCCCTCAAGTTTTTAACAGTTTCAAGTTGGTCCCTCAAGTTTTTAAAATAAGGACTAAACTTGAAACATTTAAAAACATAAGGGACCAACTTGAAACTTTTAAAAACTTGAGGGACCAACTTAAAACTTTTAAAACATGAAAGACCAACTTGAAACTTAAAATAAACATAAGGGACCAACTTGAAACTTTTAAGACATAAAAGACTAACTTGAAACCTAAAATAAACATAAGAGATCAAATATACAATTAAGCCTTCATTAAAGCACAAATTCTCATGAAAGTTTTCAGATAGTTAGAATTGTTCATGGCATGGTACTCTAAAAATTCCCCAATGAAATTGGTAAGAGCTCTCTTTCTAACCCAAGGATCCGTTTAGCCTGGTCCAAAACATGTATTTGTTCATGTTGGACCCATGGAAATGACCTTCAATTGTAGGTTTGATCCGGTAGAAAGATTCCCTTCCACTTTAGGCAGTGCAACATAAATAGTATAGTCAATTAATATTTAAATTTAATAAAAAAAATACAGCTATAACTTTTTGTTTTCTCTCTCTAAAAAAATGATATCCATATCCATCGAGAACTTGAGAATTCTTGTGCATACTTAAGATCATGGAAGGGATGAAGTTGGTTGTTGTTTGTTGAATTATTCCGTCGCTGTGATTTCGTTGCTCTATTGTTGAAACTTCAATTTTAGACATCTAGGTCTCCAAAACCAAATGTATTTTAAGATGTTGAAGTTGAAAATGGTGGAGGTTTTTTTTGCATATTTCAGGGATGAAGTTTTTTCAAGCACTACCAAATTTACATTTAAGTTGTTCAGATGTGATTTTATTAAAGTTTGAGTAGTTTAGATCTGAAATGTAAAACTGATTCTGGAGCTTAAAATCAATTATAGATGAAGCAACAATTCCTAGCTTCTACACCCAGCCAAAAACAATTCCTAAAGGGTAAAAATGGACCAATTAATTCCGTATAAAATGGACCAATGAAAGTTAAAAGTTTGCAATGCAATATAACTATGAATAAATATGAAGCATAACATATCTAAAATAATGGACCATTTAAATTATAATTAAATGCGTAAAAATAACTATGAATAAATATTGTATATAAAAAAATAATAAATGTAAGCGGTGCAATATAATTTGATAAAATAAATAGTTTTTAAGATAAAAAGTTCTTATAATTTGTCATCGATCGAAGAGCATAACATATCTAAAATAATTTATATTTTTTACTTATAGATGTGTTCCTTTTATTTTTTGAAAAAGTTAAATTATTCCACTTAAATTGACACCGGTGAAAATCGAACCTGAGACTTTAAGAGGAGCACATTCCCAAATCGCAAGTCAATAACACCAAACCAATCCAAGCGGGTTGATGTGTTCCTTTCATTAATAAATATAAAATCTATTTTGGCAATTACAGTCTTAAAAATAATTTTAATTCAAACAATATTATTTGACAATAATCAATTTTATTTAAATATATTCAAATATAAATCAATTCGTTTAACTTAATTTTAAGGGACCTGCAGACTAATTAAGCCATAAAATTACTAGTGATTTGGTTCGTTTTTTAATAGCAACTTAAAAAAATCAATGTGCTCTTATCCAATTTTTTATCGTTTAATTTGGACAAGTTTTTGAATACCTAAATCAAAAAAAATAACAAAATAGTTTTTTCTTTTGAATATAAACTAGCGTAATGCCCGTGCTGAGCACGGGGTGCCGAGAACGTCATATTTATGCCAATTATGGTCACTGTCAGTCATGGTCACAACTTGGATTAGGGTTTTGGCATAAAAGAATCATGGTCATAGTTGGGATTAGGGGTACGACATAAAATTTTGGTAAAGATTGATCTTGACATATGCATACAAAGAGATATATTAGGAGGGTTTGATGAAGATCAAACCATATAAATCAAAGATGTAATCATTGTTAAAATATATCAAAGGGGACAAATGCATACAAAGAGATGTATTATTTTAAGATTACAAAGTCCACTATGACATTAAAAGTTAGGATATATAGTAAAGTTCAAATGTATACAAAGAACATATAAGGAAATGACCAAGATAAAAATTTAGTAATAACTTATAATAGTGATTTTAAAAATTTTATTGCTGATAAAAAATAGTCATATGCCCGTGAATTGAAATTTTATTAGTAATAACTTATAATAGTTATTTTTTTTTTACCAAGATTAAAAATGTCATCTCTCCGTAAATTAAAATTTCATAACAATATTAGTTTGTAATATTGATTTTAAATTTATTATCAGCAGTAAAAATTGTCATCTCCCCGTGAGTTTTAAAAAAATTTAGTAATGACTTATAATAGTGATTTTAAAATTTTTATTGCTGATAAAAAATAGTCATCTACCCGTGAATTAAAAGTGTTGATAGGGTTAATTCAAATGAAAATTCATATAATTCATGTTAGATGTTTTAGATTGTGAAACTAAACCATGAAATTCAAAATAAAAAACTTCATTCATATAATCATTGATAATAGGATCAAGAAATACATTACCTAATAAATATTAAGATTACAAAGTCCACAATAACATTAAAAGTTAGGATATTAAAACTTAAATGCATACATAGAATACAAAGAGAGTATTTATAACATAAAATGTTGCTCAGTTTGATAAAAAGCTTTATGGCCCCCAGATGCTGTGGGTGCGATTAATGTTGTACGGAAACAAAATGAAGGGAAAATCTTAAAATGAATGACATTGTTGTTGGATGGTTTTGTTACATCTTAAAATAAATAATATAAATAATGTAAACAAACTATACATACCAAAACTCCAGATTGTACGTCAACTGCAGTTAATGTTTTCTCAAGAATATGATAGAATCTTCTAGGAGCAACAAAATAGGGAATAGGTCCAATAGGGAAAGTTGCATGGGGTGAGTGTTATAGCTTTAGAAGACATATATATATGATCACACTTATCTTCGTGCATTTTTTACTACTAAGAATTACATATAAATTATTTCTGCAACTCTTATAGCTTTAGAAGTAAATATTTTTTGAAAGAATATTTTTAGTTATAATTATTCTACAACATAATTAAACTAAATAAGCTCAAAAGAAAAAAAAATATAGATTCCAAAATAAAAAATTTGTCAAACCAATTAAACTAAATAAGCTTAAAGGAAACCATTTATTACTTATAATAGTGATTTTAAATCTCTTATCAGCGAAAAAATGTTCATCTCCATGTGAATTATAAATTTTTATCATTAATAATTTATAATAGTGATTTTAAATCTCTTATCAGCGAAAAAATGTTCATCTCCATGTGAATTATAAATTTTTATCAGCAATAATTTGTAATAGTGATTTTAAAACTTTTATCGGCGATCAAAATTGTCATCTCCCCGTGAATTATAAATTCCCCTTGAATTATAAATTTTTATCAGTAATAACTTATAATAGTGATTTTAAAACTTTTATTAGCAAACAAAATTGTCATTATCTCGTGAATTGTATTTTTTTTATCAGCAATAACTTGTAATATTGATTCTAAAACTTTTATCGGCGATCAAAATTGTTATCTCCCCGTGAATTATAAGTTTTTATTAGTAATATAACATGTAATAGTGATTTTAAAAATTTTATCGGCGATCAAAATTGTCATCTCCCTGTGAATTATAAATTTTTATTAGTAATAACTTGTAATAGTGATTTTAAAACTTTTATCGGCGATCAAAATTGTCATCTCCCCGTGAATTATAAATTTTTATCAATAATAACTTATAATAGTGATTTTAAAACTTTTATCAGCCAACAAAATTATCATATTCCTGTGAAATATAATTGTTTATCAGCAATAACTTGTAATAGTAATTTTAAAACTTTTATCGGTGATCAAAATTGTTAATATATCCTTATTAGTGGATCAAATTAAGTTTATGTCGTGGTTTTCGAGCTAGTAATAATGTTGTTATTGCTTGCAAACAATACCAAACATGTTGTGAAGACAATGATTCACTTAGAAATTTGAAGTCAACTATTTTCAGACTCTTTTTTTGTTATACTGTTTTGTCCAACTCTCTTTGTGTTCTCAATATCAAGTGTGGATTTTAAAATTGGAAATAGAGTGAATCCTAATAGGAATTTATGGAAAAAAATTCCCTTGCATTAAAATTAATTTTCTAATAGCAAATAATACCTTGAAATAAATAGGTCTCAAAATGTATATGAAATCTAATAATTCCACATGTTACCACTTTATTTTAGACGAAAAATTTATTTGTTATATTTTAAAAAAGTAGATGAAAATATATATTATACCTATTGTAATTATCACCTAGATTCTTATTATTTTGTCCATGTCTAATTTTTTATGTATTCATGAAGTAAAAATAAATAAACTATAAGATTATCAATGATATTCATTTTGAGACAAAATTTCATTAGTAAATAGAAAATTAAATTATTTTGAGATAGATAAAGAAGGCTAAATTTATTTTGAGCACTATATACTTCTTTTTATAAAAAATAAAATATTTTACAACCCTTTAAAAAAAAAATGTAGGTTTTTCTTTTTTTAATCAACAAAGATTAATTAATATATTAATATAGCTATTCATTATTGGGAATATGAAATGAAATGCAATGATATTGAGTAGATCTATCCATTAATTTATACACATCAATAAATTTAAATACAAAAATAATTTAAAAAAATTGTTTCACCCATTAATATATACGCATCAACAAATTTAAATACAAACTTGATTCAAAAAAATTGGATAAAATAAAAGGTCTGGGGCGAGCGGGATTCGAACCCCAAACCTCTAGTTAATAGTTAATAGGCGCAAGTTTCCTGCCACTGGGGTGGCTGTTTCATCCATTAATTTATACGCATTAACAAATTTAAATACAAATATCTATACATTCTTGTCATAGGAAATTAAATATTTTTCAACCTATTCACTATATTTCACTACATTATTATAAAGTTTTTCACTACATTATTATAAAGTTTTTACATTTTTTTACGTGGCATTAGGAAATTTATTTTACTACAAAGTTTGTACATTTTTTCATATGCTATAGAGCATATATCACCTAGATGCAATTAAGTTGGGATATTATCTACTAAATCCAATTTGGTTACATGATTATCCTCATTATTTAGAAACATATATTTTCTTTTGAAATTTCTTTTAAAAGGATGTAGAAGCATCAAATTGACTACTAACTACTAAAAGCATTGGGTATGGAAATTTCATCTTAACAAAGTATAAATATTCATTCCAAGTTCCAACCTTTTCTTACCTGCATTTTCATGAAGTTAAGTTTGTTTTATGCATGTTTATTTTGGATCTAGTTATCTTAGTATAATAATTTATTATTTTTGTTTATTTTATTTTTATTTTTAATCAGAATTAGGAAAGACAACTTTTTGGTCTAATTTACTTCATCTCATCTTGTAGTAATTTATTCAAGATGAGTAAAACGGAAAAAGTATAAAACATGATTTCAAATATTAATTAAATTTTTCTGGAATGGTTTGTTACAGTTTGGAATTTAAGAAATTTAGGAGAAGAGAATACATGAAAATGGAAAAATATAAATTCAAATGTTGCATGTATAGGAAAACAAATCCATAAAAGAAGAAAAAAAAATTGTATAGTAGAAGATTTGTAGTCATTCTTTCCATCATCCTTTATTCATGCTATGGAAAAAATATAGTGATGTATACACTTCATCTTTTGTTCTTTCTTTTTATATAGATTCTTTATTTTTTTGGTTCTTCTTTCTTTTTATACATCCTGAAGAGAAAAACACAATATTTGTTAATTATATTATATAACATATTAAAAGAACACAATATTACATAATAATATTATATAACAATATTAAAAAAAATTGCAGTAAGAAGAATTAGTAGTAAACAAATGTAATGCAGAAAATAAATTGTAGAAAGTGAGAGATAAAAAATTCGAATTTATAGAAATAAAAAAGAGGGAGCTTGACCAAAAAAAAAAAAAAAAAAGGAAAAAATATAGTGATGTATACACTTCATACTTCTTCATTGTAGTGGCTTCTTCCTCTATATTTCTTTGTAATGACTTCTCTACTCATCTTTTGTTCTTTCTTTTTTGATAGATTCTTTATTTTCTTGGTTGTTCTTTCTTTTTATACATCCTGAAAAAAAAAACACAATATTTGTTAATCATATTATATAACATATTAAAAGAAGACAATATTTGTTAATAATATTATATAACAATATTAAAAAAATTTGCAGTAAGAAGAATTAGTAGTAAACAAATGTAATGCAGAAAATAAATTGTAGAAAGTGAGATATAAGAGAAAAAAAAAATTAGAATTTATAGAAATAAAAAAGAGGGAGCTTGACCAAAAAAAAAAGTAAAAAAAAAAAGAGGGAGCATGTGAGTTTAAGGAAGAAGGAGGGGTAAGTGAATGTGGCATAGAGAGAAAGAGAGGTTTGCACGTTTAGTTGTAGCAAATGAGAGTTTATATAGTCTCATGGTTATCATTATGAAGAAGCTTGAGAAAATACTTGTGTGACATGCATTGGTTGTTTTATTTTTCCAAGAAATTGCTTGTGTTGCAAGAGAATATTTGCAAAGTCAATGAAGCAAGTGCATGAAGCATCTTATTGTCATGTGATGAAATGCTTGTGTTGCAAGACAAAACTTGCAAATGTCAACGAAGCAAATGCATGAAGGATGCAATTGTCATGTGATGAGATGATGTATGAATAGTGATCACACTCATTTTGAATAGTACCTAGCACAAATGGACAATGGATTGGATAGTAAACATGCCACATATATAGAATGATGTGGATAGATTGATAAACTTGTGAACCAACCATTGGCCAAGGCAAATTTAGGGCTTGAGTGGAATCCACATAAGACATATTATGACACTTACCTAAATTTAATTGGTCCACATTAGCATTTGACATCACCATGACATAATGTATGACATATGGTGTTAGGGTTTTGGGTTGGAATGGGGATAATCCTCACGACATTTTAGTATAATTAAAGATATTATAGCTACACAGTAAAATAATATGTATTGATATATAGTAAAAACTTAAATAAGTACTAAAATATATGTAAGCAATTTGGTTTGCTTTGGTTTCGATAAGTTTTAAAGAATCAATCCAAAATTTTATCTGATTATGCAATTTTTAAAAAATGACATTCAGTCACACCCAAAAATATTCACATTATATAAAAACTCTACATTCCACTAATCATAGGTCAACTAATATATAAAAACTCTAACTTTCACTATTCCTAGGTCAACTAATACTTAAGAACCCTAATTTGACTAACAATAGGTCAACTAATATATAAAATCTCTAACTGTCGCTAATCCCTTCCTAGGCTAACTAATACTTTAGAACCCAAATTCGACTATTAATAGGTCAAAAAATATATAAAAACTCTAACTTCCATTAGTCATAAATCAATTAATACTTAAAAACCTTAATTCGACTAATCACATGTCAAATAACTCCCACTAATCATGGGTCAACAAATACTTTAGAACCTTAATTCGACTAATCATAGGTTAACTATTATTTAAAATCTCTAATTTCCATTAATCATAGGTCAACTAATCCTTAAAAACCTTAATTCGACTAATCATCTGTCAAATAACTTCCACTAATCATAAGTCAACTAATATTTTAGAACCTTAATTTGACTAATCATAGGTTAACCAATACATTATTTAAAATAGTCACTATTTATTTAGTAGAAACATATGATATGAATATAGGTTAACTAATATTTAAAATCTCTAACTTCCATTAATCATAGGTCAACTAATCCTTAAAAACCTTAATTCGACTAATCACATGTCAAATAACTCCCACTAATCATGAGTCAACAAATACTTTAGAACCTTAATTCGACTAATCATAGGTTAACTAATATTTAAAATCTCTAACTTCCATTAATCATAGGTCAACTAATCCTTAAAAACCTTAATTCGACTAATCATCTGTCAAATAACTTCCACTAATCATAAGTCAATTAATATTTTAGAACCTTAATTTGACTAATCATAGGTTAACCAATACATTATTTAAAATAGTCACTATTTATTTTGTAGAAACATATGATATGAATATAGGTTAACTAATACTTTAATAGAAAAAGATAGTCAAAATATATCATATGAATATAGTATATTAAGTCAAAATTAGATCATTTATTTTGGAACATAGAGACTAATATATAAGAACCTTAATTTGACCATCACTAGGGCAACTAATACTTTAATAGAAAAAGATAGTCAAAATATATCATATGAATACAGTATATTAAGTCAAAATTAGATCATTTATTTTGGAACATAGAGAGTAATATATAAGAACCTTAATTTGACCATCACTAGGGCTCTGTTTGGATTAGCTTATTTTTGAGCTTATGCAATATAAATTAAGTTTTATGCTATTTTATAAATTCAAATCAATGAAAATTGTATTTTTATAAGATATTTTATCATAAACTATCTTGATAAACATATAAGAATACATAAAAATTGAATAAGTAAATGCATAATCTCAAAAATAAACTAATCCACATAGGGTCTAGGTCAACTAATATTTAATTTAGGATATAATACCTAAATACTCGTAACACTAAATATCACTATTTGTTTTTTACAAATCCATGTTTTAACGCTAATTTAAGCCCACAACAATTATAGATGCTATCAAGTCCATATACATAGTCCGTCCAACCCACGAAATACTACAAAAAAAAAGTATTATCATCACATGTGCAAAAGCTTACATAGGCGCATGTACGGATCCATTTTCACTAACCGGTGGCAAGCTTTTAATCCTAACCATCCACATAAATATAATAAATCTATAAACAATATGCAATTGGTCCAAGATGGACAAATGAATTTGTTGGTCCAAATTATACGGACCCCTAACCCAAACTCCCAAAGCATGTAAGAATGTTATGGACTCATAAAAGGACACAAAATTGAGGCAAACTTGATGGATATCAAGACATACAGACACACACGCATATGTGTGTGTGTGTATATATATATATATATCTTGATCCTCTTAAGCATGTGGTCAGGGGATTGATTATTGGTTCAAGCGCATGGAAAAAATTTGATTAAGATAAGAGAACCCACATTGTGAGTCCCACAACTGAAATTCCTGGCACGCTAAGCACGATGTGCGATACAATGTTCTAAGCACCTTAACACTACAGTCACGATATAAGAGAAAGCAAATAAACAAAACAAATAAATAACACGGGATATTTGTTAACCCAGTTCGGAGCACAACGCTACCTAATCTGGGGGATACCAATCCAGGAAGGAATATCACTATAATAGTCCTAGTTGCAAGTTCTCAGCAAACGCCATGTTTACAACTTATAACCTAGCAACTACCAATGACTCTTCAACCTAGGAACTCCTAAGTCTGAGATCCCATCTCACTCCCTTACAACCTTACAGACAACAAGGATTTCAACAACACAAATACGAATAAGTTTTTGGAGACATACACTCCTAAAACTACACACTCGTACCTAAAGGCTTAGAGTGTTAAAAACACACAAGGTCCTAACTCCGTACTTCAAAGCTTAGAAGAGGATCACAGAGATTACAACTCAAACACAAAGTCCTAAGCTTGCATCAATGAGACACAAGAAAGGCTCACACAATAACACACACGCAAAACCTAGTATTCTAGACACAATCACAATAACGGCGTGAACAACTACAGCAACAACACTGGAATTAGGTTTAGCTCCTCCTTTAAAATTTAAATACTCCAGGCAAAAACATCCTTGATTCAGAAATAACATGGGCTTGATTTGTTTGACCCAAGCAATTACTCCATATTAATTAAAAAAGATTCTCTACAAAAATATACTTCAAGGAGATTCTCTATAAAAACATTCTTGACAGGGATCTGAAGCAATGAATGATGATCCTCATAATTAGCCTGATTAAAGGCGCCATGCAAGATCAATGAGAGAGAAAAACAAACATTCCATAAATAGAACATACGAGCGAACATATCCAGTAACGTGATACGATGTTGAGGCATCTTATCACACATCCTGCTACAAGGTTTATTTTACCAAAAATGCAGCCAACACCAAAGACTCAACAAACTCCTCATTTGGCAAATTTTTGGCTAAAACAAATTATGACCATACAGATACTACTTAAACAGATACTTCAACTACATTTCTTTTTCTCAACATAAGCACACAAGCATAAAGATCAGTAGTAGCTATCCTTCAAAACAGTTTCCATACTACTCCTTCATGGAGAACAGTAGAAAAGAATAAGATGTATCTTTTAAGATTATCAGAGAGGCATGCAACAGCGGAACACAAAACAACTACTTCGCCTTAAATGGTCAGAAAAATAAACATTGATAGGATGTAGAGTAGAATGCTTCAACATTTCACAAAACATCTCCCCCTGCACATATGCATAGGATGTTGGAACATCGTATCCAACATCTCCCCCTGCAGAACACAAATCAGAAAACATCTCCCCCTGAACACTTGCATATCTCAGCACATGCATACACCACCCTAAACACCTGCATATACCAGAGCATACAGGACCACACATACACATACTTCATTCAAGCTACTCTACAGACATATCATAACCAGAGCAGTGCAGACTACCAGCAGAGATAGAGATCATAACCACATAGCAAATAACATACCAAATACCATACCAAATTTATACTCCCCCTTTTTGCCACAAATTTGACAAATTATCAGTACAGAGTTAAGAGGTCCAGGAGCTTAGTACAAACCAAAAGAACATCATAGTCTATGCCCAAAACAGTAGAACAGAAACAGAAGAAACAAGTGCAAAACAAAAGAAACCAAAAAATAGGGCAATACATTATAGCATCATCTAAAAGGAATTGTTGGTCTCAGTCACTTCCAGCTCCTCTGTATCACCAGCTTCATCATTCACAGCTGCATCTCCATCAACAGCACCATCAGCATCCATCATAGCTGCATCATTTGCAGCCACACCCTCAGCACCTATACCTGCTTCCTCAGCTTCCTCTTGTTTCAAGGCAAAGATAACATGTTCAATCCCTTTCTTTTGCTCATCCAGAGCTCTAACAGTAGCTTCCAAAGAGGTGATCATAGCTCTTCTGTTCAAGGTGGGGGAAGGTTCCTGCCTAGGAGCAGACTTTTTCTTAGTAGGCCCTGCTATGTCAGCAACATGGGCTCCCTCAAATAACTTAAAGTGAAGAGAAAGAGGTGCCTCTCTCTTGAGGGGTTCATCAGCAGCAGTCAAGATATTTGGATGTTGCTCTAGGATAATTCCACAAATAAGGGAAGGAAAAGCAATGGGCATCTTGATAGCCTAAGACTTACCATGAGCCATGGTTTGCTCAAAAATGTAAATACCATAGTCAGCTTCAGTACCAGTCCCAACAGAGTAAATAAGTCTTGCCAACCCAGTAGCTATATGAGAAGAGTGGGTAGTAGGAACCCAATTCACAGTACCTATCCTATTCAACACAGTATACAAGAGGGAACCTTACCTTTAGAAGGCCACACTTTAACCTGATTGGCAGTGATAGTTTTACAAACTTCATTGTTGGTGATGTCTATTGCAGAATAGCCATCTTCTTGTCTTCCAAGAAACCTGTTGATAATAATTGGAGAGAACTCCACACACTTGTTTCTAACATACACCTTCTGATATTCTTTGCTGAGGGGGTTGTCACAGTCCTCAGCAATGTTGACAATGAACTCCTTGACCAACTTGGCATAGCAGTTGCCCAATCCACTGACTGTCTTCATTAGCCCAGCTTGTTCCAACAAATCAGTGACCTCTTTCCAAGCCAAGGTTTCAGCAGACAATTCTCTCTCCAGTCCAAGTCTTCTTGCATACACATATTTCCACTTGGCAGCATTGTCAATGAAGTGGAATGACACATCATCTATGGACACATCAGGAACATTTGGTGGTATAAACCTTCCACTAACCCTTCTTTTAGATGCTGTGATGCTTGGAGCATCTTCTTCAGCATCTTCATCAGACACAGCAGCAGCAATTTTCTTCTTCTTCTGAACTCTTTTCTTAGGTGAATGAGTGATGTTTGGAACATCTTCTTCAACATCATAGTCTGAGTCACTCAAACTTATGATCTTTCTCTTGGAAGATTACTTCTTGTGTTGAGCAGGGATATCAACCTTGCTAGATTTCCTGCTAGGTCCAACAACCTTTTTCTTGGGAGATTTGATTGCCTCGGCTGCAATCTTCTTTTTCTTCACAGACTTAGTTGCTTCAGCTACAACCTCAGTCTCTTTCCCTTTTCTTTCCCTAAGTCTTCTACCAACACCTGATTTTTCAGCTTGAGAGACACTGGCAGATTTTAGAACTACCACATCTTCATCATTGCCAACATCTTCTTCATCAACATTCTTAGAGGTATATTTCTCATGTTCAACCTGTATATCTTCCATTACACGATCAGCATCATTCTTAGATGTTACAGCATCTTTTCCAGCATCAGGCATAGGCTGACCTGGCGCCAAGGATGTTGAAGCATCCGGCGCAACATTGACCTAAGGAACACTTTTTGCCAAAGATTCAAGAGCGTCTCCAGCAATCTTGGCGTTGATGTCATCTTCATCACTTCCATCATTCTCAGGAGAGTCAGGAACAACTGTTTTTGTCTCTTCAGATCCCAAGGTTGTTTCCCCCTTTTCAAAATTAGGGATTTTGACAGGATTTTCTTCGATTTGGATACTTGGAGACGTTGTTGCAGCATCGGATGCGACATTCACACTACCAGAACCCTGATTTGCAAGAAGGAACTCTTGCATGTTGAAATCAGATGAGTATCTAGATTTGGATTTTTGGGTTTTGGGTTTCTTAGTGACAGTAGCTTTGGTTTTCTTCGTGGTTTTAGGTTTGGATGTGGATGAAGGTTTGCATGGCTTTGGATTGAGAGCAGATGCAATTAGGGGTGTAAACGGATCAGAAAAATCCAATTAAACCGATGATCCAAACCAATCCAAACCGAAAAAAAACCGACTTTTATGGTTCGGATCAAAAATCGACCGAACCAATTAAAAACCGAAGTGGTTTGGTTCGGTTCTCGGATCCAGTTTTCAGATCCAATGGACAAACCGAACCAAACCAATATATAGTATATATGTTAATTTTTTTTTAGCCAGCTCATATCTATCAAAAACTACAACTGGCCCAACTACTTTTAAAAAATAAAATAAAATTTGTCACACTTAGAAACTCAAATTTTAAAACGCAAACTTAGAAACAATCATAGCCGCAAACGCAAACTCAGAAACATTGCTCTCACCTCACTCTCATCCTCAAGCTGCTCTTGACACTACGCAAACAACACTCTCATGTCATGCTGCTACTCTCAGAACGGTAACTTCTCAAGCGTTGTTTTGATTTTTTTTATTTATTTAAGTGGAAATAGACTTGAAGTTTTATTTTTATATCACTTTACTATTTGAAGAACATATGAACTTAATTTCAAAATGGTTATATTTTGTATTTGATGAACTTATAAACTTAATTTCAATATGGTATTTGATGAACTTATTTGATAAACTTAAGCGAAAAGAATTGTATTTTTCATTTGTTTTCAATATGGTTGAATTATGTATATGTATTTGATGAACTTATGGGAAAAGAAGTTTATTTTGTATTTGATGAGCTTACGGGAAAAAAATATATCGGAAAAAAAATAATAACATGGAATACATCGAAAAAAACCGATTAAAGTACCCGAACCAAACCGATGCGTTTGGTTCGGATTCATTTTTAAAAAACGCTAAAAACCGAACCAAACCGAACCAATCGAGGCTTCATTTGTTCGGACATCGGATTCACTCAAAACCAATCCAAACCGGTCCAATTACACCCCTAGATGCAAACGATGGGTGAATCATTGAGATGGGAACAGCGTTGGTGATGATGTCAGAGGATGGAGCAATGGATGAAGTGTCTTTCGATGGAGAGGAATGGTTGGGAGAGGTGGTTGCAGGTGAGGTGTGGGTGGATGATTGAGACATAGTAACAATGGTGTTTTTGAGAAAATAGGATTGACAGAGAGAAGAGTGCATAGGGTTGATGGAGAAGGTTGAGAGGGGAGTGGATAAGTTATAGGAATGAGTAGTGTAATTTAGGAAAGAAATATTTTGAAAGGATTTGAAATAAAAATAACCAACCCTTGATAGTGGCGTGTTTGTATGGTGGTTGATACCATGATTGCCTTGATCAACGTGCAACACTTGATGAGGAGCATTAAAAATAACTGCTGCACGCGCCACTACCTCAAACGGTAACTGCTACAATTCTTCATGGAGGCAAATTCCTAACTTGCCCCTTAACTTCTCAAATTGAGTAGCATCAAGTGCCTTAGTGAAAATATCTGTCACTTGCTCCTTTGTACCAACATGTTCCAAGGTCACAATTTTATTCTCAACAAGATCTCTTATGAAGTGATGACGAATGTCAATGTGTTTGGTCTTGCTATGTTGAACTGGATTTTTTGAGATATTTATGGTGCTCATGTTGTCACAGTACAATGTTAGAGCATCTTGTTCGACATCGTACTCCTTCAGCATTTGTTTCATCCAAACAAGTTGTGAGCAGCTACTCCCAGCAGCTATGTACTCAGCCTCAGCTGTAGATAATGCCACACAATTTTGCTTCTTGCTGAACCGGGAAATTAAGTTATTCCCTAGAAAGAAGCATCCTCCTGAAGTGCTTTTTCTATCATCTGCACTTCCAGCCCAATCAGCATCACAATATTCATATAGAGCAGAGTCTTCACAATGAGAGTACATTATTCCATAGTCACTGGTTCCATTCACATACTTCAAAATCCTCTTGACTTGAGTCAAGTGGCTCACCTTAGGATCAGCTTGATATCTGGCACATACTCCAACAGCATAAGTGATGTCAGGTCTACTTGCAGTCAAGTATAGCAAGCTTCCAATCATACTTCTATAGAGACTTTGATCAACACTTATTCCCTTCTCATCTTTAGTGAGTTTCAAGTGAGTGGGTGCTGGTGTTCTCTTGGATGTAGCACTTTCCATTCCAAACTTCTTGACTATGTTTCTTGTATACTTGCTTTGAGATATGAAGATGGTATCATCCATTTGTTTAATCTGAAGACCAAGAAAGTAAGTCAATTCTCCAACAAGGCTCATTTCAAATTCTGACTGCATTTGCTTGACAAAATGTTGGACCATCGTATTCGACATCCCACCAAACACTATGTCATCAACATATATTTGAGCTATGATGAACTTGCCTTCTTCTTGTTTAACAAATAGGGTTTTGTCTGAGCCTCCCTTCCTGTAACCTTGGTCTTCCAAGGACTGAGTCAACCTTTCATACCATGCCCTGGGTGCCTGCTTCAAACCATATAGTGCTTTCTTCAGTTTGTAGACATGGTTAGGATGTTCAGGATCTACAAATCCCTTAGGTTGCTCGACATACACATCTTCCTGTAGGTATCCATTGAGAAAAGCACTTTTTACATCCATCTGGTAAAGTTTGAACTTGAGAATGCATACTACACCTAGCAGAAGTCTGATAGATTCTAGTCTTGCTACAGGGGCAAAAGTTTCTTCAAAGTCAAGCCCTTCAACCTGGGTATATCCTTGTGCCACAAGTCTTGCTTTATTTTTGGTAATGGTACCATTTTCATCTGACTTGTTCTTATAGACCCACTTTGTTCCAATCACATTCACATTTTCTGGTCTTGGAACCAAGTCCCACACTTCACTCCTCTGGAACTGATTCAATTCTTCTTGCATAGCCTCTATCCAGGCTTCATCAGTTAAAGCTTCTTTGACATTCTTTGGTTCAAATAATGACACAAAACAGGAGTTTGAGATCACATCATTTGTTCTTCTAGTGGTTATCCCTTGATCAGGATTACCAATGATCAGATCTTGTGGATGATTTTTCTGGACACGTACTGAGGGGCCTTTATTTTGAACTTGAGTTTCTGCGCTTGCTTCATTTTCCTTTTCAGGTATCTCTTCATCAGATTTGTTATCACAAAGATGTTCTGATGCTTCAACATCTTGTTTAACATTGTCAACAACAGGAGTACCTTGATATGTAATATCATTTTCTTTCAAAGGAGAATCTTGAACAACAACATTTATAGATTCCATCATGACTTAAGTCTTGGAGTTGTAGACCATGTAGGCTCTACTGTTTGGAGAGTATCCAAGGAAAATTCCCTCATGACTTTTGGGATCAAGTTTTCTTCTTGGCTCTCTGTCAGCTAGAATGTAACATTTGCTACCAAATACATGGAAGTGTTTACTATATTTCCATAGCTCATATAGAGTAGAAGAGGTACCTTTTCTTAGAGTGACTCTGTTATGGATATAACAAGCAGTGTTCATGGCTTCAGCCCAAAAGTAATAGGGAACATTTTTGGCATGAAGCATAACTCTAGCTGACTCTTGGATAGTTCTATTTTTCCTTTCAACTATACCATTATGCTGTGGAGTAATAGGAGATGAGTATTCATGCTTGATTCCTTCAGTAGAGCAGAAATCATTGAACCTGGAGTTCTCAAATTCCTTTCCATGGTCTGTTCTTATCCTTACCACATTACTTCCCTTTTCCCTCTGAATCTGAATGCACAATTCCTTGAAGGAATCAAAAGCATCTGACTTTTCTCGAATAAAGTTCACCCAAGTGTATCTGGAGTAGTCATCCACCATCACAAATGCATATCTTTTGCCTCCCAAGCTTTCAACCTGCATGGGTCCCATCAGGTCTATATGAAGTAACTCAAGAACCTTGGAAGTTGTCTGATGCTCCAGCATTGGATGCGACATTCTGACTTGCTTACCAATCTGGCACTCACCACATTTATTACCTTCAACAATCTTCAGTCTAGGTAATCCTCTAATAACTTCAGATGATATTGCTTTCTTCATCCCTTTCAGATTGAGGTGACCTAACCTTTGGTGCCACAGTTTCACTTCATCTTCTGCTGAGCTAAGACAAGTGGTAGTATGAGCTTCTTCCTGAGACATCCACAAGTAACAATTGTCTTTAGACCTGGTTCCCTTCATCAGCAGCTGGCCTTCTTCATCATTGACAAGACATTCAGACTTGGTAAAGTTGACTTTCATGCCTTGGTCACACAGCTGGCTTATGCTAATTAGATTAGCTGTGAGTCCTTTAACCAAAAGTACATTCTCCAGGTTGGGCAATCCATGATTGACAAGATCTCCAATTCCTAATATTTCTCCTTTTGCACCATCTCCAAAAGTTACAAAACTGGACTTGTAAGATCTCATGTTCATGAGATATTTTTCTACACCAGTCATGTGTCTGGAGCAGCCACTATCAAAGTACCAATCTTCCCTTGAGGAGGTTCTCAGAGATGTGTGAGCAATTAGCCCAACATTTTCTGCCTTGGGCTTCCACTCCTTTTTGATAGTTACATCTTCCTTTACTTCATTTTCTTTAGGTTGTTGAACAGGATACCCATGAAGTCTATAGCAAAAAGGTCTAATGTGTCCCCGTTTACCACAGTGATGACATACCCATCTACGATATACTCTCTGAATCTTAGGCCTTTCATGACCACGAGGTTTAGACTCAAGAGCAAATTTGGGAACTGGGTAGGTTTTAGAATGTTGAGTATGATGCTTCAACATCGTCTGTCCAGTGCAAGGGTCAAATACATCTTCTGCATATTTGAACTTTGTTTCAAGATTTTGTTGATATTGATTCAAATTTGAGTAGTTGTACCCAACTCCTTTTTCTGTCTTTTCTGATAGGTTCCACATTCTGATCTTATGTGTCCATATCCTTCACACTCATGACATTGAACTCCCTTACTTTGACTGTTCTTCTCTTCAGGCTTAAATTTCTTCAGACCATTTGACTGTTTGTTGATGTCGAATCTGATGCTTTGACCATTCTGTCGATTCCTGCGATCAACTCTTTTCAGCACTTTATTAAACTGTCTACCAATCATGGCAATAGCATCTGCTATGCTTTCCTCCTCTTCATCCTCATTTTGGGCATTACCCTCATCAGCATTTGAAACAAAAGCAATGCTCTTGTTCTTTTTGTCACCACGTTCGTCTAAGACAGTTTCAAAGGTTTGGAGAGATCCAACCAACTCATCCATCTTCAATGTAGAGATGTCATGCGCTTCCTCAATTGCTGTTACCTTCATGTCAAATCTTTTGGGAAGGGATCTGAGAAGTTTTCTTGACAATTTCTCATCAGGCACCTTCTCTCCCAAGGCTTCAAAGGAGTTAGCAATGTCTAAGAGACTCATATGAAATTCTTGAATGCTCTCATCATCCTTCATTCTCAGTGCTTCAAACCTGGATGTGAGATGTTGAATCTTTGATTGTTTCACTTTTGTAGTGCCCTCATAACATGTCTTCAAAATTTCCCATGCTTCTTTGGCTGACACACAGTTTTTAATAAGTTCGAAGACATTTGTGTCTACTCCACTAAACAGGGCATAGATAGCCTTGTTGTTGTAGAGAGCTGCAGCTTCCTCATCTATAGTCCATTCAATTTCTGGTTTTTTCACTCCCGTTGAGGTACCCTCCTTGCTAGCAACAGTGGGATGATCCCATCCAGTCAAAACAGCCTTCCAGACTTCCAATGATCTTAGGAAGGCATTCATTTTAGACTTCCAATGATCATAGTTGTTGGATCCATTGAGCAAAGGTGGTCTATTCATGTATCCTCCGTCTTTTTCCATGATGCCAGAGATTTTAGGTCCTGGATCTCACCCTAGAGACAGGCAGGGTGCCTGCTCTGAAGCCAATTGAAATTCCTGGCACGCTAAGCACGATGTGCGATACAATATTCTAAGCATCTTAACACTACAGTCACGATATAAGAGAAAGCAAATAAACAAAACAAATAAATAACACGGGATATTTGTTAACCCAATTCGGAGCACAACGCTACCTAATCTGGGGGATACCAATCCAGGAAGGAATATCACTATAATAGTCCTAGTTGCAAGTTCTCAGCAAACGCCACGTTCACAACTTATAACCTAGCAACTACCAATGCCTCTTCAACCTAGGAACTCCTAAGTCTGAGATCCCATCTCACTCCCTTACGACCTTACAGACAGCAAGGATTTCAACAACACAAATACGAATAAGTTTTTGGAGACATACACTCCTAAAACTACACACTCGTACCTAAAGGCTTAGAGTGTTAAAAACACACAAGGTCCTAACTCCGTACTTCAAAGCTTAGGAGAGAATCACAGAGATTACAACTCAAACATAAAGTCCTAAGCTTGCTTCAATGAGACACAAGAAAGGCTCACACAATAACACACACGCAAAAGCTAGTATTCTAGACACAATCACAATAACGGCGTGAACAACTACAACAACAACACTGGAATTAGGTTTAGCTCCTCCTTTAAAATTTAAATACTCCAGGCAAAAACATCCTTGATTCAGAAATAACATGGGCTTGATTTGTTTGACCCAAGCAATTACTCCATATTAATTAAAAAAGATTCTCTACAAAAATATACTTCAAGGAGATTCTCTATAAAAACATTTTTGACAGGGATCTGAAGCATTGAATGATGATTCTCATAATTAGCCTGATTAAAGGCGCCATGCAAGATCCATGAGAGAGAAAAACGAACATTCCATAAATAGAACATACGCGCGAACATATCCAGTAACGTGATACGATGTTGAGGCATCTTATCACACATTCTGCTATAATGTTTATTTTACAAAAAATGCAGCCAACATCAAAGACTCAACACCCAACAAAAAATATTTATCGCCAACGGTGATGAAAACCCCGTAACTAAAAAAAACCAACAAATTGATTTTATTTATGGTTAGAAAACGAATTCACATTTAATATTCTCTTCTAATAGAATTTAAAGAAATTACCAATAATTTTGTAAAATAAAAATAAAAAATTACCAATAATAAATTTGTCTAAACAATAATGGTTTCGTGTTTCTTGAACAAATGGTAGGAGATTTGCTAAAGCAATAAAAACTTGATATCTATATCATGATAAAAAAAAACAAAAAATTCAAGAAATTAGTAAACAAAATACTAGCTGAAATTAATAATATAGTAATATTTTATTTGTAAAATAAAATAACATTTTTTTTATATAAAATAAAATAACATGTTTTATTAATAATATAGTAATTCTTCGGGAAAGAAGCATAGTAATCAAGAATTTGACCGCGAAATAAATAAAATTGAATTTTTATTTTGACGTATGAAATAATATTTTTTTGTTTTTGTTTGGAGGTGTATAAAGTATTATATATCTCAATAAAAAAAATAATAAATGCATCCTTTTTTTTAATTAAATAACCTAATAACTAGAATTTCTTTTTTAAAGACAAATAAATAGCCACGTTGAAAATATATTTTTAATATAAAGTTATGAATTTGTCAAAATAATATAAAACACAAAGTTATAAATTTTGGTCAAATAGAAAAATTTAAAGTTATGATTAATTTTTTTTTTTTTTTAAATTCCCTTTTATGCCTAAAGATATTAAAAATAAAAATAAAAATAAAAATAATCCTTCACAATTTTAGGAAAAATGTTAGAGACGTCTGGACTCATCGAATGAGCTTCTTCTTCTACTTCTGATTCTCAGTACTCTATTTCATCGCTCTCTCTTTCTGCGTTCATTAAGCTTATTCTCTAAACTTTCGATTTCAATCATTTTTTTGATTTTCGATTATCTTCTTTAAAATCATCATTATCATCGAAATTCAATGGGTTGCACGGTGAGAGAAAAACACATCAGAGCTAATCGCCGACCACGATCGGCGGCGGCGAAACCTGATTCCGATTCTTCCGATAACAAAGATGCAATTTCCAAATCCATTGCTGAGTCTGGTCTCAAACCTTTCAAATACGATATTTCTTCTTCTAACGGTCTTATTCCTCTTCCTAATCCAAACCCTAATTCGGATGAATCTGGTTGGGGTTATTGTACTGAGGAACAATTGGAAGAGATTCTTTTGAAGAATTTGGAATTTGTTTATAATGAAGCTGTTTCAAAGATTGTTGCTTTGGGTTATGAGGAAGATGCTGCTTTGAAAGCAATATTGAGGAATGGTCATTGTTATGGTGGAATGGATGTTTTGACGAATATTTTGCATAACTCTTTAGCGTATTTGAATAGCAATGGTAGTGTTGTTTCTATTGGTGCTGGTTTTGGTGGTGGTGGTGGTGATGGTAGTAATGGAAATTCTGATGAGGCTGAGCTTGTTTTCTCTGATTTGAGGCAGTTAGAGGAATACTCTTTGGCTGGTATGGTTTGTTTGTTGCAACAGGTTAGACCTAATTTGAGTAAAGGTGATGCAATGTGGTGTTTACTTATGAGTGATCTTCATGTGGGGAAAGCTAGTACTTTGGAGATTCCTGTGCCAGGGAGTGGGGGTGCTACTCGTACGCCTGCTATTGATGAGTCTGGTCAGTCGGGTCGCAGTTCGGTTGGTGTCAGGGCTCCTCCCTTGTGTAGGTTTCATGGAGGGTGGGGATTTGGAAATGGGGATTATCCTATGAATGGGATATTTTCGTGTGGTCCAGATTTGCAAAGAGAGATTGAATTCCCAAAAAGGTTTGATCTTTCGCCTACGATGAAGGTCTTGTTGAAGAGAAATGTTACAATGTTTGCTGCTGGTTTTAGGGCAAACACCAAACAGCTGCAGACACAGGGGAAGGTGAAGGCTAACGTTCCTGGTGGTCGTAGTGCTGTGTCTGGTTCGGATTCTCCGGTTGTGTCTTCTGGGACTGAAGTCACGGTTGATCAGTGTGGACATTCTAGGTTTCCTGATAACCAAGATGCTGTGAACTCGGTACTGAGTAAATTTCGCGACTTGAATCTTGATGAGAATTTGGAGTTTGTGGCAGAGGATCAGAAAGATGAGGTGATAGTAAGTATATTTCATCAGATAAAGGATTTGGAGAAACAGGCTAAGGAGCGGAAAGAATGGGCTCATCAGAAAGCAATGCAAGCGGCAAAGAAGCTAAGCAGTGATTTGACTGAGCTGAAAACGTTACGGATGGATAGAGAGGAGACTCAGAAATTGAAGAAAGGAAAACAAGCACTTGAGGACACAACCATGAAGAGACTCTCAGAGATGGAGAATGCTTTGAGAAAGGCTAGCGGTCAAGTGGACCGTGCAAATGGAGCTGTGAGAAGATTAGAGACTGAGAATGCAGAAATCAGAGCAGAGATGGAGGCTTCCAAATTAAGTGCATCAGAGTCAGTGACAGCTTGCTTAGAAGTTGCGAAAAGGGAGAAAAAATGGTTAAAGAAACTTCTAGCTTGGGAAAAACAGAAAGCTAAGTTGCAAAAAGAGATTTCCAATGAGAAGGAGAAGATATTGGAGGCACAAGAAGTGTTGGCTCAGAATACACAGCGTCAAAAAGAAGCCGAGGTTCTCTCTTCATCCCTTGTTCTTTTATTTATGCATTATATATTGACAATGTCACACACAAACCACCTAAAAGGAAAAGAAAATATGGTTTTACCTCTGTTTGCATAGGGTGAGTTTATTGACTGGAATTGCAATTTTCATGTCAGAATAAAAGTAACATGTTTCAATTAGAACGTGTCTCGTTCATCTTGCACATTGAACTCCATGTGGTTGAACTTTACCTGTAGTTTAGGGCTTGGAACAAGTTGGATGCTTGTGTCCTGGACCAAGCCAATGTCTAAACACAGATTAGTCCCACACAGTCGTACCCAAAGGAAGTTACATGTTTCAAAATCAGACATCAACATGTTCGAGACTAGTGTGACACAGTTTACTGTTGTCGCATTGAAATTGATTGTTTCGTCATAAAGGATTATGAGTAATTTAATGCATATCTTTTAATATCTTATAGTTCAGTGCAGTAGTTTCTGATTATTAATTGAAAAAGATTATGCTTATGTATTATTTTTTCTTCTTTTTCCTGCATGAGGAATGTTATGACAACACAACCTCTCTCTCTCACACACTCATCATTGGTCCATGTCATTATTTTTTTAAATAGCTTTACAGGTTAACCGGCTAAGCAAGTAGATTGATCATTTGTTTATTTTATTTGAACTTTAAAATGAAAAAAAGCATACATGTCACCGGCTAAGCAACTCTTGTCTCTTGTGATTCCACTTCTGAGAATTAGAAAAAGGGTCTTGCTAACAAGTGCACACGGTGCACACTTTAAGCAAACTATTTAAAGAAATTTTTTAATCAAAAAGTTAAACAGCACAATTTCCAATGCGTTGACTTTATATATCTTTATAAAAATTCTATACAAACTTACTATTTAAGGGGGCTTAAAGAGTGCACCAGCATTTGCCTTAGAAAAAACTAGTTTTACTCAAATATAACTACCAGATCTCATTGATCCAAACCAATGGTGCTTCTTTACCTATTTGGAGAGGATACTACTACATTAAAAATTGGTTCTTTGTATTTTAAAAAAACGAGTTTTTCATAAAAAAGAGTTTTTTCTGTTTTTTTTTAAAGAAAAATGGGTTCTTTGATTTCTGAAAAAAATTTGATTCTTTTCTTTCCTCTATTCCTCCCTCCTCCCATCTCTCTCTGTCCATTGTTGTCTGATCTGTTATAAACAACCCCACACTCCTACCAGAAGAAATGTTTAGGAATATGACTTCTTTGTCCGAGTTTTGTCCAACCTCAAGTCCTCAACACTGTAACGACTTTTCAACTATTCATATTCTCTCATTGCCTGAACGGCAGTGCAAATGATGTCACCACTTCTTTGTTTCCCACGAGTTTGCCATGGTCGATGACAAATGCATCCTTGCCTCGAGCCTGTTGACAGCAATTTGAAGACCAACATTGTTTTTATTTTATAAATATTAAACCAACACTGCAGGTTGCCCGTCACAAGTTTTGTTAGTAATAGAGACATGGACCAATGGTTGAGCAAGTGTCACAAAGTTTTGTTAGTTTTTCAATTGGTTGTCTTTGGTTTTTGTTTTCCTGCTATATATTGCAGGTTGTATTTTTCCAATCTCCTTTTGAGTACCTCATATATATATATACATTGCTGCTTCTAAAGAAAATGTATCAGCTTTGTGACAAAAAATGAGCCATTATTTCATCTGGCACATAATTGAAGTTTGTGTCAAGACATGGGTACAAGTACAAGGCACAATACATCAAATTCTATGGCACATTTAAAATCCTAGGTGGTCGAGTGAAGTTAATAATTTAGTATAATGCTTGATGTTTCTTAATAAAGTTTCTTAATGAAGGTATTAAATGCATATTATTTAGATGTGATATTTTCACATAAGTTGGTCTAGCTGAGTGGTTATACGGGGAACATTATATTTCAGGTTATACGGGGAACATTATAAATTTGGTATTTTTTAAAAATATCCATTCAATATTGCAAAAAAAAATAATCCATTCAAGCTGTAGACCGGTCCGGTTCATATGGGTTACATGGGTTCACTGGTCAGACCGATGAACCGGCCGGTCACAACGTGTTACAACAGTTTGCTTGCATATACAATCTGCTTGCTTGCCCAAGCTGGACACCGTACCCGTTCCCGGTCAATTAATACTCAAAATGAGGACCTCTTCCATGCATTTAAAATCTTATGGCCTATTCTTTTTCGTGTCTAACAGGTAGAGGTTATAATTCTTCTCTTATTTTTTGTTAAATAGAGGCATTCTGATAAATCTGATATGAAAACTGCGATGATAGTTTCTCTATTAGGGAAATGGAGGCCGCTATTCCAGCTTCGGCCATCAATGTAGCAATAGCTGAAAAAAGAGAATTTAAGGATTTTAGGATAATAAAACTGAATAGTCTGCATGTGTGCTACACGTGACTTATTTTTAACAGAAAAACTCGAGTTATTCAGTATTCCTACTTTGTTCACCGTAATACTTACACTTTTCTGTACTTAAGCTGTGCTCTGCCTCCCTTCTAAATTTGTAATATTCCGTACTAAATCAATTTGTAGATTATGTGGTCCCAATTATCAGGTATGTCACGCTGTCTATTCATGGGTATTTATTTTAGTAGCCATGTGATAAAAATCGATTGATTGCTTCAATTCTTGATGATCCTGACTTATATTCTAGAGGTGTTTTCTTATTAATAAAGGTGTACTGACATTAGACAAATGCTAATCAATGTCCTAATGGTACTGATTAAGAAATCAAAATAATTTTTTTTTTCATAGAATAACAAAACCAATGCCCCTGAGAACTGGTTACCAAGACTCTTGATATTACCACACCTGAATTTACTTTCTGTTCAGTGTATATAATTCCTTTGATTTTGTTAGCAATGATTTGTCAGTTCAACCAATATGTATCTTACAAATGAGTCCCTGCTGAAAACAGCAGTTTTTGTGAAAAAAAACCTCCGATCATGTGTTATTTCTAAACCATTTATTTCGCACAATAACTAATTACAGGTTAAATGGAAGGAGGAGTTGAAGGGTCAAGAAGATGCCTTGGCACTAGTTGAGGAGGAGCGCCGTGCCAAGGAAGCAGCTGAATCAAACAATAAGAGGGGGTTTGAGGCTTTGCGTCTGAAGATAGATATAGATTTCCAGCGCCACAAGGATGATCTAAGTAGACTTGAGCATGATCTTTCGCGCCTTAAAGCATCTGTTCAATCTGCTGTGCTGCACCATCAATCAAATACTACACCTATAAGCGACTTTGAGGGTACAAAGCCCCAAAGAGAGACAATTGCTAAGCTGCTTCTAGAATTGGATAACCTGGAAGATTTATCAGAAAATGAAGTTAGTAACAACAGAGAATGCATTATATGCATGAAAGACGAAGTCTCCATTGTTTTCTTGCCATGTGCTCACCAAGTCATGTGTGCTAAATGCAGTGATGAGTATGGGAAAAAGGGCAAGGTTGCTTGTCCTCGCTGCCGAGTTCAAATACAGCAGAGAATCCGTGTATTTGGGGCATGTTCTTAGCTTCTTTCAAAGATATTTAAATATGACTTGAGTAGGGTAGGTATACCCTATGAGTTTTGCATAAGTTTGCACTTAAGGATTGGGACAATTTGTCTCTATGTTCTCCACATTGTATTGGAGTTCTTGTTCATAGGCAAGAATTGTTACTATTAATACTTACATAAAAAATAAAACCAAGACCTTGCATCAGCTTGTCTCGTGGAATGTATGACAACTTGGTTGCTTGCAGTTGCTTTGTTTGAAAATAGGAAATGGGCAACAGTGTCATTTTATTTTGAAAGGTGACCTTTGCCTTTTCATTCCATGGCAATTTTGATCCATTTTACTTTTAATCCAAGTATATGGCCTTTTATATGTTTGTGAATATCTCGTTTCCGGAAAGAATTTGTTGATTTATGTTAGGTTCTGATTGATAAAAATTAAGCCAAGGGATAAAATAAAATAAAAAGCAGGTGAAATCTTTTTTTTCTTTTCTCAACATATCTATCTGATAAGGAAAATGGAGGAAGTTCTGGTAAGTGATTTTTACTTTAAATTTATTGTTCAAATTACTTTTATACGAATCTATTTAAACATAGATCACTTTATCTTTAACTCGATTTAGTTAGAATCAAATTTTCTCGCTGCAAAACTCATACTCTTAAATTGCTTTGCGAAAAAGTGACGGCTACCCCTTTTCCCAAGTGGATAAGGGATTCCTGCCAATCGTACAAGAAAATATAGAGCATAGAGGCCGGTTTCTGTGAACAAAGGGCAATGTAATGCTAGGTTATTGCTTGCTTGCACACTGTCCACTGCCTTTCAGAATGCCACTCTGTTCTGTAATAACAAATCAGATCATCGTAATGTAAAACACTAAAACTTATTTTCTTCTGGCAATAATATTTATACAAATTTTCAAAATGAATACACATATACTATACAGCCAGCTTTATGTTTTCTTTTAGTGAGTGTGTATTTTGATTGTATTGTGCTTAACATAATTACACATGTCACTGCGACTTCAGACAACTACATTAAAATGTGTCTTTGTAATTGTGTCAAACTCGATGCGATTTTAAACATGCATGAAGACTTGGTGTATGTTTGATTTGATATTGAGAATCTTGAGATTGATGATTACATAGTCTCTATATGTGTTGAATTGTGATAGAAGAACTATGAACACAACTCAAGAATTTTTTATTTTTTTTTTGAAGAATACGACTTAGAAATAATTGATCCTCACTTTTGTCGAAGAGTAAAAAAAAGTACAAGTTGTAGTTAAGCCTAATAAAGAATAAAGAATCTGATACAAATATAAAATGGTTAAAAAGCAGTGGCCAAAACCAGAAAAATGAAAATAACATGCAGGTGAAATCTAATTAATACTTGAGAAAGCTACTATCTCATAGTCTCATTAAAGAGTTGAACACTTTATAATGCAATGCATGTGAACATAAAATGACATCTCTAGTTTCTTTCTCCCTATTCAACAACCATATAAGTTCATGTGTCTTGTAGAAGGTTAAAAAGTTCTTAGCATCATAATCTAGAATCCTAATTGTCTCATAAATATCATATCTCCCAAAAAAAGTTATTAAAAATATTTCCTATGTAAAATAGCAAATACCATTTGAGAAGCTTCTTAACTTTCTTTGCTGCTTCCACTATTATTAGTCTAATAAGAAGTGGCCCATAATTAAGAAATGGTTCCTAAAGTTCATGATGGCCTTGAAATGACTATGGCTAGGAATGAGAATTGGAAGAAACGTATGCATGTTTTTGGTGAGAGACTTAAAAGGATTCCTTGTTTGGTTTGGAGGACTACTTGGAAAGTGGGATGTGATGATCCAAGAAGGGTGATCCATGCATTCAAAGTAGGTTTATCTCTTACTCTTGTATCATTGCTTTATCTTTTGGAGCCACTCTTTAAAGGGTTTGGCCAGAAAAATGCTATTTGGGCTGTCATGACCGTCGTTGTGGTTTTCGAGTTCACCGCAGGTATATATCGTTCCTATCCAAAATCAAATGGTCTTGTTTTGTACTTTGTCATCCTTGATATTGCGAAAAAATACAATTAAATATGATTGGTGCAGCCGCAGTTGTAGTTGCGCTGCTGCCGTTGAAGGTTTCAAAATTATTGATGCTGCGGCTGCAATAGTTGATGGAGACCATAATTTATAATCACGGTAGAAATTATCAGTATAGTAACATACTTATAGTATATGGGTGACTTTAATTTGTAAATTCTTTTGATGGCAGGGGCAACTTTATGCAAAGGACTAAATAGAGGATTCGGGACACTATTAGCAGGATTGTTGGCATTTCTTCTTGATTATGTTGCAAATGCATCTGGTCAGATCCTTCGGGCTGTTTTCATCGCAGTTGCAGTTTTTATAATAGGTATACCGTATACATACAAGTAATGTTATTTGAACACCGTATAAAAGTACAGCCAACACAATTGTCGACGTGACTAAAAGAGAGGACATATAAACAAATAACAAAACACATAATCATTTGTTTATATGGTGTCAGACAACATATTTATTGTCAAAATACAATTTTTCTTGTATATTTTAAGAGGTACTTAATCTCATATATGTTTGTGATGTCGTGTGAATTTGATGTGTCCGGCAGGATCTGCAGCTACTTATATGAGATTCATTCCTTCTATAAAGAAGAATTATGATTATGGTGTGGTTATTTTTCTCTTAACCTTCAACTTGTTAACTGTTTCAAGTTACCGAGATGATCATGTCTTGAAGATGGCACATGTTCGCATCTACACCATAGCCATCGGCTGTGCCGTGTGTCTCTTGATGAGTCTTTTGGTATTTCCAAATTGGTCAGGGGAAGATCTCCATCATTCCACAGCTTTCAAACTTGAAGGCCTGGCCAAATCTATAGAAGGTATGCAGATTCGCAACACATAGTCACATACATATTGTTAGAAGTAATTTATATTTAAGGGTATTTTAGTATTTACTATGTTAAGTACTTTTTGAACTTGTCTGTTAAGTTTTTATTTTTAGGGCCTATGTGGCAAACTTTACTCTTTGTATAAATAGCTACTCTTTTATCAATGCAATTAATTCTTCCTTTCATATTTTGTGGCTGCTGTCTTTGTTCTCTCCTTACTATTTCATTGATTCATCACCTTGTACACCAACAAATTGGTATCTAGAGCTCCGGTTCGAATCCACGGGAAACACGAGTGAAACGTGAGTTGAGTGTGTTTGATTTTTTGGTTCTTGATTTGTGTTGAATCTTGAACAAAAATCTGAACAGAATCACTTTTTTCTGATTTTGTGGGATTGGGAAACACGAGTGTTAGTGAGATTTGAGTGTACTGTACAAGGTTTAAAGATGAACGGAAATGGTGGCATGAGTACCAAGCTTCCAGTGTTTGATGGCAAAAACTGGAATCGTTGGATGAAACAAATGCTTGTATTGTTCGGTGCTCAAGGTGTGCTTGAGCTTGTCACTGAAGGATACGTTCCTGTTGCAGCAGATGCAACAGAGGAGCAGAAAGAGGCGCAGAAAGCTACAAGAAAGAAGGATCAGAAGGCGTTGTTCTACATTCATCAGTGTGTGAATGAGAGTGTGTTTGAGAAGATTGCTGATTCAGTGACGGCGAAGGAGGCTTGGGATCTTCTGACAAGGTGTTACGGTGGTGATGCGTCAGTAAAGAAGGTAAAGCTTCAAACCCTCAGAAAACAGTATGAGAATCTCAACATGAAGAACAATGAGAAGGTTTGTGAGTACATCTCCAGACTAATTCTGATTACTAATGAGATGAAAGCTTGTGGAGAAACTCTTTCAGAACAAGTAATCATTGAGAAGGTATTGAGATCCCTTACCCCTCAGTTTGATTACATTGTTGTATCTATTGAACATTCCAAAGATTTGGAAACCATGAGAATAGAAGAGTTACAGAGCAGTCTAGAAGCACAAGAGTTGCGTCTAACTGAGAGAAATTCTGAAAGAGAAGTAGAGCAGCATGCTCTGAAAGCAGCCTCTGAGAAGAAGCTTCAGAAAAAGCCTTGGTCAGAAGCCAAGAATAGATCTGATGGAGCTCAGAATCCAAAAACCTCAACTTCTGGAAAGCAGAAGTATGCTCAGAAAGGAAAAGACAAGACAAAGGTACGGTGTTACTCTTGTCAGAAGTTTGGCCATTTTGCATCTGAGTGCAAGTCAAACAAAGAAAGAAAGTCAGAAGAAGCAAATATAGCCAGAAGTTCTGATGACTCTGATAGTGAATTTGTTTTACTAATGGCTTCTGAATCTGATGATGTGAATTCAGAGTGGTGGTATATGGATACAGGGTGTTCAAACCATCTTACTGGAAACAAGAAGTGGTTGGTTGATTTTGACTCTAGAAAGAGTACAAAGATCAGATGTGCTGATGATAAATACCTCAACGCTGAAGGTATGGGAAATGTCAAAGTCATTTTGAACAATGGGAAAGCAGCATTGATTCAGAACGTGTGGTATGTACCAGGCATGAAAAGCAATCTGATGAGTGTGGGTCAATTGATTGAGAAAGGTTTTTCAGTTACTATTGAAGACAATCTTCTGAAGCTGTATGACGGTAATCAGAAGTTGATTATGGAGTCAGAACAGGGAAGGAACAGAACATTCAAGGTGAATGTTAGAACTGCAGACTCTGAATGTCTTAGTGCAACAAGTGTTGAGAAGGATAGTGAGTTGTGGCACATAAGATTTGGTCATCTGAATTTCAGAAGCTTGGGGCATCTGAAGTCAAAGAATCTGGTACATGGAATTCCTATAATCAAGAAGCCTGAAAAATCATGCGAGGTGTGCATGAAAGGGAAGCAACCAAGACTGCCGTTTGCATCAGAAGTAGCTCCAAGAGCAAAACATGCCTTGGGAGTTGTTGAGACCTTTTAGGGTGTTGGCTTCATTTGGTAAAATAAGCCTGATTCCATGATGTGGAGCATGATGTGTGGCACATCAGGGTTCACATCTGGACGCCCTACTGGACGCGCTTTCATTTATTTAAACGCGATCTTTTGAAAAAGATTTGTTTTTCAAATTAAATCGTGCCAGCTTTCGCGCCAAGGAACAAGATAATCTTTCATGGTTCTGTTTTATTTTATTGGCCGACTTTGATCAAAAAGATTTGAAACAAACAATTAAAAGATTATGATCAAATAAATCTCAAAGAGAATTAACAAAGGCCAGCTGTTATTATTGAAGATCCAAGCCCATGAAACTTGTTCTATATAAAGGAAGACTGAAGACATAAAGGAACACGAAGCCAAGAGTTGAAGATATCGAGTCTTAGGTCTTAGTCTGTTCATTGTTATTTGTGAGCCTTCACTTGAATCATAATTTTGATACAAGTAAGGACTGAGTTTGATAGAGTTGTAATCTCTAGTATTCTTTCTCCAAAGCTTTGAAGCAAGGAGTTAGATTGTGCAACACTCTAAGCCTTTAGGTACGAGTGCTTTGCTTGTCTAGGAGTGTGTCTCCAACTGAGTTTGTTATTAAATCCTTACTGGGTAAGGTTGAGGGGGAGTGAGCAGAGGTTCTCATATCTAGGAGTTCCTAGGTAGAATTAGCACGGGTAGTGATTAAGTGAGAAGTTGTAAACGGGGGAGTTTAGCTTTGAATTGATACTACCATAGTGGATTCATCCCTGGATTGGTATCCTCCAGAATAGGGCTTGTTATAAGTGCCGAACTGGGTTAACAAACTCACGTGTTCTTTTGTTTCCTGCACTTTATATTGTTTACTTGTTCATCAAGTTCAGTTGTCCATGATGTTGACACATTAGGCTACACATCGTACGATTCCTAAAGTGTACACATCGTGCAACACATCTGACACTTGCCACCAGAATTTCAATTGGCATCAGAGCAGGCACCCTGCCTGTTTGAGGGTGAGCTCCAGGGAAGTTACTTTCTGGAAACATGGACAAGGATGGAACAACGGTCAACAAACCACCCCTCCTGGATGGAACCAACTATGACTACTGGAAGCCAAGGATGATTGCTTTCCTAAAGTCACTTGACAGCAGAACTTGGAAAGCTGTGCTCAAAGGCTGGGAGCATCCCAAAGTCTTGGATGCTAATGGTGTTGACACTGGTGTACTCAAGCCAGAGGAAGATTGGTCAGCTGCAGAAGACACTGCATCGCTTGGAAACTCCAAAGCTTTGAATGCTTTATTCAATGGAGTGGACAAGAACATGTTCAGATTAATCAAGCAGTGTACTGTTGCAAAGAATGCCTGGGAGATACTCAGAACCACTCATGAAGGCAATGCCAAGGTAAAAAGCTCAAGAATCCAACTTCTCAACACTAAGTTTGAAAACCTCAGAATGAAAGAAGAAGAATCAATTCATGAATTTCACATGAATTTGCTTGAGGTGGACAATTCCTTTGAGGCTCTAGGTGAGAAATTGTCTGAAGAAAAGCTTGTGAGAAAGATGCTTAGATCCCTACCCAAGAGATTTAACATGAAAATCACAGCTATTGAAGAAGCTCAAGACATCCCAAGTATGAAACTTGAAGAACTTGTGAGCTCTCTTCAAACTTTTGAGATGAACTTAGGTGAGCAAACTGAGAAGAAAGGAAAAGGTATAGCTTTTGCATCTTGTGCTGGTGAAGAAGAAGAAGCTGATGAATCAGATGACGATCTCTCAAATGACTTAGCCATGTTGGGAAGACAATTCAACAAGCTTCAAAGGAGGGTGGACAGAAGACCAAGGAGGAATGTGAGGAACATCCAGACTGACATCAGTAAACTAGGTAACACTTCAACAAAAACCAAAACTGATGATAAGTCAACTCAGAACAAGGGTGTTCAATGTCATGAATGTGAAGGCTTTGGTCATATAAGATCAGAATGTGGCACATATCTGAAGAAGCAGAAGAAAGGCCTAACTGTTTCATGGTCTGATGAAGACTCTGACACTGACTCAGAGAATGTTGCTGCTAATCATGTTAGTGCCATAACTAGGGTGGATAATACTGATGTTGAATCTGATGATGAAGAACTCACCTTTGATGAACTAGCCTCAGTCCATAAAAAGCTATTTATCAAGAGTGAGGAACTGTACAAGGTCAATGAAGAGCAGAAGGAAATCATCAGTCAACTGGAGACAGAGAAGGGTCAACTACAGAGTCAAGTTGCTAGTCTTGAAAGTGAAGTTGAGTTACTGTCAACCAACTTGAAAAATATGACCAAGTCTGTAAAGATGCTCAACCCTGGAACCAACATGCTTGATGAAATTTTGAAAGTAGGAAAGCATGCTGGTGACTCATCTGGTGTAGGATTTAAGAACAAACATCACAGCAAGAAGACAAATACTAAGTTTGTTCCTGCTCAGAAGAAACCTGACCCTAGCAGAATGTGGACACACCACACTCCACATCAGAGACCTGCTGGCAAAGAGAAGTTTAATGCTTGGAGATGCCACTACTGTGGGAAGAATGGTCACATCAAGCCCTTCTGTTACAAACTCTATGGGTATCCCAAGAAAAAGCCTCAGGTGCAAGCCAAAACAGCAAGGGTCACTCCTAAGAAGATGTGGAAGCCTAAAGTCTCTGAAACTGCACATATTGCTCACACTTCTCTTAGAGCATCTTCTAGTAATGATTGGTATTTTGATAGTGGTTGTTCTAGGCATATGACTGGTGTTGAGAAATTTCTCACTAATATCAAGCCTCATACAACAAGCTTTGTAACCTTTGGTGATGGAGCAAAAGGTGAAATCAAGGGCAGTGGTAAACTCAGCAGCAAAAGCTTACCTGACCTAGATGATGTGTTACTTGTTAAAGGCTTGAAGGCTAATCTTATCAGCATAAGCCAACTATGTGATCAAGGTCTTAAGGTCAACTTCACAAAGAATGAGTGTCTCATCACTTCTAACAAAGGAGAATTGTTGATGAGAGGATCTAGGTCAAGGGACAACTGCTATCTATGGATTCCTGATGAAACAGCTCACTCCACTACATGTTTGATAAGTCAGGAAAAAGAAGTAAAGCTTTGGCACCAAAGACTTGGCCATTTGAATCTGAAGGGAATGAAGAAGATTGTGTCCAAGGAAGCTATTAGAGGTCTACCAAAGCTTAAGATTGTTGAAGGCAATATATGTGGTGAATGTCAAGTTGGAAAGCAGGTTCAGATGTCACACCCAATGTTACAACATCAGGTGACATCCAGAGTTCTTGAACTGCTACATATGGACTTGATGGGACCAATGCAGGTAGAGAGTATTGGTGGCAAAAGATATGCTTTTGTGGTTGTAGACGATTTCTCAAGGTTCACTTGGGTTAGCTTCATCAGAGAGAAGACTGACACTTTTGATGCATTCAAAGAATTATGCCTTAGACTACAAAGAGAGAAGGATAGTGGCATTGTTAGAATCAGAAGTGATCATGGGAAAGAGTTTGAAAATTCAAGATTCTCTGAGTTTTGTGCTGATGAAGGAATTGGGCATGAGTTCTCCTCACCAATCACACCCCAACAAAATGGTGTAGTTGAGAGGAAGAACAGAACCTTGCAAGAGGCTGCAAGAGTTATGCTACATGCCAAGAAGCTACCTTACTACTTTTGGGCAGAGGCCATGAGTACTGCATGCTATATACACAACAGGGTGACTCTGAGAAAAGGTACCTCAACCACACTGTATGAGATATGGAAAGGAAGAAAACCAACTGTCAAACACTTCCATGTCTTTGGTAGCAAGTGCTATATCTTAGCTGACAGAGAGCAAAGGAGGAAGATGGATCCCAAGAGTGATGAAGGAATCTTTCTAGGCTATTCCATAACCAGCAGAGCCTATAGAGTCTTCAACAACAGAACAAGAACTATGATGGAATCCATCAATGTTGTCATAGATGACTGTTCAGATAATGAACCTGATGTTGATCCTGATGTGGACACATCTCACCCCCTGCCTGAAGACTCTGAAGTTATAGAGATTCCTGAGAAGACTGATCAGCAAGAAGATGTGACTCCAGTGAACAAGGGTCCCTCTGTTAGAGTTCAAAAGAATCATCCAAAAGAACTCATAATAGGGAATCCTGAGTCAGGGGTTATGACAAGGTCAAGAGAGGTCGTATCCAATGCTTGTTTTGTGTCAAAGGTAGAACCAAAGAATGTGAAAGAAGCCTTGACAGATGAGTTTTGGATTGAGGCTATGCAAGAGGAGCTGAACCAGTTCAAGAGGAATGAAGTGTGGGATTTAGTTCCTAGACCTGAAGGAGTCAACATCATTGGTACTAAATGGGTTTATAGGAATAAATCTGATGAAAGTGGTGTTGTGACTAGAAACAAGGCTAGGCTTGTGGCTCAAGGTTACTCTCAGATTGAAGGAGTAGACTTTGATGAAACATTTGCTCCTGTGGCACGTCTTGAGTCCATAAGGTTACTTCTGGGAGTAGCATGTATCTTGAAATTCAAGCTATTCCAGATGGATGTGAAGAGTGCTTTCCTCAATGGCTACTTGAATGAGGAAGTTTATGTGGAGCAGCCCAAGGGATTTGTTGATCCAAATTATCCAGATCATGTCTACAGATTGAAGAAGGCATTATATGGATTAAAGCAAGCTCCTAGGGCATGGTATGAGAGGCTAACCAAATTTCTTGTGCAGCAAGGTTATAGAAAAGGAGAAACAGACAAAACCTTGTTTGTCAGAGAAGAAAAGGGCAAGTTCATGATTGCACAAATCTATGTAGATGACATTGTGTTTGGAGGAATGTCTGATCCAATGGTCAAGATGTTTGTGAATCAGATGCAGTCTGAATTTGAGATGAGCCTTGTAGGTGAACTTACCTACTTTCTTGGTCTGCAAGTCAAACAGATGGAAGATACAATTTTCATCTCTCAAAGCAAGTATGCCAAGAACATTGTGAAGAAATTTGGAATGGAGAATGCAAATCATAAAAGAACTCCTGCAGCAACCCATCTCAAACTTTCTAAAGATGAGCATGGTGTCAGTGTTGATCAAAGTCTATACAGAAGCATGATTGGCAGTCTACTTTATCTCACTGCAAGTAGACCTGATATTAGCTTTGCTGTTGGTGTGTGTGCAAGGTACCAAGCTGAGCCTAAGATGAGTCATCTAAATCAAGTTAAAAGGATTCTCAAGTATGTCAGTGGTACAAGTGATTATGGAATTCTCTACTCTCATGGTGAAGACACAAGATTGTTAGGTTATTGTGATGCTGACTGGGCAGGAAGTGCAGATGATAGGAAGAGCACTTCTGGTGGATGTTTCTTTTTGGGAAGCAACCTTATATCATGGTTCAGCAAGAAACAAAATTGTGTTTCTCTTTCTACAGCTGAGGCTGAGTATATTGCAGCAGGAAGTAGTTGCTCTCAGCTACTTTGGATGAAGCAGATGTTAGGTGAGTACAATGTGCAGCAAGATGTGCTCACATTATACTGTGACAATCTAAGTGCTATAAATATTTCCAAAAATCCTATCCAACATAGTAGGACAAAGCACATTGATATACGTCACCATTTCATTAGAGATCTTGTTGAAGACAATATTGTGACTCTAGAGCATGTTGCCACAGAAAATCAACTGGCAGATATTTTCACTAAGGCTTTAGATGCAAATAGGTTTGAGGTGTTAAGGGGCAAACTTGGTATTTGCCTCTTTGAGGATCAATAGCCATAATAGCTATTTAGACGTGCAACGGTTACCTGTTCTTTCCCTCCATCCACAGTTGCACGCAATCCAAAGGCAATCATTACAAAAATATTTCCAACGGCTATTTCACGATCAAAACTTCAAGAAATCCGTTTATTCAAGATTTTCTCTTATTGCCTACCACATTGATCACTACATTCATCTCTCTAACACTCAAACGACCAAGAACTTGTCTTGATCTCTCTCAAAACCTCTGTTCATCTCTCTGCAATTTTCTTTGAAATCTTCATACTTCATCATCATCATCATGTCTACTGCAACCAAAACATCTCCTTCCACAAAAACAAACACTCCTCCATCATCACCAAAACCAAAGTCCCAAGAAGGGATTTAGTAAAGCTGTGGTTCCACCTGCAAAGAAGAAGACTCAGAAAAGAA
This sequence comes from Trifolium fragiferum, assembly GCA_954870985.1. Taxonomy (NCBI): domain Eukaryota; kingdom Viridiplantae; phylum Streptophyta; class Magnoliopsida; order Fabales; family Fabaceae; genus Trifolium; species Trifolium fragiferum. The sequence goes on along the minus strand of OX940792.1, from coordinate 43,693,670 downwards.
AAGAGCCACCTACAAGTGACTCAGAGTACGATGTGAAGCAGGATGTAGCTCACATCAGTGAGTCTGAGGAAGAATCTGCTAAGGAACGCAATGTGGAGCTTGATGTGATTCACATTGAGTCTGCTGTGAAGAAGAGCTATGGGAAGAAGAAAATTCCTCAGGGAATTCCTGACATCCCAGTTGATTTGATTTCCTTCCACAACCCTGCACATGCTGGTAAATGGAAGTACATTGCTCATAGAAGGTTAGCTCTGGAGAGGGAGCTCAGTGCTGAAGCCTTGCAGTGCAAGGAAGTTATGAGGTTGATCAAGCGTGCTGGCTTGATGAAGACTGTTACTGGACTGGGTGACTGCTATGAGAAGGTAGTCAAAGAATTTTTGGTAAACATCCCTGCTGGTTGTGACAATCCTTTGGACAAGGAATACCAAACTGTTTTTGTGAGAGGTAAAGAAATTCACTTCTCTCCCACTGTTATCAACAAGTATCTGGGCAGAAGTGAGGAGCCCTTTGCTGAGATGGAGGCAAATGACAACTACATAATCAAGGCCATCACAGCTGGAAAGGTCAAGACTTGGCCTAAGAAGGGAAAATTGCAAGCAAGCAAGCTCACTCCAATCTACAACATCCTGAACAGGATTGCTGCTGCTAACTGGGTGCCTACCACACACAACTGTGATGTGGCTACAGGTTTGGCTAGGTTCATCTATACTGTGGGTAACAAAGTTAACTTCGATTTTGGTACTTATATTTTTGATCAGACTATCAAACATGCCAAAACCCTAGCTGTCAAACTACCCATTGCCTTTCCTTCCCTACTGTGTGGAATCATATTGAGCCAGAGACCTGATGTTCTGGGCAAGGATGATTTGTCTTGCAGAAGAGAGTCTGCTATTTCTTTTAGTCTCAAGCAGTCTGATGTGACTCCTGATGTGGGCACATCCAGCTCAAACAATGCTATGTCTAGGACAGACATGATTGCTGCTTTAAAGGAGACTTGCAAGGCTCTGGATGAGAAGAAGGCCAAGCTGGAGGCAGTCATTGCTGGACTGGAGCTTGAGGATGAGCAAACAATGGCTGAGGATGAGGAATTGGAGGAGGAGGAGCCCAATGACTCTGAAGCTGAGGAAACTGATGGGAGCCAGGATATTTGAATTATTGTAATTCATTAATATTTCCCTGTACTCAGTATTTCCTTGTTTTTGCTTGTATTTTGTGGGCTATGCCCTGAATTTCTGATGCACCTTTGCGTGCCTGTTCTGTACTTGCTGCACTATTAACGGCCTGAGTGCCTCTTTCTGTTCATGCACCATCATCTCTACATCTCATGCTATCTGCATTCTATGGTGTGTTACTTACTCTCAGTATGTTTGTCATAATTTATGGCTAAAAAGGGGGAGTAAAAATTAAAATGAACAACTTTGAAGTCTTAACTGCAGCAAATTGTGATGTGTTATTAGAGAGAATAGAACGAGAGAATTGAGACGAGAATTAAGAAAAAGATTCTATTCATCCACATGGGGCAACTTCTGAACTTCTGAACTTCTGAAACTTTCTCAACTTCTGAAGCTCTGCAACTTCTGAGGCTCTGCTCAGCTTCTGAAGCACTACAACTTCTGAAGCTCTGCTCAGCTTCTGAAGCACTACAACTTCTGAAGCTCTGCTCAGCTTCTGAAGCACTACAACTTCTGAGGCTCTGCTCAGCTTCTGAAGCACTACAACTTCTGAAGCTCTGCTCAGCTTCTGAAGCACTACAACTTCTGAAGCTCTGCTCAGCTTCTGAAGCTCTATAACTTCTGAAGCTCTGCTCAGCTTCTGAAGCTCTGCTCAGCTTCTGAAGCTTCTCCAACTTCTGAAGTTCTGATGTGTGGCACATCTGACTACACATCTGGTATACATGCTTATTTTTCTTCAAATATTTTATCAACAAATTTTTGAAGAATTAGTTTTCTAAAGCATGTTCTTCTGAAGACCTTTTCTGTACATTTTCAACTGGGTGATGCATTCTTAAGAAGTCCAATTGAAGATGTTATCTAATTTCTACATGGTGATGCATTCTTAAGAAGCCTGTAGAAGTTATTTTGTGTGATGTTTGACACATCTGTGAGTTTTAACTTGGTCATGCATTCTTAAGAAGCCAAGTTTAAAACTTCTCTATTTCTCTCTAGGTCATGCATTCTGAAGAAGCCTATAGGGGATATGAGATTTAGGGGGAGTACATGGAAAGTGCTCTAGTTCAAAGGGGAGTAGACTATTACTGGGTTTGCTACCCTCCCTTATGTGTGCATGGAATCTCATGCTTGTATGTGTCTGAGAATTTATTTTTCTCAGTCTTTGGGAATTTATTTTCCTATCTTGTGAGAGTTTATTTCTCTCTTTATTTGCGAGGCCCTAATCCGCTGCTGCATGCCTCTGATGTGTCTACACATCTCTCCAAGTTTAGTTGGGTGACTCAAAGATTATTTTAGCCCAAAATTTGCCAAAGGGGGAGATTGTTGAGACCTTTTAGGGTGTTGGCTTCATTTGGTAAAATAAGCCTGATTCCATGATGTGGAGCATGATGTGTGGCACATCAGGGTTCACATCTGGACGCCCTACTGGACGCGCTTTCATTTATTTAAACGCGATCTTTTGAAAAAGATTTGTTTTTCAAATTAAATCGTGCCAGCTTTCGCGCCAAGGAACAAGATAATCTTTCATGGTTCTGTTTTATTTTATTGGCCGACTTTGATCAAAAAGATTTGAAACAAACAATTAAAAGATTATGATCAAATAAATCTCAAAGAGAATTAACAAAGGCCAGCTGTTATTATTGAAGATCCAAGCCCATGAAACTTGTTCTATATAAAGGAAGACTGAAGACATAAAGGAACACGAAGCCAAGAGTTGAAGATATCGAGTCTTAGGTCTTAGTCTGTTCATTGTTATTTGTGAGCCTTCACTTGAATCATAATTTTGATACAAGTAAGGACTGAGTTTGATAGAGTTGTAATCTCTAGTATTCTTTCTCCAAAGCTTTGAAGCAAGGAGTTAGATTGTGCAACACTCTAAGCCTTTAGGTACGAGTGCTTTGCTTGTCTAGGAGTGTGTCTCCAACTGAGTTTGTTATTAAATCCTTACTGGGTAAGGTTGAGGGGGAGTGAGCAGAGGTTCTCATATCTAGGAGTTCCTAGGTAGAATTAGCACGGGTAGTGATTAAGTGAGAAGTTGTAAACGGGGGAGTTTAGCTTTGAATTGATACTACCATAGTGGATTCATCCCTGGATTGGTATCCTCCAGAATAGGGCTTGTTATAAGTGCCGAACTGGGTTAACAAACTCACGTGTTCTTTTGTTTCCTGCACTTTATATTGTTTACTTGTTCATCAAGTTCAGTTGTCCATGATGTTGACACATTAGGCTACACATCGTACGATTCCTAAAGTGTACACATCGTGCAACACATCTGACACTTGCCACCAGAATTTCAGGAGTAGTACATTCTGATGTGTGTGGACCATTTCCAGTACCTTCACTTGGAGGAAACAAGTATTTTGTATCTTTTGTTGATGAATTCACAAGGATGACATGGGTAACACTCATCAAGTTCAAGCATGAAGTGTTTGCTGAGTTTCAGAAGTTCAAGGTGAAGGCTGAGAAACAGAGTGGTCAGAAGCTGAAGATTCTCAGAACTGATGGTGGTGGTGAGTTTAATTCTAACGAGTTTAAAACTTTCTGTGAGGAGAATGGAATTGAGCATGAGGTTACAGCTCCTTATACTCCTCAACACAATGGTCTTGCTGAGAGAAGAAATCGTACTTTGCTTGATATGGTGAGAAGCATGCTGAAAGAGAAGAAGCTTCCTCATCACTTATGGGGAGAAGCTGTTGCCACTGCAACATATGTGCTCAACAGATGTCCAACGAAGAAGCTGAAGGAAATAGTTCCTATTCAGAAGTGGACTGGAGAGAAGCAAAGTGTTAGTCATCTGAAGGTGTTTGGATCTGTATGCTATAAACATGTTCCAGAAGCCAGAAGACAGAAGCTGGATGATAGAAGCAAAGTAATGTTACTAGTGGGGTACCACAGTACAGGTGCGTACAAGCTTTATTGTCCAGAGACTAATAAAATTGAATTCAGCAGAGACGTCATTGTGAAGGAATCTGAAATTTGGGATTGGAACAAGTCTCAATCAAATTCTGATGTGAGAATCTCAGAGGATGGCTCTGAAGGTGAGTCAGAATCTGAAGGCTCTGAAGATGATTCAGAAGATGGAGATGACTCTGATGGTGACTCTGAGTCTGATGGTGATTCTGAATCTGACTCTGATTCTGAAGGCAATTCTGAAGGTCAGAATTCTGAAGCCAATTCTGAAGGTCAGAATTCTGAAGCCAATTCTGAAGGTCAGAATTCTGAAGCCAATTCTGAAGGTCAGAATTCTGAAGCTAATTCTGAAGGTCAGAATTCTGAAGCCAATTCTGAAGGTCAGAATTCTGAAGCCAATTCTGAAGGTCAGAATTCTGAAGGTCAAAATTCTGAAGAAAGAATTTCTGAAGGTGCTTCTGAACAAGTTCAGAGGCTACGGAGAATCAGAAGCATCCCAAGAAGATTTGCAGGATTTGAAATGTTGCAAGACACTGAAGTAGACTCTGAGGGAGAAATTATTCAGTGTGCAATGTTAGTAGATTCTGAACCTGTGAGCACAGAAGATGCTCTTAAGCAACAAGTCTGGTTGCAGGCCATGAAAGAAGAACTTGATGCTATAAAGAGGAACAAAACTTGGAAGCTATCAGAACTTCCAAAAGGCAAGAAAGCCATCAGCGTCAGATGGGTTTTCAAGCAGAAACTAAAGCCAGATGGATCAATTGGCAAACACAAAGCGAGGTTAGTAGCAAGAGGATTTCTGCAGAAACCTGGACTAGATTATTCTGAAGTGTTTGCACCTGTAGCAAGACACGAAACAATTAGACTGGTAATTGCAATAGCTGCTAACAGGAATTGGCCTCTGATGCATTTAGATGTGAAATCTGCATTTCTGAACGGTCCATTACAAGAAGAGGTATATGTGTCACAACCTCCTGGTTTTGAGAAAAAGAATCAGGAAGGGATGGTGTATAGATTGCATAAAGCCCTCTATGGATTGAAACAAGCGCCCAGAGCCTGGAATATGAGGATTGATTCATTTTTCAAGAAACAAGGGTTTCAGAAATGTGAGTTGGAGTATGGTGTTTATGTTCAGCACACTTCAGAAGGCAATATGATTCTGGTATGTTTGTATGTTGATGATATATTGCTGACAGGAAGTTCTGAACAAGAGATAGCTAAGTTCAAGAAGGTTCTGATGAATGAGTTTGAGATGACAGACCTTGGAAAAATGAGTTACTTTCTAGGGATGGAATTTCTATATTCTGAGGTATATCATGAAAATATAGCCAAAATGGTCCCATTACCAAGCTGCTGTCAGGATTCTGAGGTATATCAAGGGGACTCTGAAGCATGGAGTGCTATTTCCCTCTGAAGGAAGGACTGAATCAGAACTTCTGAGTTATTCAGATTCTGATTGGTGTGGAGACAGAGTTGATAGAAGAAGCACTTCTGGATATTTATTTAAATTTCTGGGAGGTCCTATTTCGTGGTGTTCCAAGAAGCAACCTGTTGTTGCTCTATCAACCTGTGAAGCTGAATATATTGCAGGCGCTGTGACTGCATGCCAAGCTGTGTGGCTTCTGAACTTACTGCAGGATCTGAAGATCAAGGTAAACAAGCCTCTGAAGCTGATGATTGATAACAAGTCTGCAATCAATCTTGCCAAGAATCCAGTGCTGCATGGAAGAAGCAAGCATATTGAGACCAAGTATCACTTTCTGAGGAATCAGGTTCAGAATGGAGTGCTTGAAGTTGTGCACTGTAGCACTCAGAAGCAGCTGGCAGATGTGTTGACAAAGGCTATCAAAACTGATCAATTTCTTCGTTTGAGGGATGAAATTGGTGTTGTCAGTTTTGTCTAAATATAAATTAAGGGATGGTGTTAGAAGTAATTTATATTTAAGGGTATTTTAGTATTTACTATGTTAAGTACTTTTTGAACTTGTCTGTTAAGTTTTTATTTTTAGGGCCTATGTGGCAAACTTTACTCTTTGTATAAATAGCTACTCTTTTATCAATGCAATTAATTCTTCCTTTCATATTTTGTGGCTGCTGTCTTTGTTCTCTCCTTACTATTTCATTGATTCATCACCTTGTACACCAACACATATTAGTATCAAAGATTTTACTTTGTATATTAACATTTTATTGTATGGTGTGAAATCTTGTAGCTTGTGTCAATGAATATTTTTACGGAGAAATTGAAGTCTCTGGTGATATAAAGTCATCTGAAGATCCAATATATAAAGGTTATAAGGCTGTTTTGGATTCAAAATCCACCGACGAAACATTGGTAAGCTTAGCATCCATCTGATTTTGGTTAGCGAAGCTAAGATTAAAAGCTGATTTACATGAGAAACTCTCTTATACACCAGTTACATACACAAATTATGTGTACTAAGCTAAACAATACTATATGATTCATCAGAGTTCAAATTCCGCCGGGGACAATTGTAAAATAGTCATTAGTGTCACTTTAATTGATAATTAATAATTATACTAAATGATTCATATATCCTTTGTGTTGCAGCTTTTTTTTTTTAATATATAAATGATCACATATCAGTTGCTAATTAAAGTGTGTAAAAAAATCTCTTATTCTTCAAATTATTGTGTTTCGAATTTTGCAGGCATTACATGCAAGTTGGGAGCCAAGGCATTCTAGGCACTGTCTCAAATTTCCATCGCAACAGTATGTAAAAGTTGGAATTGTTCTTCGTCAATTCGGGTATACAGTGGTAGCCCTACATGGTTGTTTGAGAACAGAAATTCAGGTAACATAACATAACATTGGAGTTCTTAACATAAAATTTGACCATCTTTTTGAATCTACACTTGTTCACAACTTAGCATCTCCTTCATTTGACAAAGGACAATGATAACTTTATATTCTTTGTTGGAGATACCACTTTAACTAGTTAAAATAGTAGTTATATTATGAGTGTGACAATCCTCACCCACCATAAATTAGTTTTTGAAATTCATTGATACCAAAATCCAAATTTAAGATGTTATCAAAACCTATTTTAAGTATGTTATTAGGATATCTATCATCAAGCGACTTTGAGATGAGTCTAAACTTCACTCTCTAAATATCTCATCGCATAAAATGGTAGCAACCTTCACTTATGAAACACCGAAACAAAAAAAGGATACCACACACGATACTGACACATTGACATTGATAGTAATTTGAAAAAATGGAACGATTGAATGTAACTACACATGCCAGTGTCATGTTGGTATCTCCGTTCTCCCTAATTGATCAACTCGTGTTCTAGTTTCTTTTTCTAGTTTTTTATTTGAAATTTTTATTTTCAGACACCGCAATCTGTTCGGGTCCTGTTCAAGGACCCATGCATAAGACTAGCAGCAGAGGTATCAAAAGTACTAATAGAACTTGCCAACAGCATAAGAAGTCGACGCCATTGCTCACCAGAAATACTCTCTGATCATCTTCATGAAGCACTGCAAGACCTCAACACTGCCATAAAATCTCAACCAAGACTCTTCTTATGCTCCAATGATATCCAAGCTAACAACATACCTGCCACCATAGCTGCCTCTCATGGAAAAAGCTCACTGTCAAGCGTTAAAACCGATTCTTCAGCTTTGTTAGACTGGAAAACCAAAAGGGTATCTTCTGAACAGACAAAGGAAGCAGAACAAGTACCAGAACGTAAGGTGTTGAGAAGCCAGACGAGTAGAATTGCGATTACTAGTCTTGAGTTTTCTGAAGCATTGCCTTTTGCTGCTTTTGTTTCTTTTCTTGTGGAGACGGTGGCAAAACTGGACTTAATAATTGATGAAGTTGAAGAACTTGGAAGATTGGCTTGTTTCAAAGAGTATAAACCTGGTGATGAGTTTTCTGTTAATTGTGAGACACCAAGAGTTGATGTGTTGGAGAATCACTTACCTTCTCACGGAGGAGAATGATTCTACGTAGGACCTGTCAGCGGTGTTAGACGCGATAAAGGTGACTTCGTGGAAATGGGGCTTAAGCAGACTAAAATTTGCCTCCGTGTCTATTCTATGAGTGGTCCTGGGATCCGAGAGATTGTTTGGCTCCTTAATTTGGTTGTCACAGGTTGTGTTTTGCTGCTCTGTCAGAGCTGCTGCTGTTGGTTTCTCTGGCTTTTTCGGGTGTTTACTGCGTCTTTAGTTACAACTGTACCTGTGAATCTGGCCTGTTGGATTCTTGGGTGGTTTTGTTGGTAGTTTTTGTTCTCCCAATAGGCTTTGGATGGGTTAGGCGCGTGTGACTTCAGCCATTTAAACTATTGTAGCCATGTTACTCTTCAAGGCATTTCTTATGCTTTAGAGTTTATAATAATATTTTGCCTTTCAAAACAAAAAAATCAGACTATGTACTATAGTATTTTTAGACGAGGTTCATTATCTTTCTTTATAGTTTAAATCAATATATTTCCGTGCACAAAAACATAACTCTTGATATAACTAAGATTCATTTAAGGATTTGTCATGTCGCAATAATATTTTTTCAAAATCCATCGACCAGAGATTGAACATCTGACAAAATAGTTAAGAGACCAAAGCATCTATCGCTCGTGTCACATTATGTTGGTCTATAAGTGTGAGTTAAAAGTTCCACACTAGATGGAAAAGTGGGTCCTCTCACCTATGGAAAGGAATATGCAAGATATTTTATGAGGAAATAGGATAAGATGGTGAATTATGTTTTAGTGGTGGAAATGCATTAGATGAATGGATAGTGTTTAGTTTTGGTCATCTACGGATGGCATCTTGTATCTCAAACTCTCTATCATTCCAAAGATGGAAGACAAGCCCATATTGCTTATTTGGTTGGAACATTGGCAGAAAAAAAGTTGATGATAAACCTCAGATTAAATACCATGATATTGATCTCACTTTCTCAACTTCTCTGGTGAACAAAACATTTTTGAAAGGTATTGCTTCTCTCCTCAAGATTTTAACGATTAAGGTCAAAATTTTGTGTCCAAATATCGATATGCCCGACTATGATAGAATGACAAAATTGTAGACAAAATAGATTAAAGAAAGAGTAAAATTTCTTATAAAAAAAAGGATTACACCAAAAGTTAGTATCTCTTTATATGTATAAAATAGTTTAAATGAATAATAAAATTGAAAGAAAAAAAATCACACAAAAATTTGATATTGCCTATGTGTACTACATATTATCATTGTTATCATTATATGTTATCAACCTTAGACTTAACATGTGTATCTAAGATTTTGACATAATTTTGGTCAGGTAAGGAACTAAAATGCTGCTACAGAGCAACAATTGATGGATTTAGTGCAACAAATTTTCACCAATGTTGTGACTTTAAAGGACCATGTGTAATAATAGGCTACACAAACAACTCTTTCAAGTTTGGTGCATTTAATCCTGAAGGATATAGAAGCACAGATGATTACTATGAAACATTTGATGCTTTTCTATTTTATTGGATAGAAAATAAAACTGATCCTATTATTTTGCCTAAGGTTGGTGGAAGTGGTGCAGCTTTGTTTGATTATGCTCGTGGCGGGCCGCAATTTGGAGCTGATGGGCTTCTTATTGGGCCTCCATTAGCTCCAGTTATGGGTGGTTTTGCTGGGCCTGATACTAATTCTGGTGTTGGTGATTTAAGACAAGCTAAGTCTAGATTGGGATTGTCTTATGCTAAAAGGGAAGATGGTAAGGAGTCTATTTTTGGTGATGAGTCTAGGGCAACTATTCAAGAAGTTGAAGTGTTTTGTAGCCCTAAAATTGCAAGTTTATACTAGAACTTCTTTGAGGGTAAGGAATACTATCCTATTATTTGGGATTAAGATAAAGTGATTCACGTTTTATTTTTTGTATTTTATCACAGTTGGAACGTGAGCAATTAAATTTTAATCTGATAGTGCACATCGTAAGGTAGCGTCAAATGTGCGGTGTTTTATGTAATAAAGAGACTATGTGTGTGTTTGATGGTTGAGAACAATCCCTAACATTTCGTATTTGGATTTGTTGCAGCCACAAATTCACGCAGTCAAGATATCAGTGTCCGTTGGACCAAGACCATATTGCTGTATATATTGCAATGTATAGTACTCATTATATATCATTCTTAAGTCATGCAATAGAAGGTAGTAGTACTACTCTTCATTATTTATAACTCTAAGACATACATTAAAAGGTGTTGTCCAAGATATCTCTAACAAGTAACAATGCCATATTAAATCTAATCTTTACTTGTTTGCCTTCAAATTAGGCCTTGGTCCTAATTTGGCATGGCAGAAAAAGAGTTACAATGATATTCCTTTTGTTTATCAGATTTTAGAAAGGCTCTAGATATGAGATAGAATTAATTTGATTATAAACCTCATAAGGAACATTCCAATTTCCATAATAGTCAATGAAATTTCCATGGCTTGAGTAAGATGACATGCTTCCAATTTGACCTGTATTATCAGAATATTCAATTTCACCATTAAAATTTGAGTAGGATAAACTAGGTGAAATTGTTGTATGTTCCAATGATCGCCTTGGCGAGTCACACCTTGGAAAATATTCAGACACTGCATCTTGTACTTGAGTATACTCCTGCAGTAAATGTAAGCGAAATTTTAAGTTACATCTCCAAATTGTAGCTATTCAATCTCAACTTTCCTAATTGGTTCCTATGATAATAATTAACAAAATAAAAAAATACCTTTGAAGAATCAAGAATCATATCAGGAGAGATATAGAAGTTTGAAGGATTAGTTTCTATAGATGCATTGTTAAACTCAGCAATTGGAGCAATATTTTGTGATCCACTGTCATAATTCAGGTACCTTGCTTGAGAAGTAACATCATTGGAACTTGTTTCTGCCCTCTTGCTCTTCTCATTCTTTTTAATAACTCGGCACAAAGCAAAAACACCCTAGAAAAACCACACACACATGCGCGCGTGCATACACACCAAATTACTGTCAAAACAAATGTAACTTATTACGTAAAAACTTAATTATTGTATTATTTTAGTACCTTAAAGTCTTGGCTAAAATCATCGGCGAGGCGATACTCATGCATGATCCAATTAGTTCTATCCCCTAAAGGGGCCCTTCCATGATAGAAAACAAGTGTTTTGCAGTAACCAGTGATGGTGGATGACGTACACTGGCACACAATCTCCCTCTCTTTTCCGGTGGCTTTCCAGTAGCCAGCTTTGGTAGCTCTATTTGTTCTTGATCCATTTGGGTGCTTTCGATCTCGCAGACAATAGAAAAACCATTCTAAATCTCGTTTCGGTAGATATGATTTCTCTGCATTTCACACCTCATGAATTAGGCATTTAGGCTTCTCACATTTCCTTATCAGAAACAATACAGTAAAACAAAAGTCATTGCTTTTTCCAAAGCTTGACTAAAAGAATACTATTGAACCAGCCTTTACAACATAAAATCTAGCTATGCTATTCAGAATGATTAAAAGCTAAAGAAAAGCGAAGTTAGGAAATCGAACTCTCAAGATCTTTATCACTTTATACCTTAATTTCTCGACCCCAGCGACCGAACCATCCTTATATCCCCCATATTAGTATTCCACTATTCATAAAGATATACTATATTTTTTTTATGAGTTTAATAGGTTGTGTGTCAAGACTCACAAGTCAAAATGGATACTTTCTTCAATCCTTTTTATAAGAAACAAAAGTGACAATCTTGCATCTGAAATATATAAATTTTTTTAATGAATTGTCATCGAACTTGGTATCTCAGAGTTTACAACACTCACATGCACTACGCACCAACATGTTTATATATGTTATGATGCAAATAATCAAAATGCAAAATTGAAGATTACCAGGTAACTCCCATGGATCAAATTTGTAAAAATCAACCATTGGGATAACATTAAGCTCAATTTCAAGTCCTTCCACTTTTCTTTTAAGATAATATCCAATTAGTTCTTCATCGGTTGGACGAAAACGAAAACCTGGTGGCAGTGATGCCTCTGCCATATTATGTTGCAAAGATTCTTACTAGAAGAAAGACTGAAATTTGTGAAATAAGTAACCAACAAAGCTATAGGCAAGAGAACAAAAAAAAAAAAAAGATTAATGAGAATTATTGCTAAGTTGCAAGACTATATCTATTAAAGAAATGGAAGATCCAAAAGTAGAAGCTTTTGTCTACAATAGATTTTTGTTCAAAAGTTAAGTGACACTTCCACAAAGTGCATCCATTGAATGTAAGGATCATGGTATTGAATAAATTTTTTGTGTCTTATTGCAGTAATTACACCCCCAATTCCCACCTCCTTTCCTTAATATTAATTAAGTCCCTAAAATGCTGGAACAAAACTACCAATTTTTTATCTCAAGTTTGTTTAAAAGAAAAAAAATGAGAACAACTTAAAATTTGATCACAAAAAAGAGGGTAGCTAATTAAAGTTCATAATTTTAATGTTTTAAAAATCGAACCAGACATTGAACCGACAAGATCTCTAAATCGTGGTTCAACCGATTTAAATCACATTCAATTTAATATAACATAAATGTAGTAAATACTGGTTCAATGTTTAATTGATCGAAGAGTCTAGTAGTACGATTTTTAAATATCATAAAATTTAGAATAAAACAAAAGACTAAAAAAGTTTAGAACAACAGTGTGATGAAGACAAGAAGAGACTATATAGAGTAAAAGCATAAGTGATTGATAGTGTGCTATTTATAGCATTTGGAACTTGTAAGTGTACCATAATAAGCATAAACATAACCAACAGTCCAAAATTGAGCACACCGAAAGATTGAAAATTACATGTCTTGAGTGCATCCACAATTCCAAAGCAAAATGGTCCACCACTTCAACAAGTTCACACCTTCGAACTATAAATTACAATAAATAAAACATTTTTAAAATATGTCTTTCTATTAATTACTTATATGAATACAACTTAGAAAGACAATGACATGCTTAATTTGATGGTGATATAAGAATACTTTTATTATGTGCTTTTTAAAAAATACTTACATAATTGGTAGTATGCCTTGAAAGATATTGATCTTATCTCATCAGAGTCGACCTCGCCGGTTGTTCAAAAGTGTTTGGGCCCCTTGTTGAAGCGAAAGGGGATTGTGTATATACTCTGACGCTCAAGTCAGTAATTGTGTAAGCGTATAATTTTCAGAGATAAAGAATTGCATATCTGACTCATTCAGAAGGAAGAGTATATATAGTCCCCAACACTTGGCCAAATGCCCATCAAGTGGTTGCCGAAAAACGGCCGAGGAGTCATGATAAGCAGTTAATGCTCATCATTCCGGTGATCAGCCGTTACAGTATGCTGAGATACTGCAGTTATTGACCTGAGATTCTGGACCGCGTTTTTAGTGGACTGTACCCATTTAAGGAGGAGAGTGTGTCTTAAAGGTCCAGTCCAGATCAGATATCAAAAGATAAAATAAAGAGAAAGTAACCACATTATCTTTCCGGGTCTTTAACTTTGAATTTGATTTAAATCTATAGTTGTTGTTTGTTGCAAAACCTTTTTGTCAATGCAAATGATATGTTATATGAGAAATATTATATAAAGGGATACTGATTGGAGCAATGACTTGGGCTTTGCTTTTCATGGCGCTACCTCTACCGTCGAGTTTCTTCCATTCCACATCATCTTGAATTAGACAAAACACTTTCTCTTTTTTCAATTTGAAGTGAAAATTATTGTGTCCATCAAGCGGGACCAAACCATTCCAAAAGGTAATTCTTGAAAAGTACTTATCAATTTTTGATCATTTAGAAGGGGCAAAGTTATTATACATAAGTCATCCTTATGCATGGTGCATAAGCCATTTTCAACCATTAGATCTTACTCCACGCGCCCCCCATTACTCAGCGCCCCCCCATTACTCCGCGCGCCCCCCATTTACTCCGCGCGCCCCCCAACCCCCCCCCCCCCCCACCCCCCCCCCCCCCCCACCCCCCAACCCATTTTTTTTAAATTTTTTTTTGTTTAGTTTTTTTTTTATTTTTTTTATTATGTATGATTAAATATTTTCGTAATTATTTTTAAACTAAAATCATGCCCAAACCATTTTGGGGGTGTAATAATTTCATAACGGATCTTTGAAACCATAAATATTGTTGAAACCTTTTTTCCTGAAAAATTGGAACTTTTTTTCCGGAAAAAACAAATCGAAAATTATTCCGGAAAAAAGATCGGAAACTTAATGTCCGATTATATTTGGTTTTAATGTCCGATTATAACAAATGGTTATGGATTATTTATGGACGGTTATTTAGGATTATCCAAGATAATCAACACTAGTTTTGTAAGAAACCATTAGGCAATTATTTTGGTTTCACATAGAAAACTATCAAAACCATTAAACCATATTTATGGTTTCAGTAATAATCGGTATTTAAAATCATTGAACCATTTAGTGTAAAACCATTTTACAATACAAATGGTTTCAATATATAACTATCTGAAACGATTTAGCTAGCATAATGGTTTCCAGGATTTTTAAAACTATAAAAACACAATATTGGTTTCAGTAAACACATAAAACCATTTTACAATAGTAATGGTTTCATTGTATAACTACCTGAAACCATTTAACCAGCATAATGGTTTCCAGAATTTTTAAAACCATAAAAACACAATATTGGTTTCAGTAAACACATAAAACCATTTAACAATAGTAATGGTTTCATTGTATAACTACCTGAAACCATTTAACCAGCATAATGGTTTCCAGAATTTTTAAAACCATAAAAACACAATATTGGTTTCAGTAAACACATAAAACCATTTTACAATACAAATGGTTTCACTGTTTAACTCTCTGAAACCATTTAACTAGCATAATGGTTTCCAGAATAATATTGCATAAATGGTTTCCAGAAACCATTTAACTCTCTGAAAAAAAAAATCGATTTTTATTTTTTGGAAAAAAAGTTCCCGATTTTTTCGGAAAAAGTTTCCGATTTTTCTGAAAAAAAGTTTTTCGATTTTTTTTCGGGAAAAAATTTTCAGAAAAAAGTTCTCGGTTTTTTTGGAAAAAGTATTTGATCTTTTTTGGGAAAATTTTTTGATTTTTTTTTCGGAAAAAAGTTTCTGGTTTTTTCGAAAAAAAAGTTTCCGATCTTTTTTCAAAAAAAAAAGTGAAAAACAACAATTCAAAAAAAATTGTAAAAAAAAAAATTCAAAAAAAATGAGTGGAGTGACGGGGGGGGTGGGGGGGGGGGAGGGGGGGTTGGGGGGCGCGTGTAGCAATATGGGGGGGGCGTGAGAAATTATGTACGGTGCATAAGCTTTGGGCTTATGCACCATAACCCAACCCATTTAGAAGCGCCTTTCTCTTTTACATTAGGGTCTTACTAACATCTGCTCTAAGGATGTCCTAAGGACATATGTTAAGGGACATTAAATTAATTATTATTTTATTTATTTTATTCTAAATGGAGTATAATAATCAACTTTGATAATTAAAAGTTTTAATGAATCATACACTTTCTTCAAAACAATGATTTACTATATTTAATTACTAAATATAATTGGTAAGACAAAAATTAAATTATAAATCATATAAAATTCCAAAAAAATAAGTTTCGTTGAAATAAAATACAAAATGTGTTGCATCATATTTTTGTGAAAAAAAGACCTGATCTTAGCAAACAAAAAAAACTATGATGTGTCGTATGTAATAAACTTGCTTTGAGAAAGTGTGCATAATCATATTTATTTTTACAAAAGTGAATAATCTTATTTTAAATCCATGTTTATGTTTTTTTTTTCTTGGTAGTGATTCATGTTTATATTTTAATTATCAATCAAGGTGCAATGAGTATGTTTTAATTGTAAATCCATGTTTTATGTTTTAATTATCAATTAAGGTGAATGATATTTATGCTTTAATTATTAATCAAGGTGAAATAAGTGAGATCATAGTTAATTTAATGCACCTTAATATATGCCATTAGGGCACATGTTAGCATTTGCCTTTTACAATATAAGTAAAATGATGACGATAAAACTTGTATATGTACGATGTTGGAGTTGATTGCAATATAAGTCTCACATTGTTAATGAAGGAAAAAAAAGTCAAACAAATTATATTTGAGAAGTCTCACATTGCTTAGAGAAGCGAATGGTGGGGGGAGCTCAATGGTGTATATAGAGACCTCAATTTTCATATAGTGTTTATTATCTGATTGTCGGTTTAGACAACGACCGTGGTTTTTTCTCCAGTTTTGAAGTTTCCATATTATATTCTTGTATTGTTGATTGTGTTCTTTTATTTTCTCTATGCCGATTTTTTCCAACAACTGGTATCAGAGCCTTTTTTGTTTGATTAAGGAGGAGGGAGTTCCGTTGTGAAGGTTAGGCTAGAAAAAATTGATGGAAGAATCATGTTTGGCTTGTGGAAAATCAAGTTATGGATGTGTTGATGCAATCAGGGTTACACAAGGTCAGTCTGGAGAGGTGGTGGAATAATACTCGGGTTACGACTGAAACCACAACTTTATCATGAGGATGTGAACGTGCTAGTGGTTTGAAGTTCGAAATCGGTGGAGTTTTGGAGTCGTGGACTTTGAATGCTCCTATCACATGTGTTTGAAGAATGAATACTTTGAATTCCTAGAGCTAGTTGAAGGTAGAGTGGTTTATCTTGGAGACGGGAAAGCTTGTAAGGATCAAAGTATGGATGAAGTTCTTTTTTACATGATGTGGGGTATGTTTCTGAACTTAAGCGAAATTTATTGTCTATAATTATGTTTGGTGATATAGGGTATGAGACTAGATTTGAGCATGAAATTATAGAAATTTCGTCTGATGCAAAGATAGTTGGTCTTACTATTGGTCATGCATCTGTTACTAGTGGTGATTTTTATAACGTGGTTGAAATGTGAGACTTTAGGTGAATACTTGTTAGTGACATGGGTTTAGTTAGACTAGTGAAATAAGGTTTACTGGGTGATGTAACTAAACTGGAATTGTTGGAGCATAACAATGGTCTGAAGGTGGTTTCAGGGCAGTTTGAAGTTGTTCAAGTGGCACATGGGCATCAATTGACATGGATGGAAGGTGTGTGATGATAGCGTGTGGCCATTGGTTGACATTGATGCAAGGTACCCGCTCTCGTTGGCTGATGAACTTCCGGAGAAAGCCAACATGGAAGTTGCACCATAAATTTCCAGCAAGGTTTCGAGATGAAACTCTTGGGATGACTTGGTTCAAAGTGAAAGAAATTCTTGGGATGGTTTAATTCCAAGTGAAGAAAATTCTTGGGAGGGTTTCCAAGTGCAATGTACTTTTTATGGTGGAGTATGATAATTTAATTTGTCGATATAGACAATGAGAATTATGATTGTCGGTGAAGACAATGATTGTCGCTGTAGACAACGAAGATTGAAGACCATTACAATCAAGGCGGAGATTGTTGGGTTTGATTGCAATGTAAGTCCCACATTGCTAATGAAGGAAAAAAAAAGGTCAAGCAAATTATATTTGAGAAGTCCCACATTGCTTAGAGAAATGAATGGTGTGTGAGCTCAAAGCTATATATAGAGACCTCAATTTTGTTGTTTCAACACACCAAACGGTAGCACTTGTAATCACTTTAAGTTTATATTTGTGTTTGGTTCTTTTTCTCTCATGCGCTTGTTTTAGAGTATTTGAGATGTAGTTCAAATATTTACTTTGTAGAGTGTGTGTGTGTGTGTGTGTGTGTGTGTGTGTGTGTGTGTGTGTGTGTGTGTGTGTGTGTGTGTTGGGGTCATGGAGTGGTTAAGAGTGAAGTCCATTGGTTCGTTTGACCTAGCTTATTTTTGAGCTTATGCAAACAGCTTATGCAATTTTTATGTATTATTATAAGTTTTTCAAGATAGTTTATGATAAAATAGCTTATAAAATAACATAAAATCTAATTTATATTGCATAAGCCGTTTGCATAAACTCTAAAATAAGTTAGGCCAAATGGGCCCTATATGTTATAACAATTTTCATATAGTGTTTATTCTCTAGTTGTCGGTTTAGACAACGGCCGTGATTTTTTCTCTAGTTTTGGAGTTTCCATTTTATATTCTTGTGTTGTTGATTGTATTCTTTTATTTTCTCTATGCCGATTTTTCCAACATATGAATCTGTTTGTACTGTCCCAATTTCAAGGGTAAAATCTAAATTAATTGAATTTGAATTTCTCTGATTTCAAAATTATTATCTCTCTTAAGTTAAAAACTCTTAACAAACTCTTAAACTACATTCATATATTTATTCTTATTTTTAATCTGAATATTAAACCAATCGTTTTCTCTATATATTTTTTTTATTGTAGACGGGAATACTCAAATACCATCATGTATGAGTTTGAAGTTATATTTTTCATCTCAGTTAGAAATTGGAACGTGTATATGTGAGCTTTATGGGTTTGGTGAGGAAAAATTTGTCCCACCATGCGTCATTGCCATGCCTATTTGTAATTCACATGTGGCAAAGCAGCAATTCAGATATTGGTTCTATAAAGGACTAACCTTTTAATGCATCCGATGAAATTGCAAGAGAAGGCATTTATCATTCGACATTAGCAAATCGATAAGTAAACATTTAAATGATATTGGATAATTCAATCTATATGATTAATTTACCCCGGTGTGACGTGAAGTTAACAGATTGCATGATAACTCTAGTTGTTATCCAATTCATTGTCACAGAAGAGGGACTAATTTACTCAATTTTTGAAACACATTTGAAATCTAATTTGCATTGCAACCTTAACCTTAAGGGTAAATGTCCTATATCCTATGTCAATCAAATGAGAAGTTTATTTGCCTATTCACAAAAGTTACAGGATAAATAAATGTTTGACTCCCTATAATTTCGAGCGACGAAATGACTATTTACTCCCAAGATTTTTATTTAGAAACTCTTATCATCTCATTATGATGTTTTTAATAATTATTCAACTTAATTTATTTTTTTGTTACAAAATTATTCAAGTT
This sequence comes from Trifolium fragiferum, assembly GCA_954870985.1. Taxonomy (NCBI): domain Eukaryota; kingdom Viridiplantae; phylum Streptophyta; class Magnoliopsida; order Fabales; family Fabaceae; genus Trifolium; species Trifolium fragiferum. The sequence goes on along the minus strand of OX940792.1, from coordinate 43,674,585 downwards.
AATTTAATCATATTACAATACAAAATTTTAATTATTTTATATTAATGATCTCCACGGCCCACCACCATACTGTTATTGTAACGGTCATTATATCATTGTTTTTAGTATTTATGTTCGAGTATGGCCATTAAACTGCTAAACCAAATAATAAAAGAAGATAAATACATTCCATTTTAATCAGCTTTTAAAATTATATAGATCACACAAAGTTTACATGATAATTTGACAAGAGACTTCTTATTTTGAAAATACTTTAACCTATTTGAACTATAATTAATACTACAAATTTTATAAAATTCATTGTTTGATTGAAAGTTTATATTAGATCATATATTAATTTTTAAAAAACAAAATTGAAAATCATTTGATATGTTATTAAGACTCATCAAAATTAACGGTATTCAATAACAATTCATAAACTGTTAATCTTAATGAGTCTCAATAACAAATCAAATGACTTTCGATTTCTTTAAAAAAATTATAAATGATCTATATGATATGAATTTTCAATCTAACGGTAAATTTATAAAATTCTTATTTTTTACAACGTTATCCATCACTTATACACTATACACCAATAAGGGACTTGTGCATATTAGGCAAAGCAAACAAAAAGATTGTATTGAAAAGCACATATTGTTAATGTTTTCTAGCACCCAACCCTATTAATTAATAGCTTAAAAGTCAAAAGCACATTTCTAAGTTATAATCATTTGTAGGCTAGGTCCCCAAATGAAATGTGCTAACTAGTGTGCCACAAAATATCATCTTATTCTGCCTTAACCTCTTGATTATTCTTGGACACAAGCATATTGCTCTTATTTTCGTAAGAGTTTGGCAGAAGCCTAAGGATATGTCGTTGAGCCCAATCCACAAACTCAGGATAAAGCACCTTACAAGGAAATAACACTTTGACCCATGATGGGTTTGTCACATACATATCTCCCCTGCAAGCACTTTTCACTATGTCCTTGGCACATTCAATTGCTGACCCTAGTGGAATTCTTCCCATAGTAGCCTGCGTTGTAAATTAGAATTAGTATAAAAGAGGTGTAATGTACAATATTACGATATTAGTACAATCTCTGATTGTAAATATAAGAAAAAAAATTGTCAACAAAATTATCATTTTTGTTGACCGAACTTTTTCTTTTATTATATGTAGAACCTGAGATATTTTATTAGAATTGCGCATGAAACCGATTGACCAACCTCATCGTCAATGACCCTCGACGCTAGGTCTGTATTGATAAAACCGGGTGTGGCTATTGTTATGCCAATAGAACAACCAAGTTCAATTCTTAGAGTCTCAAAGAAGCTTATGATTGCTGCTTTACTTGCCTGATACACCATTCAACAAATATGTATGTGTTAGAGTTTAAGAATATACTATTCATAAAATATGCAATTCTGAAATTAATTAATGTTATAGTTTACATTATAGATACTGAGTCTTGGAATTGGGAACCATCCACAAGCTGAAGCAACCACTATGATCTTGCCTTTACTGTTTTTGAGATGTGGGATTGCATATAAAGTGCCATAAGCTGCTCCCCAGAAATTTGTTTCCTGTCAATCATAAACACAAAACTTATCTTTGAAACCACTTTTGAGATGAGATACTCCCCCAGGCCCAAAAGAGATTAAACTACACTGTCACATTTATAAGTTAGTTTTTAAAATAGAGAAAGTTTATTTTGACGACCGTTTAATTGTCGGACAATTTTTATTTGCACTATTTATCTATTTTTCAATTTTTTATTATATCTTAAATTGCGTGCATTGTGAGTAGGGTGTTCATTGGTTGTCCATTTTGAGTTGCTCAAATAACATAACTCTTTAAAATATCTCAACAAAAATTTATATACATTGTATTTTTTTATTTTTTTTATCAGATAGCCTAATGGTTAGAATTTCACCCCTTAAAGATGAATAAGTGGGCGTACCAAAGTTCGAACCATAATTCCTACACTTTACGTGCAAATGTCCTACCAACTGTGCTAGGTTTACGGGACACACCATATATTTTTATACTTGATGATAGAATGTATGTATAAAAAAATTATACCATATTGCAATTTCAGATATTATATATGTAAATAGGTGGTGACGTGCATGGTATACTTTTTTTCTCTTACGTTGTCCTTTTTATCATTTGAATTCATCCCTATAAAAATTTCCAGTATTCCAAAGTTTTTTTATAGTCAAAACAACAAAATCGGAACACTTTTGAAATAGAGTCTGGAATTTTTGTTGTTTGTTGATGGATCTCTAGTTCTAGTATCACAGGAGGAAGAAATAATTTGGACATTGATTACTTAAATAAAAGATTTTCTATTTGTTGTTGTCTAATCTGAGTTTTTGAAGTTGTTGACTTTTTATTTTGTGATTGAATTCTCACTAAGTGTTAACCGAAACATATGAACAAAAATTTCCGGTAAACATCAACAAATCGAAACATATGAAAAAGAATTTTTCACTGAAAATGTACAAACAAGAAATATTAACAAATTTTTTTTTTTTTGCCTATGGTAAATTTCTACACCAAACCTCAATGTGTTACGGTAATCCGGTTTGTTATTTTGTCTATCAATTTTTCCTTTTTTGCATATCAGAATATTTTTTGTGAGGTTGAAGTAAAGTGATGAAAAAGATAAAATTGAAAATACAGAGATGATAGGGAGATTTTTCATCCAACGATTAATTAATTGAGATGTATAGATTTTTCGCAGCATACTAATTAAATATTTTAAAAAATCATCAAAATAGTTTTTCAAACACTTTGAAACAAAATTAATAGCTTACCATAATTGAAGTGTATTGAGTAAAATTAGGAAAATCCTCTATCAATATTGGAACCCCAATAACTCCAGCATTGTTTACCAGATGATCCACTGCATGAAACACACAATAATTCCCTCTTTTTCTATAGATACTATATAATAAAGATGTACCAAAAAAAATTAATAGCAAAAGTATTAAATTAATTAAAATTTTCACCGACAGTCACATACATCGTCCAAAGTGGTTCACTGTTTCATCAACAAAGCGTTTATTGTCTTCAAGCTTGGTCACATCTGCACCAATGATGGTAACATCAGGAGAACCAAGAGATCTTGCCATATCAGCCACTGCTCTAAGATTCTCCTTTCTAATGTCAACAAGGGACAACCTTGCTCCTCTTCTTGCATATTCATAAGCTAGTTGCTTTTAAAAACAAATAAACATTTTATTAGCTAATAGCAACATTAAAAATGCTAACTTCAATATAATGCAATTAATTAGAATAAGCTAACAAGAACTAATAGATAAAAACATATAATCACTTTAAAACCATTGAGTTTTATTTTATTGAGTATAATATATATTAGGTATTATTCCGATCAATTCTAAATAAATAAAAATTAATGTATCAGGTCTAATTTGGAACAGAGATATACTACAATTTAACTAGACCGAATACAATATCTTTTGTTGGTTTATCTTTTTCTTATATTTAAGATAGGAGATAGTAATATATAATCATCTAACTTATGAATATCAAATAATTCACCAAAACAAAATACTAATAGTAGTAATAGAGTACTAAGTTAAACCTCTCCAATTCCTGAAGCTGCTCCAGTGATTAGTACTACTTTCATTGTCATGTTTTCTGTGTAAATGAACTTTTTTACATAAATAAGCAATTTGAAGAAAAGAAAAGGTAGCATGATGAGGGGGAGTATAATCATTGACAATGGGGACAATGCTACATTCAATATGTTGTAAACTTCACTCATTGTTTTGGGAGTTCTATTGACCCACAAATTAAATGAAATCAAATTCTTAGACTAGATCAGATATCCAAGGTGCGCCTTCAATTTTTTGGTAATAATTGTATGTATGTATGTATGTATGTGTATATGTAGTAGTATATACATGCTTTTATAGTAGGGGTGTGCATGGTCGGTTGTTTTGCCAAACCAAACCGTATCTAAATAAAAATCAGATATATGGATTTGGATACATGACCATAACCATTATTTTTTATAAACCGGTTATATAATCAGTTATAAATTTGGATATGGATACATAACCGGATATTTTTATATAACTGGTTTAAAAGCAGTTAATTTTTAAATCCAGTTTTAAATTGGTTATTTTTAAAATTTGATTAATAAACAGTTAATTTGGTCTGGTTTTTTTTTTTTTTACGCAGACGAAAAACATACTAAAAACCGTAAAAATAATACACTTTTTTTTTCTTTGAAGTAATAACCAGCTTCAATCCAAATTGCTTCCGATATGTGTTTGAAAATGAAAAAAAAAAAAAAAAACATGAAAAAGACCATTCACATTAAATACAAAGAGGAGAAAAATTGTTTCCGCATTAAATTAACTAATTATGAAGAATAGAGAAAGGGAGAATACTTGATTAGAGTGGTTGGAAGCAATTGGAGAGAATGAACGTGGTTCGATTGGAAGAGAATATCGTCGATTAGGGTTCAATTGGAGAGATTATTGTAGATTTGGGATTTAGGGTTCATCGCAAATCACAATTGCAAAGATCACACGCACATAGCGATGGTTTGTTCGTGAATTAATTTTAATAAAAGGATATTTGTTTTTTTCTTTTGACAAAAACAAATTTGAAAAAGATATTTGTTTGTTTTTTTTATTTTTTGGACAAAAACAAATTTGAAAAGGATATAATAACCAATTTAAACCAAATCCGAAAATTTAATTTGGATGGATAACCGACCAGATAAAAATGGTTTGGTTAATAACCATATACCAAAATCCGGATTTTTAAAAACGGATTTCGATCCGGTTATGGGTTTGGACTTTCTAACTGGATATTTTGCGCACCCCTATTTTATAGTATATCGAGGTCTCCTTGAATATTATATATATAGAGGGGGATATATTGACTCCGGGTGTAAGTCATATTCCACATCTCGACCTTTGATTTTAATATCAATTAATCGCTAAGATTGATTGAAGATGATACATAAGGTGAGATTTATTTTATTATCACACATGAAAATTATCAAAATATATCTTAAATAGAAGAGAATGAATTAATTATAATCATTAATTGTGTTAAAGAAAAATCATTATTTATGAAAACAATGATTCCTCTTTTTATGTTAATATGGAAAAGTAATAATCTTGAAAGCCATCGTTAGGGCTGTCAATGACCCGAGCCAACTCGTGAATAGTTCGAAGCTCGATTCGATAATTGACTCGTGAACTTGATTCGTGAACCGAATGAGTTGAACTTGAGTTAAAAAATAAGTTCGTTAAATAAATGAGCCGAACATAAACTATATATAGTTTGACTCGTTTGGCTCGTGAACTAACTCGATTATTTACACCAATGACTTTCCAATTTTCTATATACACATCAATGAAGAATATTTTGAGAATAATTGTAGAATTTTGTTTGTCTTTCGTTAGTAACTTTGTTATTTGTATTAGTTTATGGTTGTTTAAATTTTGTACGTGTTTATCTATTGTTCATTTGGGATGACTTTTATTTTATTGTAATATTTGTTTTTTCTTTTTAAAAAAAAAAAATAGTTTAAAAGGTTATAGATTAACTTTGAAAATTTTGACAAAAAAAAAATTGACTTTAAAATAATGTGATTTGACTTAACGAGTTAAACTTAACGAGCTGAACTGAACTATTCGTTAACTTAAACGAGCCGAACTCAAACTGAAAAAAGAATTCATGTCGAACTTGAGCCGAGTTTTGAGCTGAACCAATTCCTAGCGAGCCGAGTCGAGCTCAAATGAGTTCGACTCAGCTCGACTCATTTCCAGCCCTAGCCATCGTTGCCAACCTCTTGCTCCCTTGATTTTTTTTTTCCCGAAAAATATTTTGGCATTAAAAGGGTAAAATATTCTATTCAATATTTGATAAAGAAGATGATACATCGATATTTTTTTTAGCTGTAAAAATAATTTATTAATAGAACCCCAAAACATAAGGCATGTAAAGGGGAGAATCCAAGTCCAATAGGATAAGCAACAAACCAAAAACAAACTTGCTTACAGAAAGCAAGAACAAGCGCCTAGGTAAGCATAACAACAAGACACTACAAATTAGGGCTGGAAATGAGCCGAGTCGAGTCGAATCTGTCTGAGCTCGGCTCGACTCGATAAGAATTGGTTTGGCTCGAAACTCGGCTCGTTTAGAGTTCGCGAGCAGTTCGGTTTGGCTTATTAGATCAGTTCATTTTCAACTCAAAATTCAACTCAAGAATTTGACATGAATTTTATTTCTTCTATCTTTCTCAATTTTTTATATACATTATGATGTTAGACTATTGATTTTTAAAGATCATAAAAACAAATGATTGTGCATGACATGGACTAAAAAATTTAATGTTACTCGCTTTATTATATTATTGTTAAGTGTTTGTCTTAGTTTCTTTAAAGTAGTATATATTATTAATTATCTAAATGTATAAAATCAATTATATACTATATATTTGTCAAAAAAATCAATTATATAAATGTAAATGTTTAAAATCAAGTTTATAACTTTAAAACTATTTTTGAAGTATTATTTAAAAATATATTTTGAAGTGTTTTATATATATATATATATATATATATATATATATATATATATATATATATATATATATATATATATATATATATATATATATATATATATATATATAAATCGAGTCAGCTCGTGAACCAAACGAGGCGAACTATACATAACTCAAGTTCAGCTCATTTAACTAACAAACTTAATATTTAGCTCAAGTTCGGCTCATTTGGTTTATGAACCAAGTTCAATGAATCAATTGTCGAATCAAGTTTCGAACTTTTTTCGAGTTGGTTCGGTTCATTGTCAGCCCTACTACAAATACAACCTGAGCCTAACTTCACCTTCTCATACAATCAAACGGGCACCACTTCCACTCATACAAAATATACTTTAGTTTGAAGAAATATTTGTAACAGCTTATAAAGTATATTTTCAACCTCTTCATCAGCTTATGGGTTTTAATTGGGTTTAAGATCCTATTTGTTCATATCTATCTATTTACAATATATTAAAAGAAACTACTACTAAAAAAACTATTTTGTCCTTAGCACGTTTAATCATATTTCACTGTTTATGCCCTTAAATGTAATTTTAACTCTAAACTGGAAAAAAGATATGTACAAAACAAAAATAACAAAAAAAAAAAAAGAGAAGATAAGCATAAAACAAATATACTCATAAAAAAAAAGATACAAAACAAAAATAAAAAAAAAATCCAAAAATAAGCCTAAAACAAATCTATTCATAAAAAAAATTAATTTTTTTTTAAAAAAAGAGAATAAAATAAATATACTCATAAAAATAGCAATAGAAAATACTTTTGAAGATAAGCATAAAAAAATATGCTCTATTTTTGTTTACTCTTATATAAAAAATACATGAGAAGTGTATTATTGATGAATATATATTATAATAAATAATTAGGGGTAAATATATATTATAGTAACACACACGGGAGAATTGTTTTAATAAAAAAAAAAATTAATCTTACACGGGGCAATTGTTTTTTAAAAAAGTGAATAAAATAAATATACTCATAAAAATAGCAATAGAAAACACTTTTGAAGATAAGCATAAAAAAAATCTGCTCTATTTTTGTTTACTCTTATATAAAAAATACATGAGAAGTGTATTATTGATTAATATATATTATAATAAATAATTAGGGGTAAATATATATTATAGTAAGTTAGTAACACACACGGGAGAATTGTTTTAATAAAAAAAAAAAATCTTACACGGGACAATTGTTTTATTAAAAAAAAATTGAATAATATATTATAATAATACATGGAACAATTGTTGATGAATATATATTATAATAATACACGGGACAATTGTTTTAATAAAAAAAAATTAATCATACACGGGACAATTGCTTTAATAAAAAAAGAATTAAATAATAACTATTTGTTATTATTAATTATAGTTTATTATACGAAAATCATACACGGGACAATTGTTTTAATGAAAAAAATTACTTAATTTAATAACTTTTATAAAAAAATAGCAGAATAACGTCACTTATTATTTTTATTTTTTTTGTACACGACATCACTTATATTTTACAATATTTTATAAATAAAAGTCAATAGATCCGTGCAAAATCTGCTCTATTTTTGTTTACTTTTATATAAAAAATACATTAGAAGTGTATTATTGATGAATATATATTATAATAAATAATTATGGGTAAATATATATTATAGTAAGTTAGTAACACACACGGGAGAATTGTTTTAATAAAAAAAAATTAATCTTACACGGAACAATTGTTTTAATAAAAAAAATTGAATAATATATTATAATAATACATGGAACAATTGTTGATGAATATATATTATAATAATACACGGGACAATTGTTTTAATAAAATAAAAATTATCATACACGGGACAATTCCTTTAATAAAAAAAGAATTAAATAATAAATATTTGTTATTATTAATTATAGTTTATTATACAAAAATCATACACGGGACAATTGTTTTAATGAAAAAAATAACTTAATTTAATAACTTTTATAAAAAAAAATAGCAGAATAACGTCACTTATTATTTTTATTTTTTTTGTACACGACGTCACTTATATTTTAACAATATTTTATAAATAAAGTCAATAGACCCGTGCGAATGCACGGGTCTCAAAACTAGTTTACAATATATTAAAAGAAACTACTACTAAAAAATCTATTTTGTCCTTAGTATGTTTAATAATATTTCACCATTTATGTCCTTAAATGTAATTTTAACTCTAAATTGAGAAAAAAATATGTACAAAACAAAAATAACAAAAATAAAAAAAGATAAGCATAAAACAAAAAAACATACAAAACAAAAATAACAAAAAAAATTCAAAAATAAGCATAAAACAAATCTACTCATAAAAAAATTAAAAAGATAATAAAACAAATATACTCATAAAAATAGCAATAGAAAGGTATTACTACTAAAAATATACAAAACAAAAATAACAAAAAAAATTCAAAAATAAGCATGAAACAAATCTACTCATAAAAAATAATTAAAAAGAGAATAAAACAAATATACTCATAAAAATAGCAACAGAAAGGTATTACTACTCATTAAGCATACTATTTAAAGAAATTTTTTAATCAAAAAGGTAAATAGCACAATTTCCAATGCGTTGACTTTATATATTTTTATCAAAATTCTATGTAAAATTATTATTTAAGGGGCTTAAAGAGTGCACCAGATGTACTATTTAGCATTTGCCAAATCTTAATTTGTCCTAATAAATTCTTAAAAATATTTCAAATCTTCTATTTCATAAAAAAATATGTTAGATTTTTCAATTTACTATTTTTCTATATAATAGTTAAATTGTACTCTATATTTATTATAAAAAAATCTATTTTATTTTTGTTTACTCTTATATAAAAAATACAAAAGAAGTGTATTATTGATGAATATATATTATAATAAATAATTACCGGGTAAATATATATTATATTAACACACGAAACAATTGTTTTAATAAAAAAAATAAATTAATCTTACACTGGACAATTGCTTTAATAAAAAAAAAAGAATTGAATAATATATTATAATAATACACAGAACAATTGTTGATGAATATATTATTGATGAATATATATTATGATAATACACTGGAAAATTGTTTTAATAATTTTTTTTTATCGTACACAGGACAATTGCTTTAATAAAAAAAAATAATTGAATAATAAATATTTGTTATTATTAATTATAGTTTATTACACAAAAATCATACACGAGACAATTGCTTTACTGAAAAAAATTACTTCATTTAATATCTTTTACAAAAAAATAACAGAATAACGCCACTTTTTTTTTTTTTTTGGTATATGACATCACTTATATTTTAACAATATTTTATAAATAAAAGTCAATAGACCCGTGCGAATGCACGGGTCTCAAAACTAGTTTGTAAAAAAAAAAAAAAAAAGTGAACTAACAAGAAGAGAGAAAAAAACGTGTGACCAAAGAAAATATAATGGCAAGGTTCTTGTAACAAAATAAATGGTACTTGTAAAAAAAAATATATCCGTAAAAATCTTGTAAGAAGGATTATCAACTGCTAAATAAATAAAACTGTTATGGTGAAATCTTTGTTTTCCCGTGTGATAAAAAGTAGGTTTTCAAAATTAATGATTATAATTAATTCATTCTCTTCTATTTAAGATATATTTTGATAATTTTCATGTGTGATAACAAAATAAATCTCACCTTATATATCATTCTCAATCAATCTTAGTCATTAATTGATATTAAAACCAAAGGTCGAAATGTGGGGTAACTTTTATGACTTACACCCGGAGTTAATATATCCTCCCTCATATATATATATGTGTGTGTGTGTGTGTTAATTATTCAATTAATTTAAAAAATTGTTTGTTTTTTATAAAAAAAATAATAAATATAGTAGTCTATATGTACTTAGTTCGGTTGGTAAAGACATCACATTATATACGAAAGGAATTGGGCTAAAAAAAAGTACTAATAAAGATAATAAGATTTAACAATTTCCATTAATTAAGTCGATTAAATTTTTGTCGAGTCCAATCACCCATTTTTTTTATTCAATTATATTGATTTTACGTAATTTAAGATCATCTAATATCCGAATTAGATCATTATATTTTACTATTATTTTTTTATTTCACATTATATTAATAATTTAGTAGTATTATCTTAAAAAATATTAATCTATTATGGTCATGTATATTTTAAATCATATACATTTTAGATTTCTCGAAAAAGTAAATACATAGCAATCCAACTATTTTTTATTTGTTCGGATTTTTTATTTATTCTCTTTCAAAAATCAAATCAAATTAAATCTTTTTAGATAGGGCTGATCAAACAGTAAATAAGGCCTAAAGCGAACTTCAAACTGAAGCCTTTTGCTAAAAAAATCATATTTCATTAAATTTATTTTATTTTATTTCTAAATTTTATTTTTTGAAATTAAATCGTTTATTAAATTATCATAATAAATTTTATTTAACGATTCAATTTTAATTGATAATAAAACCAATACATATAATTTTTTTTGAAACATTGTTGTTTTAAAATAAGATTTTATTGGGCATTTAGCCCTCCTTGTAACAAAAAAAAAGATTTTATTGTTTGTCAAAAAAATAAAAAGTGATTTTATTAATTGTAATTCCAATATGCAAAGATTCAAATGTTATAGTTGCTTACACCACCAAAAAAAAAATGTTATAGTTGCTTGAACTCTTGAGAAGTTGCAAAGTTATTATATATTTACCCTTATGAAAAATACTAAATAGTATCATTCGGAGTACTAGTTAAGGAAACTTAATATAGTAAAGTTCTCTTGAAACTTATGCGGCCAACTTTCTTAAAGTGTAAAATGTGATATTTTCAATGCAAAAGTTTCTCTTTTTAGATTTTCTTATTAATTATTAAAGGCCTTTATTCCAAGATTTTTTTTTATTGTAGACTAATTGACTTATGGCTTGTAAGAGTTTTTTTTCCTTAATAATTTTTTTAACTTCTTTTTTACAAGCTTAAAACTCTTATTTGAATTGTCTTTATCTTTAGACCGGTCTTATTTATATATAAATGATTGTAGGCCTTGAATGATTTATGGTGATTAGAACACAAACCAATTTTATTGATGATAGTTAATGAATTGGTTGGTTGGTATAGTTGATAAGAGATTGCATGTGATAAACGTGAAGACATTTAGGGTCTGGTGTACATGATATGATAGAGATATGAGGATTTGGATCTTTTTCAATTTTCTCTTCAATGTTTTTTCTCCAATGTGATTCTAACGGCAAAGGTTATTATGCATAAACCCAAAGCTTATGCATGGTGCATAAGCCAATGAAAACACAAGGATTTTACTCACACACCCTAATTTGCTCGCGCGCCCCCCACCCCCTTGCTACGCGCGCCCCCCAACCCCACCCCCCCTCACTCCACTCATTTTTTTTGAATTTTTTTTTTTGAATTGTTGTTTTTCACTTTTTTTACATTTTTTTTCGAAAAAAGATCGGAAACTTTTTTTCCGGAAAAACCAGAAACTTTTTTCCGAAAAAAAAAATCAAAAAATTTTCCCGAAAAAAGATCAAATACATTTTCCAAAAAAACCGAGAACTTTTTTCTGAAAATTTTTTCCCGAAAAAAAATCGAAAAACTTTTTTCAGAAAAATCGGAAACTTTTTTCCGAAAAAATCGGGAACTTTTTTTCCAAAAAATAAAAATCGATTTTTTTTTTCAGAGAGTTAAATGGTTTCAGGAAACCATTTATGCAATATTATTCTGGAAACCATTATGCTGGTTAAATGGTTTCAGAGAGTTAAACAGTGAAACCATTTGTATTGTAAAATGGTTTTATGTGTTTACTGAAACCAATATTGTGTTTCTATGGTTTTAAAAATTCTGGAAACCATTATGCTGGTTAAATGGTTTCATGTAGTTATACAATGAAACCATTACTATTGTTAAATGGTTTTATGTGTTTACTGAAACCAATATTGTGTTTTTATGATTTTAAAAATTCTGAAAACCATTATACTGGTTAAATGGTTTCAGGTAGTTATACAATGAAACCATTACTATTGTTAAATGGTTTTATGTGTTTACTGAAACCAATATTGTGTTTTTATAGTTTTAAATCCTGGAAACCATTATGCTAGCTAAATCGTTTCAGATAGTTATATATTGAAACCATTTGTATTGTAAAATGGTTTTACACTAAATGGTTCAATGATTTTAAATACCGATTATTACTGAAACCATAAATATGGTTTAATGGTTTTGATAGTTTTCTATGTGAAACCAAAATAATTGCCTAATGGTTTCTTACAAAACTAATGTTGATTATCTTGGATAATCCTAAATAACCGTCCATAAATAATCCATAACCATTTGTTATAATCGGACATTAAAACCAAATATAATCAGACATTAAGTTTCCGATCTTTTTTCCGGAATAATTTTCGATTTGTTTTTTCCGGAAAAAAAGTTCCGATTTTTCAGGAAAAAATGTTTCAACAATATTTATGGTTTCAAAGATCCATTATGAAATTATTCCACCCCCAAAATGGTTTGAGCATGATTTTAGTTTAAAAATAATTACGAAAATATTTAATCATACATAATAAAAAAAATTAAAAAAAAAACTATAAAAAAAAAACTAAACAAAAAAAATTTAAAAAAATGGGTTGGGGGGTGGGGGGGGGTGGGGGTGCTGGGGGCGCGCGAGCAACTTTGGGGAGTGCGCGAGTAAGGGGAAGTTTATGCACGGTGCATAAGCATGGGCTTATGCACCATAACCAAACCCGATTCTAACTATTCATTTGTTTATTTTATCTCTCTTGTTAAGTATTATTTTATTCATTATAATTTAACAACCATTGGATTAAGAAAATGAGAGAAAACATTGGAGAGAAAATTGGAGAGGATCCAAATCCGAGATATGATATGATAAGAAATTGGATAAGAATATGATAGGATATACTTATTATATCACGTGTTTGGTGCGCACATAATTTGAGCATGATATATATAGGGGACGATTCCAGCGAGAACGCTTTGCTATTATGAGAAACAAGAACAAATAATAACAATCGTAGGATATTAATTAATGGAAATCAATGTACGAAATTAATTTATAATTTCATACTCTTCATACACCAAATCATCAAAATTGAGATTCATATATTGTTTCATTAAAAAATGATTCTCGTGAGATTTATTTTTGGTAATAATCTTGTGAGCTTTTATGTACATATTTACTCTCATTTTTTTTAAAAAAAGTTGGTAATAATTTTGTGAGCTTTATTTTTGGTCATATTTTACCGAGTTGCCAAAACTTGAATAGTTTTTTTTTTATTTGTTGAAGTCAACCCATAATTAGAAATATCAATCATGTGTTGGCTTCCAAAAAATTCCACTTTTTTCAAACCAATTTAATTATGCCTTAATCATGGATAAAAAAAAAAAAATTGAAGTTAAGGTTTTCACGTCAAACAAATATTGAATAGATTTTGGGTCTCAAAAATTCAGCAATTTTAGAGAAGGATGACGGTCCAATATATATATATATATACCATACGGATAATACGGAAAACTTCTTTATAAATAACATTTCTAATTTCATTTGTATCTTCTTCTTTTTCATCGGTTATTAATCTTTTTAAGTCTTTTCTTGAAGTTACTCTTGACGTTACAATATATAGTTGACCATGAGAGAAAATTTGACTGTGGAAGATATACACCAACATGTTTAAGTGACTGACCCTAACTCTTGTTGAGTCGATGGTAACCTAGGAATAAAAAGTTTTTCACCAATATTACAGTCGGATATCACTTTACCTTCAATAACATATGTTCTCAATTTTATAACTATAACTATCAACCGTACCATTGCATAATCCCAAAGATTGATTTAAGAATTCGGGTGTTTGAGAATTCAGGTATGCAATGGTGGTGTTTAAGAATTCAGGTGTATGAATATCATCTGATGTGTCAAGATTTGATTTGGCTTGACACAGAGAATCATAACTCAAATACATTTTTTTCTTCTCTAGGAATTAAATCCAAAACATAATCATTTATTGCATCAACAATTATATTTTTAGGAGCTAATATAGCATTAATTAGTTATTTTAAAAAGAAATTTAAAAAGTTCTATATAAAAATTGATTGAATTTTATAAACAATGAAACAAATTGAATTTATAGTATAAAAAGAAAAATCAAGAATATGATAAAAAAAATTGTAATGCCACAAAAAAAAATTCAAAACCAAATATCTAAAAAATGTAGTTCAGGTATATCAAACAACAATAATTGAATTAAAAAAAAATTTGAAAGTGCGGTGAAATGTTTTTGTTTTCTTAGAAAATTAAGATTTGAAGAATGACAATTATTCGGATTGCAAGCTATCCGACATAAATCTAAAATAATCGGGAAGTGAAATATCATCCGTCAGATCACTCATTTCTACTTTCTTAAATTTTTTATTTACAATTTTTTACTATAAAAATTAAATTATACACATTTTTTTTAATAAGAATTTAAATTAAATTATACAAATTAATATTCTAAATGTGAAAAGAATATGATCGAAGTGCAGTTGTTGTTATTTTGTTGGGGCTGTGTTAGACGGAATCAGCAATCAACCATGGCAGACATTGTGGAGGAAGATGAATCAGAGAAGGTCGAGATCATCCTCAAAACCATCGGTCCAGCTCCAACCTCTCGTCTTCTAGTTCCATCTTTCATCAAGGTCTAACTCTTTCCCAATTTATTTTTAGTTAGGGTTTCTAGTTCATACTCTTTATTGAAAACGCGTCTCCCAATTTTAACTTAATACTTCATACTGCTTATAGGCTTTATTTAATTCATAAATTATACATTTTCTTTGATTCAAAACTCACTGTGTTATTGGGATTTGGGACGAGAATTGAAATCGGGTTAATTTTGGCAACAATTCTTATGAATTTTGGAGGAGAATTGAAATTAAGTTATGAACAATTGACAACTCCCAATCTAAGATCGGTTTAAGATACAAATTAGGAGACGATCCGGAATGAATAGTTTTGATAGCAGTTGCAGAATCCGATTAATCACTTTAGTAACAACTTTATAAATAACATTATGTAAAGCAATGTGCCTAAATGAGTGATATTACTGGGAACATCACTTTTAGGAACAAGACACTGTAAAGTGTGATCAACTTCCCCAGTAGTCTCAGGCCGCAGAAAACATTGCTCGACAAATTTATGTATTGAAACTCCTACCACATTCTGTTGAGATTTAAACAAAAGAGGATGAAATCCATCCGGACGCAGATTTGTCTAAAGCAACATTATTTCTCGTAAAAGCCATATCCTCCTGTTTAATGGCTGGAGAGGTATAAAGAAGAGGAATAAAGGTCCTGATAAAAATTCAAGACAGGCTGCTTAAGATCAGTTTCTTCAAAAACTCAATCATTATTAGAATTAATAAGAGCAGTCATTCTATTCCTCCTTCTTCTCTGGATAGTGGATTGATGAAAAAAATCAAGTATTAAGATCTCTAAGAGTAATCCATTTAGCTTTTTCTTGTTGATGCCAATAAATTTCTTCATATTTGACAACAGATTTGTACTCCTCACACAGACTGTCCATTAATTTTAAAAGTCTCTCTTTTGTTTAATCGCATATAGGTGCGTGATTTGAGAAGATTAATTGCAAGTAATGGTCATTTACCCATTGACAACTTGAGTCTTATTCTACGCGGGACTGCATTATGTGACATAAAAAATGGAGACGATGTGCACATACAACTCAATGATGGAGGTATAGTTCTGATCTTTATTTTGTTATTTGATGAATGAACCATGTTTTCTATAACATTCCCACGTTGTCTATGGTGTGACTTTCTATAATGAACTATTGCTCATTATGTTTATAAGATGACCACACCATAATATATACTGTTTTCCACTTTGATATCAATGTAACGAGTTTTCCTTTTTGAAAAACACCTGTTTATTGTACAGCATCTGTGTAACAGTTGGTTTGAACCATTCTGTGTATGTTTGGATACACGTTTGCAACCCATGGACGCGTGTTTGCAAGCTTTCAACATGATTTCTTTGTATCGCAACATGTTTAGTTCTCTTTTTGGAAATCAATTCAGGCTTCCAAAATCAATTCTATGAGAAGCTACAAATCCTAGTTTCTGCGGTGAGCCCAAAAACAATTCTCCTTTCCTATTGGTTGGCAGTTAAAACACTAATCTTCTTCCCTCTTTGCCCTCACCTCCATCTCTCTCTTTTGCCTCAGATCTATCTCGATTTTTCACTCCCTCTTGATCAACTCATTTCAATTTCTACTATCTTTGCATTCTGCAACTTGCAACTGCCATACATTTCTCTGGGTTTTTTCCTCAAGCAGCTTCCAGGAACATCTTATATATATATATATATATATAAATTTGTTTTGATTCCATCAACTTCGATTTGCTTATTGATTTTACTGGTTTATTTTGGCTTGAAGCCCATCGTTCTAACCTTGTGTGTTGTGCGGTTTTTGTTCAACTAGTCAAGTTTAGGAATTTTTTTTGTTTTTGTTTTATAGATAGTATTATTTTTGTTTGAAAATGGAAGTTTTTATTTATTTTTAGGTGGAAAAAGAAGTTTTAAAGATCTTATTATTAGTTTGTATCAGTATACAGTACACATATTAAATATTTGTTTAATATGAAAATAAAAATATACTTATTAAAAGCCCATTTTAGTAATTACATGACCAAAATCATTTTTGATCCGAACTATCCAAACATGATAAATTGATAAGAATCATTTTAATGTTAAAGTATAGAAACATAAATCAATTCTATCTAACTCACTTTTAACCAAAATCAATTATGTCAAACTCAATTCTATCAAAATCAATTCTATCCACCGCAGAACCAAACACATATTCTCTATCTGTAACTTCATTCCTTGGGTTATAAAATGAAATAACATACTTGGTGGTGATTTCATAGGTCCCGTTTGGGATCTTTGTGGTTTACCTTTATTAATAATGTGACGGTTCATTTTTCTTATAAGATGGGTTTATTGTCTTTATTCTAGATTGCTTGATTGTTGCTGTCAAACCAAAGCCACCAGTGAAGGATTTGCATGACAACGATGATGACGATGAAGATTTGGTAAAATCAATTAAATAACATCTAACAAAGTGATCAAAATGTCAATCTGGCACCTGATGTCATCTTTCTATTTCTGCAGAAGTTTCAGCTTCCTCACTCATCAAGTCGATGGAAAAAGAGGCTATACTCTTTTCTACATGATAAGTTGAAGTTTCCAGGTATAAGTTGCATTAATGATATTCAGTTAGACACTTTTATATTATTGTATGGATGTCTAAAAAATGTGTGATATATCACCAAGTTAAATAAATTTAGCTCATTATGTTAGATATTTCTTTGAAAGATGTGTTGGCATAATCTGTTTGCATGAGTTGAGGACAAAATTGATGTAAAATTTTGAACTAGATTTATTTTGGTAAAGGTAGTATTCAAGATTCAAGAAATCATTTCGGATGTGTGTGTCTTTTAGTAGAAGTAATATTAATAATATTACCCTCTCAGATAAACAATTATCTAAATATGCTCATCCTCCATTGACAGATATCCTTTTGATGGTAATTTTCACTCTGAGTCTGAAGGCATGGGTTCTCATAGTTATGTGGTTTATCCTGGCCCCTGTTGCCCATAAATGGGATCTCGGACCTTTGTATGTATGTCTCCTTTCATCCTTTTTTTTCTCTTTTCTTTTGTTTGGTTTTTTTGGGGCCGGGGTAGTCTACCGCCCCGCCTTGTTGGTGCATAGCTGGGACTTGCAGTACTGGACCATGAGTGCCAAGGCATTTTATTACTGCATAATTATTGTTACCTCTGTTAGTCTATTTAAGTCAATCCAGCTAACAATCATGCTTAGCCTTTTGAACTTGTCTAGAATCTTTATATTCTCCCCCTTTTGGAACTTGTGTAGAATCTTATATTCTTCCCCTTTTTGAAGGCATGATGAAAGAAAATAGTCGCGGCTTCTTAAAATCAATAAATGAGTGTATATTGTGTGAAATTTCTATGGCTAAGTTCACTCTTTTCTTTTAAATCTTATGGTTAAACATTCTTCTGATATGCTAATATTACTTATATGCATCATGGTTGCTCGCAAACTGGGATAAGATGTCATAATGAGGAATTATATTATGCTTTACTATTAATTATTGTACTTGTATACGTGAAAATGTCTCGTCTCTTATTGCTTGTCACAACTTTCATGTAGATACTTGCAACTGGCTTTTGTCTCATTCTCTTCAATCTGGGAAAGCGCAAAGCTGGTGATTCCAGGTACCACCCGAGATTAATTGTTGTGTACTATTTAGTGTCCCACAGTGTAGTGCAAGGTGAAAATTAAATCTGAATGTTGTGTTAGGGGCCTTCATTGGTATCAAGAAGAAGCAAAACAATTCCGAATGTGTTTTTCCGAAATTTTTGCTGAATTTGCACTAGAAAAATCTCGGAAAACGCGTTCCGAACTTTTGAATCAAGGGTAAAATTGGAAACCCGGGGGGGAAAAAAGAATTGTGGGGGGTGGGATGAGAATTTTTCATTGTAAAACAGCTGGATGTTAAACCCAATTTCTGAAAAATAAACTTAAGCCCATCCAAAATCCTTAGACCCCAAATCCTACAAACTTCGGCTATGGTTCTACCCTTCCCCAATTCCTGTTAGCAGTCCTTGAGCTTTGATTAATAGGTCAACTTTGATCTACTGCTACCATTGTGGCTTGTGGTGAAGGTAGAGATGGGGTTGGTGGTGGCAACAATGGGGGCTTAACCCTTCAATGCCTCCTGTTTCTTATTAGTGGTTGTTTTTAACATTCGAGTAGGGCCTCCAAATAGTCGGGGATGGCCCTCTAAGGCGGTGGTTGTTTTCTATGTTGAATGTATGTTGAATGTGTGGGTAATTTATATTTTTAGTAGGATCATATGTTACGTTCTACATGTTACCCACTTCATCCCTATCTTGACTACCTTGCATTTTGATCCTACCCATGCATGTATTTTTTACCCATGATTGATGGTAGTAGATATCAAATTTACTTCATGGACATTGTTGGTAGTTCTTAAATATTTTCAACTCTTCTATGACATGCAGTGCATACTCTATCTTCAATGAAGACTTCAGAGAGCTTCCGGGAACGCTGAATGCAGATCGGTTTGATAGAGATATAAGAGCAGGACAGTTTTGAGCCTTGTCCTCATCTCATCACCATTCAAACATTGATGTCTTGTCACATGATGTATATCTGCCTAATCGCCAGGAGCTATTTACTATCCAAAGGAAGAGTTGACAAGTACAGTAACTTCTCAGCAATGTTGTATTTTAGCCAACCCCACATGTTTTCTGTTTAGTTTTGGCCTTTCTTCCACTAAAACTTTGCCTGTTCTGTATGTATATTATAGTACCAATGTATTGATTGATATATGTTTTGGATAAATATGTGCCCCTGTGAATAACACCATTTCTGGTCCCTAGATTTCTGTTTGATTTTCAGTTTCAGAGTTCTTGTGAACTCTTTTGGTGTTGTGGGATGCTTTGGAAGGATTCCAAAGCTGAGTGGTATTTAAAACATGGGATTAAATTGTGTGGTACAATACCATAATTTTTTTTCCATGGCAAGTAACACAATCAGGAAAAATCACTTAAGTTGTTAAAAATCATTTTGACCAACTATATCTGGATGCATCATAGGAGAACATTTGACACAAAAGACCAAACTTTGGCTAAACCAAAGTATTCATATAGGTACAATTATAGAGCGTAATCTCTTCAAATAACTGAGATTCATTTAAATGTTAATTTCTCGCAACATACATTTTTTTATACACAGATCAAAATGCTAAATGACCAAAATATTTATATTTGTGTCGCACTATATTGACATTGTATTCCAACTTGATACTTTTTGTTTTCAACAGTTTTTACTTTCTTTAATGACTTTCATTGGATCCGGTACATTGGAAGTCTAATTTTCAAAACCATACTATGATATAACACGATTCATGTGTGGTTTGACTACTTTCTAACATCTTTTTTTCTCTGTTGTTTCTGTCTCATTCAGTCATTATCTATTTTCTACTCTAGCGTCAATTAACACAGATTATTTAGAGTTTGATATTCTTAGTCAAAAAGACCTTGTTCCATATGTATGTATGAAAAGACAAATGAGGTAAACAAACGATGAGACAATTTTTGTTTGCCCTTTTACTTTTGAATAAGTTAAAGGGTTTTGTTATCATGTGTCTTAAGAGTACATGTTAAGGAATTCAAAAGTATGAGAAAGTTTATGTTGGACATAACCCCAACACATCACATTTGCGCACACACTCATATGGAAGTTAAAAAATTAAATAAAAAATATGAAAGTAATATTAATTGATGTGATTATTTTCTTTTTCTTTTAAAATCTTTTTATTTGTGAGTGTGTACCTAAATATGATCTGTTGAGGTTGTGCCCAACCAAGACTTTCTCCAAAAGTATAATTCTAGCTTTTGAAATTATAGAATATAGTGTAGCTTTTAAAAAATCATGATGGATGATCGTAATTCTAACATATTTGATGCTAAACGTATGTAGAAATGTATCATTGGGATTTGAACTCAAATCCCCAAAATGATTTATTTGAATTCTTGAGTTCCACCATTCAATTTTTAGACATCTCAACATGGTAAAATGTCTCTCTTTATTTAACTTTGTTTGGAGATAAAGATAAAGATACTCATTAAATCCCACAAAATGTCAATATGAAAATATTTATATTTGGTATGGTTTCCCCAGTCCTGCACGGCACGTAACTTGACATCGGGCAGTGAAGTCAACCATGTGAAAGTGATGTTTTAAGGAACATTTACTTCACATTTCACAATAAATAAATGAATGAGATGCACCACACCACACCACACCACGGATTGAGGGACCAAACCAAAGTACTCACCTAATCAGTTCCCCAAAAGTAAATATGCAGCACAGCAGCAGCAGCACTTTGTTTTGTTTATGTGAAAGACCTTTGCTTCCTACACTACAACAGTGACCACTCTAGGTTTTAAATTTAATTTTTTGTCATTTTACATACAGTCATTTTACATTTGTATGTAAAATGATAATTATACTTAAGAGACACAATATTAATATGCAGTATACATAATTTTTTGAACACTTTGTTTGACTTCCTCTCTTCTCTCTTTATGGTTGAAAAATCGTTTATCCCCACAATTGTCAGATATGGATTCTCTCCTTTCATTATTTCTCTCACACTCTCTCCTTCACTAATTTATCTCTATCTCTCTTGCATTCTCTCTCTTCTTCTTTTTATTATTTTTGAAATTCTGTTCTCTGACAGGACAGATGTCGTACACAATGTCTAGGACAATGTGTCTACAGTCCAGATATCCTAGACAACTGGTTAGACACCTGGTTATGAGGATCACGATTTATTGCAGTACTGAAGTAAATAAAAACAATAAATAACACCAGTAATTTGTTAACCCAGTTCGGCACTAAACAGCCTTACTCTGGAGGATATCAATCTAGGAAGTGAACACTACTACTCCGAATCAATACTTAGTCTTACAACCACACCAAACACCTTTTGGCATGTACGCCTTTTCTTAATCCTAGTAATCTTCTACCCAAGGGCTAACTCCCCATGAATATGAGAACCTACCCAACTCCCTCTAATCACTAATCCCAAGTGACGAAACTTAAACTTCACAGTTTAAAGACTTGTTGAATGACAACATTCAACGACACAAAGCTACAAAGTATCAAAGAACAATACTTAGAGCCACTTGATGTTTTGCACAGTGGGTACAAAACTTCGGACTCACAATCTTCAGTTATTGTGGGTTGAGTTTTAAACTCTATGTTGAGTCCTTTATATAGGCGCGCAAGTCTTCAGATAATCTTCAATCTTTCATATGCACAACAATAAGAATTAGTTTTAAAACAAACTTGTTTTAAAACAAACTCCACAAGATAAAGAATTAATCTTTATCCACTGATTAAATACGAATCCAATCGTATCTAACACATAGGATTGATAACAAACTTTATCATTAATCCTAATCTCAGCTTGTTACAAAAAGATTCGCGCTTTATTCAAATTAAAACAAACACGCGTGCTTAATGGATAAGCATTATCTTTTAAGCTGAACTGGGTCAAGATGTCCTACCCACATGTCTTGGGACATCTTGTTCGACATGTTGCCTAAACATGCTCTGAACCCAGTGACAAGATGTCTAGGACATCTTGTTCAACATGTTGCATCTGCACATCTTCAATATGCACAAGCGGTTTAGACTTAATTACTTCAGCATTGGTGCTTCAGTTAAGTCATTCTGACCAAGTTGTTTTAGCTTTATGATGCAGTCAATCTCAGAAGAACTACAATTTTTTATTGATCTTCTCTCTCCTCTTACACTTATTAACTTTGGGTTTGCATCCTCTCCAATTTTCTCACATGGTTTATCTTCATTTTGTTAATCCAATGGTTGATTCTCTCTCTTCTTAAATGTATTTTTATTCTTTGGCCATTAGATATAACAAAAAGAGAAAAAACATGATAGAAAATTGGAGAGAGTGGATTGAAGGAGAGGATCCATCCTCCGCAATTGCCAGGTTACATGGAAAGACTAGTAAATTGTTTTTTTTTTTTTTTGTCAAGAATAAATTGTTTTTTTATAAATGGTCAAGAATAAATTGTTAATTAATTACATAAATAAATATAAGTACCAAGTCCTCTCTTGACTAATAATGGCTTGATTTATGTATTGAAAATTAATTTATTTTTATAGATTGTGAGTGTAAAATGGTTTACACTACCAGTAAATTGCAAACAACCGTATTTATGATTAATATATGAACTAAATATATTTTAAAAAATTATTTTTTAATATAGATTAAAACACTTTTTGCCATAAATTTCTCATTTTTAATTCACATAAAATTAGTAGTTATTTAAATAAAGATTCAATGCATTTCATTCAAAATCATCTGGGAAATTTCTTGGTATTGGCCGTTGTTGTGAATTCGACTTAAACTCACACCAATAACCTTGATGTGTGGAGCAAATTGAATCAAGTAACCAAAATATGTTGATAGAGTTGATGATGCTATAATTCAAGAACAATAAACAAAGAACGATAAAGAACACACTATGATTTGTTTACCCAGTTCGGTGTTAATGAACCTAATCTGGGGGAGGGAGCAGCTTTTCCGTTCTATTATGATCAATGAGAAACTTACACAAGAAATCCCAAATAGGTTACAAGAATTAATCTTAATTCTACCCTAATCCCGAATCTCTTCTCGTGACCAAGAGACTCAATTGACCTAGCTACCCAAGGTGAATCAAGAACAATTTGCCCAAACCCCTAGGATTATACCAAGAACAATTTCTCTAAAACCCTAGCCTTTATTGACGGCAAAAAACCCTAAAATTCCCTTAGAAAACATTGAAACACGCCAGCCTATAAATAGGCTTTGCGTACCCGCGCCCAGCGCGGCCAGACCTACGCCCGACGCAGCTGGCAGAACCTGGAGCTTCAAAAAACTGTGCCCTGCCCCAGCGCAGGTAGCAGCTCCAAAACCTGTTTTTCTGTGTTTCTGAGTTTTCAAGGCAACACGCAACAGCCGTAAATGTTGTCGCCTTGTAAAGAATGAGCCACACAGTTTTCTAACTGTCTAACAAAACTAACGCCATAGTTATCAATTGTTAATTAGTTTAGTAGTGATTGATGCTGAACTTGTAGGGAGAATCACAGTTCGATCCCACAACTACGATCGAGAGAGGCTGTAACCACTTGATGTCAAAATTGACCATCGAACCAAATTAAACTGATAGTGAAAGGAAAAAAAAAAACTAACGCCATAGTTTGTGAAAAAAACCTAAGAAGAGTCTCTTGAATAAGGGACGAAAAGCAGAGTATAACTTTTGGGTAGCCTTACCTTTGGTTGCCCAATGTTTTAAAATTTATTTAACTAGAACTTCGATCCTACGGTGCACGGGTCTAATTAGCAATAATGTATAACAATAAAAATTTGTTTTTCAATTTAATCTGAAATTGTATATTTTTATGGACATAACAATTAAAATTTTAGTTAAAATATTATATTACTTAAAATTACTAATAATTAGAATTAATAATTTATATTCAATTATTTTAGTCAACACAATATTTCGATTCTAAACTTTGGTATGCAACAATATCAACTCTTATGAAAAATTTAACATCCAATTGAATCCTACAGACTCACAGACTCTACAGAGTCTGAGGAATTAATCTCAAAAGTTCCACAAGTAGGATATCAAATTTACACAAGAAATACCTCTATAATACTACACAATGAGCTTGTCAATAACCAAAATATTCAAGACAAAATTCATAAAAACATATTTTATTTTTTCTTTATATTTGACCCACACATAAATTTCGGAAAGCTTTATCACCATTCACCGTTCATAAAGACAATTGTTAGTATTTAATTTTAGAAAGACATTTTATAGACTTGAATATGTGGAGATAACATTGCCTTATAAATGATGTCATGGCTAAATTTATTACTACAGGTATTTTTTTTTATACCATGAAGTTTCTTGATAAATAGAATGAAACTTATTGATTCATGTTAAAACACATAATGCAAAGGCTATTTCACTTGTATAGACAACATCTTTCACAGATGCCACAAATTTTTCTCAATATATCAAAAAAAATTGCAACAACAAAAGAAAAAAGAAAACTTATAATAAGATCAACAGTACTCGTATTTTATATAAAGTTAATTATTATATGGCAAATGCTAAATAGTGTCTCAGGAGCACTTGTTAAGATTCAAATATAATAAAAAAAATTGGAAATAGTGTAGTCAAAGCAACAAAAATTCAAATTTTGGTGTTTTCAATGCAAAAACTTTTATTTTCTTTCTCTTTTTAGTTCCTTAACTAGTGCCCCGGGAGCACTAGTTAGCAAGAGCCTTATTATATGGATTTGGATTACAAGCTGTCACTGCTTCATGCAGTCGACTGCAGTCATCTCATCAGGACCGTCCGATCTTAATCGGACGGTTCCTGTTTAAAACAGTTTTTAATATTTATTTAATATTAAATTTTAATCATCAAATCAAAACCGTTTATTTTCAATCGTGCGGCTGCAATGTTATGACTGCGTGCAGTCACAACGGAACCGAGATCCTTATTATATACGTTACCAAACAAAAACTAAAAACAATATAAAGTCAATTTTGGATTGAAACAAAAAGTTTTGATTGAGAGTGCGACTTTGGAGTGATCCAGACAAAGGGTCTATCAATAGTACTCGTTCAATCTCAGCCGTCCAACTTTGCAACTATGCAATGGTATGTGTCACGATTTATAGAGTAAAGTTTTTATTTTCGTTTAGCATGCATGGAATCACTAAATAGGATGTGACATCAATTAGTTAGATTAATTAACACCAACCACCAACAATTATGTGCAATACGTAAGAAATTTATTTTTTAAAAAAAGGAAAATGAAGAGAAAAAATGGGGCATCCAAATCCATGCAAAAGTCTATGATAATCTAAAAAATCTATGAAAGCCAATATCCTGACATGGAAAAAGACATGCCCTATTAAAAATAGGAATCATTGTAGCAAAAAAAGAAGAAGAATCAAATAATCCAAACAAAGAAATTTCTCTTATAGAAATAGTATGAAAATATTTCAAAAAAAGAAAAGACAAAGTATGATAAGCTAACCAATCAACATAATTATGTTTCCGATAAATATAAGAGATCAAAAAGTGCTTGTCTTTTAAATGGCACAATACAATTTCTCCATCTATTTTTAAGGAATCAAGGAACGGACTATTTTTTTTCCAATATATATAGATAATTAATCCAACAAAGGAATCACATAGTCAAGTCAAAGTTTTCAATTGCAAGTAAGGAAAGTTGAATAAGCTGCTCTTTTTTTGAACAAGAATAAGCTGCTCTTCATTTCTACTCAATTTTGTTTCATATTAATTAAAATATTAATTTATTTAATTTCTAGGGAAATTTACAACCACCTCTCATGAAGTCTATTAAAATAACACTAACATCTCCTCTAGTTTTAAAACTCACACTAACCTCCTTTAAATTCTTATAAAATAGAAAAACACCCCCTTATCTACTAACATTGTTAATTTTCCGTTAACTTTTGTTTTTTCACTTGAACACTTTTAATTAGTTTGATTTAGGATTTTTAGGGTTTTGTTTGTTGATTTAGGATTTTTTAACATAAAATTATCTTAATGATATATTTTTCACGGTAGAAGATCTTAATTTCGCATCACAGTGTTATTGCACTTTGTTTGAGATCATCATCAATCTGTTTCTTTTTTTTCTTTCTAATCTAAATAAGCTGCAACTTGTTTTTCACTTTAAGGAGTTCAAAGGCTCTAACTTGTCGTACTTAATTGTTGTATGTGAAAACTTAATCGTGGTGCTTGATAAATAGTTGATGAAAATTGTCTTTGATGACAAAAATTTCAAAACATAGCGTGAAGATTAGCATATAAAAATAGGATTATTTATTTTCGAAGCACCAAACCTAATGAGGTACATTCTTATTATGCCTTTTTATAGGATTAAATAGATATAGTAGAGATACATTCATAGGATTAATTGGGGAACAAACAAATACATGCATGGAATGAGAACACTAAACCTAATGAGGTTAAGAGTTCTTTCTCCTTCAATATTAAAGAACCCTATAAATCCTGAATCAATAGAACAAACAAGAAAATTGATGGTGTTAATAGGAAAGGGAGGAGTTTCTATATTTTATAAGAACTTGAGGGAAGTTAGTGTACATTTTATAATTAGAAGAGGTGTTAGTGTTATTTTAACAGACTTTAGGGGAAGTGATTGTAATTTTCCCTAATTTCTATGATACCTAATCTTATATAATATACTTAAATATGAACATATTAAAATGTCCGGAATATTTATGTCTCCGAATTTGTAACGTTGATGACACCAAAGTCGATATTGATTGAATCTGCGCTAAATCGGAACTATTCTTTCAACTTGAAACAAATGAACAACACACAAAGACTCAAAAACAAAATACATCGCACTAAGATGAGATAACAAAATACACCGAATAAAGACGAAAAATAAAAACAAACAAGCATGTTAAAAATCACACTTATTTAGTATAACGAGAAAGAAAAATAATTTGGAGGGTGATTTTATGGCAAAATTAACCTTAAATCACACATCTTTAATAAACTAAGGAAAAAATAGTGCCAACTAAGTTTATAAGAGAAGAAAAAAGAAAGAATTGAAAAATTGAAAAAAAATAATCCACTTTAAAATAAAAGTTTAATTTATATGCACTGACAGTGTAAAATAATTTTACACGGTCATCCAATAAGAAACCACCAATCTTCCATGTTATATGAAGAAAGTGGGGTAAAGTGACGTGACGTGGCGAAATATATGATTGTCATTGATTGATAGTGTAAAATTATTTTACACTGTCGGTGCATACAAATTAAATCCTTAAAATAATACAAAAATTGTCCCAGTTTAAAAAAATAAAAATTGAAAACCCCTGCTTCTCATGAGTTTGAAATGAGAACCCGCCATTTAAAATGACGCTACTCCTAAGGAGGTCACCCAATAGGACAGCATGATGGCCTTTATTTTTATTTCAGTTTATTAGTAATATATACATTATAAATTTATAAGTAACAATTTTTAACCATTTCCTAAAATTGTGTTCTCTATTATACAATGATGTACAACGGTTTAAAACTGTTGTCTAAGCTCGTGAACTACTTATCACTTACCATACAATGATGTACAACGGTTTAAAACTGTTGTCTAAGCTCGTGAACTACTTATCACTTACCACACCACCTATTTTTTAACCGTTTCAAAACTGTTTTGGTAGATTATAATAGGCCACAATTTATTTTGTTAGTACAATATATTGAATTTCCCATGTTGTTATTGGACGGAGAATAACCATTCTCTTAGATTGCGAAGACAACTATTTTGAACTGATTCATAAAAGAAACACTTAAAAACTGTTGTCTTATTTTTCTTATAAAATATGAAAAATATAGCATTTTTCTTCGTTATCGTGATATTAGTATGAAATTTTCACCGCAATACTAGTGATTAATAATCTCCATCTGATAACTTGTGGATCACACAAGGTGGATTTTTCTCTTTCAACCGAATTTTCTTCATAAGCATGAGTTAGTAGTTGAACCCATAAACCATATGTTTAAGAGGACCGAGAAGTCGAAACAATTCATTGTTGGTGAAAATAACATTCTATTATAATTTTTCTATCAAAAAAAAAAAAAATTCTATTATAATTTAATCTACCGCATTTATTCACCTAATTTTCTCAATTTGAGAATCCACAGACAACCCTTTTAGGGATGTCAATTTGTATCTGATAATGAATTATCTGTGGGGATTATTTGTACGGTGATCCGAAGTCGCGGATTTTTTTCCCCGTGGGGATGGAAGGAGAAATTCCCCCGTGGATAATTTGGGGCGGGGAAAGAAGAAGGTCCCTCCGCCACCGCGGATTCCCCGACTCCGACCATATTATTTAAATTATATATACAATATATAATTATGTAACTTTATATGTTTTTTAAATAAAAAATAATAATTAATACATTATAAAGGTTATGATTATATGTATGGTGGCAACAAGTTCAATTGGATATTTAATTTTTTTGACAAAAAGAAATATTAGAATGTGTTTTTGCAGTTTTTGTTATTGATGCTAAATGTACTTTTATTTTAAAAAAAATGAAAGATACAAAATATGTATTTTTTTTTAGAAAAAAGGAAGAAAAACAAGATATTAATGTCGTGCTTTTGATTAAAATACATAACAATTTTGTTAATTTTTTATGTCCGTGGAGATCTGTTGATACAGTGGGGATCCATGGGGATGGGGATGGAGGAAGAAATCTCCCCGCGGGGATGGGGATGAAGGAAGAAATGTCCCCGAAGCGGGGAGTGGGGCAAGGAGTGGAAAAGTATCATCCGCTCAATCCCCGCCCCGCTGACATCCCTAAACCCTTTTAGGTTTGAGAGAGTGTTTAAATTCTATGTTTAGTAAATTAGTTTTGACTTACACATTAGTGATTACCTAACCCAAGAAATTTTATCCCGTTCTTTCTAGCCACCGAAAATTAATCTTCCATTGGGAAGGAGAATAATCTTCCTGACTATGGTCTAACAAGTGCATTAGTTTATCGTCGAGTAATAATTAACACTCTAGGTGTCTAGAATGAGTTCGTATCCACAGGGATCATGCCAATGCGTGACTAGTGTTATCTAAGTTTGTAGTTTTTGCATTCGCTTTGATTTTGAAAAAAGTTTTAGTTGAAAATGGCGAAATACGTGCAGAAAAGTAAAATTGAGACAGAAATATAGAAGACAGGTATGGTGGTTGGACTCCTTCCCCTATTATTATTCGGCATGATCGATGTATAACATAGTTATCTAGTCTAAAAAACGGTGTCGATTCTATTCTTGGTGTGGTAATTCCTTACTATTATCCTAATATATATGAAGTTTCCCTACAATTATAACTAGGATACCTACGAGAGCCTACCTCATTGTCACATACCCTAACTACGATGTGAGTTATCTACATACATGCATTATGCCCATCGACAATTGCCTCTAGAGCCTAGTATCAGACTATTCAGCTTCTAATTGCTCAATTCACAACTAGTTCCTGATTCCGCCTCTACCATCTCGGTTCGAAGGTAGTTCCGGATGTTACCGTCTCTATACCTCTGGGTTTATTTACCACCAGTTCCAGAAAAATATTAGTTTCACCTAATACTTATTCTGAGAGCGCTTCCGCTATCCGGCAAGATTACGGGAACATATTTAAAGGGGGAAAGTAAATAAGACAATTAGTACTAAATATCATTTATTATAACTTCGACTCAACCAAAGACTCCAAATATTCATAAGGGAGTTCATCTTCTCCACCACAACCTAAAGGGTCTATACAAAAGATTACATAATTAAATTACAAGAAATTAACCATGCTAGCTACCTTTCCCGTGAAGGGGGAAAGTTCTTCTGGTATATAGCTTTTTTGCCCTCCTTGCTCCTCTAGAACAAATCTAAGTAGTAGAGAATGCTCTCAATTTCTGAATGAAATGTAATGAGGGAAAAGAACTCTATTTATAGTTTTCTGAACGGGCATCAGCGTCCCATCCTCGTGCTGCAATGGACCTATCGCAATACGATATGTGGATTTTCTTAAAAAATAAAACAGATTTCTGCGTGCAATCACCTTTGTCACCAAGTAATTCCCATCGCACTATGATGGGAGTCATCGTGCTGCAATGGTGCGCTTCATTTAATCCACTTTTTTTTTCTCTTTCTTGGTATTTTCTTGTATTCTTACTCCTTTCCGCACTTTGCTTCGAATATTTAGATTTTGCTTCCTACTCAGACTTGTCTTGAGTCATTTATTACTAATACACTATACCTAAAATACTACAGAAATTTCTGTCATCACTTCCAAATTTTAATGACATCTTCATATGAATGACATGTAAAAAATTGGGATATGCTATTATGCACCGAGTTCAATTCAAAAAGACAATTCACCCTCCTTTGTTGCTCCAAGATTTAGATATGTACACTCCCCCGTAACACTTTATAAGCAAAAATGACTTTTTAGATTTATTGTAGATTTAATGTACAATGAATCTAAAAAGTCACTTTTACTTATAAAGTGTTACGGAGAGAGTATACTTCTTAAAAAATGGCTCCACGTACAATTCTCATATGTGATTCGCCTCTCTGGGTAGACTAAGGTACTAAAAGGCAATGCACCAACCTTACAATTCAAAAGGTGCTCTTTCATATGCATAATGGCTGTAAAGTCTTGATACGCGATACGATACAAATATGATATCGATACGCCGATATGATAATTTTTTAAAAAATCACTATCTGATACTGTTGCGATACGTTATTTAAAAATTAAATTTAAAATTAAATATATATATATATATATATATATATATATAAATGCATAATATATAAACATGACTAAAATCAATAATATTAATAATGATAGATTTTTTTGAAAGACAAAAAATTATTATTATTATTATTATTATAAACGCCAATAGTTAATTGTACAAAGAGTACAAACAAGCCAATAAACTTGCACAAGAGCAAAACAGTTTAAGGCTCAACATACGAACTCCTCAACAAAAGACACATAATATCTCAAAAGACACAATAGTCGTGACATCAAACCTCTTCAACAAGCCCATCATGTAGCAATATCAGACAACTATATAGCTCTTGCAGCTGACCAATTAAAAGCATAAAGCATCCATTTTTATACCAGAATTTTGGGACAAACCCAAATGCTTAAAACCTGTTATATAATATGACACCATAGTGACTTCAGAACAGTGACAAAGATAAAAAATACTAATGATAATAAATTAACATCATTAATACTAAATTAAGTATTTGGCTTCATTAATATTGTCCCTGAAAATAATGATCACCAGTACATTTTAAGTTATACAAATATTATACAAAAAGGACATCATTAGTACTATCCAAAAAACATCAATCAGTACCATCCAAAAAAAGACATAGTTAGTTATCCGTATAAAAACATCATAGTCTGACATTCACTAGGAAACACGAATTGTATCGGATATCATTTTTTATTTAAAAATAAAGATTGAACCGATACTTTTCCGATATGAATATCGGGACGTATCGAACGCGTATCGGATATTATTTTT
This sequence comes from Trifolium fragiferum, assembly GCA_954870985.1. Classification (NCBI taxonomy): domain Eukaryota; kingdom Viridiplantae; phylum Streptophyta; class Magnoliopsida; order Fabales; family Fabaceae; genus Trifolium; species Trifolium fragiferum. Next base: position 43,642,131 of record OX940792.1, on the reverse strand, counting down.
TTATTTAAAAATAAAGATTTAACCGATACTTTTATGATACGAGTATCGAGACGTATCGAACGAGTATCGAACACGATACTTCACTATTTTTAGAGTATCGAAACTTATAGCATAATGGACATGATTTAATTTTAAATGGTTGATATTTTTTATTACAAACGGCTAATATTAATAATTAATATGGTTAGTTTTTGTTAAAAATTGGAATCAAACTTCTAATCTTTTATTTAGTTGACTCTCTTATTCATGTACCCCAGAAAGGGCATGAAAATTCACTCCAATGATACTGCTATTTGAGAAATCAACGCAAAGACCATTGATAATAATATATAGAAGGACTTTGTCAATGACAATTGCAATCGTATTTTACTTTTAAGCGAAGTCACATTTTTTTCTTCTTTTGACACAGTAGACGAAGTCACATAAAGATTGGAATTGTATTTAATTTAATATAATCACACGCAAAAAAATGATTACTATTTTGAAGGATGAACAAAGTCCAAAACAAAGGTCACATAAAGTACTTAAACAAGAAAATAGTCATTTTTTTTCTTATTTTAAAGAAACAACACGTCAAATAGCGACAAATAAAAAATGGACAAATAATTTAGAAGGAGAATAGTCAAAATTATTTATTCTTCTTGACTCAAGAATAGTCAAAATAATATTAAGTTTACCTTTCACATATTTAAAATTTCAATTGGTGACCTCAAGTTATCTCTTGAACATTTTTATTTTTCACAATTTGCATTATAAAATATGAGATGAGATTGCTCTTGTTAAATATAATTTTTAATCTAACAACAGGGACAGAGGTACATATTTAAATTAATATGATGTACCAAAAAATATTCAAATTAATACTCCCTCCAATCTTTTCTTTTTTGAGCAAATTTTTTTTATAAGGAATATACTTTCAAAAGAAATATGATCATTTTTATAAGAAACACTATAAATTTTTTCTTTATTAAATACACAATTTCATTTATATCCTTATTAAATAAAATTAAATAATTCATTCCATTGCTAATGCATTACTTAGAAAGACCTATTTCTCATGCTAGTTAAGAGTTAGTTTTAAAATAAAATATAAATTATTGGAATTATTAATGAGAAGAATCAATTTTTTAATCTGTGAGATTTTTTCAATATGCTCCTTATAAAAAAAACCAAAAAAGATATTTACTACAATCCAGGGACGGACCCAGAAGTTTTGAGTAGTGGGGTCACTACAAAACTGCCTCATTAAATAGATATAATATTTCATTTTCAAAAGTATAAAAATACATCATAATTGTTCTTTACGACCTTTCATATTTTGGAAATATTGAATGATTTTCTCTTTTTCAACATTAATAAAAACATATCTCGATCTCAATATAAGTAACTAAACAATTATTTAACCAATCATCTCTCATGCAATTCCGCATCCGATTCTTAATAATATTCATTGCAGAAAATGTTTTTTCAGCTGTTGCAGTTGCCACTGGTAATACCAGAGATTATTCCAAAAGTAAATATACCAACAGGTACAAACATGTTTTTTGGTCTCCACTAGCTTTATATAGAGGTCACTAATCCCCCTTAATTCTAAAAATTCACTGTCAGAGCATACATCTAAGAAATAATTTTTGAGCTGACAGTCCAATGCCAATAGTTCAACTGAGAAAAACTCTGAAGGATAAAACTACACTAAACGAATCAATCCCCCTTTATCAAATGCAGAAAATGAATGCCTATAACTTAAACAAGCTACACAAAAAAGTAACTTGGTATTCACTTCTGTAAAACGATTATTCAACTCGTGAATTTGTCGATCAATCACTTCATAGAACAATTGAACTTGAAAATGATGTAAATTAGAAACTTTCTCCATTTGTTGAATAATTAACCTAAAAGGAAAAAAAAAGTGAATATGTATATTAGATTTGTGGGTGTGGGCCAATAACCACTAGTAAGTTTTGGATTGAGTAAGTGTGGGCTAAATTTACTTAATAATTTATTTTATATATAATATACTATAAGTATATTAGTAGTAGTACTAAAAAAAATTGCAAATCAAAGTGGGGGCATGAGACCACATAGTCTTCTTCTTAGGTCCGTCCCTGCTACAATCATTTATGTTCGATCTAGATATTTCTCATAGAGAACTATATATCTCATAAAAATAACTAAACACTACTACACCTTTTTTTTTTTTTTTTTTATAATGACACATTTCTTTACTTTGTTTTACAACCATTGACAATTTACTTTCCTTAAACAACCGACTATTGAATGATTAATATAATTGGAATCTAACAAACTTACTCATTGTTGTCTGGATGAAATTATTTGGAGGTGCTGTTAGTTAACATAAATGTTTTATTAGGAGATAATCATAAAGAGAGCTATCAAAGTTGTTGAGTTAATGCATCTTCTTTCCAAGTTAAGAGATCCACAAAACGAGTTTCTTTTACTTCAATCATGCATGAGTATTGCCAAAAAAACTTTCGGTCTTAGGACGTGCCAACATATTTACACGGATGAGGCGGCTGTTTTGTTTGACAAAGAGTTGAGAGCGACAGTTGAAAACATCGTGGTTGAGGGAGGTCCGTTCTTTGGAGACCTTCAATGGAGGCTTGCTTCTTTATCCATTAAGTTTGCGGGTTAGGTTTGTATTCAGCAATAGAAGCCACCTCATATGCATTTGTGGCTTCCAAGACCCAATATTAGGATTTTGCAAGATCATATATTGAGAGACAGTGGAGTATGTGGTATGGACTTTGATTTTGACAATGCTTTGGACGATGTTCGGGATACAATTTCAACTTTTGGTTTCATTAATTTTGCTAACAAGGACATCGTCCCCCCTAAAGCCTAACATATTTTGCCGAGTGTTCTTTTTGGTAAAGTTGTTCAGGACATGGAAGTTGATTTTAACATGACCACAAGTAGGGATGTCAATTTCATTTGTAAATGGGGATCCCCACAGGGATTGCCCCGTTTGGAAATCCGAAGATGGGAAATTTTTCTCCGTAGGGATGGAGTAGAAAGTTAACCCAAAAGAGTTTTTGGGATGGGGACGATATTTTGTCCCCCGTCCCGTGGAGACTCCGTCCCCAAAAACTTTATGAAAATAGCATTTATAAATGTATTTTTAAGTACTTTATAATTTGTTTTGATTATATTTTCACACAATATGTGTATACATTTGTTTATATATGATTGACTACGGTTTGACAAGTGCACCAGTCTGTCGTCGAGTAATAATTCACCTCTACTGAGTAGAATGAGTTCGTATCCACGGGGATCGTGCCAAAACAACTAATTTACTTCAGGAACTATGAGTTGCCTTCGCTTTATAAATTGGGATAATTTTAGATTCAAGAAACAGAGAATATAAACTAGAAAAGAGACAATTTAAGAGGATATGTTAAGTAGTTGTAATCCCTCCCTTATTCCTGTTGGGTAAGCGGTGCTATATCGTTGACCATTCCTTTTTATTATTGACGAACTAATATAATTGGTAATAACCGCGTACGAGAATTACCCTAATTACAAGTATAAAAAGCCTTAAATAATAGAACAGTCAACCCTTGTTAGACACGTTGTCACGTCCCCACGCTACTGATTAGACTATGAATATGTAGTCAATTAAGTTTGATTTCAGAAGTTCTCTAGCCCTGAATCACGAGAGTGACTAAGCTATTGTCTATTGATCCAGGTTAGCTGCTGACTTATTCTAAACCTTGAGGCAATACATAAGTATCACTAACCCTAAGGGCGTTCCCCTAACTGTAGCTATCAATTAGGTTACATAATTAAAACTTAAACAATAGAATTAATAAAACTGAATAGAAAATTATATAATCTTAGTACCAATTTACATGTCTACAGCATTCCTAAGGGAGTTCATCTTCCCCTCTTAACCTAAAGGAGTTTAGCTACTAATAGACATAATTAAATTACAAAAATTAAAAGAATGCATACCAATAACCTAGCTACCTTGCGGAGGAAGTTACATTTCCCGTTGAAGGGGGAAAGTTCCTTCCCTAGAGCGCTCCTCCTCCTTTGCTCCTTAGAGAGAAATAGTTCTCTAAATTTCTGAATGAAAAATAATGAGGGAAATGAGCTCTATTTATAGTTTTCTAAACGGACCTCAGCAAGCCATTGTACTGCGATGGACCTATCGCACTAAGATATGTTGATTTTCTTCAAAAATAAAACAGATTCTTGCACGTAATCACCTTGGCCATCAAGTAACTCCCATCGTACTACGATCGGAGTCATCGTACTACGATGGATTAGTGCATTTATCCATTTTTGCTTCTTTCTTGCTATTTTCTTGTATTCTTGCTTCTTTCTACGCTTTGCTTTGAATCTTCGGGTTTTGCTTCGTATTTGGACTTGTCTTGAGTCATTTATTACTAATAAAATACATAAAATATTACAGAAATTCCTGTTATCAATGATGTTTCTTATTGTCATAAGACTCACAATAATATTTTAATTTGTTTTATAATTAGGCTTTACTATTTTTTTTTTTTTAATTTGATCTGCGGGGATGTGGATGGAGGAAGAATACTCCCCAAAGCGGAGAATGAGAACGAGGATGGCAAATATTCTAGATGGTGGGGGCAAGGAGTGGTAAAGTACCCTTCGCTCAATCCCTGCCCCGTTGACATCCCTAACCACAAGGGAAAAACAGATATTGGGTGTTGAAAGCAGAACATGCTCAAGACTTTCTCCTCGCTATTCCCATTGATGGATTGAACCAACATATGTCCTGATTGAGTATCGTGCCATCCTTATATATCGCCCCATGATTATGTTATTTCATAAGGATGAGGTTTGTCTTATTTGTAGTAAAGCGTGCGTCGACACTTTTGACGAGCAAACAGCTGAATGTAAGGAGCTCCCTGGTTTCAAGTACATGCATGACTTGATCAGAGATGTGCTCTATGATATTTTTAGGCGTGCAGGAATTTCTATGGAGAAAAAGGGACCGGTGAACTTTTTGACTGACCCACAAGAAGGAAGATCGACAATTCGCCCAATAGATGTTTTGGTGTATGAATGGGTAGGTGGGAGACATGTTTGTGTGAATTTGACTGGAGTTTCCCTTCTCGTGAGACTGGTGGTCGGGCATTTTACTATGGGATAGACAACCCTCAAAGCTGTTTCAGGAAAAATGGCTGAAAATGAGAAAGTGTGCTCTAACAATAAACACGGTTTTATACTGTTTGCATTATATACATACTTTTAACTTTCTAGCACCAGAGGTTGTAAATCTTTTGAAAAAAGTTCAAAAAGTCATGCATGGTAATGTTATGTCGCCTAGGTCTATGAATGTACTTTTTCAAAGATTTGGTTTTGCTATACAAAAAGGTTTATCGACGCAACTTGTTGCACACGTCTATTTTTTATTCATGTGTATTTACCATTTTTTAAATATAAAAATTTGCAAACCGCTCACATTATGTATTTTTCTCTTCTTTTAATCTTAGTTTTTACCACTTTTTCTCTCCTTCTTAATCTATCAAAAAGAAATGATTTAGAGTTATTTAGTTCTAAAATCATCCTTCAAAATCAATTTTTTTCTTTCTATTTTAGTTAAATAAGTGTGATTTCCACTTAAATTTAGTGTTTCTTACGTTTTTTTTTTTTTTTTGTAATTTTGTTGTCATGATACGACGTTGTTTGTTTGTTTTTTTTGATTTTTTTTTTTATTTTAAAGGATCTTTTCTAGGTTTTAAAGGATCTTCTTCACATCTAGTGATCTAACAACCATTGGAGTAGATACCATATGAGATTTGTCCATGTAAAAATATTTTAACACTTTTGCTATATAAGTTTCATGATGCAGGAAAATTCCATATTCAAAAGATCGATTTGTAATTCAAGACAAAATTTTTCCTTTCCCAAGTCTTTTATTTCGAACTCCTTCTTTAAGCGGTTTATGACTTTTGGAAGCTCTTCAGAAGTTTCAATAATACTTATGTCAACAACATTGACAACAATTATAGCAAATTCACCTCTTGACCTTTTCAAAAATTAAAAGGGCTAAATAAGATTCTTGGCGCTTTGGATAGCTGAAATTTTGTTTTTATTCGCTCTAAAATTTTTTAACAAGTTTTGGTCTCTAAAATATTTGGCGTCACAACTTTTAGTTTATGCTTTAGAGCAACTCATGATGTATACTCTTCATATATTTTAATGAGTTTTTTATTTTTGTTTATGTTCATAATATTATAAGAATTTCTCCCACAAAAAATTAATTTTTTTTAACAAAAATTAAATTAAATATGAATTTTTTAGTACAAAAAATAAAAGATTTCAAAATTACTAAACAAGCTCATGAAAAAATTTAAAATTTTGAATGATACACTTGATTTGACTTAAAAGCGAAGAGTAAAATATTGTGACGAAAAATACTCGGGGAACCAAAAATGTTGAAATTTTTTAGGCAAACGCTAACGAGCGGAGCACCTTTTAAGACCTTAAGTTTTAAAGAATTTTTATGGAAATGCGCAAAGTCAACGTATTGAAAATTGCAATGTTTAAATTTTTTGAATATATTTTTTTTAAAAAATTGAATGCTTAAATACCCAATTTTTTATAAAGGCTAAAAACAAAAATTTAGATATTTATAAAGACCAATAATAATTTATTCAACCCTAAAATATAAATACATAGACAATAGAGATATTAGCAAAAGGTCTGTATTTGATCCAAATTTGAATTAAATACATTTGAAATTTGTTTATATTTTACAATAGAGTTTTTTTTTTTTTGTTTCAAAATTTAACTGTATTTTCTTACAGGTTTTTCATGTTCAAACTTCAAAGCATTAAACTGATAATCGTAAAAATTTAACTGAAAATAGTAAAATAACACTCAAAATCAAGGAGAAATAATTCAAAATTTGAATACTAGATATAGCAATATTCATTTTTCAATGTCCAAATATGTGTCAAAATATTTTCTTGGCAACAATTATTAACTCAACGGGTAAGAACTACACTTTTTAAAAAGTATGCGAGTGAGGATAAAACACATTAAAAAGATTCATATTAATTTGTGGGGTCGGTTAGAAAATACGTGAAGTTGTTTGTGACGTTACACTCCTGTTCCTGACGCTAGAACTTTTTTAAAAGATGATCTATATTGAGTCTCCATTCTTTCTTTTTATGGTAAATCAACACGTTAAACTGCAGAAACTAATCTATCAAATTAATCGAAATTCCAAATTTTTATTTTTCATACACAATCATCTGAAAATCAATTCATCAATGATCAAATATGATATCAAATAGCTAAAGAAACCAAATATTTATGACTCAAACAATTTTTGTCTTTCTTATTTTGATATGGATATTCTCTATGTAAAACTATAAAGATTAATCGCTTAATGGCCCGTTTGGCCTAGCTTATTTTTGAGCTTATGGAAACAACTTATGCAATTTTTATGTATTATTATAAGTTTGTTAAGGTAGTTTATGATAAAATAACCTATAAAAATTCAATTTTTACTAGTTTGAAGTTATAAAATAGCATAAAACCTAATTTATATTGTATAAACTATTTGCATAAGCTAAAAAATAAGTTAGGCCAAACGGGCTCTAAGTGTTGTAATCCTTAAGAAGATGATAAATTCTCTCCAAAAATATTAACACACTTGCATCTTAAATTATCAAAACTAAAACCTTGGTAAACTAAAAAGAACTTGTGCTATTGATCTTGAATACCACAAGTGTTATCTTTTGTACATGAAGAACAAGAGGTGTACATGGGCCGGGTTTGATTGTGTTTAGGCAAAATCAAAACTCGAATCATATAGGGTACTTTGGATTGAGTTGAACAAAATAACCACCCACTTAATATTGGACCGAGTTAGATAAATCCACTCATTTCCGGATTAGATTGGGTGGGTTACCGAATATATATTTTTTTTTAATATTAAATGACTAAATGAAGAATCACCATAAAATTGACACAACTTTTTTATTTTCTTAAAAAATAGTGTAACATATTTTCACTATTTTTTTAGCATCATAAAATTATAATATCATCACCATATTTTTTCAATAAAAATAACATCACTATTTTCAAATAATGATATTTTTTAGCACCATTACTTTTAAATGACAAAAAAGAAGTCGAAGAATGGAGACTCGAAGGAGATGATCAGAGAATGTATTAAAACTGTGATATACAAAATAGTAATGCGTTTTCCGTTTGGAATAAACACGCGTACTACTTCTTTTTGAAATTTGAGTATTCAACTTGTGATTTTTTTTCTTTTAATGATGAAAAATCTTTAATATTACTGTGAAAATTATTGAAAAAAATCATAGCACTATCGATTTAGCGAGTCAATGGATTTTTTGAGTATGAGTTCAGTTTTGTCCGAAACTTGATTTTTTTAATGAATTTTTTAATTTTGAAATCCATACCCACCCAATAGTTTGATCCAACCTACTTTTTTAGATGGAATTGAATGAATTTAACCGAAACAATTGGATTTGCCCAATCCATATATATATCTCCGTAAAGAACCACATCTAGTATTGAAAACTTGTGGTATGTAAGTTTGATTAATGGATTAAATATGTTTTTAGTCTCTATGTTTATGTGAGTTTCGACTTTTAGTTCGTATATTTTTTTAATTATATTTTTAGTCCTCACATTTTCGCCGTTTGCATTTTTAGTCCTTACCATCAATTTTTTGCGACTTGGATAACGAAATCAGCCACATAGGACACATAAATGTCACGCCATTCGATGCAAATGTTATCATAATCAATTTAAATTATAATAAATGGGCAATTCTGTTATTCTATTCATAAAATATTAACTAAAAATATAATAAAAAATAGAAAAATGCTAAACAGTGCCCCAGGGCATTGATTAAACATATTAAAATAGAAATTCTATTTCGAAATGCGTACATTCAACCGCTTAAAAACATAAAAAGTTGTCATCTTTTCAATATTAATTTTATTTTTTATTTCCTTTTTTGACATGCTTAACAAGTGTCCCGGGACACTGTTTAGCATGATCCTAAAAAATATACAAAATAAAAATATAATAAAAAAATATAGAAACTAAAAATCAAAATTTACATAAAAAAAATTAAAAATATATTTAATCGAGGATTAATTACAGCAAAAATGTGTGACATTAAAAAATCATATATCTATATATTACCAAGATACATATGATTTTCCTAAATTACCCCCATTTAAAATTTTGACACATCTTCATTTTAAGGGCATTTTACGTCTATTTCATCCCTTTTTTTCAAAATGTTGCCTTTTATCCCGGATAATAGACACATTCGGCCATTATTTATTGGAAAATTTAATTGACCATTATGTAATGCTAATTATCCGTTGTATTTTCTAATTAACCAAGTGACAATGAAGCAATATTGTGTAAAGTTACTTTTGTCTTTTCATGAAACAGTACGTATTGTCTATATCCACACTTGCATCAAAACATTGTCTCATTTCTACCAACTTTTCTGCAAGCTCATTGTCTCTCAGTTCCAAAACCGACCTTCATCTTCGTTCTTTGGTGAGTTCTTCGTTCACTTCCTTCATTCTTTCATATACTACGCTTACATCCTTTGTTTTTGTTGAAAGGATATTTAATCTATATACGCAGATCTTTGTTATTTTTGGTGCAAGTATGATTTTTTTTTTTATCCGTTTCTTTATATGCTTAATATCTTCACTTTTATGAACTATAGACGCAGATCTGCGTGTTTTTCGTTGCAACTATGTTTTTGAGTTTATCCCTTTTAGATGTATGAGTTTAGATGCTTTATTTCTTCACTTAACTCAAATAATTATTCAACTGAAGAGTACATAGCTTTAGATCCTTAAAATCTTCATCTTTATTAAAATAATCACTTCATAAGTTGCATGTATATTTAGTTGCATGTTCTTCCGTCGTTATTTGAGTTGTAAATGTTGTTTGTTCAACTTAAATTTCATGTTTTTTCATGTTACGAAAATAGCATGTTTCCGTTGACGAAGACGTCTTTGTCACTTATTATTATTTTTCTGATTTTTTTTTTATTAAACGGCAGTTTTCGTTTCATTCAACAATCATCAATGTCGAGAGATTTTGATTCCATCAAGGACATCACTGATGCTAAAGAATTGTGGAAGCTTGCTGTTAGAATTGAAGATCTGTGGAAAATGGGAGTTGGTAAAGGTGAACACATTGAGTTCCTCATCCTTGACAAACAGGTAAGAAAAATGATTATTACTTCTCATTTATTTTATAAAATGTTAACTCATTCTAAACATGTTCTATTCATTTTGTTATGAAGGGTGACAATATCCAAGTACTTGTGCCACCAGATATTTGCCCTTTGTGGTGTAATACTTTGAATGAAGGAAATGTTTATATCATGAAGAATTTTAAGGTTCAGCCAAATGAATTCAAAGTCAAACTGTCTGATCACCCCTTTATGATGGTAGTTGTTGGTGGAGAAGGAGGATCAGACATTATTCCTGCAAAGATGACAAATATACCACATTACAGCCTAAAGTTCAAAGCTTTTGAGGATATCAAAAGTGGCAATTATAGGAATGATCTCTTAGTTGGTAAAGTCAAAGCGCATATCATTAATTTTTTTTCCGTTTTTTACTTTAACAATGGCAATCAAACAATCAAATTTAATTCTTTGTTCATGCAGATATTATTGGTGCCGTGCATGACGTTGCTCCTCCAAAAATGAAGATTGGTTCTAAAAAGTTTCCAACTACATTCTCTTTAGCAGATGCATCGTCAGTTTTAACTACTATTATAGTTGAATTTTTTTTGTAGGATGCTTGATCATTTATGGATTATCTATCTTTAACATCTGTCCGTTTGTGAATTGTAGGATGAACATTATTACATGTACTTTATGGGACAAATATGGCTCTGACTTCCTTGAACAATACAATGCTTTAGGAGGTGCCACGCCAATCGTTGTTGTGCTGAAGCATGCTAAGATTAAAGAACCTCAAGGTAATTAACAACTCCACATTTTTTTTTCATGATGCATTTATCTATTTTTATCTCATGATTGTCAAAATTCTTATATTCCTTACAGGACAATATGACTTAACCATTTCAAATGCTTGGGTTGGAACTAAGTTAATAATGGATCAAGATCTTCCTGAAATTAAGGCTTTCATAAAAAGGTCAAATGCACATGTTCATAATATCTCTCATTCTTTATATTGTGTTATTTTCTCCATTAATATTACTTAACACCTCTTATGAATTTCAGTTTCCCTCAGGATTATGTTAGTCAACTCTCACAGAGTCAAAACATTAACATGGGAACTCCTGTATTTGCTTTAAGTTCACAAGGAACTCAATATTCCTCTGGTACTCGGTATGCATATCTTGCACCGCCAACCCCCCTGGGTCAATTGAAGACACTTCCTGAGGTTTGTGATTTTGTCAGGTTATTTATAAAATGAGATTACAAAATGTTTCATATTACTAATACATCAGTTTGACTTTATGTTTGATAGGAAGATATTGTAACCACTGTTGGAACCCCTCATCACGTATGTGTATCCAAAAATGGCTGGTATTACTTAGCATGCTCTGAATGTGGGAAGTCTATTGTCAATAATAGTGTTCCCTACAAATGCAAAGTTGAAAGTCATGTTACTCCCCACCCTTTAATTAAGTGAGATTCAAATATAGCTATCTCTTGATTTACAATTATTATCTGATGATTGACAATACATTCTTCAATGACTTCACAGTAACATGTTTAATATTTTACAAATCTATAGATATCGGGTTGAAGTTGAAGTTCGATTTGGTACTGACAAGTGTAGATTTCTATTTTGGGACCGCGAATGTTCTCAATTGATTGGTAAAACTGCTGCTGAAACACAGGCTATCATGACCCAGGTATATATTGTCAATCATATTTTGCAATTGTTTGTCCACCTGTTTCAATCCATATTTTATCCATTTGCTTTTCATTCAAGGCTGGTGAATTTGATCTCCGTGAATATCCCAAACTCCTTGACAACATGATGGGTACTCAACTAGCATTTAAAGTAAAGATGCAGTCCAATGGAAAATTGGCAAGTGTACTTAATTATAGGTCTGATCCTGAAATTATTCAACATCTTTTAACAGAGATGAACATTGTTGAGGTATTTAAAAGATTCAACTTGATGAAATTCTCTTTAAATTACACTATAAGAATACAACTTTATTAATTCAACTTTCAATGAAAGAAGCTTGAATATTATTGACTAATGTTTTGTTTTTAACAATATGCACAATTATAGCCTCCAGAGCAATTGTTATTGATGCCTGCAGTTGATGAACCAACTATTGGAGAGGTAAAAGCATACAAGAGACATATTTACCTATAATTTAGTTTCGTAACATTTATACTCTTGGTATATTCTATACGTTCTTAATGTAGTCTTTATTTAATTTGCAGAATTCTAACAGAATGGATGATATAGATGAAGGACCAAGTGAAGATGTTAACTTTGCCACTGTAAGCTAAATACTTAGGGACCTATATTGTTACAATTATACTTGACTCATTTTTTTAATTAACATTAAATCTGTTACTCTTTGTTGCAGCAAGATCTTTCCGTTACTGGCGAGTCTGACCCGGATGAAGTCAAAATGAAAACTCCAGCCAAGAGAAGCGTATCTGAGCCTGATCAAGATGATGTCCTTGGTGCCAAAATGTCATCCAACAAAATACCCATTACCAGGATCAAAAAAGAGAAAACCAGTGGAAAGAAGTAATTAAATTTGTGGGATTGTACCAAACTTGATCTAATATTTTGTAATATGTCATGTTTTGTAATGGTTTACATATGCCAACTTTTTTGAACCAGGAATATATCCATGGTTTATGCTTTTATGTAGTATTGACTATCAAAACAATTGTTGCCGTGTAACACCAGTTAACTTAACTTTAATGCAACTTATGCTATTATATTTAACCTCGCTTCATTTCTCCCACATGTCATTACTTATGCTATAATATTTACAAAAATATACAAGTTTCAAGCCACTTCTAACTATCTGTTTTTTACCTAAGTTCAACTCAAAGTAAAAAAACTCAACACGTGAATGTTCATCTGCTACTCATATATACATATATAGATATATGGTTTTTTCATTCATTGCATTGAGTTAATCTTTCACCTATTATCAGTAAAAGACCTTTCACCCATGAGGCCATGATCAGGTTTCAGTTCAAATTTTGCAAATAAAACCTTATTGCATTGAGTACCGTAATATTTGCATTGGATTAATAAAAAAATCAAGTGTCTGCTAAAGTACATACTAACCTCATTGGAGGTTGGAACTAATACTAACCTATTACCTACTACATCTCTACAGGTCACTTCATGCAAGATGTATATCTACACAATCAAGCACATCTACTAAGCTAATTATCATATAATATTATTAAAAGGACATTACTTGATATGCATTACAGCTAATATTTACTTGCCCAATGGACTTTACAATACAATCAAACCCTTTTTTTACTGAGGTCTGTAACTCCTCATTCACTCAAGAGATTAATTTTCAAATTTTCAAATTTTGGAGCCAAATATTTTACCCACTCATTCAAATCTTTGTTCCATTCTTTCCTTTCATTCATTTGTCTTTAAAGAGATCTTCAATAATGTTTAAGTTTGAATCCTGCCAATTTGAAATTTAATTGTATCCATTACATCCTCTTTTTTTTGTGATGTTAGGGGTGGAAATGTATCAGTTCAGGTTGTCCTATATTTTGTATTCAGTATTGCTTAAGTTAACTTTGTTATCTTTTTGCTGAGATTTCAATTTATAATACCACTATACCATGTGCCACGCCTTTTTCTTTTGAAGTTGTCAATATATTCAAATTACTTTTTGATATTTTATATTGGATGACATAATTTCTGTGATTCATATATAAAGCAAATTAAAAATTCATTTTTAATTAATTAATATTATTTTCATAACCTTTTCCCATTATAAATAAACCAATGTCCTCAAATCAACATACTTTACGAACCTTATACAAGTTCACATGCTTCTGAGTCTGATGGTGACTCTGATGGTGACTCTGAGTCTGATGGTGATTCTGACTCTGACTCTGAAGGCAATTCTGAAGGTCAGAATTCTGAAGCCAATTCTGAAGGTCAGAATTCTGAAGCCAATTCTGAAGGTCAGAATTCTGAAGCCAATTCTGAAGGTCAGAATTCTGAAGCCAATTCTGAAGGTCAGAATTCTGAAGGCAATTCTGAAGGTCAGAATTCTGAAGCCAATTCTGAAGGTCAGAATTCTGAAGGCAATTCTGAAGGTCAGAATTCTGAAGCCAATTCTGAAGGTCAGAATTCTGAAGCCAATTCTGAAGGTCAGAATTCTGAAGCCAATTCTGAAGGTCAGAATTCTGAAGCCAATTCTGAAGGTCAGAATTCTGAAGAAAGAATTTCTGAAGGTCAAAATTCTGAAGAAAGAATTTCTGAAGGTGAAGCCTCTGAGTCAAAAACTTCTGAAGATGCTTCTGAACAAGTTCAGAGGCTACAGAGAATCAGAAACATCCCAAGAAGATTTGCAGGATTTGAAATGTTGCAAGACACTGAAGTAGACTCTGAGGGAGAAATTATTCAGTGTGCAATGTTAGTAGATTCTGAACCCGTGAGTACAGAAGATGCTCTTAAGCAACAAGTCTGGTTGCAGGCCATGAAAGAAGAACTTGATGCTATAAAGAGGAACAAGACTTGGAAGCTTTCAGAACTTCCAAAAGGCAAGAAAGCCATCAGCGTCAGATGGGTTTTCAAGCAGAAACTAAAGCCAGATGGATCAATTGGCAAACACAAAGCGAGGTTAGTAGCAAGAGGATTTCTGCAAAAACCTGGACTAGATTATTCTGAAGTGTTTGCACCTGTAGCAAGACACGAAACAATTAGACTGGTAATTGCAATAATCAATATTAATATAAAACCACTTTTCAATATTATAACTTTGATATTTTCCTTACATCTCAAAAAGGAGCGGCGAAGCCGCTCCACCCGTGCGTCACGCACGGGTCTCTCGACTAGTGTAAAAAAGTCAAAAGAAACGCGGAGGTCAGGTGTAATAGCAAATGAGGTGGAATCCTACATGTCAATATAAACACCCACCGCATTTCCAGACGTAACCGTCAACTCACACACCCAACAAAACAACTTCACAAATTTCAAATACAAAACCACACACATAGTGACAAACACACCAACAACATTTTCAACTCTCTCTCTCTTTCTCCCTTCCCTTCCCTTCTCACATCACATCTCAACAAGTCAAAAAACAAGAAAAGTAATAAAGCAAAATAAAACAAAACAATACAAACAAACAAACACTCTACTCTCTCCTTTTCTTTTTCTCCCTCCCTCTCTCCCATCTCCTCACTTTCCTCGTTTTGTTTTTCTCTTTTTCCCTTTCTCTCTCTATCTTTTTTTTTTTTTTTTTTTTTTTTTTACTCTTTTTATTTTTTAAATTTATTTTCTTACCCTTACTTTGCTCTTCTTCCCTCCCTCTCTCTCCCTCCTTCCCCTTAGTCCTTTCTAAGTTTAGGATTGGACTTAGGCGGTTTGGTTGGGTTGATCTAAACCGTCAAATGTGATGGGAAATGGAGTTTCGTCCCTCTGCTCTTGCTTTGAACCGGTTAACAACAACAACAACAACCGGACCAAGAAAAACCAAAACGTTATTTTCACTCAAGAAGAACCATTGGATGAAACCCTAGGTCACTCTTTCTGTTACGTTAGATCTTCAGCTCGTTTTCTCTCTCCAACTCACTCCGATCGGTTTCTCTCTCCTTCAACTTCACTTCGTTTCTCACCAACTCACGAAACGGTACCCAAAACCCGACCCGATTTCCCTGAAACTACTTTTAAAGCTATTTCTGGTGCTTCCGTTAGTGCTAATAGTTCTGTTCCCAAAACGGTTATTCAGTTAGAGGAAGAATCTTCTTCTTCCTCCGCCGTTGCCGCCGTTGTTGATTGTTTCAGTGGCGGTAAGGGTAGTAGTATTGTCAATGGCTTTGAAAGTACGTCGTCGTTTAGTGCTCTTCCTCTTCAGCCTGTTCCCAGAGGCGGTGAGCTTTTTGAAGGG
Organism: Trifolium fragiferum; assembly: GCA_954870985.1. Taxonomy (NCBI): domain Eukaryota; kingdom Viridiplantae; phylum Streptophyta; class Magnoliopsida; order Fabales; family Fabaceae; genus Trifolium; species Trifolium fragiferum. The sequence goes on along the minus strand of OX940792.1, from coordinate 43,625,994 downwards.
AGTGGTTTTTTCCTCTCCGGTCCGTTTGAGAGCGGTGCTCATTCCGGACCGATTAACGCAGGTGCTGGTGTTGATTCAGGTTTCTCCGGCGGGAGAGATGTTCCTTTCTCGGCGCCGTTAGGTGGGATGTATGGAAGGAAGAAAGGCGTGTCTGGGTTTAGGAAGGCGTTTCAACGGAAGGTGTCCGAGAAGAAGCGACCGTGGGTGGTGCCGGTGTTGAATTTTGTTGGGAGGAAGGAAGTTCCGGCGAGTGAGGGGAGGGAGAAGCTGCCGGAGGCTAAGAGTGAGAGCAATGTGCAGTGGGCGTTAGGGAAGGCCGGGGAGGACCGGGTTCATGTGGTGGTTTCGGAGGAACAAGGGTGGTTGTTCGTTGGGATTTACGATGGTTTTAATGGTCCTGATGCGCCGGAGTTTTTGATGGGTAATATGTACCGTGCTGTTTACAATGAGCTTCAGGGTTTGTTCTGGGAAGTTGAAGAAACAATGGAGAGTAACCCTGTTGAGGTGAAAAACAAAACGGAGGGAGAAACTTCTGGTGCTGGTTTGGTGAATGTGGTTCGCGAGGCTGAAACTGGAACGGTGAGTAAACGGCGTAGGTTGTGGGAGTTACTGGCGGAAGACCCTGAAGATGGACTTGATCTTTCTGGGTCTGATAGATTTGCGTTTTCCGTTGACGATGCACTCAGTGTTAGCAATGCCAATGCAGGTTCTGCCAGTAGTAGGCGGTGGCTTTTGCTCTCTAAACTGAAGAATGGGTTGTCAAAGCATAGGGAGGTTAATGGTAGGAAGTTGTTGCCGTGGAATTTGGGGAATGAGGAAGAGAAAGAAGAAAAGTCTGAAGTAGAAAACAAGCCTTCTGCTTCTGGTACTGGCAGTGGTGGAGGGAGGAGACGTAAATTGGGTCCAGTCGATCATGATTTGGTTTTGAATGCGATGTCTCGGGCACTTCAAGTAACAGAGCTTGCGTATTTGGATATGACGGATAAGCTTCTGGATACAAATCCTGAACTTGCTTTAATGGGTTCTTGTCTGTTGGTTGTTTTGATGAGGGATGAGGATGTGTATGTTATGAATGTTGGGGATAGTCGTGCAATTGTTGCACATTATGAGCCCAAGGAGGGTCAGAATACTTCCAACGTGGAACCTGCAAGCAATGAACAAGATGTTGGCGTTGGTTCCAGCAGTGGGAGCATAGTTGAGGAGTTATTAGCTTTAGATGGTACTCAAACTGAAGGTGCAATGAAGGTAGGAGGGAATCAGGGTCCTGCTCAAGAAATGAGATTGGCGGCATTGCAGCTATCTACTGACCACAGCACCAGCATTGAAGAAGTAAGCTTAATTTTTGAATTAGCAGGCCTTTTACTGAACTGAAATGCTTTCTTACTTCACTATTGCAGTCTGGTTTAATTTCTAGAGCTTGTTTGTGTGTCCATGTCAATATGTATGGGTGTCCATTATTAAGTTTGTGTATGCATGCCATTGTATACTTTTCCTTATTGTATTCCTTAAGAGGGATGCCACAGTTTCTTTGATTTAATCGAATCCAGCATTCTGCTTTATGGACAAATCAAGTTTACGATTAAGTAACATGCAGTATTGAAATGGAGTAGTTTGTTGTGAGAGACATTTAAGAGGTTAAGTAATTTGCTTCACCGATTTCTTTTGAAAGAAATGAAACTCAGAAGTTAAACTTTTAGTCAAAGTTGTGGTTATTAGTCTTGTTTCCTGAACTGTTTATTTACGATGTCTAATAAATGGAGCTTAATTTTTTTGCAGGAAATTGTTAGAATTAAAAATGAGCATCCTGATGATCCCCATTGTATAGTCAATGATAGAGTTAAAGGTCGTCTTAAGGTCACCAGAGCATTTGGGGCAGGATTTTTGAAACAGGTATATTCGAAAATACACTATTTGTTGATGCTATGCTTTTTCTTTTAATAAATTTATAAATGTTAAACAGTGCACTTCTGAACCATTCTCTCCTTTCTTCAGATAGAAAACAATGTACTGATTTCTATAGTTCATACATTATGGGATAATTGTTCTGGTTCATGTTGATTCTCTGTTTGATGGGTATAAAGGTTTATTGTTCATCTTTGCTTAGTGCCTCCGCAACATTTTGTTTTAAAAAAGTGCACCTGGTTGTAGCGGCACCCCCGCTATCGCGACCGAGCGACACATAGAAGGTGGTGACCGCAGCAAAGCTCCCTGCATCACAATATAGTGCTGCAGCTGGATCGGTGGGAGATGCCACGCAAAACAGATTGTGTATGGTGTGGCACATCTGGGACAAACCAGAGGAGGGGAATGAAAAATCAAAATAGAAAGGAGTCTGTCATGATTTCTGACCAAACTGGGCCAAACCAGATGAGAGGAATGAATAATCAAAATAGAAGCCCGTACCCACTGCCTCTCCCTATTCCTGCAATTTTTGAAGCTGCACAAGTTTCTACTAGTTGTGTGCGGCGCAATGTCTTGTTTTAGACCAACTTTACACAACACTTCTGTTAAGCCTACTAGGTTAAGGGATAAGAATACATCTGGACCCGTAAAGCCCAATCTACAGAAAAGTACAAATTCAAAAGGCATCATATAAATAGTTGAGTCTTTGTGAATACCTTGGGCCTTTAGGAAAACGTATAGTAGTAATAATAAAAAAAATAAATAAAAAAACAATAAATGTGCTAAAGCAATGAGCAGATAGATACGATGATGATATTTAAACATTTATGTTCATAGTCCTGTAAATCTTAGTATTCATGATCATTTTGATTTTTCTATAATCAAGTTTGCCATGGAAGATATTTACGGTAAAAATATCCGCCATTGTAACAAATAGAAATATCTATCACAATGTAAAACTCTTTTGCATTCTCAGACATAAATGAAAAAGGGAAATTGAAAAACCTGTTACTTGAATTCATAATCACGTAAAATTATTCTTTAGTTTTTGCAACAAAAACAATGTTTATGAACTAAATAGATGTAAGCTACACAGCTCCTGCCCACTTAGATTTTCTGCATTAAACTTTTGATTATAAAATGAGAAGATGAGCGTTAATGTCAGTTTATCGGAAAACAGACTTCTTTGGTGCTCATACACTATTTGTCATTGAACTCGATTGTGCTGATGTCTTCTACACTTAAAATTAGAATTCTGATTTTCTGTCATGTCTCTTGTTTAGAGGGCTGCTTAAATTTCTTACATATTTTAATTTAACACAAATCTGTTCTGATTTATGACATGATATATTATTATTATATTTATTTTTTTCTGTAGCCTAAGTTGAATGCTGCAGTACTGGAAATGTTTCGTAATGAATATATTGGAACTGCCCCATATGTATCTTGCTTCCCTTCAGTATGTCACCATAGATTATGCCCAAGGGATCAGTTCCTGATCCTCTCATCTGATGGTTTGTATCAATATCTAAACAATGAAGAAGTTGTTTCTCAAGTTGAGAGCTTCATGGAGAAGTTTCCAGAAGGAGATCCCGCCCAACATTTAATAGAAGAGCTGCTCCTCCGTGCAGCCAAGAAAGCTGGTAAATGGATCTACTCACCTTTTGTATCTTTAATTTGCAGTTTTGTTAGACATGCACAATTTGTTGTATGGCATAAGTGGAGGGAATATTAATTAGATTTTCTTTGTAGAAGAATTTAAAGAATTTGTCTAGCTTTGTATGGTTGTGCCAAATTTTTTATTGTTAATGTTCTGGTTGGGGTTGTTTATATAAAGAATGCATGGTGAAGAATAAACTGATGATGCTAAAGCTTTTGGTGCTGGATATTTTTCCTGACTTCTTTTTCTCCTAACAGCCTCTCAGCACAATCATATATTTCTTCCATCTGGGTTTTATAAAGTCAATTTTAGAAAGGTCTATTTTAGTGTCAAAACCCAGCCTTGCTGTTTTCGTTTTTGTGTGTGTTGTCTTTGATTCTAGAGTTTGGCTAAGGTGACAGTTTTAAACTCAGGATGGTTGTTGTGTCGGTGCATGAGTTTGTTTGGTTCTTGTAATTGGAGAAAACATATTTTATAATTTTTTTTTTTTTTTTCAGTTTTCATTTGGCCTGAGTTTCACTGAGGTGACAGATTTAAATCCGGATTGTTGTTTGCTTGGTTCTTGTAATTGGAGAAAACATATTTTAGTGTTTTTGCTTTTCATTCTGCCTTGGGACGGGGATAGTGAGAAAATGTTGATTTCATTTGATTTATAGATAAATGTTCTAGCCTGTCAACTACTGTCTATACATCCCAATTAGAGAAGTCAGAGTGCTGATAGAGGACTCAATTGTTGCAGGGTTAGATTTTCATGAATTGCTGGATATCCCACAAGGAGATCGGAGGAAGTATCATGATGATGTTACTGTTATGGTGATATCACTTGAAGGAAGAATATGGAAATCATCAGGAAAATATCTGTGAGGCCTTCAACATTCATAACATTCTTTCCACCAGTGATTGCCCTGAAGATGATGCCATAGTTTCACAGCTGATCCATTTTTCATGGATCTGGGTATTTTCCTGCTCTTCAACAAAAAATTATCACCGAGGAATCTTAAGTTTTAATGGCAAGAGGCAACTGTTACATCTCTATCAAGAATTGAAGACCTGGATGCAATTTGGTATGATCTAAGTAAGAATGGACATTGCAGACAGACTTTTGGAAATTTTCTTTAGGAATGGAAAAAAGAAAGAAAGTACCGTCTTTTAAACTGTTTCTTTTACCATTCGCTGTTTCAGCATCCCCTCCCTCCTTTTTGCAGTTATAGAGATGAAAAATGATAGAAATTTTGCACAGCTAAGGTCCTTTCTATTTATTTTTATTTTTTCTTTCTTTATATGGCTGAGCCAAGTAAAATGTTGGTGTATATTGGTGGGGATATAAGTGTACTGGTTTTACTGGAGCAGTTCTTAGTCAGGAATGACAATCTGTAGCCGGGGTGGATTTTCACCATAGCAAATTAACATGATTCTAATTAGAGATGGAAATCAAATTCAACTATGAATTGCACAATGAACTAGACCTTTTTACACTAACAAAATAACTGAACCACATTTTTTATATTTATTATTAGCTTTCATGTGTTTTAGTGTATGTTGTATCACGGTATGTCAGAATGACGGTGATCCACTATCCTTGATTTTGCAGAAACTATAGTGTGTAGCTTTTGAAAATTCACAATGGATTACCGTGATTCAGAGTGCTTCTTCAAAATCACAGATGATGGATCATTGTGATTTTGACATATCAACTTTGATACCAATCATAGATCTACTTTTGTCCTTGTTGAATTTCTAGCATTTCTGTTAGTAGTAGGTAAGTACTAGGTACCCATTATGGCATGGGAATTGTGGTCCTGAGAAATACTTATATGGGCACAAGCCCAAATATTATTTGTTGGGCACACTCACATGAAAGAAAAAAAAATAAAGAAAAAATGATTGAAATGATATATATTGATGTGATAAATTTATTTTTGTTTTAAATATTTTAATTTATGTGTGTGTGCCTAAGCATAGTGTTCAAATAGTTGTGCCAATGTAAGTATTGCTCTGTGGTCTTTTTGTGTCGATGACAATTTGCCCTTTGTTGACCAAATGGTCCAAATCCATAACTTTTTTTACAGTAAGATATATATAGTCACGAGGGTATCACTTTTTTATTTAATTTAAATACAAACATATACTTTAAATTATCATGATCAGGTCTATAGCTTAACTTGAACACATTTTCATACAATACATATGTTTATAATTTTGAAGTAATACACTTTTCATACAATTTAAATAACACAATGGTGACTGGATTTATTGGTACTAAAAGTTCTTTAAGAGTGTCTAGTGCGTATGTTGCAAAGTTTTGAGGTGAGAGTTGGTAGGGTTGAAGTTTTGATAAATGAGATTATAAACATTTTTTCTCAGGTGGTGGTCAAAAGGTGGAATTCTAAATGAGTGGACTCTAGCTCAGATCATTAGAAGGCTACTATCTTTTAATTGGGAGGTCAATTTGTCATATAGGAGGTATCGGGAAGCAAATTCTCGTGCGAACGCTTTAGCAAACTAAACATGTGATGATGACAGTGGTTTGGTTGCTTATGGGCAAGGCAATGTTCTCCTCAAGTTAGAGTCAATTAGTTATAATCCCAACATCACTTGTTTCGGTCAATAGTTAAAGATATTGTTAGTTTTTTTTCCTAATTAAGGAGGCTTTGATCAAGTTCAAACATTCATGTTTATAATCAACCATCTGCAGAAAGTGCATCATGCACACTTCATATAAATCTATTCATTGAAAAAATCCTTTTATTTAAATAAGAACATGCAACAAGAAAAGGTAATGTAGAGACAAATATTAAATGAAGATTTCACCTTTTATAATTGTCAACAATTTAAATTACAATATACAACATTGAGATATATAGCGAAATTGTATAACGATGCAAAATAAACATAACAGATTGTTACAATGACATCATTAAACACCTAAATATTTTCATGTTGATATCTTTCTAGCATCCAAACATCTACCAAAACTTAAAGAATGCAATCTACCAAAAATACACTTGAAAGGTGCATGACAAAAATGAAAATACATAAAAAGGAGTACTAGAGTTTGGGGTGTGTTACATTCTAACAAGTGAGGAAAATGGAATATCCCATCTTCTATGGCTTCAACTCCCCTCAATTTTGACATTTCTAGTGATACCAAATGTCACTTATAGATGTATTAGCCACCACAACAAAAAGTGAATGTGATTGAACTTCTGCACCATCCTATGTTGCGACGAATTCCGACGGTGAGTTTGATTGCACCCAGGAGACTAAATCTTCTTTTGTTGCAATAAAACAACCGACTTTATCCTCGCTCTGCCTAAATGGAGCGGCCAATTTTCTCAAATGAGAGGCAAAAGAAATATTGAGTCCATGTGCAAACTTATGAGCACCGGTACCAGTTTGTGCAAGGAAAAAGTTAGGTAATGCCTCTTCTCGCTTAACAATTTTGGCGAGTGTAGCCATCCACTCTTCAAGTGCAGTTAGAGCTGCCCCAACCGACAATGTTCGAACATCTAAACACCATTCATATTGTGTTTTGTTGTGCAAACTTGGGTAGAATCCATATACAGTCCCTAAGTAGAGCAACTCGTGGGCTCTTTCTATAAGATCTTTGTTTCTACATATGTCAATCAAGCAATTACAGAAGGGCCTTCTCACCTCAACCACAGCATTGCTCACTATATCCTTAAACTCTTCCTTGACAGTCTCAAAGCTAGTTTCCTCATCTGCAATTAGTTGAATAAAGGCAACCAATTTCGGGTTAGCTCGCTGCAAACAAGCAAGGACTTTTTCTTGATCCTTGCTACCCTGCGAAATTGACACAACAGATAACAAGCAACCACATAATCTATCATCTGGCTTAACTCCTCTCTCAACATAAATGTTAAAAACTTTGACCAAAGAATCAATTTCCATGGCCTTTCCCAAGCACTGAATCAAACAAGTACACCCCATCACATTGAGTTCAATACCAAGCTTACACATCTCTTCAAACAATTTAATTGCCTTAACAACATCTCCTTCATTCGCATATATGTTTAGCAAAGCCGTGTAACTCCAACTATCTGGCTTGCAATACTCAGACTGTTTCATATCTCTAAACAAAGTTTCAGCTTCTTCAAGTAATCCAACATCTGCACACATATTCAACAATGTATTATACAACATAAAATCCATCGGCCAGCCGTTTTCCTTCATTCGTTTCCACAATTCCAAAGCATCTTTAGACCACCTAGCCTTTCCATATATCTTAATTACTGCAGTTAGAGTCTTCTCATTTGGAGCTATCCCTGAGTCAATCATTTCTTCAAACAAGCTCCTCGCAAACCCTGGTTTCCCCGCCTTTCCTGTTGCTTCCAACAAGGTATTATACACAACTAAATTAGGCTGCACTCCAAGAGATCTCATCTCCTGCAAAACAAATCTAATCCCATCATAATCACCAGCCTCCCCAAACATCTTCCCCAACACCGAAAATGTAATGGGATCAGGTTTCCACCCAGTTGCCCTCCCTCTCTCAAACAAATTAACAACCTCTTCAACCTTACCTAACCTAGCATAAACATCTAAAATAGCCGAAAAAGTTACCTCATCCGGCATCAACCCCATCTTGTACATCTTCTCAAACCAATACACAGCTTTGTCAAAAAGGTTACACTTCTTAGCACAACTTATAATAGTTGAGTAAGTAATGTTATCCATTTGAATCCCATTATCAATCATCTGGTGTGCAAGCTCTTCTATAATCCCAAACTGTCTCCCAAATCTCAAAGACTTCATTGTAACATTATAAAATATAGTTTCCATAGGAATCAATTCCTTAGTCTTGATCCAATTAAAAAACTTATAAGTCTTCTGCCATGGTTTCAAACTATTAAGCACCAATAGAACATTTGCTCTACTAAGTGAAGTTGTTGGAATTTCTTCCAAACAAGACATAAATTCTTGTTCAGAAGACAAATCACAGTTGTTCAATCTCTGAGCAAAACGTTGAAACTCTCTCAACTGTGGATTATATGATACAGAAGAACGTTTGTGTCTCTGGTGAGACAAAACAGGACGTTTAGCTCTAGTGGGATTGACCCATGTGGGTTTTGGTTTTGATAAGACCTTGGGTTGGTTTTCTGGGACAGTGGATAAGGTTGTGTTTGCAAGAGAAGCAAGTTGGTCGGATAAAGATGAGTTTTTTTTGTTGTCGGAAATTGGTGTGAGAGGTGCATCTGGAGTAGTGGATTTTGAACAAGTGGTGAGAAATTTTCTGTGGGATTTTGAGGGAGTGATGAATCTTCTTTGTGTTGTTTTGGTGTCAAGAAATGTGATGTGAATTACAGAAGAAAGAGATGTAGCCATTAGAGGGAGAGTAGAGTGTGTAGTGGAACCAAACAAGTTGAGATATTTGTTTTGTGACCTTATCTCATTTTTTGAAATGAAAGTGATGAAATGGAATTTAGAAGAGGATGTTTTTAGGGATTTGGTTTTTGTGAAGCCATTTTTCATAGAGGTGTAATTAGATCGGTTTGGATCGGTTTTTGATGAATTCAAAGTTTGAATCAATGTGTACTCAATTGGTTTGGTTTAGATCGGTTTGTCCTGTTTTTAAAAATCAAAACCGAACCAAACTAATCGGTTTGAATCAGATACTTTGATCAATTTTGTAATGCTTTTTTTTTTTGTAATATTTTTTCTACTATTATTTTTTTCTACTATTATTTTTTCGACGATACGTAATTAAATAGCATCATACACAATAAAAAAGGAATCGTGATTCATAACAATAACATCATATTGAAACTCATAAAGTTTTCAAACAGAGTACAAAATACAATCCAGAAATTTAATTCAAACTCATATGTTCGAAACTCATAAAATTTTCAAAAACTTATATTTACAAAAACTTTTTTTTTTAATCGCAAAAGTTGATGGTTTATAAGTACCACCAACTTATTTACAAAGAAAATACTACATTTGCTGCTGCCAAGGATCGAACCCCTGACCAACAGCCTACACCCGCTCAGTTAGCAAGTGCCAACTGAGCTACCCCACCCACCCATATATTTACAAAAACTTATATTCACATAGTTAAAAAGATCAAAACTTAAATTTACAAAAACTTAAATTCACATTGTTATAAGCTTAAATTTATGGCATGTCAGATCAAGAAATCTACATAAACAAGCAAAAACCGTGTTCTCTTTTTAAAAATTTAAAAATTAATACTTGTTGTTCACACTATGTTTATATAACAATTATTTGAAAACCCAAAATCAAAACTAAATCAGAGCATGTTTGGTTGCTATTTTATTCACAAATGGGTTAAAATTGATTCTATTATAGGTATCGGTTTGATTCGGTTCAATCCAATGGATTTGAAAACGGAACCGAGAGCTGAATCAAACCACATCGGTTTACAATTGGTTCGGTTTTTTATCCAAATAAAAAAAGTCGGTCTTTTTTTCGGTTTGGATTGGATCATCGATTCAATTGGATTTTTCTGATCTGCTTACACCCCTAATTTTTCATAAAGGAGTGTTATTTGAACACCTAAAAAAGTTGTCCCATATAGACAACCGATTTTTTTTTTCTTTGCATGCAAACCGAAGCAAACCAAAAATAATAAAAAATAGCAAAAAGGTAGTGGGTCCCATGTTTTGTGGTTGTCGGACAACTATTTGGTTGTCAAAATAACATTAGTGTTTTTCATAATAACTAGTATGGACACCCATGCCAAGCACGGGCTAGAAATTTATTTTTTTTAATTTTAAAAATGCTTGTTATATATATATATATGGGTTAAATATGTTTTTAGTCCCTACATTTTAAAAATGATTAAAAGAAATTCTATAAGTTTTGCTGTTATCCAATTTAGTCCTTCCGTTTGTTTGGTTAACGGAATAGTGATGTGGCGCAGTATGGACTCGTTTTTCTAATTAGCTAACAAATCATGTGGTGACACGTGTCAACTTATAGTGACATTTTTAATTAGTAAGCAAACTATTTTAAAAGTTAAATACCTATTTATTTTTTTAAAGAAAAATTAAAATAAAAGAATGTGTTCTTCCTCGTCTTCATCGGAACTTCAACAACAATAACCAACAACTTCAATCTTTTCATCAAACTCATTGAAACCACTCGGTACACCGTCACTGTCAACACACGTTACTTAATCCAACTGCCGGCCAGCCACCCACAACATCAGTCCCCACCGTACCCGAATAGTTTGCCGAATATCATGATTCTAAGCATGCCCAAATAAATGTCCCGTATTCAAAAATGATTCTAAGCATGCCCAAACTCTGTTGTTATATAGCAGTTTCGGTGAGTTTATTTGGCAATGAGATTTTAGATCTATTTTGTTTGGTTTTGTTTATAAATCATAACTCTGTTGAATTTTTTCTCCAGGATTTTTCTGGATTTTGAAACAGAAGGGCTAGATCTATGCTAAAAATGTTGTTGTTGTTGTTCCTCTCTTTGTTTCTTCTGTTTTTCTCTAAGTTAGCTTTCATTCATAAAAATATATTGTTTTTCTCTAAGATATTGATTTTTCTCTAACTTAAAAGTGAAAAATTGCCCGCGTTATATATGAGTTAGCTTTCATTCATAAAAATATATTGATTTTGGACTTTTTTGTTAGAATTAATGATTTTAGACTTTAATGTGCACATATATTTATTTTATTCTTATTTTGGTAGAAAATTTAATTAATTTATCAAGAGCGTTTTGTTCTAATGGAAGAGGATAATCTTTTACGGGATGAAGAACTCATTCAAGAGCATCTAACCTTAAGCCTTGTATCTTGACTATTAGGTAAAAAAAATTCAATTAAATATCAAAATGTATTTGATCTAACGGAAATAATTAAATCAAGCTGGTGTAAAAAGTAAAACATAATTGAAACCAAAATCTTAAACCTCGCATCTTTATTATTTTTTGTAAAAAAGTTCAATTAAAATATTCAAAGAGATATCCGGTTAAACGGGGGAGGCGTAATCTATTAAAGTGTGAAGAACTAAATTAAACTCACATAAAAAATTAAGAAATTGAGACGATATCCTTAGACCTCGAATCTCAGTTATTTTTATAAAATGTTCAATTAAAATATTAAAAGGAGTTTGATCTAACAAATGAGGGTTAATCTCTTACGGTAGAAAGAACTAAAACCAGGCCCGTGTATAAAAATAAAGCAATTAAGACCATAATCTTAGGTCTTCTTAATTGTTTTTGTAAAGAGCTCAATTAAAATTTTAAGAGGGATTACATCTAGCTAACAGAAGAAAGTAATTTCTTACAGCTAGCTCAATTAATTGTTTCTTGCTTGTTGTTACTACCTTACTCTAATAATCAACCTTCAATCAACTTATTCATCTAACAAATCCTTAAAAAAGCACACAAAATGCACAACGTGAATATCTTTTCTAAAGCTGAATTTTACATAGTTACCACTAACAAAGTACAAACTATAGAAAAAGAATAAATAAACATAATCTGGATCTGTATAAAATGAAATCCTAAATTGAAACCTAGTTTGAGAAATTGATTGAAACAAAGTACTGAAACCCTAAGTTGAAAAGAATGAAATCGAAAAAATGTGAAAAGAATCGAAAACTTACCTCATTGAGTGAAAATAGGCATTAGCGAGTGAGACGACGGAGCAGAGTGAGGCTGAGACGAAGGTTGCAGAGTGAGACGGAGGGTGCGGAGTGAGACGGAGCGAGGTTGTGACGGAGAGGTTGCAGTAATTCTTCTTTCTTCACTTCACTACAAAAAAATCGGAAAGCGGCAGCGGTTATAACCGCCGCTAAATGCACTGTCGCTAAGCATTTAGCGGCAGTTATAACCGCCGCTAAATGCTTAGCAGCAGTTATAACTGCCGCTAAATGCTTTGCGGCGGTGCATTTAGCGGCGGTTATAACCGCCGCCGCTTTCCATTTTTTTGTAGTGCTTTCCCGTTTGGAGTGAGATTTCTCTTTTATTTTTTCTAAAACAATTAAAATTTGAGGAAAAAAAGAAAAAGTAGAAAAACCATGATAAAACTGGCGCGCGAGAGTGGGAAACGTGACATCAATTTTCAGGGGTTACAACCCCCCAAATATACATAAGAATTTTAAAGCAAGCGTGTCATTCCTTACTAAACTGGAGGGGTTGTCCTAAACCTCTACTAAAAAACTACCGCTAAATACCAAGTTTTTTGTAGTGCAGTGTGAAGAACTAAATTAAGCCTCTGTAAAAAGTAAAGCTCGTAATCTTTTACATCTTAGTTATTCTTGTAAAATGTTAAATTAAATTTTCAAGAGAGATCTGAACTAACGGAAGAGTGTAATCTCTTACAGCGTGAAAAACTAAATAATGTTCGTGTAAAAAGTAAAGTAATTGAGATCATAACCTTAGGTCCCGCATCTTAATTATTTTTTAAAACTTCAATTAAAAAATATCAAGAAAAATTTATTCTAACGGAAAATTGTAATCTCTTAAGGTCTGAAAAAATAAATAAAGACCGTGTAAAAAGTAAAGCAATTGAGACTGTATTCTAAGGTCTTAAAATTTTCTTTTTTAAAAGTTCAAGTGAAATTTTAAGAGGAATTTGATGTAATAGAAGGGAGTAATTTTTTACGGTGTGAAAAGTAAATCAAACATGTGTAAAAAGTAAAACAATTGAGACCATAACCCTAGATCTCACATTTTAATTATTTTTGTAATTTTTTTATTAAGATATCAAAATGAATTTCATATAACATAAGAGAATAATCTCTTACAGGTGTAAAGAACTTATTCAAACTCGTGTAAAAAGTAAATCAATTGATACTATAATATAAAGTCTCGCTTTTTTTTATAATACTTGTAAAAAGTTCAATTAAAATTTCAAGAGAGATTTGCTCTAACAGAAAAGAGTAATTTATTACGGTGTGAAGAACTAATCAATCTCGTGTAATAAGTAAAACAACTGAACCATAACCTCAGGCCTCATAACTTATTTATTTATATAAAATGTTCAAGTAAATTATCCAAAAAGATATGATCCAATGAAAGAGGGTAATCGCTCTTCCGACTTGAAGAACTAAATGAAGCCCGAGTAAAAAGTAAAGCAATTGATATCATAATCTAAGGTCTCAATTATTAATTATTTTTGTAAAAACTTTAATTAAAATATCTAGAGAAATTTGTTCTAACGGAAGATGATAATCTTTTATGGCGTAAAGAAATAAATAAAGCCGTCAAAAGTAAAACATTTCAGACTTAGGCATTTCTTGATCAAATAGTTCAATTAAAATTTCTTGTAAAATGTTCAATTAAAATTTTAAGATGAATTTGATCAAATAGAAGAGAGTAATTTCTTGCGGTATGAAAAACAAAATCAAGCCCGTGTAAAAAAGAAAAACAATTGAAACTATAACCTTAGGCCTTACATCTTAATTTTTTTTACAAAATTTTCAATTAAAATATCAAAAAGGATTTAATTTAACAGAAAAGGGTAATCTATTACGGTGTGAAGAATTAAATCAAACGCATATAAAAAGTAAAGACAATTGAGACTATAATCTTATGTCTCGCGTTTTAATTATATGGATAAAATATTCGGTTAAAATTTCAAGAGATGTTTGATCTAATAGGAGAGAGTAATTTCTTATAGAATGAAGAACTAAATCAAACCCGTGTAATATACAAAACAACATGAACATAACTTTAGGTCTCACATCTTAATTATTTTATAAAATGTTCCATTAAAATATTCAAAGATATATGAACTAAAGGAAGAGATTTATTTCTAATTGCGTAAAGAATTAATAAAGCTCGTGTAAAAAGTTAAAATGAAGTTTGATTAAAAGAGGAAAATGTATGTTTTAATATTAGGGGAAGGAGGATGAAATTCAAATTTCTTTCGAGGGAGATGAGAGTAATTTTCTCTAATATATTTTGTATAAGAGTGGAGGAAAGTATATATTTTAACATAAGAGGGGAGAGTAATGTAATTTAAGCACCTCTCAAGAGAGGGTAATGTAATTTACTATAATATATATTATCTTTTAATTAATTTTTGTTTGTTTTTTATTTTGTAAGGTTCGTTATTATTTATTTTGGCAATACATTGAATAATTGGTAAAAAAAACAAATCAAGGCAATTCTATTTTTTTGTTTGATAATAGATTATTTTTTTTGGTACTTATCCTATAGAGTTCATCCCAATCTTAATATCTGTATTATTTTTTTGTTTCACAATAATTTCAATAATTGGTAAAAAAAAATAAAAGCAAGGCAAAATAAGAAAGACAAATAAAATTAATATTTTGTTGTCAGTGGGAATTGAACCGTGTCCCTTTAGGTCGTAAAGAGAAGACACGTAGGCGTCACATATACGCCACATTATTAAAATAGTGCCACATATGAATTTGCTCCTTGAAAAGTAACGTGAGGACGCCAAGTGTACTTTTTACTTTGAGGAAGGCAAATAATAATAGTATAGATAATTAGATTAGAAGAAGGGTTGTGTTCGGGTAAAAATTGTCTTATGATTTTCTTTACATTATTTTGGTAAATCAACGAGTGTAAATCAAGGTTTAAATTATTGAGTAAAAAAAATTAGGATTAATCGGTTTTTATCTTCCGTAAAGTAAGCGGCGAGTTTTATTTTATTCCCTGTAATATATATTTTTTATTATCTTCTGCAAAATTTAATTTTTTTGATTTATATCTTATTGCTGATGTGGCAGACAAAAAGTCAATTGCCACGTCAGTAAAGTCCACTGCCATGTTAATAAAAAACTTGACTTTTTACCTGCCACGTCAGCAATAGGGGGTAAATAAAAAAAATAACTTTTGTAGGGAGTAAAACAAAAAAAATAATATTACAAGTGGTAAAACAAATCTCGCCTAAAAGCCTGTTAACTCATAAAATTAAATTGTATTGATTTTTGATTTGGTACCTCAGCATGAATCTTTCTTTTTTTAATAAGCAATATTGCATATGTTAAAACAACTAAAAGTAATAATTTTGTATAGAAAAACAAAAATTATTTATTTAATATAAGATGGAACAAGTTATAATACAAATTTACTATTTTGAATTTGTTTTCATGTGCAAATTGCACATCATAGAAAATTTATACTTTTTTTTAACAAAATATGAATTAAATATAAATTTTTAAACTCTAAAAATACAAAAGTTTATATTTAATTTATACTTTTTCAACAAATTCTAAATTTTTTTGGGGGAAATTGTTATAATATTCTAAACATTCATAAAAACTTTCATAAAAAAATATGAAGTCTACACATGAGTTGATTTAAAAGTAGGGACTAAAAGTGTTAATTGAAATTTTTTGGACGACTAATATTCGAAGAAAATTTTTCGGAGGAATAAAAACAAAACTTTGAATATTTACAGGGACCTGAAACATATTTATCCCTTTATTTTATTATGGTTTATTCATTTTTTTATAAAATATGTTTAATTAATAAATTTAGTTTATTAAGAAATCTAGGAAAATTGTTAAATATTCTTATTAAAAAAATAATAGTAAACATTTCTAAGAAACTTGAAATGAAAAAATATTACCAATGAGATTTGAAGGAAAATTATTCTCTCAATTTCCTCTATTACCATTGTTTTGGGAGTATTTTCTATACACTTTCGAACATATAAATTGAAAAAAGTGTTGGAAAGTTGTGTATATCTGATTTTCAGTGAGTTTGATCAATATTATCGGGAAGCAGCAAAACAGATAGATTGATTGCTAAAGCTTTTGTCTCGTAAATAAAATTATTTTTTAAGTTTGCCTTGAAACAAATCTTAAATTGGAAGGCTTTTGCAAGCTAAGTTTACAAATAAAGTTCATCCAAGCATGTATAATTTTCTCAAAATTTGACCTCCTTAACATTTTAAAAGAGTCTAGGTCTATCACGACTCACGAGATAATGCAAGCACCAATGAAACAATAAGAGTTTTGGTCTATGATGAGTTTTGTCATTACTTCATTTTAAGATCATTTCAATAGAGTTTCAGAGGTGGTTTTTGATCATACTTGAGGTGCAAAAGAATTAGAATAAGAGATAGCTTGTGATAGAAGAAATGAGTAGAAAAACAGGAAAAAAGTCTGGAATTTCCGCTTGAACCGTAATAATTCCACTTGGGCGGTTTTTGGGAACAAAATTGTGCAAACTTGTTGTAAATTCCGTCTGGGCGGAATTCTAGCCAATCTGGAAGCGCCACGTGTACGGAGAGAAAATTTTGCCTGGGCCGAAATTCAAGTTGTTGGAGCTCTTTAAAAGGCTTGTCTTGGCTATGTTCAAAGGTTAAGAATTTTGGCACGAAATTAGATCTTGGAGCATCAATTTAGAGCATAGTAAATTGTATACTTGCAATTATTCTATCACGATCATAAGATTCTAAATCTATTTTAAAATTTAGTTATAATATTTATATAATTTATTTATTTATTTTAAGACCAAGTTATTGTTAGTGTAAACCATGTTCATGCTCTTGCTATCCTTGTGTCAACTTTAATGTTAGTGTCAACCATGTTCATGCTCTTGCTATCCTTATGTCAACTTTCCATTATTACATAAACCCTTCTGCCATTGATAAGGTTTGTGCTTGAAAGTTTTGATCTTTATGATTTGAAAATGAAAAAGACTTTCTTGGTGCGTTTTTAAAAGTTTTTTGTATCAATTTCCTTTAGAAAACTTTTGCAGAATATACGGCTACTGCATTCGAACGGCCATTACTGAGTGGAGTGGCTTGTGCACAAAGAGTGGTTAACTCGAAAAGAGAACAATTTGAAAAGCAACATGGAGTGGTTATAAAGACAACGGTGGAAAGAGAAGCTTCACCGATTAGGGGTGAGTATGCACCGGTCATATTTGCTCAAGAAACCCTTTCTTACCTCGAGTCTATGTCTATCGATATAATGTCCAGCGAGGTGAAGAACATTTTATTTTGTTGAATACGATAATCCTCGTGGACACGATATCTTTTATACTACTCGATAGTAAATTGTATACTTGCAATTATTCTATCAGTCTATCCCAATCATAAGATTCTAAATCTATTTTAAAATTTAGTTATAATAATTATATAATTTTTTTATTTATTTTAACACCTACAGACACATGCACGCACATGCGAGTGCACGCACATAAACACACAATCCTATTGTTATTTGGGAAGTGATCAAAGGGCAATAATGCTTCAAGACCAATTTAGTGTTAGTGTCAACCATGTTCATGCTCTTCCTATCCTTGTGTCAACTTTCCATTATTAAAGAAACCCTTCTGCCATTGATCAAGTTTGTGCTTGAAAGTTTTGATCTTTATGATTTGAAAATGAAAAAGACTTTCTTGGTGTGTTTTTTAAACTTTTTTGTATCAATTTCCTTTAGAAACCTTTTGCAGAATATACGGTTAGGACTGCATTCGAAAGGCCATTACTGAGTGAAGTGGCATGTTCACAAAGAGTAGTTAACTCGAAAAGAGAACAATTTGAAAAGCAACCAAGAGTGGTCACAAAGACAACGGTGGAAAGAGATGTTGGAACAAAGTTGGTTCTAATGAAACCCAAGTAAGTTTTGATAATAACAATAGTATTAATATACAATAGGGTATACTGATAATTTACTCTAAGTGTGCAGGTATATAAGTTAAAATTTTATATACACTAATGAGTACGAGAGAAGTTCTGATAAGCATGAAAAAGCTACACCAGAAGTTGACTTGGAGAAGTTCTGAAATTATCTCCAGAAGTTATATCTACCAGAAGCTACAAGTCAAAGACCATCAGAAGTTCTCCTCATCAGAACCTGTGTTGGAAACACAAGCTTCTGATCATCATTGAAGATAGAAGAATTTGTCAGAAGAATATTCAGAAGAACGATCTATGCTTAACGACTATCGTATGTGTTTGGTTATGCGGCGAAAATAATTGATTCTTAAAGAATTAAGTTTGACATAATTGATTTTAGTCAAAAGTGAGTTGGGTGTGAAGTGATTTATGTTTGCATTTTCTAAATTAAAGTGATTCTCAATATTTGATGTTGTTTGGATAATTTGAATCAAAATAGCTTTTAGATGTATAATTACCAAATTGAGTTTTAATATATTTATTTTCATAAAATATATATAAAAAATTACTTCATCCGTCCCAATTTATTTGAGCCATTTAGAATGTAGCCATTATTCATATATTTTGTTTTGACCATATTTTTCTCTCAATAAATAAATATAAATATTAGCATATAAGATGTTGTTGGATTCATCTCGATTAATATTTTCAAAATATCAAATTTTTATAATTTTTACTATTATACAATTAAAAATATTAATCGTTAAAGTTATGCATTGATATACGTGCTGAAGTCAACTGGCTCAAATAAATTGGGACGGAAGGAGTACTAATTAGTTAAATATATTGCTGGCAGCCTGGCACCAATATGGCAATATCAATCCGCTAGCACCAATATCCATATTTATTAAATTATAAATTATGATTATAATGATCTTTTGTAAAACAATTATAATAACCCTTACCGTAGAAAAAAGAAACCTTACCAGTCATGTTTTTTAAAACAAAAACTAAATTAATTGATTTGTCATTAATTATGGCCCGGATTGTGCAAGGGAAAAGCCCAATTTCTCCTTCATCTCTAACCTAAAGAATTTGACACTGTAGCAAATTAAACACAGTGGGCGATAAACAGAAACTGAAGAAGACATGGTGATATTGAAAGGGCTAAAAGAGGTATATCAACTTGGTTTTTGGTAGAATCGATTTCGGCAGACGCAAAAGCTAGAAAAGGTAGCTTTAAGTAGAATCACGTTTTTTCATTGGAATCGATTTTTGAAATGAAATCCAAACATATGTTGAAAATGAAAACTCGCGTTTGGTTCTTCTTAGACGTACGTTTGGCGATTTGGACGCGTATCCAAACATACGCATCATCTTGGCAAATTCAAATTGGAAGAAGAAATCACCGTACAAGACCGTTATCCTCACAATGATAATGACGTTTGTAATATTGTACTGCCTTCTTTATCTGATATGGGCGAATATTCGAAATCAAGGATGGAAAAAACGATCATTACTTGATATGGTTAAACACGTCTGAAGAAGAAGAATAGTACGTCTCCAATTAGCTATTTCCATCTCAACGGATTCAAATTCATACGCTCCACTACAACCTATAAAAGGAGGAAGAATTTGACGTTTCAAAGTGTAACAAACCAACAAAGAAAAGCTCTACAGTGCGCAAAAAACTTTGAGAAATACAACTTGAACTCAAATTAAAACTCAAGACAAATAGCTTCAGCTTCTGATCATCTCAGTAGTTGAAAGTATTCTTTTATTAGGATTCTAAGAAAAGTCTTGTTGTAAGTTGTATTCATTTGTTCAGAACTTTGATATATTTATCAAAAGTTCAAAACTTGTATCTGTTTCTTTGTAAACTGTTTAGAAATCTCTTGCTGTGTGCTTGAGCATTCGTAGTCTCTTGTAAGTTGTTACTTGAGCATTGGAAGTCACTTGATGTGTGCTTGAGCAAATTGTAATCTTGCGTGATTATAGTGAACTCCCTTGGAAGTACAAGGGGATTGGAGTACTCTCGATTTGTGAGGGGAACCTGTCTAAAAACTTTGTGTCTATCTCTCTTTCTTTATCTCTTACCTTTTATATAGCTTTTAGAAGGTATCGTATTTTATTTCTGCTGTAAATTCTGATAAGTTGCAAAACTTAGAAGAAATTTTCAACAACTCTCAAAACACAATTCAACCCCCCTTCTTGTGTTTTTCACACCTTCAAGAAAGGCTTCACCGGTTAGGGATGAGTATGCACCGGTCATATTTGCTCAAGAAACCATCTCTTACCTCGAGTCTATGTCTATCGATATGATGTCTAGCGAGGTGAAGAACATTGTATTTTGTTGAATACGATAATCCTCGTGGGCACGATATCTTTTGTACTACTCGATAGTAAATTGTATACTTGCAATTATTCTATCAGTCTATCACGATCATAAGATTCTAAATCTATTTTAAAATTTAGTTATAATAATTATATAATATTTTTTATTTATTTTAACACATACATACATATGCACGCACATAAACACGCAGTCCTATTGTTATTTGGGAATTGATCAAAGGGCTAGAATGCTTCAAGACCAATTTAGTGTTAGTGTCAACCATGTTCATGCTCTGGCTATCCTTCTGTCAACTTTCCATTATTACAGAAACCCTTCTGCCATTGATCAGGTTTGTGCTTGAAAGTTTTGATCTTTATGATTTGAAAATGAAAAAGACTTTCTTGGTGTGTTTTTAAAACTTTTTTGTATCAATTTCCTTTAGAAAACTTTTGCAGAATATACGGCTACTGCATTCGAAAGGCCATTACTGAGTAGAGTGGCATGTGCACAAAGAGCGGTTAACTCGAAAAGAGAACAATTTGAAAAGCAACATGGAGTGGTTATAAAGACAACGATGGAAAGATAGGCTTCACCGATTAGGAATGAGTATGCACCGGTCATATTTGCTCAAGAAACCGTCTCTTACCTCGAGTCTATGTCTATCGATATGATGTCCAGCGAGGTGAAGAACAATACTTTTGAACCATTGCTTCGTGTCTTCTTTTTTGTATGTGTAGATTTTTTTTTTTGCTGATATTTCTTATTTGGACAATGTAGGAGGACCGAGGGAACATTATGAGAGCTAGGGCTACTGGGAAAGTTGTTCTGACTAGCCCTTTTAGAGATTGGATTTGCTGCTGTCAAAGGACTACGCAGTTTCTGATTTGAACCGTCCGATTTGATTTTAACGGTTGAGATTGATTTAACTAGAAAAACACAGTTTTTAATCTAAGCTGTCAGATCTTTGATCAATGGCCACGATTCAAACATCACGGAACTGCGTGCTGTGATGACAGCACGGAACCCAGATCTGCCCTTTTAGGTTGTGAAACAAGCCAAAAAGAAGTGAAACGAGGATAATACCATGCGGTCACTTTAATGAGCTCTTCTGTTGTTGAGTTTGGAGGGAGCTTAGATTGGTTGACAGGAAATGTTAAAACTAAACCAAGATGATGAGAAACCAACAACCTAAATTTGCATAAATATTGATGCAATGCAATTACAAATGCTACTCAACTTACAAATGATAATATCAGGAGAAATATGATATATTCTGAATCCAAAAATGATAATAAGAGGTTCAAATTCATTCAGGAGCCAAGGAATTCTTACCTTGTTTATTCAAGAACTAGCACAGAAAGAGAAAAAATTAAGAGAATATTGTAACCAAAAAGAATAAAAAACAATAATGTCATTCTTATTGAAGAAATGAAGAGTATGGGAAAATATCAGCACACCATTGTAGGGATAGGACATGATATAAAGGAGCTTGTTTGCTTGAACGAGTTGATAATAAATTCAATATTAGTAAAAAATGTGGCTATGACTTCAATGCTATTTAACATATGAAAACATGGTACAAGTTGAACATTTATTTTCAGAATCTCACATGAACTAACATAGTACTGTGATAACGTGGTTATCACAGTCATTACAACATATGACCAAAACATGTGGCCTATGAAAGTATTTACATTTAGTTGCAATATAGTAGCAAATAAAGTACACAACTAATTTAGTCACAATACTGACATAGACAAAGTTCGTTACACATGAATTACTGACAATTATAGCTGTAGCCTAGACTCCCATTGCAATTGATCCCATCTTGATATCAGGTGATTCAGCATATGAAATTGAAATCAGTTCAGTTCTAAACTGTTCATCCTGATCACAGTTAGGCAACCCAACCCCATCTGATTTCTTGCTATCAGAGACAGAATTAGAATCGAGAATCTTATCTGGTGAAGTGTTAGAAATAGCAATAAGCGACTCGCGTGCTGCCACCTCAGTAGTCTCCTTCTTGCTCGGTGACTTGCTATCCATATAATTTTATGCTTATACTTTTTCCTACAATAAGTCATCACCCAAAATTCTCTCAGATCATTCAAATAAATAAGATATTTTAATCAATGTTGTTAAAACCAGGAGAAAATAGATAGCTGATATTTTAATATTAGCAATTTGAATGGCATAGGTCACTTCCATCTATATCCTTACTTTAAAATAGTTTCAGAAGAGCCAAAAGCCACTAACTGTGGCAAAAAATTGAGAGCAACTTATTTTGTAATCCAGTATTGTAAGAATAGCTGCCATATAAAATATTTACTTTCCTAATTTAATTGATCTAGAAAATGTTACAGTAGTAAGAAATCATGGCATTCCACTAGGCACAATAGTTGCTTGTGACCTACATCGAAGCCAGCATCTTTCTATCAATCATGGTTTAATACAAAACCTCGTCCATTCTTTACAATTCATAAAATAGAAATTCATATTATATGACTCTTCCAAACCAATTGAACTGTCTTTTATCCGACTACACAGACATTCTGCCTCTACCATTTCTACATTATGATCATTTTTATCAAATCTAATCTTAAACCTTTATATCAAGTCTCCTTGTTTATTCAACCACATTAGTTCTTTCTTTAGAGGTACCCCATATTGTCAAATGTTTTGCATCAAATAGGCTCTAAAGTCCAGCCAAATAAGGTTTTTTTTTTTACTTTCTACCAAAAGAAGAGAGACGGAAGGAAAAACAAAAGCCAATTACGACCATATCCAATGCCAGATACTTCCCATTCAAAATGCAATGACAGATTTCAACATGCATTGTACTACTACAATTATTTAGGATTTTTGCAGATTGCTTCGGTAGCCTTTGTTTTCAGTGAGGGTACTAATAACACTAGTAATAAGCGCCAATATTTTATCATGTGCTTCATTTAATTGAAAAAAAATGGTTATCGGTTGTCCTTACAAAATCCTAGAGTTGGAGGTGTATGAAAAGCAACTGACTCTGTTTTTGGATGTGAAGTAGTATTGAATTTGGTACAGGGCACAAAATTCTACCATTTGTCTCAGTTTTAGTTCAGCAAAAACAGCTAAATATGTTACCTAAAACATATGAACAAAAGATGAATGATACATGATTTCCCCTCCCTAATGGTAGTAAATCACAAAACTAAATTAAAAGTTCCATACATAACGGTCTGTTTGGCAAGTACAATAAGTAAGCTTATAGCTTAAAAACTCCTATGACTAAAAAGTAATCATCATTTACTCATAAACTTAAAGCTTGGCTTATAAATCATTTTGACAAGCTAGTTCAAGTAACTTGTAGCTTAAACCTTATAGCTTATCATTCTTTCTTTGAACTTCACCCTTTTTTTATTTTATTTACCATGTTATTGGTACAAAATTTCCACCGTAGTATTTAACAATGATTAATCTCCGTCAAATAACCTATGCGGCTGAATTTTTTCTATATGCAAGAGTCAAAGATCAAAACCTGACCATTGATCACTTGTTTAAGGGAATGAAAAAATAAATATTAATTAAACATATTTTTTTATGTCATTTCATATTTTTAAAACCGCTAAAATTCAACCATCTCCTTTAACCGCTACAAGCGATCAACTATCAGCTATAAGCTCATAAGCACGTATCGGATATTTTTTAGCAAGCAGAGTCCAAATCTCAAAGAAATCATATATAGTAGTAAAAAGACGGAAACCAAATTCAAAGCAAAAAAAGAAATAATTCTCTCATCTCTCTTTGGATCAATTTTGCAGACATACAAATTGATTACTGCAAGGAATACATGATTAATCGCAAATATAGCATGCACAGAATCAAATCCAATCAAGAAATCATCAACAACATGTGCGAAATTGGTTTGCAACGAATGATAAACAAAAATAAAATCGATTCCAAAAAATATAAACACGAATTAATCGGGTCGTAACGAAAAGAAAGGGTTGAGAAATCAAGGCGAATGAATGAATATTGGTACCTTCGTTGAGGTTTACGGTATTGAACGAGTCTTCGAAGTTTCAATGAAACCAAAATAAGTAATTAGGTTGTTGCAACTTGTTGCTTTGAAAAAAGGATGAAGGAATGAATCGCGCTAATATGTGGATTTATTTATTTATCACTAAAATAGGCTTATTGAGAAACGTTAGAGTCTAGAAATTTCCAATAATATAAATAAATGCTTTTTATAGCAATACTGTTTTTTTTATCAAACTTTTTATAGCCTTAGTGAGCTACCTAGAATATACTCTCAATTTTCAGTCAAAAAAAATATATATATATATATATATATACTCTCAATTTTATTTTCAGATATCAATATCAAATAAATAAAATATTGTTTGTTTCATAAAAAATATTAAAAAATAGTATTGATTAAAAATACTACTGCCTCCATTCTCAAAGTGTATAATTCACATTAAAAAATTCTAAATTATAGCTCACTTTAATAATATTAATGAAACATTAAATTTACTTCTTTTTTATACTATTATTTTTTTTTTCTCATATCATTAATGAATGATAGTTTTCTAAAATAAATAATAATTTCACTTTATACAAAATTAATTACATTTTTTAATTTATGTGAAATATTAAAACAGTTTGTATAAACTGAGGCAGAGGTAAATTACTAAACAAGATTTAAGGTTTTAGAAACCGTCCCTTCTCCTATAACCATTGGTTTTGATTTTCATCCATCAAAGAGGATGGTTTAGGATCAAATTTTGACCTTAAATTACCTCTTAAATCGTTTTTCTTTTGTTTAAATAAGTGATTTCATATATATATATATATATATATATATATATATATATATATATATATTTAGTTTAATGATTTCGTTGTTTTAATGTAACGTTTTGTTTTTCATTATTTTGATACGACGTTGTTTTATATTCTCGTCTTAATTCAGTATTTGTTCAGTTCAGGCCCGACCCAAAACATGTTCAACTAGCTCGAAGCTTTCTCTTCCCACCCCCTGTATCTTTTTCACCCCCCCAATATTTTGATTTTGCCCTTGGTGAAACAGAATAATCGATTTAAATCAATTGGACAAAATAACCAATGTAAAAAGTGCATCCAAGGGAAGAAACCAAAAATTTTACTTTGCATAGGAAGAATCTTCAAGAAATTTTTAACAGAGGTAACGCAAAACATGCTCACTTAGCAGAGTAACAACCTATTAAGAAAAAAAAACACCAAACAAGGAGGGATTGTAACTAGTAGTTTCCGGTGAATACACAAAA
Source organism: Trifolium fragiferum (assembly GCA_954870985.1). NCBI lineage: Eukaryota > Viridiplantae > Streptophyta > Magnoliopsida > Fabales > Fabaceae > Trifolium > Trifolium fragiferum. Next base: position 43,600,267 of record OX940792.1, on the reverse strand, counting down.
ACGCCTCTTTACCAATGAACAGTATAAATATGTTATTTTTTGACATGATTTTTTTTAAAATAATTAGTATTATTTTGAAAGAAGATCAATTTATAAAAAATAAACTTCTTTTTTTATTTTATGTAATTGATGTTATTAAATAATAATTTTTTAAAAGTTTTTTGAAATTTTTATTAGAAAATCAAATTTAAATTAGAATAGGGTCTCCAAATTGTTCGGACCGACCCTGGTTCAGTTCAATTCTTAACATTTAAATTATGTGATGGTAAAAAAAACATAACATGTGAATTTAACTATTAAATTAATAAAAAAACAGTTAAAAATATATCTTGCTGTCCATTTGTATTTGATGTTTTTTTTAGAGAGATGTTATTTTCAATTAGGTGTTTATGAAGTATGATCAGCCAAATTTTTCATGCCTAAATTTTATCATCAATTTGTCACATGTAACACATGAACACATGGTGATGGGCACTAACATGTCATTTATCGTAAATTAAGAAGTTACGTATTGAAGACAATGATTATAATTATATTAACATGTGTAAAATATAGCACAAAACGTGTGTTTACAAGAGTTTAGTTAGAATCAATCCAAAATTAAAAATGGTATGAAAATTTTAGTTAGGACAAAACGTTTTATATGTTTATAAGTGGTATGAATTAGGGCTTAATTTTTTTTGAAAGGGTAAATTAGGCTTAATTAAATCCTATAAAAGCTGAATTTTAATGTGAGGACCGCTTCACTTATAAATTTATATATTGAGTTCTCTTTTAACACACAACTTCACGTTTAAAAGGGGACATTTAGAATGTGATTTATGACCCGTTTGATCCGTAAAATATAAGTATAAGATAGAACAATATAAGATAAAGTTTAAGATGTTGAATAAATTTTGTCTTTGTATGAAGTTTGGTGGACAAAGGATTATTTTGATATTTTAGACAACTTGTGCAGAGGATAAAAAGTTGTACCATGGTTCAGTGAGAAACAAGAATTTAGGTTTTTGTCCAGTCCCTTGATTCCCAGTTTGTCTAGTCTCAGGAACAGTTTTGAAATCAAACACAGTACAACTGAAGTTGTCCTGTCCAGTCCCTTATTTTTTTAGCAAATCAAATGCACCCTTAGGGTCTGTTTGGTAAAATTTAGCTATAAGCTAGCTTATAGCTGATAGTTAAAAAGTCAACTAATTGAAATATTAAATTAAAGTGTTTGGTAAAATTAACTTTTAAATTAGTTGATGAATATAAAATGACATTAAAATGAGATGTATGTTTAATGGGTAGTTTTCCTCTTTAGTGGGTAGTTTTTATATTTTAAAAAAATAATATAATTAAATGTTAAAAATGAAAAAAACTGTAAAAATAACTATAAGCTATAAGAGTTGAGACAAAATGCTATTTTGAGGTTTTAAAGATTACAAACATCCTTAATTAAATTTTATTTTGATTCTGATCATTTTGTGATCTAACACGTGTTTTGAGTGTTTACATATAAGACATAGGCTAATGCTACCCATAGAATAAATTGGTATAACTTATGGCTGGAAACTGACTCAGCCTTGGTAGTCTTAGCTTTTAACAAATGTAATATGGTTGTTGCTTGAAATCTTAGAAACAGGTGGCATAATAGGTGGCATAATTGTATATTACTCTTCAAACAAATGAATGTTATTGTTTCTCACATTTATAAAAAAGGAAATCAAGTAGCGGATGCTCATGCAATTTATGGTTGTAATTTAACTTCTATCTCTTTTTGAAATATAACCCCTTATTTTGTTAAAGACTGCTTAGTTAAGAACTTGAGGGGTTTACCTTCTTTTAGGCTTTGTTCTTGATGAAGTTTTGGTTGGATGTCCCCTCCATCTTGCATATTTCTTTTTCCTTTAATGAATCTTGGATCGGTTAGCTCTTAGTTGCCACCCTTTTGTTTAATTTTTTTTTTTACCCACAAATGAAAGTTATTGAATATGTTGCCCAGTAGAATGATCAAAGACCATAGCACTGATAGCAAGATTATCTCCCAATTCTGCGTATTTATGAATAATCACTCATAACTTGGTACAAGACAAGAATGAACTTTGTACAAAGGCATATTAAAAGCATCACAACAGTTCAAATAAGTCATTTAAGACAAGAAATCTCTTTGGTAAAAGAGCTTACTCGTTGAAGTGGTTTTAAGGAATAATAAGTTCACATCTCATACCAAAGGCCTTTTGTTCTCCAAATACATCATTAAGAATTTAATTTAGACAAAAAAAAAATGCAACAATAAGTACGCACCAGATTACAAAGAAGACCTCCAACTAATCAAGTACAAAGCTACAACACATAGGTGGTTTCTTTTATTTTACAAGTGTCCTTGTAACCACTATTCATGCGTACTTGGAACGACAATGAACAAGAGCTACTCTACTTCATTTCTCTTGGCTTATAGCCGTAAGAAAACTTGCAAAAGTTCTTTTATCACGTTGGTATTATCCTTCTCCATTTGAAACATGGTCTCCTAGTGATCTCCTAGGATTTACACATGTTTCAAATAATTTTATGAGTTGTCTTAAACTTCTTTCCACTCAAAGATAACATTTTGGCAACACATATATTATTATAAATAACTGGCCAAATGAATATTTTATGCCAAGCTACAGTTCCACAATTTAAAGAACACTGAAAGAATGGAATCCCATGAGCACTTTAGTGACATATTTTGATGAACTGTTTTGTTTCTTTGATAACGACTATTTCTTCCCTCACAACCGCCATACTCGGAGTCCAAGACACAAATGAACTACATCTATAAATAACACGTAGGTAAAAATTGAAGAGCAAGAGTTTCAAAAGCACAAAAACATTCATACTTGTTTTATCTCATAAGCTATTAAGCTCTTCTTTTTCACTCATACTCTAAAGCTCTCTAGAACTTGGGATTTGTATTACTTTGAGTATTTTGAGTGTATTCCATTTGTAAGCTATACAACTAGTTTAAGTTAGTATAAACTTGAAAGATGCACAACATTTTCAAATCTTTGTAAAATCTTGCTCAAGTCAATTAGTAAGAATTGATTGAGCAGTGGTTCTAGATTAGTTTGTGATAACTAATCTGAGTCTTATCCATGGATAAGGTTAAGGGTACTTTGGTGTAATCTTGGTCTAGATTATAGTGGATAATCTCACGCGGATGGAGACTAGAGTAGTTCATACTATTAAGAGGTGAATCATGATAAATTCATGTGCTTGATCTTCTCTTTCCTTACTCTTTAATTGTGCAAACACATATCACACAAATCACACTTTATTTATATTTTGTTTATCACTAAGAACAATCTCAGAACATTCTAATGATTTTGTGATTGTAGTTTGTTAAGTTGTAGAACTTAATCTTGCAGCAAAATTTTTAAAAGGTCACAATTCAAACCTCCTCCCATTTTCTTGTGATAAACGTTGTTACTTCGATAAGCTAATGAGAAAAGCTTTTTTTATCAAACACATCTATTTTTTTTTCAAACTAGCTTATAAGCTAGTTCAATAAGCTATAAGTTAGTTTATTGGACTTACCAAACACACTCTTAATAGTACGTACTCCTTCATCCAAAAATATAAGACCTAGCTGACAAATACACATACATTGATGCACAATTTTGATCACCAATACCTTTAATTGTCTATTAGTAAAAATTATAAAAACTTGATATTTTAAAAATACCATCAAAACAAATCAAACAAGATTTTATATGCTAATATTTACATCTATATGTTATTAAAAAAATACGATTAAAACAAGATAAATAAATAATATATTTAATCAAAGTAGATCTTATATATTGGGACAAAGAGAATATTTGATAGTTATTGACGATTTAAAATTTGATTTGACAACATGTTTGTCTTCTATAAAAATTATTGAAGATGTCACATTTTTAACTTTAACACTTTGATATCATTTGATGATAACCCAAAAAATATGATATAATAATGACAAAATAAACATTTATCATATCACATTTGATGAACATATGATAAGAAATATAATAATATTGTTTATCATTTTTTAAAGTTTAATAATGTAACACGTTTTATGGTTAACTATAAGATAATAAAATGTCATATTTAAATTACGCCATTGCCCTTATGGAATAAATCGTTTTGAAATTAATTTTTATTATTTTAAAATTTAATAAATTAAATAAAAATACTATAAAATAAAAATTAATTAAATAATGTTATATTTTATAAAAAAACATTTATACCACTTTTGTTATATATTCTTCATATTGTAATGCCCTTTAAGGCTGATTTTGTGGTTGCTAGATCATGTTAATATCTTCTCACCTTTTCGTACTTTATTTTTATATATTTTCTTTTTCTTAAAAAAGATATATTTTTTTTTTTTGTAAACCAAAGGTATCCTCCGCGCGCAACTGCAGAAATTAATCCCCTCGAAGTAATTGAGATTCATTTAAGGGGTTAACCTCTCCCAACAAATGTTTTTCCATACGTATCGGCCAGGGATCGAATCTAGGACCAAATAAATAATTTTAATTTGTTTATAAAAATCACTTATAATAAAATATCTCTATTGTATATGTTAGATAAAATAAAGATAGAATATATATTATATATAAAGGAAAAATTACTCTTGCAAATATCTCTATTGTATATGTTAGATAAAATAAAGATAGAATATATATTATTATATAAAGGAAAAACTACCCTTGCATGAAAATCATATTTTTACTTTTGTAATTTTTTTAATAATTTTAATTTGAAATATTTGAATTGTAAAAACAAATTAATGTTAAATTATAAATTTCTTTTTCATATCTATATTTTTTATGTTTTAAATTAAAATTTTTATATTATAAAAAATATTATATTTTTTATAGACAAAGAGTAATTTAGTTTCTTATTATGTAGCTGGTTTTAACTTAATTCATAGTCAATATAAGAGACATGATAAAATATGTTTCAAAAACCAAAATTAGCTTATCATATCCTACTGTATCATCAAACACAAAATATAATACAAATATGTTATCATGTTTCTTATATCCATCAAATTAACCCTTAAAATTTGAATTAAACCCCGGTTATAAACACATTTTGTAAACGCATTTTAAGATCATATTTTATTAGAGACTACATTATCTATAAATATATTTTATATATAGAGGCGGTCATCCAATCCAGTTTTGTAATGGTTTCAGTTAGTCTAATCTAAAACTTTAAGATGTTTCGAAAACAAGATTGAAAAGAAAATTCAAACACAACATTTTAGCAGAACTAGCCAAATTGAAACTACGTGGACATTGAAAACTTGACAAAATAAGGTTCAAGATTAGACAACTAAAAACATGTACATATTGAACATGAACTTGCATTGCATGTGCAAGCATCTGTACATGTAAGAGTTATAAATAGCATCTTTGACCTCTCAACATTTTATCATCAATGTAACGTCATAAACGGAAAGTACTTATTGAAAGCTTCAGCACCTGTGCGTTTGTCAAGTAAATACTATCAAAATTTATTTTCATGTCTTATCTCATGGACCTCAATGCTCAAGCACACATAGTATTGGCTAAGCATCATGATGTGATCCTACGGGTCCACATAGTCAACTTAACTTAGTTTATTATCACGGTGGATATGTCATAATCACTTTCTAAAAACTACACTTTATAGCTTATGCAAAATTACAGTAGATCACCGCAATTCCGACATATTTATCGTAATATCAAACATACACTTAATAGAGAATTCTCGTTTTCAAAGGGTCCACATAGTCAACTTAACTTCGTTTATTATCACAGTGGATATGTCATAATCACATTCTAAAAGCTACACTCTGTAGCTTATGCAAAATTACAAAAGATGACCAAACAAGATGGCATAAATGAGCTTATTTTCATATGGAGAAAATTCATTCAACTGGAGAGGACTAATTTGTGTGGCAAAATTTATACTGTAGTATTCGTTGAGAACATTTTACACCATGATAATTCTTTTTCTTCAACCCTAAACTAGCACCCTTACATATATCCCTATTCTAGCAAGTACAGCTTATAGCAAAAATAGCATGTATTTTCTGATGCCAATGTGCTAGTTTGGTGAGTGAGCAATGAACTGCAAATTGCAATTTTAGCCGCGCCAGCTGTTAGACCTCTTTGCTTCAAAGGCTGCTCCGTCGTTAAGCATGTCCTGTGCATCGGTTTCCATTCCCAGCTTTGAGAGAGCAAGAGCTTGTAGGTAGAATGCAGTTGGCCAATCAGGTATGCATACCTGTGCCTGCATTGCGTCTCTTAATGCAAGTTCTGCCTGATCGTTCATCAAGTAGGAGAAGGCTCTCCTTGCAAAGACGGTCGCGGATGGAACAGACATCATAACCACCAACTGCTTCAATCAATGAAATGAGACACATTCAGACAATGCTCAACTTTCACAATGAATCGTAAATCATAATAATAAACACTCGTTGGAAACTAAACAGGACAAGTATAAATCATTTTTCTTTTGGATAAAACAAAACTAAGCATAATCGACAGAAGATTTTGATTACAAAATGTTCTTCTAGTGTACTAATTTCGGCACTTTACTTTATAGGGTTATAAGAAATGCAGTATTTTTTGGTAAAAAAACATAAAGTGCAAGATCTTGGTTACAAAACCAAGCCATATATTGTTGCAAGAAGAATACAACAAAAGTGTCTCAAACACATTCACTTATAAAACACAATGAAAAGTGAAACAGTGCTTCTACCTTCGAATAATACTCGATTGCATTTTTGAAATCCTTGTCTCTAAATGCAATATCGCCAAACTTTTTTGTGTTCAAGATGTCCTGCACTTGTTGTGTCCACTCTTGAAATGAAAGCTGCAATTACATAATTATTAGGCAAGAGCAACCACAAAAATAGTGAACAATCAGAGCTTAACAAGTGATAGTCTTGTGATAAATTACCAAAATATGGCAAAATATAGTGATTTTGACAAACCTCATTTTCTGCACCTTCTTCATCTTTATAACCAGTTTTTAACAATATATCATGAATAGCAGTAAGATCCATCCTTGCACAAGCCTTTCCTAGAGGGGAAAGCATGGTTGGTAGTGGTAGCACTGCCGGGGTTTTAGTAAGGCCCATTAACACATGAGATGCTACCTATAAAATAAGCCCAAAAAAAATTATGAATAAAAATTTGAAGGTAAACTGGAAAACCAAAGTTTAACACAATTGGAGAGAGAGAGAGAGATCGTAATTGAAAGGTAAAACTATAGCTAAAAACCTCTTTCTGCTTTTGAAGAGGTGTAACTGCAGTGAGAAGAAACTTAATATCAGGTCGTTCTCTGGCCTCAAACTGAAGACATTTTGATGCAAGCTCAACCAACTTTGTAGCGTCATCATTTGCATATTGCCCTTCTAGGGATGAGTCCATCAACAACAATGCATTTTTCCCTCTAATTAGGTCCAAAGCCTGAAGAACAGAAAAAATTTATTCACAACTTTCATACCCTTGGGACATAGCATATTTAACATCATGCAATATAACTATGCATACGAACAACTTCAAAGGATTTTTGAAGAATGGAAACATACATGGCTTGGGGGAATATGCTTGCCACTCAAAAGATCCAGAAGGACAGTGCCATAACTGTAGATTACACTCTCTGCGATTATCCTGCCTGCAGATGTTGTTAGGTATCACATCGCCATTAATAATACCGAGTACAATTTCTGCTAAGAGAGTGTTGACACTTGGCACAATATATGGAATCTCAGGTAAAACAACGTTGCCAATGAATCTAGCAACCAATGTTTTTGTAGACTCCAAAGAACATGTTAAGAGAGAAAATCAAAGATTGCGAAGGATTTACCATTTAATAAAATAATATGTATGTAGCATTTTAAATTCCACTCTATTACTCAGTAATAGTAGTACATAATTAGCCAATGTCATAAAATGTATATAAGCCATAACCATCTTGTTCGGAATTCTATAAGCACAAAATTATAACTATCTTGAAGCAATGTCTATTATCTAGGAAGACATATGTTATCATGTATTATACCTGTTCGCAAGAATTCGGGTGGAGTATAGGCCAAATTAGTACTGTAGCTTTTCCCATCTCGACTATTTTTCATAAGCCCGAAACTTGATAACCGAGGATCACCATCCTGACATTTGAGAATAAATTAGTCAAAGCCAGTTTGACTGCACATTTAAACATTTGTTATATTCATGGCATTTGTAAAATAATTCAGGTGCAAGCATATTATTTTGGCAATTCGGGATCTGGAGAAGAAAACCAATCATGCATTCATGAATCAAGTTGAAACAACTAAGTACACAATCACTTAAAACTACTAGATATGCCAAATCAGAAAAAATGGGTCTACATATATTAATATCAGGACAAACACTCAAAGAATGGTGAGAGAATGCAAATTACATATTTTGTAATCGTACCTCATCAAAAAGAATCCTATAAGCATTCAGATCGTGATATATTTTCCGATTTTCCATGCTACAATGATCTAGTGCCAGGGCGACATGATATGCAACTCTAAGACGCATTTCCCATGGTAACGGTTGCTTGTCCCCTATGAAAGACATTGATGACAGAATTCATCGGTTAAAACGTTTACACAAACTGAATCTCAAACTACCATTGACAAAGAAAATAAATGCTGCTTGGCTACTTGATAGTACTTATATTGCAACTGACATAATAACGGACGGCAATAATGAGAGAGACAAGTGCTGGTCTAAATACTAGAAGCAAAAATAGCTTTAATGATAACTGCAAAAGTAGTTGAATAAGAGGATATAGAACAGTACATACAATGAAAGAGATGTTTGGACAAAGTATCATTTGGCATGTATTCAGCTACCAAAAGCCTTTCATCTCCTTCGGCACAACAACCGATTAGATTCACCATTCTTTTGTGCCTCACTTTCCCAACTCCAGCTGCCTCTGCCTGACCAATCATAACCATTAACACAAACTTCCATTCCCACATAAACATCACAATCTATTTGGAATATGAAAATTATAATGCATAAAGAAAAATCTTCTTTTCACATGACTTAGAAGTGAATCCCTATATTGAGGGCAAAAAGAAAGTGGTTTATTGTCTCACCAGAAACTGTTGAGCATCAGGCCAGGACTGTTTGGAGAAGCGTTTAACAGCGACTAATCGATTATTCTCAAGCTTCCCTTTGTAAACCACATTAGGAGCTTTCTCACCACTCTCAGAAACAATGTAATCAGTACTGAACTCATGTGTAGCTCTTCTAAGTTCATTCAAACCATACTCTTTAAATGCTGGAACCTGAATTTCTTGATCAGCATCACCCCCATCATCACCTTAAAAATCACAAAAACCAAATTAAAAAACCAATCTTTTTCAAACCAAACAGCCTCATTTATCTTCAAAACCCATCAAAGCTAGTTTTTTTAGTAGCAAAAACTAAACCCAACAATAAAAACAAAATAAAAATGCATCATGGCAGTTGCATATATTTATATACATAGAAAAATAATCATAAGTTAAAAGTTAAAACACAAAAAGTGTGAAAACCACAGAAAGGGAAAAAAAACAGTAAGTTGATGAAAAGTAAGAGAAAAAGGAAAGTAAAAAAGTGAAAAGGTAGTTACCTGGATCGGGTTTCTTTGAGTCTGGTAAAGCAGTAGGAGGGTCTTCAGGGGAATGAAGATGAGCGGTTTTGGAGTGAAAGCAACCCATAGAGAAATGATGATTGTGAAATGATTAAAAGGGTTTGGTGTGTTACTAATTACTATTAAAACTACTACATAGAAAAAGAAAAAGGGTTGAAGAAGAAGAAGAAGAAGAAGAGTAAATGAAGAATGGTTTGAATCATTGATTCATGAATGGTTCTCCATATTGCAAGTCACTGAGTCAGTCACTGCTGATATTGTTGCTTGTTGCAGCGGCGGAAACACGGAACAGAGAGAGAGAGAGAGAGAGAGAGAGAGAGAGAGAGAGAGAGATTGGAAATTGAAAAGAGCCAAAACACAAGAGAGCAGAGAGTGAGAAGAAGCAATGGAAAAAGGGCAGAGAGAGAGAGAGAAGGAAGGAAGACAGAGAAAGTCACATGACAATGTCTATGATGGAGCACGTGCTGACTCAGGTGGGGTTTTGATGTTAGAGCCAGGGGTGGGTAAAAATCCGAAAATCGATTCAAACCGAAAAATAGTTAAGCGGGCGGATCGCTGCGGATCATCGGGTTTTCAATCACACATTTTTGGATTTAGACGGGTTGAAATGGGCGTGTTCGGTTTTCTAAACTCAACCCAACGGTACCCGAACCCGTCCGAGTTACATAAATCGTAAGCTTTTATTTTATTTAATATATAAAACATGATGAAGTGACTGAACATATCTGGAGACACAAACTCAAAACTTGTTACTGTTTGTTTCTTTAAAAATTGAAAACAAGAAACCATTAACTAGTAGTTGAAAGTCACTAACTTTCTCTCACTCATATATTAATATCACCATACATTTATTGTTACTATTTTATTTTACTTTATATTTCAATCTGTTTCACTTGCACTCGTGTTCTCTTCACACTACACAATTGAGTTTTTTTATTTTATTTTATAGATAATTTTTCATTCGTTAGTTCAAAACTGAAATAACCGACCCGTCAAACCGCAATCCGCACAAACCGAATCCACAAAAACCGAATTTTAAAAAAGAGTTGGATTGTATCTCGTTATTGCAACCGCGAATTAAGATGGATGGTTTTTTTTGCCCAAACCCGCCCTACCCAACTCATTACCCACCCCTAGTTAGAGCCATTTTCCAATGACAAATTTTATTTTATTTTTACTTTAAAGAAGAATAATGGGAAAACCTATCTCAAAATTATGAAAGTGAAACGGTGAACATTATTGAACACATTTCTCATTTTAGGTTAGTGTTCCATGTTTAATGGGTCTTGTTGTGTCTTCTTTTAGTTTTCTTTTCGCGTTTTAAGTGCAAAACAACAAGGTTCTATCAAGTGATGATCATATAAATGATGTAATAATAACTATTAATAATAATGCAAAGGGATTCTGTCAAAAAAATAATAATGAATTTTTTTTTAAGCATAATAATGATAATGCAAGAGAATCCTATTTCTTTTCTATATATATATATATATATATATATAAGGATTGCTAATATTCTTCCACCTAATATTAAGTTCTGCGGCGACACTCCATTTTCAGAATGATATTTTTCTCATTGATGTTAGAGATTCCAAATCTCATTTTTCTTCAAAATATACTCCCTATGAAGCACGGACACCGCGACACAACACGGACACTCCGACATCGCTAATATAAAAAATATACGACACTGATACCGCTACATATTTATAAAAAATATAAGTTTAGAATTAAAAATACATACATATGCATCTAAGTTGAACAAATTTTTCAATAAAAAAAGTTTTAAAAGAATATATGATAGTACATTTGACATTTACTCATCAAACTACTATAAAAAAACTAAAAATAATATAATCAAAATGTAATATCTTTAATCTCTAATTGATCAATATTATTATTTCGACACATCTTTAATCGTTGTATATATGTCTGAAAAAAGTAGAAGCAAATAAAAAAAAAAATTGGACACTTACTTCGACACTTTTGTACGAGTGTGTTATGGGTGTCGGACACCGACTTAAGGAGTGTCGAAATAAAAGAAAAATTGTTTTTTTTGGACACCTCTCCGACACATTTGTCCGAGTGTCGTACGGGTGTCATACGAGTGTCGGACACCGACACGTGTCGGACACCGACACGTGTCGGACACCGACACGTGTTGGACACCGACACGTGTCGGACACCGCGACACGTCTAATCATAGAGGTGTCGGTGCTTCATACCATACTCCCACTTAAAAACATGCGGGAGTATGTCGGCAAGCTAATTCGCACTATATATTTATTTAAAAGCCAATTATATCTATATAAATCAACATAAGTCATAAAGTTAGTTTTGTAAATTTGTATTTAATTCTAATTTCAAAACAAAATATAAGGAATATCGATTCGGATCCTCGGCTGCGATTTATATGCAGCCATCTCTGCAGCTGTGTACCAGCCGTTGATTTGTTTTGATTACTCCTATATAAGAAAAATCACTCCCATGTAATAATTTTTTATGTATTCACATTTTTTTATTGCGCCATTCTTTCACCAGCCTTTTACTTTTTATATATTTTGAAACTTTGGTGTATGTATATATACACAAATCTTGTCAATATAAAAATAATTACACATAGATAAAATATTGACGGGTAACAAATTGCACTGTTAAATCTTTTTGTATAGTAAAATTTTATTTTAAAAAAATTACATCTCTAGACTTATGCGACATAACATTGCTATGCATGAACCTTTTTTAGAGCATGCATCCTCATGTTGATTCTCAGAGCACGCATTCTCAGAGCACACATTCTCATTTTTGACCATTTTGTTTGACGCAACTTTAAGGGTTGTCTGTCCCACAGTAAATTCTCAATTTCAAATCCTACAAGTGGCGAAATTTCAGTCAAGCCTAGACAAACATGTTTCCCTCCTACCCATTCGTACACCATAACATAGAAATTTCGACTTCTACATATAATATTAGAGGTGATCGTATCCGAACCAATCCAAAAGTAAAACCGCAAACCAAACCAATCCAAACCGAAAACCGCATTTGGTTTGGATGTATTTGGATGACTTTTTTATTTAACCGCGAACCGCAAAAACCGCGGTTAGCCGCTAAAACCGCATTAAGTTTCTATTATATTTCAATACCACTAAAATTACATTAAGTTTCTATTATCTTCCAATATACATAGCCCAATAAAAATGGACAAATATATCATTGAAACAAAATTTACAACAAGTCTTGATAGTTTTATTATTCAATTATTTACTACCTTATGAGTAGGCATGACAATAAAACTCAGACCCGTGGGTACCCGTTCAAATCATACCCGATTTGACGGGGAAAATCTAAATTGACTGAGTGTGAGTTTGCATGTCCCCGATTTTAATTTAATTTCAGTACATTTTAATTATGGTGTAATAAACCTCAATTACCGAACCGATCCTAACCGCATTGGTTTGGTTTGGATGATTGTTTAAAAACCAACTGAATCAAACCGAACCGCATACAATTTTTATCTCGCCATTATAATAACTTTTAAGTTCAAAACCGAATATAACCGCACTGCGAACACTCCTATATAATATGTAATGTCCCTATTAACTAAGCTAAACTCATAAAAAAGAATCATTACATGTGAATAGCTTATATTCCCAACTACATGTGACTTTTGTAAAAAAAATAAATAAAAAAATCACTACACACTACAAGAAATATGATTTTTGGCAGCGACATATGTCACTGTGAAAAATACAAAGTTGCTGCGAAATGTATTTTTCACAGCTAAAAAATTGTCGTTGCATGTCGTTGCACGTCGTTGGCATAAGTGCCGTTGCGAAAAGTCTTGCAAGAACAATTAATGTCGCTGCCATATCTAGTATTTTGCAGCAACAATTAATGTCGCTGGCATAACTAATGTTTTTCAACAACAATTAATGTCGCTGACATAACTAGTGTTTTTTGTAACAATTATTGTCACTGGCAAAAAAAGTGTTTTTCCCAACGGAAAAATTGTTGTTGCATGCCGTTGCAAAAAGTTTTGGTCGTCGCTGACATAACTAGTGTTTGTCAATAATTCAAATATTAATTTAATCTCCCATGAAATAAGATATTAGAAATTAACATTCAATATCAACAATTGATTGCTAAATTTTATTTATAAGTTATGTTTCTCGTTCGATCTTTTTTTTTTAATCAGCGAATTTTACTTATACAAAAATTCAAATACAAAGAACCAAAATACAAATTACAAGTCATTTAAATTGTAACAAAACCAAGTGGCCATTCACATAATATTAAAACATTAAATTAGAAAACACAAAAGAACAACACTATTTTGAATGTTTATCACTTGATCATATAAGAACACCACAGAAATTTCTAAGACACCGATGACTTGATTGCTTGCCTCTTGTTTTCCATTGTTCATGATCTTCTTTCATAGTCTTGTCGTAGCTTTTTTTATTGAAATTCTACTCAACTTTTAACGAGGTTATGTGTGGAACAAAATAAGAAAAGTGATTTTGAACAGAACTGGATCGATTAAATTTTGGAGAGATCGAGTGATTAAATTTTGAGCAATGAACAAAAGAGAAAGAGGAGTGTTGGATGAATAATAATCTACCATATAGAAAGTTTGCAATATATGATCCAAGTGTGTGAATTTATAGCTATTAGTAAATAAATTCGATTAATTAACAAATATTCCAAAATACATGGGAAATAAAATAATTAATGGATTATCTTTACTCAATTAACTGTCACACTACATGATTATCTCAATAGTGATAATGGGTATGTATGAAGTGCTACCGTTGAATTTTGAAAAAAAAATAAAACAAACTACTATTTTTTTAATCCAAATAAATTTAATTTAATTAATCTACGTCTAATAATATATTAAAATTGATAACTCCTATGTTTACTAATTTGTCCTTATCAATTTTAATAATTTTTTAAAGTTTCTATCCTTCATTGTAATTTTACTCTATTAACAATGTATGTATAAAAATAGGAAGAGAAAAAAATAGAGGAAGTTTAGTAAAACAATTATAGAAAAATAAAACAAACAATAAAAGATTATATATGAATCTATGCATAAAAGTAGGAATAAAACACTAAAAATTTGGTAGTTTTTTTTTATGCATAAAAAAATTATGTATATTAAAATTGCTCAAAAATAAATTTAATTCTTTAATATATTCATTGACAAGTTATGTTGTTGGTATAATTATAAGATTTACTAACAACGTTATAATGTTGTTATCAAAAAGTAGATACAAAACATAAAAATAGAGGAAAAAATATTCAGTTAAAAAAAATTTACGCAAAAAAATATAAACAAAAACCACAGTAAAAAGATATGCATCAATAAAATAGTAATTGTGTGGTTTCCAAGTGACTTTAAAAAGTTGTTGCAGATAATCTATAGTATTAAAAATATAAAAATAGAAAAGAAAAAAAAAACAAACAAAAAAGATAATAATTTTAAGTTAAAACAAATCTACGCATAAATATAGGAAGAAAAACCATGATAAAAGATATGTATAAAACAATAATAATGTTGGTTTCTCAGCGACTTTGCAAGGTTTGTTGCAAACAAACTATACTATTAGCGACAACAACAATTATTGTTGGGATAAGTAATTTTTCCCAGCAATAATATAATTGTTGAGAAAAAAACTAACTTACAACAACAACTTAAATGAGTTGCTGCTATATGTATGTTTTTGTCAACAATTTGAATGTCGCTGCGAAAAATCTTATTTCTTGTAGTGACAAGTGAATGCATGAAAAACTGGTGCAATGGTAAAAATGTGAAAAGGCATGAAAAGTTATTACATGGGAGCGACCTTTTCATATGGGAGTAAGCAACACTAATCAACGGCTGGTACACAGCAGCAGAGATGGCTGCATATAATGTCGCAGCCGAGGATCCTAGTCGAAGGAATATGGTTCCTTAGTTTTAATAAATGTCTCATAGTTAATAACTAATATTGTTTCTTATGGATTTCAACAATCATGAACACTCAATTATCATTACTTAAACCAATTTTAAGTAAAAAGGGTAGTTTTTTGTGTTTCATTTAGTCATAGTGGGTTAACGCCACTTAATTTTTCTTATAGAGTAAATTCACGAAAAATATACATTGGTTAGTATGAATAATAATTATTAAATTGGGGGAAAAAATACTACTAATATGCAAAGAATACGTACAATTTTTAAAGTATATAATGGCACACCTAATTTGAGAAAAATTAATCTATTTATATGTTTTTTTATTAAAAATAATTCCCTGGGATTTTACCTTCAAAAATATTTTAAAGTATTTTGTAGATTGATTTGTAAAAAAATCCACAAGAAACATTATATTTGTATTAAAATGGTTTCTTACGGATTATTTTGAAGGTAAACTCGTAGGAAAAACAACGTAAATCTGTATGAAATAAAATATATATTTTAAAGTTTCCTACAAATTTGTTTGTGAGAAAATCTGCCAGAAACATTATATTTAGCTACGGATTTTTCCAAAGGTAAATCTGTAGGACATAATTACGGTTTTCATAGGAAATAAAGTTAATCGTAAAAAATAGTTTATCAATTTTCCTACAGATTTACCTTTGAAAACCAGATAACATTTTTTAATAATAAAAAAAAACAATTTTTAAAACACAAAGATGTCAGTGGTTTTTTCGGTAAGGTCAATATGCCTGTTAATTTCATATGATTTTCTAACAACAAACAAGAATCGCTTCGGGACAAACATTAATTAGTTTGCTAAATTTCCTCCATGCTTAGCCACACTAATATTAAATGTCTGAATTTGCCCCTCGATGTGTTTGTCGCCTCTAAGCCCTATTTTAATTCAATTTAGTAGTTCTTTACGCTTCCCTTTTCATTGTCTTTTAATTTACATTTTCTCTTTTCAAATATAAGCATTATGTGCCACTATGAGTTTCAATTATATTGAAATTATATTTAATATTAATGTTTTAAAAACCGGACATCGAATCGGTGAGGGTATTGTGTTACTGGTTCATTAATCGAACCATCGGGTTACTGGTCGAACTGCATGACTAAACCAGATTAAACCGAATATACTTGTAGGACGAACCAGTCTCTATAATAAAAAGCATATAGACATTAAACCGGTCATAAGTTTTTAAATTCAAATCATAAACATTCTCATCACACACAATAAAATAATACAAAATACAAACCTCAATAAGTTTTAAACAAAGTCTAATTGCAACATAAACAGAATAACAAAATGTCTAATAAATTTAAATCCAAGGAGACATAGTTGTTTTAATATTGGAGTCTCTTTTATTTCTTTTGTTTCTTCTATTTTAAAAATAAAAATAAGAAATACAAAACGACGTTGTTTTGAGACTTTTGGCTGGAAAAAAAATCGCGTGCAATCAAACTGCCGGTTTGGAGAAACCCACGGTTCATCGTTTTTTTCGATTTTGAGTGGTTCCTACCAGTCTAACTGCATAGCCGATCCAACATTCGAACCAGACCGGCACCCCTCCGGTTCACAATCTACTCGGTCCGACCGGCCGGTCCAGTCCGATTTTTAAAACACAAAGATGTCGGTGGTTTTTTCGATAAGGTCAATATGTCTGTTAATTTGATATGATTTTCTAACAAGAAACAAGAATCGCTTAAGGACAAACATTACTTAATTTGCTAAATTTCTTTCATGTTTAGCCACACTAATATTAAGTGTCTGAATCTGCCCTTCGATGTGCTCGTCGCCTCTAAGCCCTATTTTAATTCAATTTAGTAGTTGTTTACGATTCCCTTTTCATCGTCTTTTAATCATTTTCTCTTTTCAAATGTAAGCATTATGTGCCACTATGAATTTCGATAAAATTGAAATTATATATTTTTTTTCTTCTCTTAATTGTTTTGAACGCAACAACCAGTTAGATCGAATGAATTGATTCCTCTTTAAATTTATCGATTTTTTTTTGTTGAACTATGTGGATTGCAATTTATAGAGTTAAGATTTTTTTACTCAATGAAAATAAGTTGAGTTGGGATAGTTGAAATCGAGGTTCCCTTTATGTTCTGTAGTTTTTTGTTTTTAATTACTTTGTCATATTTTGTTTTGATGGTAAACTAGGCTCCGGATGCAATGAGATTGATTACATAAATTTCACATCTAAGATAGGCTTGACATACATTTGAAAAAAATGGCTAGCGCTAGCTCTCTGCTAGGGTTTCAAGAAAATGACCATGGAAAATCCAAAGATGAAGAAGACTTGTAACAAAGAAGCACCAAAAAGTTTAAAGATGATGGCCAACAAACTAAGGAGTCTGCACCATCACAGGATGCGGTAGGGGCAGACGGAAGCGTAACTAGAGAGGGGGCTGACGCGAATAGATCTTATAAGGAAATGGTGATAGGGACTGAGATGAGGGTGGATAATGAAATGGTGGACTCGGAAAAAGAAGGCAAAGATGAAGTTGACATTGAAGAAGATGAAGGGATGAAAGTGGAGGAACTAGTTATTGGTAACTATGCTTGTCCGGAGTTCTTGTTGTCCAAATCAGAGAAGCGTATTTACCGGCCATGGAGGAGGGGGATTATAGTCAAACTGTTGGGGAGAAGAATTGGCTATAAGGCATTGGAGACACGCTCGAAGCAGATGTGGGTCAAAAAAGGAGTTATCAATATAATAGACTTGAGCAATGACTATTATTTTGTAACATTTACTCATGACGATGATCACTATGCAGCCTTGATGAATGGTCCCTGGTTCATATATGACCATTATCTTACGGTGAAGGAATGGAGCCCAAATTTTCATCCACAGAGCGATACTATTAAAAAAGTGGCAGTATGGGTGCAAGTCTCAGGGTTGCCAATTGAGTATTATGATGCTAAGGTTCTGCGGTTTATTGGCAATAGAATTGGTACTACGGTGAAGGTTGACAAGAACACCTTGATGCAACAGAGAGGGAAGTATGCTCGGATATGTGTGGAGGTGGACTTGACTAAGTCCCTGTTGGTTATGTTCATGATTACAGGAAGAAAATATAATGTTGAGTAAGAAGGATTGCATCTCCTTTGTACAAATTGTGGTAAATTTGGCCACTATATGGAGGGGTGTCCGGAGAAATTAAAGGCTTGAGAGGAGGGGCAAACTAATGGAGTAGAAAATGGTGTAAGGGCTAAAGACAAGTCTAGTATGGATGGAAGTAACGTTGATGGTCCGTGGATGGTGGTTAAGAAACAAAGAAAGCCTAGAAAGGGGAAGGAGAAAGAGGCGCCGACGGTGGATGCCGGAGGGAAAAAAGCTCCGGCGAAATTTAATGCTATTAATGGCTCTCGATTTACTTCGCTAGAAGAGGAAATTCCAGATATTGTGTTACAAAATAATAGTGATGAAGGGATTCAAAATAAGCCAATGGAAGTGCCACTCATGGAGGGAGAGACAAAAGGGCGAAAAAGCAGGACTCTAATGAAGAGGTAATTATTGTTCATAAAGAGAATGTTTCTGATTTAAGGAATGACATTGGGAGCAGTCTTTATTATTCCCAAGGGCAGCAAGCTAATCTGGCGAAAAGGGTGCATACTAAATTGGGAGCACGTGTAACAGGAAACTTTAAGGGAAAATCAAGTGGAAAATTTAATGGACGATCAACAGTGGAAAGCTTTGTGGAATCACTTGAAAAAGATCAATTGGTCAACATGGTTACTACACAATTTAACAACGTGAAAACAAGTGGGGACCAACATGTGCTTGAAAAGCAAAGTCAAAGATGTAATAAAGGAGACTCTATTAGAGAAGGTGGACCTAATAAAGAAGGGGTGGGCTCACAAATGGGCCTGCAAAGCTTTCTTTCTCCAAATGCTCCTCGCCCACCTGATATTCATGTTATACCCCCTAATGACATATTTTTTCAACAAATGGAAAATTATAACATTGAGGGGGATAATTTTCTTGATGCGTCAGACCAAGGGATCATTGGGTCTACAGACTCGGAAATGGAATGTGTTAGAGAAACACCAGATATTACACAATAATGTGTGACTTTATGTGGTCGAAGTTGTCCTATATTTATATGTTTATTATTAATATACAAAATAAGATTTTTGTGTGGAACTGCAGAGGTGCAGCCAGCACATCATTTTACCGGTATTGCAAGCAATATGTTGTGTCTTTTAAGCCTGTGATGCTTGTTATTGTTGAGACTAGATGTGATCCTAACAAGTTGTGTCGTACTTTTAACTTGTTGGGTTATGACGGATTCATTGCTACAGAAGTAGATGGTTTTGCTGGAGATATTGTAGTGGTTTGGAAGGAGAATTATATGAAAGTGGAGCTTCAATTCAAAAAATTTCAATTTATCCACCTGAAGGCGTGCTATCCTAATGGAGTACATTGGTTTTTCACACCAATTTATGCTAGCCCGAACGAAGCAAATCGTAGTTTGTTGTGGGAAGACTTGAAGCGCATTGCAAATAATATGCAAGCTGCATGGATGCTTGCAGGAGATTTTAATGATATTGCTAGTGTTGATGAGAAGAAAGGAGGTGCTATGGTCTCTATTCGAAAATGTAATATTTTCAAGGATAGGATCAACGATTGTGGTTTAATGGATTTAGGAGCTGTTGGTTCTAAATTTACATGGCGAGGACCCATTTATCATGGAGGTCAACGTATTTTTGAAAGATTAGATAGAGCTTTGAGTAATGAAAATTGGCGTCTGGCTTTTCCGGATGGTTATGTTAAAGTGTTGCCTCGTTTGAATTTTTCGGATCATCATCCGATCATAATTTCTCCAATGGATGGATCTCACCCAATAGCACCTAAGCAATTTAGATTTGAAAGTGCTTGGTTGCTTGAAAATTCATATTCTAATATGTTGCAGGGCTGTTGGCAGAAAGGGGAGGATATTAATTTTAATTTGCAAAAGTTACAGGGTGAAGTAAAGAAGTGGAAATGGTGCACTATTGATCAAGTTTTGAGAAACAAAAGAGAAATTATGGCAAGACTGACAGGGATACAAAATAGTATGGCTAATGGTAATATGTCTGGTGGTATTAGAAGATTGGAGGCCAAGCTTCAACATGAGTTACAAGAGATTTTAAAGAAGAAGGAGTTAATGTGGTTCCAACGATCAAGAGCTAAGTGGCTATATGATGGTGATCGTAATACACGATATTATCATGTCAAGACTGTTACTAGAAGACGAAGAAATAACATTTTAATGTTGCGTGATGAGAATGGTGACTGGGTTGATGATGCTGAACAATTAAAAGGCATGGTGAATAATTTTTGCAAACAATTATTTACTATGGAATATGGTGGGGGAGAGTGGATGGCTACTGAAGTGTCTTTCCCGAGATTAGAAAATGATACAGTGATGCGGTTAGATGCTGATGTTACTATGGAGGAAGTGAAAAGGGCGGTTTTTGAGATGAAGCCATGGAAGGTACCTGGACCAGATGGGTACCCTGCTGGCTTCTTTCAGAAATCGTGGAATATAGTGAGTGATTGTGTTTATGATTTTGTGAAGACAATTTGGAATAACCCAAGCTATATAAGTACGGTTAACCAGACTGACATTTGTTTGATACCTAAAGTCACACAACCGGAGTTTGTTAATCAATTTCGTCCGATATCGTTGTGCAATACCATCTACAAGGTTATGAGCAAGGTGGTAGTGGACCGATTGAAGAAGTGTATTCCTATGCTTGTGTCCCCTTATCAAGCTGGTTTTGTTCCTGGTAGAAGCATTCATGAGAACATTGTTGTAGCGCAGGAGATGATACATAGTATGCGAAATATGAAAGGCAAAAAATCATATTTTGCTATTAAAGTTGATCTATCTAAAGCTTATGATAAACTCAATTGGGAGTTTATTTGGAGAATTATGACGGAGATTGGAATTCCGAATAAAATGCTCAATGTTATTATGCATTCGGTGACGAGTGTTGAGACGAATGTTAAGTGGCATGGGACGCGAGCAGAGTATTTTCGCCCTCAAAGGGGAATTCGTCAGGGGGATCCCATATCACCCTACTTGTTTGTGTTATGCATAGACAAACTTTCGCATCTTATTGAGCATGCGGTGAAGACGGGAAAGTGGAAGACAATTAGAGCTGGTAGGAATGGACCAAATATTTCTCATTTGATGTTTGCAGATGATTTACTTCTTTTTGGTCAAGCTACAGAAAGCCAAATGCAGTGTGTTATTCAAATCCTTGATCTTTTTTGCAAACTCTCGGGTCAGCAGGTGAGTCAGGAGAAGACGAGTATATATTTTTCTAAAAATGCGAGTTTCTCTATGCGTAACAAACTTGTTCAAATCTCTGGATTTCGAGAAACTACCAGCCTTGGAAAGTATTTAGGGGTGCCGCTAATTGGGAAAGCTCCTAAGAAGGTTGATTATCAGTATGTTATCGATCAGGTGCGCGCTAAGTTGACAAAGTGGAAGGCTAATCAACTCTCCTTTGCGGGCAGAGTGACTTTAGCTAAGAGTGTTATAGAAGCTATCCCGACATATCCTATGATGACGAATGTTGTACCGAAATCGTGTCTGGAAGAGATTCAAAAAATGCAAAGAAGTTTCATATGGGGTGATACGGAGGATAAGAGAAAATATCACGCGGTGAGTTGGGATACGATTTGTCGGCCAAAGTATTTAGGTGGTTTGGGTTTACGCAAATTGAACATTATGAATCAAGCTTGCATTTTGAAATGGGGCTGGAAACTGCAAAATAATTCAAATGAGTTGTGGAGCAAGGTTTTGAGAGGCAAGTATGTGGGACAAGGTGCTTTATTTGAGAGATGCAGGTCGACGGATTCAACCTTGTGGAAAGAAGTTGTTCGACTGGCCCCTAAATTAAAGCAATATTGTTTGTGGATTGTGAAGGATGGTCGTTCTATACCAGCATGGAATGAAGCATGGATAGCTCTAGGAGTGGTGATTGCACATTATAATTTGAATATTCCACTTGATATTCAAAATGCCACTGTTGCTGATCTTATAGATGAAACAGGTATGTGGAATTGGAATTTAGTGAATGATTGGATGCCATATGACTTAATCTTGCGTTTAAGAGCTATCATGCCACCTCATGAGGATTATGGTAGAGATGAAATAATGGGAATTGGTAGGAATGATGACAAGTTTGATGTGGCTGGTATGTATGGTATTTTATGTGAATATAGTAATATGGAGAGGAGTTCTTTATGGTGTAGAATTTGGAAATTGCAAGTAGCAGAGAGAGTAAAAAGCTTTGTGTGGCTTTTGTTACATGGAAGGTTGCTTACAAATTACAGAAAGAGTAGAATGGGTTTGGGGCATGCTTTGTGTAGATTTTGTGGTGATATTATTGAAAATGAGTTGCATGTGTTACGAGATTGTCCTTTAGTGATGGCTCTGTGGTTAAATGTGGTAGAAGATAGATTGAGAAACATGTTTTTTACTGGAGATTTACATCAGTGGATTACAATGAATTTATGCAGTTCGGAAAGGTGGAGTTCTAATGGTGAGTGGAAGGATTTTTGGGCTACGGCGTGTCATTGTGTATGGTCGTGGCGAAATAAAGAAGAGCACGACGAACACTACCAGAGGCCGGTGAATCAGGTTGAGTTTGTTGCGAAGCGTGTGGAGTTATATAAGCAAGCTGAATTGCTTAATGCTCCAACGAAGCAAAATATTGTTCGTGGTGAAGTTCTGATTCGTTGGGAACCACCGCTGAAAGGTTGGGTTAAGCTCAATACGGACGGAGCTGCGAAAACGGGGACTGCATCTGGTTGTGGGGGTGTGATTCGAGGCACCCATTGTGAATGGCTTGGCGGTTTTGCCAAGTATCTTGGTGTGTGTAGCGCGTATGTTGCAGAATTATGGGGAGTTTTAGAAGGCTTGATTTATGCTAGACAAAAGGGCTTTTCTAAGATAGAGTTAAATGTGGACTCTAGTGTGGTGGATCGTGTCATTCGTTCGCAAGGGAAAGGGAGTCCGGTAGGTGGAGCTTTAATTGGCCAAATTCGTCGGATGTTAGCGTTAGATTGGGAGATTGTGGTTAAGCATTCGTACCGTGAAGCTAATAAATGTGCGGATGTGTTAGCTAACATCGGATGTACGCTTGATTCTAATATAGTTTACTTTGACTCTTGTCCTATAGAATGTAGTCATGTGTTCCAAGCTGATGTTATGGGGATGGCGACCCCTCGTTGCATTAATATGTAATTTTCTTCTTTTGGGCTTCGGCTCTCTATTTCATCAAAAAAAAAAAAAGATAGGCTTGACATAGAATAATGATTTCAGTATTGCTATAGAAACCATCAAAGCAAGAGTAGCATTGGCATTTTCACAAATCCCATTTTTGCAACAAAATCATCAACTATGGCTTGTAATATATCATGTGAATTCAGCTTAATGCGTGAAGAATTCAACAACAACTTACCGCATTTCGGTAGCCATCGATCAGTCCTGAATTTTACATCCATTCCATTTCTAATGCGTGAAAAATCATATGCTTCCAATTATTGCAAACAAAAATAAAATTAAAGGCAGAAACAATTCAATAAAAAAAGCTTAAACAAAAATCTTACATGAACTAAAACAAAATGAGGACTAAAATAATTTTTTTATTACATAGATCACTTTGAGAAAATTTCATGAGAAAACAATGAACCAATTCAATTGCATGTTATAAAAGAACAAGCTAAAAAATTGAAATGGATTCTTGATGTACTTTGCACACAATGTGATCTTGGCATTAATCAAGCAAGTTGAGAACATAACTACAATGTGCAAGAGACTTGTGTGGTGCCCAATTGTGAGCAAAATGTTAAAAGAGAAGAAAGTAGGGAAAACATGTGTTACCTTGGATCAAGTTTGTAAAATGAGAGGGCACATGCACATCAAAGAGTTTTGGAAAATGATCATTTCACAATTTGGGCCGATGAAACAAGACGAAATTTTTTTATTCTATCCCAACATTTATCTCTTTACCCCAACATATTTTAAAATATTGCACATTTTACCCTTATCTCAATATAATATATTTTATCATTTTGTTATTTTATCACTTTTCTGGTAAACTACACACCCCCAAATACTGTTCCGGTAAGATTTATTTTTTCCGATATATTAATTTTACCGGAACACTTTTTTAAGAAGTGTACCGGTTTGTACTTGCAAAATCAATTACTATATTATAAAACCGGAACACTTTTTACAAAGTACACTGGTATTGAAAAATAAATGCAAAGTGTACCGGTATAAAAAAATAATTGTAAAGTTTACCGGAATTCCACAAAGTGTGTTGGTATTCATAATTCCACAATCCATTCCTTATCTCCCAGATCCAACACCCTACCCATTCCCAAATTCTACCCCTCCCCCAACGATACTATCACTAATTACCTCCCCTTCTCAAATCTTGTTCTCAAATTTTTTCACCCTAATTCTTTCTCCCTCAACTTCAACTTAGAAAACCCAAGTCTTTCTCCCTCAAATTCAACTCAATAATCTAGATTCAGGTTAACGCGTTAGTGGCTATCTCACTAGATGTTCTAATGCTTGTAAAATTGTTTAACATCTCGCTGAATGTGATAGAGGCAAGGGTAACAGTGTCGTCTTGTGTGATGAGGAGTTGGTCAATGTTGTCGTCACCGTCGCCGATTTATATTCGTTTTCTTTTGTCATCGTCGCAAAATGTATACAGAATAAACAAAATTAAGTTTGTGTTTGGGAATTAGTTGAAGAAAATTTGAGGATGAGTATTTTGTATGGGTGTGCCTTGTGCATCGTTCTTCATTGAGCATTTATTAATTGTACCGATATA
Organism: Trifolium fragiferum; assembly: GCA_954870985.1. Classification (NCBI taxonomy): domain Eukaryota; kingdom Viridiplantae; phylum Streptophyta; class Magnoliopsida; order Fabales; family Fabaceae; genus Trifolium; species Trifolium fragiferum. The sequence continues at coordinate 43,574,774 of OX940792.1, read as the reverse complement.
TTAAACCTTACCGGAACAGTATTTAGGGGTGTACAATTTACCAGAAAAGTGATAAAATAACAAAATTAAAAAATGATAAAATATACTATATTAAGATAAGGGTAAAATGAGAATATTTTAAAATATGTTGGGGGTAAAGAGATAAATGTTGGGGTAGAATAATTTTTTTTCAACAAAGACATATATAAAATCATTATAATTTCACTTTTGTACAAATTAAAAGATTTGAGTAGCAAATCAACATAGTGTGGCATAAGTGGTAGATACTTGGATCTCTTAATCATTTGGTCACTTCAAGGGGATTAGTCTTTGCAGTTGCGCGCGGAGAATATCTTTTTGATTTTAAAAAATAAAAATATGAGTAGCATCTCCAATCCATCCCTTATATGGTTGGTATGGTCAAATTCGAGAATGTCTTGTGTGATAGTGAGGCAAGCTTGAACCTAATGCTCCTTTCACCTCCAAAAATAATTCAGGGACTTTTGAGAATTTAATAGGGTGGAGAAATTTGAGAATATATCATGAGGAGAAATTATCTTATATAGATTGTGCGGGCTCAATGCATACGAGCTTCGTTTTTATATGGGCCCATACATGCCATAACTAGCCCATTTCAAATTTCAAGGAAGAAAACATAAAGATACACCAAAAAAGAATTTGTAAGTATGCGAAAAACGGAGATGATTGATTGGGATCTGGATTCTCTGCACCTCATTATCTCATGTTGCATGTGCTATTATTATTTCAACCATTCATTCATGTTTTTTACCTCTTTAAAATTGTTTCTTTCAATTTATTTATTAGCTATTGGATGGATAGCTGAATTGAAGGGGCAATAGATTATCCAATTTCAATTGATTTTCATCTTTTAAATATATGCTTAAATTTGTCAAAATACTTTTTGATAGTATATTTTTATCATCATATAAATCTATTAAGAGAAAATATATACTAAGGAAAACTCAAGATTATCCATCTTTCAAAACCATTTTATGTCAGAACTGACCTTCAATTATCCATCTTTCAAAACCACTTTATGTCAGAATTGACCTTCAAATTAGATTAAATTGGTGGTGAAAGCTAAAAAAAACACATGATATCTTTATATATACTAAAGGTTGTTAAGGGTCAACCCTAATGCCCCTTCCAAAACCCTACTATCATGCATCATCGATGATGTCATCATGACATTCATTCATTGTCTGCCACGTGTATCATCTCGCCACGTCACCTTTGACACCTCAACATCCACATCATCCGCCACGTCACTCTAGCCACGTCAGCATCATATTTTAAAATTATAATTTTGCCCCTATACCTTATATATTTACATTTACACCCCGCACTTTCATTATTTTCGTTTTGACTCCTGTACTTTATGGATTGCATCCTAATTTTTTAAAAAATTTCAAATTTGCTTCTATTTTTTTTTAAATTAAAGTTTTGTCCCAATATTTTTTCAAAATTACATTTTTACCCTTAACAAAAAAAAATTAAAACCCTATTTGTTTTTTAGGCTTCCCATTAAATGGAATTTTATGATTGATGTTTGGTTAAGTCCATATGGTTGTTTTGCTAAAGATAATATTCCAAATTTCACTTTAGACTTTATGTTGAGTATTGAATGATTTGATAAAATCTTTTATATTGATATGTTTTTGCCTATTATTTGCTAATGATCGATTTAGATTCACATCAATAACAATTCAAAGAGAGATGAACATGACAACTGTTTTGCAGTAAAAGAAGCAACAACAATTGAGTTGTTTGAGGCAGAGACGGCCTCTACATTGCAATTTAACCTCGGTGGAACTTTCTTGCTTGAAAGCAACACAATGTGTAAAAAGTGTTTTTGTTAACTTGATGAATGAAAATAATGACCAACAATTTGCATTTTTACTACAAAAGTTAACATATAGCTCTAATATGATAGACTTTTAACCACCCTAAATCTCTTCTACCTCGCAACTTGAAAGAATTTATTAAGTTAAGAGTGTTCAATTACCACTATAACATGGTCAATTTTATGGTGTACAAGTGTACTAACTTAATAAAAATTGATGGGTCGCCGTAGGAATTTGTAGTGTACTTAACAAAACACTACTACTTCTCTTGAACTAAGAATGTCTTATTTTAATCTATAAAGATGTATCGTAAACCTTTCTATAACAACTAATGACTCTTCTAAATAAATATTTATAACGGGTGATTGAACTCTTAATTAAATGTTAATGTTTCGAATTTAACTAACTTTTACGCGCTACATATAAATAGGTTTGTAATTTCTGCGCTCTACTTACATAAAGTTTTAAAAACTTTGCGCATTATGTCAAGTACTCTATCTCTAATCCTTCCAAGAGACATTTATTGCATAAGAGTGGTTTTGATTGTGGGGGTTGGTTCATCTACGTTGGCTCTTCCTCGATCAAAAATATTTGTTCATTGTTTGATCCAAGCATTAACATTATCCGATATTATTTTTCTATATGCGGCAACACTACTTTATGGCACATGATTAATTTCAACTATTTTGATTGTTGTCTTAATGAAGTTTTCTTTTTAGTTCATTGATGTTTGTCCTTTAGAATCATATTAATTGCGCATGAAAAAAGAGTAAAAATTAAATTTTTATACATGTCACGGGTCTTTGAAGGTTCCACTATAAAATTTGATATGACTGAGCTATCCAACAATAGTATGCAATGTACTTCTTGATCCTATTATTAATGACAATATAAATGATTTTTAATTTCATTATCTTAACGCATTTCTTTATAATCATATTAATTGAGCAGCATAAAAAGGTAAAAATTAAATTTTTATACATGTCACGGGTCTTTGAAGGTTCCGCTATAAAATTTGATGTGACTGAGCTATCCAACAATAATATGCAATATACTTCTTGATCATATTATCAATGATTATATGAATGATTTTTAATTTCATCATCTTAACGTGTTACTCATGAGAAAATTTGACCAACTTAGTTTATATTATTTGAGATACACACACCTAAACATGAGAAAATTAAATTAAGTGTGTTGTTACGTCAAAATTAAATTGTATACATATCACGGGTCTTGAAGGTTCCATTGTAAAATTCGGTGTGATGCTTCACTTGATTCACTTTATTATGGCGTTCCACAAAACATGTGCAACGCACGATTAATGTTATAAGCATGTATCCTTTTTATGCTATATATTTTTCTTTTCTATGAATTTAGACTTTGTAATCGTAATTTAGTGCTATCTCTAAATTATTTAATGCTTGCAACTAAATCACTTCATCCTAATCGAGCATTCAAATAATTGGCATTATCAAATATTATTTTTCTGTATGCGCCAACACTACTTTGTGGCGTAGAATTTAGACTTTGTAATCGTAACTTAGTGCTATCTCTAAATTATTTAATGCTTGCAACTAAATCACTTCATCCTAATCGAGCATTCAAATAATTGGTATTATCAAATATTATTTTTCTGTATTTATGTAGTTATCTTTACTTGATTTGATCCTTGATGTCAACTATTTTGTTTGAAGTCTTAATGAAGTTTTCTTTTTAATCAATTGATAGTTGTCCTTTAGAACCATATTAATTGCACACAAAAAGGGTAAAATTAAATTTTATACATGTCACGGGTCTTTGAAGACTCAACTATGAAATTCGATGTGACTGAACCATCCAACAATAGAGTGGTTCACTTTTGTATTGTATTATCTCATTATCAATTATTATATTAAGTATACTCTTAGGCAAAAATTAAATTTTATACATGACACGGATCTTGAAAGGTCCACTATAAATTTGGTGTGATGCTTCACTTGATTCGCTTTGTCATGGCGTTTCACAAAAGCCGTGCAACACCACGGGCCAACGTTAGTTGGATAGAGATTGTATTCATTGATTTAATTTGGTTAATCCCTTTGTATAATTTAGTCTTTGAACTCACATCAAACATTTCTATAATTACCTTATATCATACCGCTAATCTAAAACAACAACCATGATTGATATACATATGTCGTTCCGCCGAACCCGTGCATCGCACGGGCCGGCGACTAGTATAAAACAAAGACACATGATAAAAATTAGGGTTAAATATGTTTTTAGTCCCTACTTTTACGTGAGTTTCGACTTTTAGTCCCTATATTTTTTTATTGTATTTTTAGTCCCTACATTTTTTTAATTATATTTTTAGTCAATTTTTTATGACTAGAATAACATAATTGGCCACATGGGATAACTTAAATTGACTAGGATAACATTTGCACCGAATGACGTGACGTCGATGTGTCATTCTATGGGCTGATTTCGTTATCCAAGTCATAAAAAATTGACGGTAGGGACTAAAAATGCAAACAGCGAAAATGTGGAGACTAAAAATATAATAAAAAAATGTAGGGACTAAAAGTCACATAAAAGTAGAGACTAAAAACATATTTAACCCTAAAAATTAAGTCATTCTGTGTCTTTTAAACCTACAAAGGATATAAACATGCATGCTCAATTTTTTAGAAATCCTACGAGGAGCTATATTTCTACTCATATAGTAATACTCAAGCCTATTTTTTTTTAATAATTTTTATGGGACTTATATTTTTTTTAAAATTTCTACGGGGAGATATATATTCTACTTTTCTACAATGCTCAATTTTTTTTATAAATCCTACGAGAACCTATATTTCTACTCATATATTAATACTCAAGCCTGTTTTTTTTAAGAATTTTTATGGGACTTATATTTTTTTTAAAATTTCTACGGGGAGATATATATTCTACTTATATGGTAATATAAGTGTATTTTTTTTTTTGACATATATTTCTACTCATATATTAAAACAAATGTCTTTATTTATAGTAGTAATTTCTACATAAATTTATATTTCAACTCATATATTAATATGTATGTCTATATTCATCTCCACTTAGAAGAGAGGATCATGCCCCATTCCAACACGTAGAAGACCTTAGAGTTTATATTCATCTCTCTTCTAAAACACAAGCGAAATTCAAACTCGGAGTCTCCCAAATCTAAGGCTTACCGTTTTACAATCAAATCAAATCTTTAAAATTAAAGTCAAACTACATTCTAATAACTGCAAACACATTTGATAAGATTTCTAAATTTCATCGAAGCACCTTTTTTTTATTAAGGATACCTAAGATACTGGTTAGAATTAAATATATTTTTAGTCCACATAAAATGTAAGTTAGGGGTGATCGTATCCGAACCAATCCAAAAGTAAAACCGCAAATCGAACCAATCCAAACCGAAAACCGCAAAAACCGCATTTGGTTTGGATGTATTTGGATGATATTTTTATTCAACCGCGAACCGCAAAAACCGCAAACACCGCGGTTAACCGCTAAAACCGCATTAAGTTTATATTATATTCCAATACAACTAAAACCCCAATAAATTTCTATTATATGCCAATATACATAGCCAAAAAACAATGGACAAATATATCATTGAAACAAAGTTCACAATAAATCTTGATAGTTTCATTATTCAATTATTTACTACATTATGTGTAGACATGACGATAAAACTCAAACCCGTGGGTACCTGTCCAAATCGTACCCGCTTTGACGGGGAAAATCCGAGTTGACTGAGTTTGGGTTTGGGTGTTCTCCAATTTTAATGAATATTTTTGTTGTTCCAAAAAAAGTAAGAGCACGCATGTAAACCGTGGTCACTCTTTGCATTTAGTATAATTTAATTTCAGTATATTTTAATTATTGAATAAACCGCAACCACCGAACCGATTCTAACCGCATTGGTTTGGTTTGGATGACTTTTTAAAAACCAACCGAACCAAACCGAACCGCATGCAATTTTATCTCGCGGTTAGGATGACTTTTTGGCTCAAAACCGAACCTAACCGCACCGCGAACACCCCTAATGTAAACCGGCCTTCTAAGTTTAACTTTTATTGTAATTTTTTTTTAAACATAATTTTAGTCCACACTAAAATTAAATTTCTTTAATTACTATTAAACTCTTAAATTTTTGAATAATTTTTTACGGCATGTTTAAAATATCATATAAAGTTCATTTACTATTTTTTTAAAAATATCCAATAAATACAAAAGCCTTTATTTTACTTTTTGATTTGATATATATATATATATATATATATATATATATATATATATATATATATATATATATAAACTAAAATTATTACATTTTTGCTTTAAAAAAATTATACATTTGTTGACAATAATAATTTATGATACTTAAACGGTTTTTTTCAGTTAAAATATTCTAATATATCATGGGCATTGATATATGCATCAAAAGCATGAATTTATATATTATGAACATTTTAGATTGAATGTTTATTTGGCGTCCAACACCTACATATGTAATTATATTTAATTATTTTTTTAATATTATTTAGTGTTTATGTGTAAGTGAAAACTTAGGCTGCTAGTGCAAAAATCCTATAACAAAGGATATTAAAACTATAAAAACTAGTGAGTGAGGATACTTGTTTTGCTTTGTCAACAAAAAGGATACTTGTTTTACATTATTATTATGAGATTAATCATGAAAAAATGTTTAGTGATTTGCCTAATCATATTCTACGAGTATGGGTACTTTTCATTTTCTTGTGATCCCCCTCCCCACGCTATTGTGGTTTCTTAATCATCCATATCCATAATATTATAAATCATAACAATGAGATGAATCTTTTCTAGTGTAATTTTTCCTAACTTTTATTTGTTGTCTTTTTTGTTTTATTTTATAATTAAAAAAGCAATAAAAAAAAATCTATAGGCCATTGAAAGCTATCCAACCTCATCAAAGTTCAATAAAAGCAAAAAGAACAAAGATTTGGAGCAAAAAAGCAAAGAAATAAGGATATGGCGATATAAACATTTGTTGTGTATATTTAAGTGTATATATTTATGTATAATTATTAATTTCAACTACAATACAAATGGTTGGGGAAAAGTTGAAGGACCACAAAGTGTTACATCTAAATTTAAATTTAATGAGATATATACACCAAGTTTTCCCTCATTTAGAAGTCTTTAGAGCCTTGAAAATAAAGCAAAGCTATCTCCAAAGTCATATTAATGACATTCATGTCCCTCAGGCAAAATGACAAAAACATAGCACAGAAACAAAGAGTCATAATCTAATCATTCATAGCATTTTCCATTTCTCTCGGAAGGAATTGAAGTAGCTATTGCCTACTAGTCCAATTTGGTGCTACCTTGGCGTTTTTTGTCATAAAAGTGAATATTAATTTGAATGAATTATGTACGTGTAATAAATTATTATTATTATATAGTTGACCTCCATATCAGCTCCCCACTTCCTTGTTAAATTTAATCTAAAATCAGATCAGGCTACCACCGATTGGTTTTCTAAAATTTTATATCCAAAATCAAATTTGGTACATGAACCATTATTCACAAAATTTTACAAAATCATGTATATATAATTATAATTATATATTATAGAGTGTCAAGCATGCGCTAAATGATTTGTAGAATCTAGACTTAAATAACATATATAAGTCTTGTAGTCAATGTAGTCAGGATCTATGTAGGAATATAACAATGTAAGATCAGTAGGCTGGTGAAGGATCGTCAGCACGAGGGTCGTAGCATGATTTATAAGATTCAACTCAAAGGCAAAATTGTAACTTCACTTACACATATACGCATGCACAAACATATTTTGTTTTTGACACAATACACACAAACATATAAAATATATAATACTTGAATAAAATAAACTTAGTTAATTAATATTTCATAATTATCATCCCAAAAATTCAAAACAACAAAGTGCTAAGTTCATAAAATAAATAAAGACCTATGCATCATTCACAAAAGAAGATACTTATATTCACAAAAGACCTATGCATGATATATGCATCACTCAAAGTAAGGAAATTGAAGGAGATGATCAGTTGATTGAAAAATAGGCTCAAAAACAATAAAAGATAGGGTTCAAAGAGAGAGGTGAACGAAAGTGAGAGAGGACAAAAGGTAGACATGTTCAGTGAAAGTTTACGACAACAGCACCATCTAGGGTTTCGTGGTGGATGAAGCTTAGTTAGAGGTGAGAAGTGAGAACATAGCTGCAAGAGAAGGTGTGAAACGTAAGTTTTCTTTGAAACCTGAAGAGAGTTTATGGGTTATAATAATAGCTCGACATGTTTCGCTAAAGCCCAACCCGTTTTCACACTCAAATTTTGGCCCTACACATTTTTTCTATGACCCTGCTTCAAAAAACGCGACCATGACGACAAAGCGCACAACAAGCACTGGAACAATATCAAAGCTCGTTTGACCTGCCCAAGCATGTAAGATCGTAAGATCCTACGCTCCGGTGGGAGACTCCGACTGCAGTGCTTGTAGCCTTAATTGTTTATTTTCCAATTGTAACCTTATGTGTACTATTTTCAAGTTATTATTCTCCGCTTTACATTATGATAATAGAAATATGTTAATACTTAATATGGATAGTTAGATAAAATCATCACTCTTTTTTTTTTTATTTGTCCTCTTTTATTAATATGTACGTGTGAAATAGTTCAAATGCGATAATTATTTGTCAAATAATCGATTATCCCAAAAGTTTAAGCTGTTAGGATAGAGCCACATCAATAATTTTATATTATTTTTAACATTATTGTAGGAGAAGAGTGTAAATCGGTCAATATAGAGAAAATGAATTATCAATAAGCAAGAATTGAGACATCTCAACTAATAAAGTCATTCTACAGCGAGAATAATTAAGGAGGATGAAGGAATTACTTGTGATCCCTCCATATAAAGCAAATATGAATGCTATATAATGCATCAAATGGCAACAATGCAGAACAAAATTCATCTCATTCTTGTTTGGTTCATGATGCAATATTTGTGCAGAGAATGTTAGTTTTCAGGAGCACATGATAGTGAGAGACTAGTTTTCTTTTGCAGTTGAATCCCTCCATCTCGATTACCCTCATCACATAAGAGTGTCTCCAATAAGAGTATCAAAAATAATTTTTTATAAACTAATGAAGTTTTATGACGTGACATAGAAGTTATCAAAATTTATAATACAATAAATTGATGACGTGTCATCAATTTAATTTTTTTTATATATCAAATTAAATATAGTAATATATGATACCTAAAGTAGTATTACCACTAAAGTAAAATATGTATGAGTTGCATAAGTATTACATCAAATTGTATGGACCACTTTTTAGTGAAGTATGATACTCAAAGTGATATCACAATTGGAGATGCTCTAAGTATCATTCTTAATTCACACTAATTCGATCTAAAGCTCAAAAGGATCCTTAAATAAAAAATGTAACTTTAAATATATTTTTTACATGCGTTTTGTTTTTGTCTTCCATGATTTTGTAAAAACAATTCGTCAGTTTTTTATTTTTTACGTATTAATAATCATTAATTTTGCTTAAAAAGATAATGTGATATTTTTGACACTTTTCATATGTGAGTAATGAGCCGTCTATGACACCTTACCCATGATAGAATGAGAGGTCCATGAATTCTATTTTGAGATTTAAAAAAAAAAAATTAACTAACTATTAATTTTAATTTTAATTATAATAAAGTAATAATATTTTGTAATTGATATTATATAAAGGTAATTTTGTGACAAAAACACCCTTTCAAGACTCAACTAGGTTGCAAAAGGAGTGGCCGTAGAGTTCAACTTTTCTTTCTTTCTCAAAGAAATGAATGATGCTAGTTAAAAAAGAGTTATGCACAGTAATTTTAAGATTTTTTCTAATTTACATCTTAATAATTTGTAAGTATCTATCCATCAAACATTAAAAATAAATTATATGCATGTGAAATAAAAGTTGGTTACAAATTAATTGTGGATATCACATTCACATTTACTTATATGACTTAGGGTGCGTTTGTTTTACCTTTGAAAAAAATAGATTTTTCTTTGTATTTTTTAAAATAGATTTTATAAAATCGTTTTTCAAAATATTATAAGTTTTTTTATATTCATTTTTTCTAAATTCAAACACTAATTTTGACATTATATAATATAAACGTATATTATTGAAGATCAAAATATAGTCAAAATCTCAATTTTTACAAAAAGTTGTATTTGAAAAATGATTTTTATGAAAATCTATTTGAAATAGCTTCAAAAAAAGTGATTTTTTTGAAATTTTGATATCCAAATTTTTTTTAAATAAAATGATGAAATACCTAAAATGACATTTTAAGAATAACTATTCAAACCAAATTTTCATTTAAAACTTTTATAAAAAATTTCTTTGTAAATTTTTTTTACACTATAAGAATCTATTTTGAAAAAATCTATAACAAACGCACAAAACTATCAAGGAATAAAGTAGCTCTTACCTTGTATAAAAAAAAAAAAAAGTAGCTCTTACCTAAATTTATCTAATATAAAACAAATGAATTTGTTAACACAAATATCTTATTTTACATATATCTTTCTTTATTCCACATAAAGTTTTTGTAATTTTTAGGGATAAAGTTAAAATCTTTTAGAGATCATCCTAAATTGATTTCTCACTCCGGTTTTGTTTAAAAATAAAATAGAAAAATAGAATCCTATAATTATTTATTTTAGAAATACACCACAAAAAAAAAAAATATTTAGAAATAAAAAGAATATCAATTCATACGAGCAAGGGGTAGTTATATTTTATTTATTTCAAAAATAGAACACTTAATGACAAACTTTCCATTCTAATTGGTTGGTTGATCATATCATGGAGACCTGTTGGTGAGAATTCAAATCCTGTGAACTATTTCTACTATATAATTCAACATTCAAATTTGATAGATGTTGCACTAAACACATAATATATTAATAAAATAAAATATTTATTGAAGAAAAAAAATTTAACCATCAAATAAAATTTCTTGTTGAGTCGATCAACATTACAAATTTCTATAAATCTTTAAAACTATTTAATATGTTATTAACTAATTTTATGCGGACGTAAACTAGGTTTTAAAAGAATATAAGTAAATACCGATTGTTATGAATATCAAGTTTATATAAAATTTTGTGTGTTTTGTTATATTTAAACAATAATCAATTATAAGATTGGTAATTTTTTTATCATGTATAAGTATGAATTTTTTACTATTATTTAGCAGCAATTAATATTTATCAAAGAATTTATGAGACACCCATAATAAGTCACTGTAACTCCTTTAGAGATTTTTTTTACAATTTAGACCAATTCATTAGTATTTATTTTATATTTCGTCCTATAAGAATTACAAAAGTGTAAATTAACAAGAGCCAAAGATTTTGTTTGAGAATCTCGTCTCATGTAATAAGAATGAGGAGATCAGTCATGTTCTATTTCTAATTAAGAACGTATTCATCGATCGTCATTAAACTTTTGAGTTATTTTTAAATTTTGATCTATAAGAGACCAAGTGTGGTCTACCATTTGAATTTTCCAGAAATTTATACTACGAACGAAACTTGTTTAAGATATAATCATATAATGCTAGTAATGTATTTTTCATGGCCTAAAAGAATGAATAAGACGTGTTTGATTAGATAGATGATGATGATCATAAAAGAAAGTGAAAGAAAAAAGTGTGATTAAAAAAGAATACAAAGTGGGCTAATGCTGCAAGTGGTCCACCGTGGATAAGTGATCTACCAAATATAAATTTTATAAAATTTATTGGTAGATTGAAAATTTATATCATATAGAGTATTCATAAAAAAATTTAGAAAAATTGAAAATCATTTGATATTTTATTGGGATTTATCAAGATTTACAGTATTTAATAAACCGTTAATCTTGATGGGTGTTAATAACATATTAATTGATTTTCAATTTTTCTAAAATTTTCTATAGATGATTTATATGATATAAACTTTCAATCCAACGGTGAATTTTGTAAAATTCGTATTCGTTATAGGATTTTTTATGAATAGTCCATCATGGACCACTTGGTCCATGTTAGAATTTTCCTACAAAGTGACCTAAACCGAAAAGATAGATGGTGGGCACTCACACATCCATTTATGTCCTCCACTAAGAGCTATATAGTTTCATTGTCAAATTTGGTTCAATGCTATGAAACTTCGATACTTTAAAAATAGTGAAATATCATGTTCGATATGTACTCGATATCGATATTCGTCTGATATGTTTTGATACTCGTATCGAAAAATTATCGGTTAAATCTTTATTTTGACTATTGTATGTTGAGCATCAAACTGCTTTGCTCTTGTGCAAGTTTATTGGTTTGTTTAAACTTCTTGTACAATGAACTATTGACGTTTATAATAATAATAATAATAATAATAATAATAATAATAATAATAATAATAATAATAATAATAATAATAATAATAATAATAATAATAATAATTTTTTGTCTTTAAAAATTAATTATCATTTTCAATATTGTTGATTTTAGTAATGTTTATATATTGTACATTTATATATTTAATTTTAAATTTAATTTTTAAATAACGTATCACAGCAGTATCGGATATAGATTTTTTTTAAAAATTTCATATCGGCGTATCAGTATCGTACTAGTATCGTGTCGCGTATCGAGGCTTCATAAGTTCAATGTTTTCTTTCATGCTTCATATATTATACATATTATGTGCTCCTTCTTACACTCATTTTATTATTTATTTTTAAAAAGAACCAACCAATTGATGAAAAGAAGTTATATATTAGATGTGAGTTGGTATGAATAAAAATTTATAAGTAAGAGACACTTCTTATAAATTGATTTTATAGATTGAGTTAAACCTAACTCTTAATTATAATATAATTAAGTAATATACAATTTATAAAAAAAAAATATATAAAGTCTAGTTAAGAATTTTTTTTTTTTTGGTTTTCAAATATATATATTAATAAATAAGTAATTACATATGAATTAAAGGTAAACGGGCAACAAGCTGCGCCGCAAAACGAGTTGCAATAAAGGAGTTGGACCCAGGCCCATGTTAGGCGTGAGAGTGGGTATTGAAGTTGTTTCGAGTTCTACATTGCTCAGGTTCTCGAGCGATGTTGAGGTATAAATGTGTTTGGGCATCCTCATCCTTTGAGCTACCTTTTATGGATGAAATTCAAGCTCATTTAACATTATATCAGAATCACTCCAAGATCTGTTAAACCATCTGTTATTAGGTTTATAATATCGGACCACTCACTATTTATATCCACACACCAATTGCCCAATAGTATTAGGTGTGGGGAGGATGTGAGTTGATCTAAACAGTAACTTATAGGTAAGAAATACCTCTCACCTGACAAGTCGATTTTCTATGGGTTGAGTTATGTTCAACTCAAAATTCTAATAATCGGAGTGAAGAGCTATTGAAATTGAGGGAAATCAACAACTAAATTGATTTTTTTTTTTTGGTGTAAACCGGGTATCCTCTGCGCGCAACTGCAGAGACTAATCCCTCGAGCCTTGTGGGATCCAAATGGGTGGCAAACTCTCCCTAAAAGTCTTAACACTGCTGCATGCACAACTAAATTGATTTAGTATAGAAAAAAAAAAACTAAATTGAACACTATAAAAACATGGGAACAATATAAAAACGATGAAAACAATTGCTTAAACTTAAAAACTAGCTTAGATATACAGTATCTATTATGGTTAAATTCCCCCTTAATAAAATTAGGAGCATTAACCTAATTTGTTCAGAGTATATATATATATATATATATATATAAAGACCTAGTACAACAAGTCAAATGTATATAAAAACGTTTAAACGTTAAGTCACTACTTGCAGTGCCTTGCCATATTTTATAATTATTAATTAATTGAATCCAACTACCATTTCCTGTGGTTTGTATTTGAAGTTCTGAAATTTTCTTGGGATTTAATTGGGTACTCGATTTGTCATATTTAAAGATAAGAAGAGTCAAGTCTTGCTTTGTATATACCACAAAATATATAGAAAATAAAGTGGAGATGAACCATACATTCTAGAGGAAAGATATCTGTACGTGGTGATGATGTAATTGATGAAAAGAAATATTGTTTACATATGAACAAACAAGTTTGGATATGATTCTTCTTTAATAATAAGTTAATTAGTTTGGTAATCTATTTAATCAAAACCGCAGTAGTGCCCACCATATATTAATTTGTATTTACTAATTACTACCAATCATTGTGTATAGGCCATATTATTCATAGATCACATAAAAATTGAATACACCTTTGAACTGAAGTTCCTGACTTTGCCTCTTTTGTATGTTGGCGGATAGTGACGTTGTTTATTACAATTCCAGGATATTTTTGCTTATAATTTGTTTTGTGAAATACTTTCTATTTTTAAATTTTTAAAATTTGAGTACGCGTTAATTATTAATTAATTAATGAAAAAATTAGACTTTTTAAATTCATAAGTTTTAATTTAACTAGTAAAAATTTATAGAGTTGATCTATTCAATGAGATATTTGAATTCAACGGTCGGATTGAAGAAATATAATACCGATATCGAGTTATTAAGCGGAGTAAGTCGATGGAGACTTACTCTTAAAGTCAACGAATCTCTCATATATATATATATATATATATATATATATATATATATATATATATAATATCAGGTTAAATATCAAAAGGACGTTGGTTTATTAATTCATAATTATTTTTAAAAATAAATATAATTATTTATTTAAATATGTTCATGTGAAATAGGCTTTTAAACAAACTAATATGCCACATTAAGCTTTCAAAAGGTCAGACTCAAGCCTAAAAAATAAGTCTATGATAGATCATAGGTCAGACTCAGGCCTTCTATTTTTTAACAGGCCAAGCTTAAGCTTGATAAAGTCTAACTCAACCTAGCCTATTCTCACCTCTGCTCACGAGACATTTTCTTTGAGAAATTTTTATAGGTAAAACAAGTCTTATCGTTATGAAATAATTTTGCTCCCCTCTTTGAATTTTAGCATATGGTCCATTTTTTTTATTGTATTAATTCATACTTTATAATAAAATTTAAAACTATATGTTAAACTTATTGATCAGAATCAAAAGTAGTGAAACAAATTGTGCTAAAATGTGTCTAATATAATTTTATTACATTACACAGAAATCAAATCATAGCTCTAATTAATATAATTTTATTAATCTAGAGTTCGGTGAAAAATTAAGTAAAATGAAATTAAAAATTGTTATAAATAGGATTTAATTTAACTTATACACTAAAACTTATTAACCAAATAAAGTCAAGGTTAGTCTTGGATATATAATATGACTCTGCTATCTTTTCATATGTAATATGACTAATATTATACTGTATATGTTAAAGGTAGAGAACCAAAAGTAAAAAGATGTGCATAAGAGACTTGATTATATTAAACGTTAACAAATTTAAATAAAAAGATTAATATACAATTTTGTTGATTTTTTGTGTAAAGACCAAAAAGGTATAAATATGACAACTAAGGTATTTTTTAAAAAAATGACAACTAAAACATCTCAACTATGTTAACACTTTAAAAAGTCGCCTAAAAAGTATCCTAATAAAACATACTACTATTAAATAAAATAAGAAAGAAAAAAAAAACCAATTTTATAGAAGTTTATTAGCTAGATTACCATACATGATAAAAGATAGACCATACATAAAGATTACTCGACTAAGTTGTCCAGTTATAAAAAATGTGACCAATAATTTTGGCCCATTAATGTGTGAAACATTGTCATTATAGTCATCAAGATTTCAGGCAATTGGATTCATGAAATTCTTGTAAGAAATTTTGGGTCACACATGTAATAACATTGAATGTGTTAGGATCATTATATTAATTAGTCAAATTCAAGTGATCTATTTAGTATAAAGTTATGACTAAAACTATAATTGTCATGAAAATTATTGTATAGATACCATAAGTGTTATTTCTACTTTTATGATGGGCAAATTTAGAAATAATATTCATGAGTCATGTCTCTTAATGAAATGACATAATCATGAGTCATGTCCCTTCATGAAAGAACATAACCATGAATCATGATGTCTCTTCATGAAAGAGCATGTTACTTCTATAAATAAAGAGGTTATGGTCCCCGGGTCACACACGGTTTCTGGCGCTCTTTGTTGACATCTCATTATCACAAAGATACGGAGAGAATGTGTTGATCTGGAAGACCAAACCACAACATTAATCAATACTATGTGGACTCAGGTACGCTTCCGCTTATGTTTGTATTATTTTCCGGATGATTAACATGATTGATTCTAGGGTTTATGAATCAAAATGTTGAATAATAAATTTTCCTTTAGGCCAATTTACTATTCACACGTAAAAACTGAATAATTATCAGGCGTAAATTGATTCATATTAATGTATTCAACAATTCTCAATTTACATTTGGTTATTTTACTCATTGTAGCCAATGTGAGTGAGATTTATAGGATTCTGGAATCCATTATGTTAAACAATTACTCAGAGTTAAAGGACTGAGTGGCCTTCTAGAAGATAGAGAGAGAATTCTGAATATTAATCATTTGCATAATCATTCCCAAGATCGTACATGGGTATAAGTAGTACAAAAGCGGATAACAAACTTCCAGAATCTAAGGAAAATGCTGAGCTATCTATCAAACAAAATAGCAGCTTCTAGAATAATATCTAGGACAATATCTAATAATAACTATTTATTGTAAACAATAAAATCATCCCTTAGTTTCTGTGGTAAAGTGATAGTGCGTTTGGGCCTTGTAGCCACTTCCTTACTTGGGCCAGCATCCACAGCAAGTGTCACAGCAGGAGTCTTGGGGGTGTATGTATCAATACCGTCCCCATCAAAACCAACCTTGTCCTCAAGGTTGTAAGAAGACTGCACATCATCCCAGCGTTCCCAAGAGGTGTCATCAGGAGAAAGACCAGTCCATTGAATCAAAACCATTTTGTGGGGAGTCCCTGCAATGATCTCAACTTTGGAATCCAAAATGGTGAGAGGAGTAATAAGAGGATGATTATCAATGGAAGTAGGAGGCAACTGGTCAATAACACTTGGGATGGGTCCCTTATGTGGCTTAAGGACGGAGCAGTGAAAAACATTGTGGATCTTTGAATATGAAGGGAGTTCTAGTTTATAAGCCACATTTCCTATACGAGCCGTCACAAGGAAAGGACCGTAGTACCGCTTACGAAGCTTACAGTACTTGTCACCAGTAAGGGATGTTTGCCTATGAGGGCGTAACTTCACATAAACCCACGAGCCCACATCAAACACTACATCCCGACGCTTTTGATCAGCAATGGCCTTCATACGCACCTGGGCTTTAAGCAAATTCTTGCGCAAAAGAGCCAAAATCTCATCTCGTGAAGTCAGAACCTTGTCACAAGCATCTACCAACGAGGTTCCAGCAATGTAATCCGAAATCTGAGGAGGAGGTTTGCCATAAACAACCTGATACGGAGTGAAACCAGATGCAGAATGGTAAGAAGTATTGAAGTGCAGCTCGGCCCAAGGAAGAAAACGATGCCAAATTGACGGCTTGGCATGAACGAAAGCCCTCAGATATTGTTCCACAACTATGTTCATGACCTCTGTTTGCCCATCAGTTTGGGGGTGGTAAGCAGTGCTCATGCGATGCAGGGTACCACTAAACTTGAATAAATCGGACCAAAAGCGACTAACAAAAATCGGGTCGCGATCTGAAACGATGCTCTTAGGAAACCCATGGTGTTTAAGGACCATGTGAACAAAAAGATCAGCAACCTTATAAGCAGTGAAATTCGCAGGTAGTGCACCAAGGTGAATAGCTTTTGAAAATCTGTCAACTACCACCGGCATCACTGAATAACCATTGGAGAGTGGAAGCCCAGTTACAAAATCCAGAGAAATGTCCTCCCATACATTAGACGGAATTGGAAGAGGTTGCAGCAACCCATTGGGACGTGCTGTGCTGTATTTGGTCTGCTGACACACAATACAGTGGCTGATGAATTCCTGAACATCTTGTCGCATTCCTGACTAAAAGAAATTGGCAGAAAGATGTTTGAGAGTTTTTACCACACCAGCATGGCCTCTAATAGGCATTTCATGATATTCTTGGAGCAAGAGTCGTTTGAATCGCGACAGAGGACTCACCCAAATCTTCCCATGACGTAGTATAAGTTCACCACTCAATTTGAACTTCGGGTGGGAGGTGGGAGAAGCTTCAATCTCACCTTTCAACATCAAATAGTCCGGATCACCAGTTTGCTCAAGCTGTAACTCCTTAACAAAGAGGAATTGAGGTGTTGAGAGGACGTGGAGACTAGCCTCTGGTTGCTCAAAAGACCGGGATAAAGTGTCAGCGACAATGTTCGTTTTACCCGGCTTGTACTCAATGACATAGTGATAGCCTAACAATTTGGAGAGATAAAACTGTTGCTCTGGAGTTTGAATGACTTGGGTCAACAATTCCTTCAAACTACGGTGGTCTGTCTGAATGATAAAGTGACTGCCAAGGAGATATTGACGCCATCGTTTTACAGCACTGGTGATGGCGTGGAGCTCACGGATGTAGGTAGAAGAACGAGCCAGTCGAGGGCAGAAGAGCTTGCTAAAATATGCAATAGGGTGATCCTTCTGAAGTAATACTGCGCCCATTGCAAGGCCGAAAGCATCAGTTTGCACAATAAATGGTGTCGAAAAATTCGGCAAAGCCAAGACTGGAGCTGAAGCCAGAGCGCGCTTCAAGTTGTCCATCGCTTGCTGGGCCATGGGCGACCAAAGAAAAGCATCTTTCTTAAGTAAGGCAGTGAGCGGCTCAACCAAAGAAGCATATCCCTGAATGAATTTCCTATAAAAACCAGATAGCCCCAAAAATCCACGCAACCCCTTAACTGTTTTAGGAGTTGGCCAATCCTGCACAGCTTGCACCTTAATGGGATCAGGAGAAACACTGCCGCCAGTCACAATATGACCTAGATATGAGACTTGATCTTGGCCAAAAGAGCACTTCGAAGGTTTCAAATGAAACTGATGAGTGGCAAGAATCTCAAAAACATGTCGAAGATGCTTAATGTGAAGCTCCATAGAAGTACTGAAAACCAAAATATCATCAAAAAAGACTATAATAGTCTGCCGCAACAATGGTCGGAAGATGTCGTTCATGGTGGCTTGGAATGTCGCCGGGGCGTTACAAAGACCGAATGGCATGATATTATACTCATAATGACCGTCATGGGTCCGGAATGCTGTCTTCCCGGCATCAGCAGGATCCAAACAAATTTGGTGAAACCCAGAAGTGAGATCAAGCTTGGAAAAGACACGGGCATGACCTAACTCATCAAGAAGCTCATCGATAGTAGGTAAAGGAAAACGGTCAGGGATCGTAACAGCGTTCAAAGCACGGTAATCTACACACATACGCCAAGAACCATCTTTCTTTCTAAGCAATAACACCGGAGATGAATAGGGGCTAGTGCTTGGTTGTATCCATCCAGTTCGGAGCAAATTAGAGACCTGGGTTTCAATTTCAATTTTTTGGGAGTGTGGGTAACAATATGGTCGAACGTTAACGGGGGAAGAGTTCGTGATTAATGGAATTTTATGGTCAGTGGGACGGGTAGGAGGAAGATGAGTGGGTTCAGAAAAAAGGTGCTCAAATTCAATGATAAGGGCGAGCAATTCAGGATGGGTAGGAGAATTTTGTGGCACAGTGATTGGTGGTGGATCTGGTGAGTGAGCTCGAAGAGAGAAGAGGTGAGCTTCAGGTTCTTGATGAATCAATTTCTGGAATTGATGCAGTGACAGCGGCGGAGGGATAGAAGAAGAATTTCCAATGAGCTCAACACAAGTATTATGGTGAAAAAATTTCATAGAAAGATTCTGATAGTCCATAATGACTGGGCCCAACTGCTTGAGCCAATGGGCCCCCAAAACAACATCTGCCCCCTTTAGATCCAACACATGTAAATCAACCAAAAATGTGTGACCTTGTAAAAAGAGGGGTACATTCAAACAAACCTTGGAGCATAATAATTCCTGACCATTACCCACCATGACATGTAACGGCTGAGTTGGGCTGTGAGCTAGGCCCAAACTAGTAGCAACAGACTCCTGAATAAAATTATGTGTGCTACCCCCATCTATCAATACCAAAGTGGTGTTATTAGCAATTGTACCTGTGATGCGGAAAGTATCAATTGGTTGGGTACCAGCAAGTGCATGGAGACTAAGTTGGGCTTGGGCTGGCGTCTCAGATCCAGGGGGGGTGTCATCAAGAATAGAGGATTCTAACTCAAATTCTGACGGAGCAACATCATCAGAATCTGCCACAAGCAGGAAGAGACGACCACGGCAAGTATGCTGGCGAGACCACCGTTGGTCACAGTTAAAACACATCCCCTTCTCCCGGCGTTTCGCCATTTTGGCCTCTGATAAATGACGGAAACGGGGATTGAGCGGTGGAGTAGGAAGCAAGCCGGTAGCTGATGGGCGAGCCGAAGGAGAGTCAGAGCTCGGTCGAGGAAAAACGGACGGAGGCTTAGGACGAGAAGATCGCAGCTGATTGGAAAACTTCTCCTCCTGTAGACGGGCAAGGCCAGCCGCCTGAGTAATGGTAACAGGTTGACGGGAGAGAACCTCACGTCGGATATCTGGCTTGAGACCCGAAATGAAACAACTCAAGAGATCCAGCGGAGATAACCCCACTAACCGATTCGCCAGCGATTCAAAAGTCACCAAATAATCAGACACGGTGGTGGTTTGAGTCAGCTTAAACAGAGCACCACGGGGATCGTCATAAGCGGTAGGAGCAAAACGAGTCTCCAACGCTTGTAAGAACTGGGGCCACGAAATGATCTGACCATTGCGATACATCCATTGATACCAGGACAGAGCGGCGCCGTCAAGGTAAAAGGAGGCTATGGTGATACGCTCTTCTTCCGGAGTATTATGGTAAGTGAAAAACTGACTGATCTTGAAGATCCGGCCGTGCGTGTCCGTACCGTCAAAGCGTGGAATGTCGAGCTTAAGACGATGACGGTGAGGCGGATCCGGAGGTGGGACGGAACCATGACGGGAACCGGCGGGCTGTTCATCCATGCGAAGGGAAATCTGTTCCAAACGAGAGGTGACAAAGACAAGTTGTTGAGATAGTTCATCAACACGATCAGGTGGTGGTGGGATGGGACGGCTCATGGTGGAGGGAGTGTATCTATGAAAGCACCAAAATGTTAAACAATTACTCAGAGTTAAAGGACTGAGTGGCCTCCTAGAAGATAGAGAAAGAATTCTGAATATTAATCATTTGCATAATCATTCCCAAGATCGTACATGGGTATAAGTGGTACAAAAGCGGATAACAAACTTCCAGAATCTAAAGAAAATGCTGAGCTGTCTATCAAACAAAATAGCAGCTTCTAGAATAATATCTAGGACAATATCTAATAATAACTATTTATTGTAAACAATAAAATCATCCCTTAGTTTCTGTGGTAAAGTGATAGTGCGTTTGGGCCTTGTAGCCACTTCCTTACTTGGGCCAGCATCCACAGCAAGTGTCACAGCAGGAGTCTTGGGGGTGTATGTATCACATTATGTTTGTGATTGTTGCGGGTTTGTACTTCAAAATTGATTCATATTAACGTATCTGTTTTCCATTTATTTATGTCTTGCTTCTTCTTAGCTTTAGTATAAGAGGTCACTAGTCCCTTCAAACACACCTTTTCGGGAGTACATCATAAGCTTATGAGCTGCACTTTTACTCCATTTGATTTACATATAAGTAAACGTTTATTTTTTAAATTTATTTAAAAATTAATGTATTCGAGTTATAATATAAATTAAATACATTAATATTTGAATTAATTTAAAAAATAATTTTTTTTTAAATTTATGTATGAGATGCCACCGAAATTGCATTATCAAGAAGAGCTCATGTGATCCTCAACCAAGAAATGATGTCACTCCAAACCACTCTTGAGACGAGACAATTCAGAAAAAGATGATGGATATCATCAATAGCATCACAACCATGGGAGCATAACAAGGAATCATTACGTAAACATCCACGAGCAAAAATATTAAGCTTTGTGGGTAACCTGTCATTGATAAATCGTCAAGCAAAAATGGACACCTTTGATGGTACAAGCTTATTCCAGATAAGATCGCTCTGAGAAGACATCTTTCTTGTATACAAGTGAGTCAACAAATGATAAGTTCCTCCTATTGTGTAACCAATATCAGGATCATGTAACCACTACCACTTATCAGAAGCAACCTACAAAGCAACATTAGCCATATTAGTACAACACTCGAACCACAACTGTTCCTCCCAAGCTAACAAGCACCTACGCCACTGCCAACCCTTCCCTCCTACCTCCCACTCACGCCTACACATAGTTGTTACAGTAACCTCTTTATCTAAGCACAACTCAAACAACCTACCAAATTATG
Organism: Trifolium fragiferum; assembly: GCA_954870985.1. Taxonomy (NCBI): domain Eukaryota; kingdom Viridiplantae; phylum Streptophyta; class Magnoliopsida; order Fabales; family Fabaceae; genus Trifolium; species Trifolium fragiferum. Next base: position 43,552,367 of record OX940792.1, on the reverse strand, counting down.
ACTTCGACCAAATCTCATCCACCCAATTATCAATCCAAAATAATGTCCTCTCTCCATCCTACCATATTTACTACATTGTCCCTAAATTGCCTCTCAACCCCCACCTCGTTCCCAAATATGATATTATTAATATCTTGCCACCAACTAGAAGCTTTACTACCCCCACTATCTACCTGGCCATCCCTCATCCCATATTTAACTGCCAGAACCTTGAACCACAAACTCTCAGATTCCTGCAACAACCTCAACCACCATTTTTCAAGAAGATAAATATTAAACTTTCACTCTACGGACCCCTAAACCTCCATGCTTCTTATCAAGACAAATTGTATCTCACTTAATCCAGTTTATTTTTCTAGACTCCTCACTCCCACCCCATAAAAAAGCTTTAAAAATATATTCAATTATAGAAATGGTACTTGTCGTAGCCTTGAAGAAGGAAATAAAGTAAACCGAAATTGAGGACAAAACTGATTTGAGTAAAACCAATCGACCACCCATAGATAGATGACGAATTTTCCACAAAGACAATTTACAACGGATTTTATCAACCAAAGCAAACCAAAATGAGATTCGTTTCGCATTACCTCTAATCGAAAGCCCAAAGTAGACAACATGAATACGACCTGTTTTACAATTGAGGAATGAAGCCGCACATCTCTCAACCAAGCTTGCGCAATATTCACACCAACCGACATACTTTTGTGGAAGTTAAACGTCAACACCAAAATCAACTCAAACAACATAAGATCGGCCTTCAGAACACGAATATTGGCCCAACTTTTCTCTCCAACAATCAACGTATGATCAACAAAGTGTATATGAGAAATGTGGACAGAAGAATTGACTTTGGTACCCACCTGATAACCTTTAAACAAGCTTGTATCAAATGAAGCTTTGAGCATAACATTAAAGCCTTTAGCAGCAATCAAGAATTAAAAAGGAGAAAGGGGATCCCCCTATCTCAGCCCACGACCCATACTGAACTCATCTTTAGGAGTTCCATTGACAAGCACTGAAACAGTCGCTGAACTAACACAAGTCATTATCCACTGCCTCCATTTTGACGAAAAACTCATTTTAACCATTACTGAATCAAGGTACCCCCACTCCACCGAATCATACGCCTTCTAAAAGTCAACCTTAAACATAATAATCTCATTCTTTCGTTTCTTTGCATCATCAACCACTTCCTTTGCAATGAGTATACCATCCAAAATCAGTGGATCTTTGACAAAAGCTGACCGGGTTTCTGAAATAACCTTACCAATCACTTACTTCAACTTGTTGGCCAACACTTTTGCTAGCACTTTATACATACACCCTACCAGAGAGATAGGACGATAATCCGCAATACGGTGAGGTTTTGGCACCTTATGGATGAGTACGATAAAGGTGCAATTAGAACCCTTCACTAATCGACCATTAAAGTAAAATTCTAACAAGAACCTCATGAAATCGCCTTTGATATCCACCCATAACTCTTTTATGAACCCAAAATTGATCCCATCAGGGCCTGGACTCTTGAAATTATCACACTCCCACACTGCTTGTTTTACTTCCTCCTAATCAAACGGACATTCTAGATAATAGGCATCATCTTCACTAATAGAATTAAATTGAAGATTAGCAATACTTGGTCGAACGACCTTCACTAATCGAAAGTGATTTTCAAAATGATTAAACATTGCCGCTCGGATACCAAGCACCCCCTCTACAACCACATCATTCACCACAATGTGAGAGAGAGTATTCACTCTCCTTCTACTCGACATCACACCATGAAATAACTTAGAATTTGCATCACCTTCGTTTAACCAAATTAACCTGGATTGTTGTAACTGATCACTACACTGCATTCTGGAAAAAGAAAACACCCGAGAGGAAAGAAAGAGAAGTTCCTCCCTCTCTGATTCAGTCAAGTCTTCAAATTCTCCTTTCACCTCTAAAGTTAGCCTTTTTTCTTTAACATCTTTTAGTCAATTCTTCCCATGATGTTCATGTAACTCCTTCAAATTTAATATTACCATAAAAAATTCAAATACTTTCTTTAAATTTAATTTTATGTTGATGTCGAATTTGAAATCTAATTAATATATCAACTGATAGTTTTTAACTGTATTTCTCCTTCTTCAACTAATAATCTTTAAATTTAAATAGTATAGTCGATATGATGAAGTTAGTGCATCATAGTCATTTGATTAAAAATCAAACGGTTCAAATTTAAATGTAAATTTAATATTTTTAAATATAAAGATTTGACGGCATTAATCACACTAACTGCATGTGCAGTTATGGGCATTGACTGTACACAATCCAGATCTTGTTCAGGTACGGTGCTGCATAGAGTTGAGAGGGTGCATATGCAACCCCTGACAATTTAGTATTTATACCTATCATCTTGTTAAGACTAATTCTTGCACACCCTAGCATTTTGAGTTTTCACCTCTGCAATAATATCTCTTGTTGTGAAGCCACTGTTCTTCTATCACTTGCATATTTTATCATTTTATTTGATTTGTTTAAGTCGTTTCATTTGCTTTTTTTTTCTTTGAATAAGTCAATTTAATTGTTATTTAATTTTTTTTATAGAAGTCACTTCATTTATTTTTTTTCTTCTTTAGTTTAAATCTACTTTGTCTCAGTGAGCATAATTTAATTGGTAGAAATTAATATTGTAATATGCAAATGTCAGAATTCGAATTTGAGATTCATCACTTATTCATAAAATTAAATTTTGATCACCAAGTTACCCTGATAAAAGAAATCAATATTTATTGCTATTTTTTTTTTGTCAAATAGCATAGTGACTAAAGTCACGCAACTATCCACTTAATTATATTTACAAGACAATCACTTCATTGCTTCTACCATCTTATACATAATTCATTGAATATTAATTGTTATTTTCGTCATTATTTCTTTAATATTTTCCAAAATATTCAATTTTTACCAACTAAAATATTCATGTTTATATTGAAAAAATTCTATCAAATTTAATATCTTTTAGTCTACCTATCAGATTCTTCCCCTGATGTTCATGCCACTCCTTCAAATTTAATATTACCATAAAAAAAAAATACTCTCTTTAAATTTAATTTAATGTTGATGTCGAATTTGAAATCTAATCAATATATCAACTAATAGTTTTTAATTGTATTTCTCCTTCTTCAACTAATAATCTTTAAATTTAAATAGTGTCGTCGCTATGATGAAGTTAGTGCATCGTAGTCATTTAATTAAAATCAAATGGTTCAAATTAAAATGTAAATTTAATATTTTAAAATATAAAAATTATGATCTTTAAAGATAAATATTTGACGGCATTAATCACACTAATTGCATGTGCAATTATGAAAGTTGATTGTATCCAATCCAGAAACTGTTCAGGGGCGGTGCTTCATAGAGTTGAGAGGGTGCATATGCACCCCCTGACATTTTAGTATTTATACCTACCATCCTATTAAGACTAATTCTTGCACACCTTAGCATTTTGAGTTTTCACCTTTGCAATAATATCTCTTGTTGTGAAGCCACTGTTCTTCTTTCACTTGCATATTTTATCATTTTATTTGATTTGTTTACGTCGTTTCATTTGCTTTTTTTCTTTGAATAAGTCAATTTAATTGTTATTTAATTTTTTTTATAGAAGTCACTTCATTTTATTTTCTTTAGTTTAAATCTACTTTATCTCAGGGAGCATAATTTAATTGGTAGAAATTAATATTGTAATATGCAAAGGTCAGAATTCGAATTTGAGATTCATCACTTATTCATAAAATTTAATTCTGATCACTGAGTTACCCTGACAAAAGAAATCAATATTTATTGCTATTTTTTTTTGTCAAATAGCCTACCGACTAAAGTCACACAACTATCCACTTAACTATATCTACAAGACAATCATTTCATTGCTTCTACCATCTTATACATAATTCATTGAATATTAATTGTTATTTTCGTCATTATTTCTTTAATATTTTCCAAAATATTCAATTTTTACCGACCAAAATATTCATGTTTATATTGAAAAAATTCTACCATTAAAATTGTACACTCTTCCTGAGTTAGGATCCTAGCTCCGCCACTGATCCTGTCATCATATCTCCTCTAATGTGAGACACTTTAACACATTCGTGACACTTAAGATACACTTGTTTTTATCATTGCTTAACACATGTTGTAAGGTTGATAGCTTATACACATATAATCGGGTTTGTGTCGGTAGCACAACATATATAGAGAAGAAGAAAAAACATGCAATTGGCAAGAAAGTATATTTGGGAAGGTCACTTCAATATGGTCTCTCAAATATATGCACAGAGTAAGATCATGTGCCACAGTTTTACCAAAGGAATTGAAACAGTTAGTCTAACCCCCTTCTTTTTATGCAAAGCAATTATACCTATAAGAGACCAATAGCGAGTACTACAAATATGAGCTCGAGTGATAAGTGAAACCAAAGATTAATTGAAATTGAAACAACAACAAACAGTAAAATGTTTGACTTGTTGTCCTATGATAAAAGGATAAAGTAACAAACAGAAGAACCATGAAAAAATAACCAATGAATGTGTACAAATGTGCTTGTCAACATGGTCTAAAAAACAGGTCATTGTCTACCTTATAACCTTCCTCTCACCTCACAATTCACCTTACCTAAGTAAGATTGCTTCATAAATTGGATTTTCTTGATAAAAATTTGGTCACGATGTTGATGTTTATTAAAAATTTTGTAGTGGTGGGATATGACAATTGAAATAGACTTTTAAAATAAAATTTGTGTAGAGAAAATAACACATCATCAGGAGATGTTTCTTTAGTGTTTTAGTGCGTAACAAAATTCATTATGGTGCTTGTTGCTGTTGATAAGTCAGTTACATGAATGTAATACGAGCAATTCCATTTCATAGCCAAATGTTGATTGCTAACTTCTTAATCATAATGCTTATTTCAAATTACTTGTCTTTCTATAGATTCTTTCAGAAGATAATTTTATTTCAGATATTGTCGAACACTATATATATATATATACACAATTTTTTAACGACATATAAAAGTATTTTGATTTTTGACATTACATTTTGACACAAAAATCTTGTAATAGAATATGTGTTATCTTTACTATCACTAAAGTTAAATGTATGTGTTCTGGACTGGGTCTAACTATCCTAGCAGGCCCAATTCATTTGGGTGTCGAGGACGTGGTACGATTAACGTCGCCCACGTTCCCCGTCCTTAACACGCCTCTATGTTCGCCATGTCGAGCATAGCTTCATCCCTAAAGACTACGCGCCTAGAGTCTATGTCGAGCACATCGCCTATCACGAGCACATGCGCTCCCTTGGCGATCACATCGCCCACGTCCATTCAAGCCTATCCTTTACGCACTTTATGCGTAACGGCTTGATCCAAGTGAGAACTGTAACGGTTTCTCCTGCTTCCATGCAGAAACCCAGCAGTTATCCTCTTTGGATCGTATCCCACGGCCCAATAGGATAATCGTTGGCCTCGTGCTGGGGGTGTTGGATATTGCCTTCGAAAACTCAGAAACAGGAAGGAAACAAGTGCAGGAACAGGTGCTGCCATCTGCGCCCAAGTGCAGCATCTCTGCGCGGGGCGCAGCACTGTTGAAAACTGGAGCTTTTGCTCCTGCCATCTGCGCGGGGCGCAGGCCCGCGAGCCTATATAAGGCTGTTTGCGTTTTCTGAGTTGAATAAGGGGATTTTAGGGTTTCTGGAGCCAACACAAAGACTAGGGTTAATAGAAAAAGTTCTTGAGAAGACTCTAGGGTTGGGGAAACATTCTATCACCTTGGGAAACACTTGGAATTGAATCTCTTGGTCACGGGGAGAGATTCGGGACTAGGGTAGAATTAGGAAAACACTAATTCTTGTAACTCTATTGGAGAATCTTATTGTAATCAAGGTTTCTATTGATAAGTGGAACGGAGAGGGCTGCCCTCCCCCCAGATTAGGTTCATTAACACCGAACTGGGTCAACAAATATCATTGTGTCCTTTACTTTTCGCTGTTTATCTGTTCGTGATTATATTGCTTGGTTCTCACTGTTTTGGTTGCTTAATTTATTTGCTCCACACATCAAAGTACATTGGTGTGAGTTAATCGAATTCACAACAATTGGCGCCCACCGTGGGGCAAAGGATCAAAAGAATTGAGTACCATGGGTTCTAAGTGGGAGATTGAGAAATTCACCGGGAGTAACGACTTTGGTCTGTGGAAGGTGAAGATGAAGGCGATATTAATCCAATAGAAGTGTGTTGAGGCGTTAAAGGGTAAGACACTGATGCCGGCAAATCTCTCGGATGCGGAAAAAACTGAGATGGATGAGAAAGCACTTAGTGCTATTATTTTGTGCCTCGATGATAAGGTTTTGAGAGAGGTTGCCAAGGAGAAGACGGCTGTGGAGATGTGGACCAAACTTGAATAATTGTATATGACCAAGTCCCTGGCACATAAACAGCTTCTGAAGCAACAACTGTACTTCTTTCGTATGGTTGAGAACAAATCTGTGGTGGAGCAACTTACGGAGTTCAACAAAATTGTTGATGATTTGGCGAACGTTGATGTGAGTTTGGAAGACGAGGACAAGGCCTTTCATTTGTTGTGTGCTTTTCCCAAGTCACTTGAGAATCTCAAGGATGCGTTACTGTATGGTAAGGAAGGCACTATCACCTTGGATGAAGTTTCATCGGCTTTGAGAACCAAGGAGCTGACTAAGCTGAGAGACTTGAGGGTTGATGATAGTGGAGAGGGATTGAATGTGGCGAGGGGTAGAAGCGAGAACGAAGGCAAAGTGAAAGGGAAGAAGAATTGGTCCAAGTCTAAGCCAAGTGGTGATGGTGGTGGCAAGTTCAAATGTTACCATTGTCATGAACCGGGTCACTTCAAGAAGGACTGTCCTCGGAGAGGGAGCGGTGGTAGTTCGTCGGCTGAGATTGCCGTTGGTGATGAAGCTCATGAGGAAGGCTATGAGACCGCGGGAGCACTCATAGTCACATGTTGTGAACCATAGATGATTGATCAGCCTGGAGAGGCGGTGGTAAGAATACTCAACATTAGCCTGGAGAGGCGGTGGAATAATACTCGACATCAGCCTGGAGAGGCGGTGGTAAGAATACTCAACATCAGCCTGAAGAGGCGGTGGAATAATACTCAACATCAGCCTGGAGAGGCGGTGCTAATAATACTCAGGTTACTGCTGAAACAACAATGTTATTATGAGGATGTGAAGGCACTAGTGGAAGTTGGGAATCGGTGGAGCTTTGAGTCATGTACTTTGGATGCTCCTATCACATGTGGTTTGAAGAATGAATACCGTGAAAATCCTAGAGCTAGTTGAAGGTGGAGTTGTTCACTTTGAAGACGGGAAAGCTTGCAAGGTTATTTCTCATGATGTGAGGTATATTCCTAACCTTAATGTGGTCATACATTTTGTTACTAGTGGAAATTCTCATGATGTGGTCTAGTTGTGAAGCTTTGGGTGAAATTTGTTAGTAACACAAGTTTTGGTTGGACTAGTGAAACAAAGGTGAACTAGGTGGTAGAACTAAACAGGAAGTGTTGGAAACTAACAATGGCTTGAAGTGTGTTTCAGAGTAGTTGAATAGTTTTGCGTTACAAGGTGGAAGACATAGTGGAAATACCGGTTTGAGTCTTTGGTGGAGGAATCTCGGTTTGAGGTGGAGTTTGTTACTAGTGGTACTAGAGGAAGACAAACAATCAACAATAGCTCTTGGCTATTTGGTGAGAAATAGGGAAGAGAGTGGTAATGTAGCACCAAAGTGGTATGGCTATGGAGACCTTGTGTGTTATGTTTCAATTGTGTCTGAAGAAGTGCAAAACTTGGAAGATCTTCAGGGAGGCAATTGGAAGTCAGTGACAATCAGACTTGGGAACTTGTAGGGCTATTGAAGGTAGTTGGATACAAGGAAAGTCAGATGTTGCGGCTTGTGGAACTTAGCTAAAATTCCAAGGCTAAGTTGAGAGGCAAGCAATTCTTCAGGAGGACGGACATGAACAATCCGGGGTTGAAGAGTGTGTGGTGAAGCTTGTAGGATTGTCCTAAAATTCCAAGGGCAATTGGAGGCAAGAGTTTCTTTGAGAGTACGAAGCGGTTCACTTCGGGGTTCAAAGAAGGTGTGGTGTAATCATGGTGGTTGATGGGAAGTTGGCATCACCATCGTTTTGAAGGCAAGGTGGAGATTGTTGGATATTGCCTTCGAAAACTCAGAAACAGGAAGGAAATAAGTGCAGGAACAGGTGCTGCCATCTGCGCCCAAGCGCAGCATCTCTGTGCGGGGCGCAACACTGTTGAAAACTGGAGCTTTTGCTCCTGCCATCTGCGCGGGGCGCAGGCCCGCGAGCCTATATAAGGCTGTTTGCGTTTTCTGAGTTGAATAAGGGGATTTTAGGGTTTCTAGAGCCAACACAAAGACTAGGGTTAATAGAAAAAGTTCTTGAGAAGACTCTAGGGTTGGGGAAACATTCTATCACCTTGGGAAACACTTGGAATTGAATCTCTTGGTCACGGGGAGAGATTCGGGACTAGGGTAGAATTAGGAAAACACTAATTCTTGTAACTCTATTGGAGAATCTTATTGTAATCAAGGTTTCTATTGATAAGTGGAACGGAGAGGGCTGCCCTCCCCCCAGATTAGGTTCATTAACACCGAACTGGGTCAACAAATATCATTGTGTCCTTTACTTTTCGCTGTTTATCTGTTCGTGATTATATTGCTTGGTTCTCACTGTTTTGGTTGCTTAATTTATTTGCTCCACACATCAAAGTTCATTGGTGTGAGTTAATCGAATTCACAACAGGGGGCTTATAAATACTCCTCATCACCGAGGAGTCAAGTATTCTATTTTCATTCTCTACCTCTTCTCTTTGTATCTGTAACTGACTTGAACGTCGGAGCACCTGCAGATACAAACCACCCTCCGTTGTCAACCACCGCACACAACGTTTACTGGCCAACGATCTGATCCTCCGATCCAGGTACGATCAGTTTGCAAAAAAAAAAAGTACATGCAAGTAGTTACATTTAGACTAATAAATATACTTTTTTTTACTTATATTTACGTTCATAGTAGTATTTCATTTTTTTTAATCTCAAGGGCAAACCGGTCACACTTGAATTCCAATACCACCATTTATCACCATTGATATTGCATTGGCATCGTCTTTAAAAAGCAAATGTTGTAAAATGTAATGGCAATAGTCTTGTGCTTAAATTGACCTGTAGTTATTCTACCATTACTTTAATTTTTCTTTTCTTTTTGGCCATGGTTATTCCAACAATGCAATCATACTTTTGTCATGACCTTCCATGCATTACACCCCACAGAATTTGACAATTTGTGATTATGGTAATCTTGCTTTATTAGTATCTCGTTTTTCTCTTTATTATATATATCATTTTCCATCTGCACAAAACAGGGATATTGGAGCTTGTTTGGTCGTATATGCATAACAGTTGTACTACTTGAAATTAACAAGGCATTTTTTTTTTTTACTTTCTATTTTAATGCACAAAATGCTCTCTGAATTAGACATTTGAGAGTTCCTTTAAAAGGAATGAAATAGACAATCATGTCTCTAGTAGAAATTCAATCTCCAATGAAATACACAATTAAGTAGGGCCGACCTCGACTATTTGGAGGCTCAATTTAAATATAAAATATGGGCCCATAATTAAAAAGCTTAAAATATTTAAAAAAATCATTTTCAATTTAAATTGTAAATAATTATCACTGCATAAAACATTAAAAACTGATATAAATTAATCGATGACTAAATATGCTACAACGATTGAATTTAATTGTTTAATTTAATTTAAAATGACTAGAACTAAAATTATGCAAAAAAAAAAAAATTGCAATTTTAGTGAACATTGATGATATATAACTACTAATATAGAAGGACCTTAAAATTTAGAGGCCCTAAAATTTATCCAAAATTTGGAGGTCCGATGTCGTCGCACATACCGCACATGCTATAGAGCTGCCCGTGCAACCAAGATAAAAGGTATGTGCACTTTAAGTTTGGCTAAATTAAGGTGGAATCGAACAAATTTAGTTTTGTACGATATTTGGTAGATTAAAAGTTATTTTGATATTTTTGACAAGATAAAAAATTGTCTCGTGGTTTAGTATGAGACAAAAAATTTAGTGTTTATCCAATCTTTGACTCACAGTTTGTTCAGCTTCAAAAACAATTTCAAAATACACAGTGTAATTAAAGTTGTTTTATCCGATATTTTATTTATAATAGATAGATTGTACATAGTTAATTAATCTCCATTACAATATTTGTTGGACAGACAAATAAGATGAATTTTCTCCTTTCAAAACGAATTTCTTTATAGGTAAGAGTTAGAGATCATGCTACTGACAATTTATTTTAGAGGTCTAAATTTCTTATTACCACTAACGAATCCATTTGTTGGTAGCTGGAATTGGATTTTACCTAGCTGAGTCTATTTGTTTCCACCTTGTTACACTTTAAGAGGAGTAAAATTAGGACAAGTTGCCAAATATGATTTGTACAAGTTTTTCCATCTATCTTCTTTTTGGATTGGAGAGGTTGATAAGAATTAAGAATTAATCATGTCATATATTAAGAAATGATCATGTCACACTGTAGTACATGCTGCTGATGTATAATGCACATTTGAAATTTTGACCTGTTATGCTAGTTGTTAACTGCACTGTTTCCTCATTAAACAGCTAGTGGAAAAAGAAAAACTCTGAGAATTTTGTGACCTCAAAAAAATTATTCTTTTCTAAATACTAGTAGTTGTTCCCCTGGGACAGAGAGTACTTTATCATCAATATCTTATATTATTTAATGGATTTCTTGTTTTATTATATATTAAAAAATATTCCTTCCGGTCTCATATATAAGCAATTTACTTTTTAGAATTATTGTAAAATGAATGTATTTTAGATTACACTTAACTAATTTTCTTAAACACCGTGCAATTTATTTATTTTTTCCCTATAAATGTGACCAGAAAGAGTACAATTTTGTTGGACATAATAACATTGGTATATTTAATTAATTTTTAATTGAATTAAAATTTTGATTAATTTTACTTTATGAATATAATTATGCCGGTAAACACATTTTTTCATTACTGCTATCCAAGAATTTTTCCTTACCACAAGAAATGCAAGTATACCACTCTTGTGATTTTAATTGGCTTAATAACTCATCCTATATTTTTATCATCACGTGTTACTACTATGCATGGTTATGCGGTTCATTGATTTGATTATTCATGTGTCGCTCTATTTCGTGGATAATGATTTCTCATCAAATAGTAACACTCGTTAGTCTATTTGAGCAAGCTTGTGTCTAGGTAAGACTTTCCCCTTATGCAAAGAGACATAAAGGATTCATAATGGAAGTGATTCCCCTATATTTAGCATCAAGTTAAATAAATATTTTATATACCACTACAAAAAAATACACCATTTTGCGGGGTTTTTTATCTCCACATATTATTTTGCGGGAGTTTTGAGAAGCCGCTGGTATCTGATTAATAAATATTTGATATCGATGTTAACATGACCGTCAATAACAATAAAGCATCACTCGTCACCATTCTTGTCCGAAAATAATAGTATAATAGAAGTAATAAGAATGTGATCCAATATTTTGATTAAGATTATGCTGGTTTTTTTAGGAGAACTAGAAAATTGACCCAGAAAAAAAAAATATTTGTAACATAATCATACCCAAGAACTGACTAATTCGAGGGGATTAAGGTCCTATTTAAAGCCAAAGTTTTTTTATTCGGTATGGACTAGCTCACTGAAATTGACACTAAAGAAATTCAAATCTAAGACCTTGAGAGGAACAAACTCAAAAAACCTAAGTCAGCATCACTAGGTCAATCCAAAATGGAGGATAATTAATATTGCATTTAAGTTAAGTTAGTTTACTCATTTTTCTCTATATTTTTTTTACTCTGCCTACAAAAATGTGTTCTCTCTCAAGAATGGTTCTCCCGCATGTCTTCCTTCCATTTCACCCAACTCCAACAGCCCAAAAAATACAAACGTGTTTTTGTACGTATTAATTAAAGTGGTATTAATATTTATAAATGTACAAAACAAATAATAGTTAAAAATGCTAACATAAAAAAAGTCAGTTTATTTTTATATTTATTTTATTAGAAAAATTTCATATATATATATATATATATATTATTTAAATGAGCAAATTCAATTCATTTTATTAATTAATCAAAAAGTTTTTTTTAATTAATCAAAAAGTATTCAATATAAAGAGGAATCAAATAAAAAATACAACGACTATACTTAGAAATTGTCACCCTTGCTAATACAAAAAAAATGTCAGATGATATAGGATTTATGGTAATTATAATTTAAATAAGTCTTTGACTTAAATTTTTTAAGACAAAATTTCTTTTTATAAACTCCTTAAATAACATCCTTAGACACTTGTTTGCAATATCTAAATGATTATTCATCTATTAAAAGTATTTTTTATAATGTAAACTAATCTCTTTAAAGTATCCGAAAATTTAGAAATATATAAATACACCAACTAGTTATAGTACTTGTGTCGTACTAATTTAATTTGAAATGAAATTTATGTTGATAAAACTGATGTAATAGTATGTTGAATTTTCGTAAGAATAGTTTAGTTGTTAAAAATATCATATCAAACTCATATAATAACTTTTACAAGTTTCAAATTGACACCTCCCCGCCCATATTAAAGTATCTGAAAATTTATTTAAAAAATTAAATCTCATTTAATAAATATTTTTTATAGGATAATGATCAAATATAAATAAACCAACTAATTAAAAGCTAAAATATCTAACTTGAAATGAAATTTATGTTGATAATAACTGATGTTTGTTGAATTTTGGTAAGTAAGTTCAATTGATAAAAATATCATATAATATTAAAAAACTTAAAATAGATAATGTTTTCATTTACTACAATATATTTAAACTGCTTATACAAATGTATAAAAGAGCAAAGTATATACGCACATAAAAAACTAGAAACTTATTTGAAAAATTAACCTCTTCTAGTAAATATTTTTTATAGGATAGGGATCAAATATAAATACACCAACTAATTAAAAACCAAACTAAAATATCTAATTTGACTTGAAATGAAATTTATGTTGGTAATAACCAATATATGTTGAATTTGTGTGAGCATAGTTGATAAAAATATCATATAATTTAATAACTTTTACAACTTTCACATGTCAAACACCCCCCCTAACTTTTACAAGTTTTAAATAGACACCTCCCCACCCATATTTAAAGTATCTGAAAATTTATTTAAAAAATTAACCTCTTTTAATAAATATTTTTTATAGGATAAGGATCAAATATAAATAAACCAACTAATTAAAAGCTAAAATATCTAACTTTAAATGAAATTTATGTTGATAATATACCTGATGTATGTTGAATTTTCGTAAGCATAATTCAGTTGATAAAAATATCATATAATATTAAAAAAAACTTAAACTAGATAATGTTCTCATTTACTACAATATATTTAGAATACTTACACAAATGTATAAAAGAGCAAAGTATGTGTGCACATAGCAATTTGAAAATTGATTTGAAAAATTAACCTCTTCTAATAAATGTGTTTTATAGGATAGGGATCATATATGAATACACCAAGTAATTAAAAACCAAACTAAAATATCTAATTTGACTTGAAATGAAATTTATGTTGGTAATAACATATATATGTTGAATTTTTGTGAGCATAGTTCAGTTGATAAAAATATATCATATAATATTAAAAAACTTAAAATAGATAATGTTCTCATTTACTACAATATATTTAAAATACTTACACAAATGTATAAAAGAGCAAAGTATGTATGCACATAGCAATCTGAAAATTGATTTGAAAAATTAACCTTCTAATAAATGCTTTTTATAGGAGAGAGATCAAATATAAATACACCAAGTAATTAAAAACCAAACTAAAATATCTAATTTGACTTGAAATGAAATTTATGTTGGTAAGAACATATATATGTTGAATTTTTGTGAGCATAGTTCAGTTGATAAAAATATCATATTATATCTCATTAATGACTTTTACAACTTTCACATGTCAAATAGACACCCTCCCCCCCAATATTTGAAAAATTAACCTCATCTAATATTTGTTATAGGTAGGGACTAGTTAGTTAGTTAATTAAAAGGTAAATTATATAGCACATGCGTTGTACTATTTGAAAAATTAACCTCGTCCAATTAATAAATGTTTTTTATAGAATAGGGACTAGTTAGTTAAAAGCTAATAAAGTATATAGAATTTGTGTCTAACGAATAATTCAATTGATCAAAATATCATATAATATTAAAAAGCTTAAAATAAATAATATCTCATTTACTATTATATTTCAGCTACTTACACAAGTGCATAAAAGAGCAAAATGTATGCACATAGCAATTCCAGATAATATCTTGTATAATGTAAATAGACCCCCCCCCCCCCCCCCCCCGCCATTTAAAAGTATTTGAAATTTTATTTGAAAAAAATTAACCTCTTTTAATATTTTATAAGGATAAATATCGGATGAAGTATCAAAGTAAGTATAAAAATTATCGTATTCGCAGGGATTGTTCCGAATCAAACAATGGTAATTAAAATCATACGAGAGTAAATTGACATAAAATAGAAAGGGGGATTTTTTAGATTTAGGGTTAGAAATTAAAACGGCAAGAAATTAGGATTTGACTCAGAGAGAGAAGACGATTGTATCCTTTTGGTTCATCTAATTACTATTATCTTGGTAGTTCACGCATGTTAACAAATTACAAGTATAGTTTCACGATTCGATTAAAAAAAGTAATTATGCCCAATATCTTGGTACATAATCCTCTGACCTCTCAATTAATTATCAATCTCTAATGTCTTAGGATGACCTATAATCAATTGAGGTTTTTTCCCGTTAATCTTTGAATTCTCAATTAACAAACCGATATGTCTAAAGTGAGAGTTAATTGAACAAATATCCGTAAGTCAATTGATTTGTCTCTAATGTCTTAGTAAACAAACAATTATAATCATCACACAAGTGATCGATTTATGTAAAACATTAAGAACAAGTAATAATTGGCTGAAACTAAATTCGTAATTTAATTAACACATCATATGAAATATATGGTTCAAAACAATAGCAATTAGAATCCCTTAGGATCCAATCAAAGAGTTTAGTTACTCATAATGAAATTAATAACATAAAGATTTAAAAAAGAATACATGATTAAGATGCTAGAAGGTTGTTTAATCTTCCTCTCGGTTGAATCTCCAGCCTTAGCACTCTCAAAAACGCATTCCTTGGTATTTTTACACTGAAAAACAGCCCCTATGTCACTTCTGGAGACCCCTATTTATAGAAAAACGCAAAATTAAGATGTGTTGTCACGAGGCTGCACCAGGCACAGCTTATACTGGCGCTAGGTGCCATAATCTGAAGTCAAATAAATTTTCTTTCTTCATGAAAGTTGTAGCTCTTGATCTTAGATTTCATTTGGCGCAAGTCCCGCCTCATTTCGAGTTACGGAACTCTAGATATGGTCAAAATATCGGACATACATCATGATGCGAATTGTGCTATTTTTCTGTTCTTTTTTCCTCTTCTCTTGTGATTCCACCAACCTTATACCAATACACTTTTTTATTATTTTTGTGCGAAAAACATAATAAAAACCTATTAATTTACCTTAAATTTATGGTTAAAACATCGTAATGACGTGAAGTCATCAAAATAAAATATAAATACACCAACTAGTTAAAAACAAAAATATCTAATTTGACATGAGACTTTACTTGAAAAGAAATTTATGTTGACAATAACTGATGTATGTTGAATTTTTGTGACGAGAGTTTAGTTGATAAAAATATCTTATAATATTAAAAAGATTAAAATAGATAATGTTTTCATTTACTAAAATATTTAAACTACTTAAACAAATGCATAAAGAGCCTTATAATAACTTTTACAAGTTTCACATGTGAAATAGACCACCCCCTATGTCACTTCTGGAGACCCCTATTTATAGAAAAACACCAAATTAAGATGTGTTGTCACGAGGCTGCACCAGGCGCAGCTTATACTGGCGCTAGGTGCCATAATTTGAAGTCAAATAAATTTTCTTTCTTCATGAAAGTTGTAGCTCTTGATCTTAGATTTCATTTGGTGCAAGTTCCACCTCATTTCGAGTTACGAAACTCTAGATATGATCAAAATACCAGACATACATCATGATGCGAATTGTGCTGATTTTTCTGTTCGTTTTTCCTCTTTTCTTGTGATTCCACCAACCTTATACCAATACACTTTTTTATTATTCTTGTGCGAAAAACATAATAAAAACCTATTAATTTACCTTAAATTTATGGTTAAAACATCGTAATGATGTAAAGTCATCAAAATAAAATATAAATACACCAACTAGTTAAAAACAAAAATGTCTAATTTGACATGAGACTTTACTTGAAAAGAAATTTATGTTGACAATATTAACTAATGTATGTTGAATTTTTGTGACGAGAGTTTAGTTGATAAAAATATTTTATAATATTAAAAAGCTTAAAATAAATAATGTTTTCATTTACTAAAATATTTAAACTACTTAAACAAATGCATAAAGAGCCTTATAATAACTTTTACGAGTTTCACATGTGAAACCACACACACACACCTATTTAAAGTAACTATTTGAAAAATTATCCTTAAAATATCTAATTTCACTTGATATTATACTTGTAATGAAATCTCTATTAAATTTTTCGTGAACATAGTTCAGTTAGTAAAAATATCATATAATATTAAAAAAAAATTAAATAGATAAAACAGCATACTGTATGCACATAACAATTCCATATAATAACTTTTACGAGTTTCGTATGTCAAATAGACACCCCATCCCGCAACATATTTAAAGTATTTGAAAATTTATTTCATAAATTAATCTCGTTGACTACGATCTGGCAAGTGAATCAGTTTATCGTCGAGCAATAATTCACACTCTAGGTGTCTAGAATGAGTTCGTATTCACAGAGATCGTGTCAAACCTTTGCTAGTGTTATTCTAGTTCGTGAGTTTTTGTATTCGCTTTAGTTTTTAGGAAAAAGGTTTTTAGTTTATAAAAAAGAGTGATATGCTTTGCGGAAAAGTAAAGTTTTTGATTCAGAAACATAGAGGACATGTATGGTGGTTTAGATTTACTCCCTTCTTCATACTTGGCATAATCGATGTATAACATAGTCATTCGTATTATTATTGGGCGTCGATTTTATTCTTGATTTAGTAGCACCTTACTGCTACACTATGTAGGCAAAGTCTCCCTACTTTTGCAACTAAGGCACCTACGAGAGTCTAACCTCGTTGTGTCAGATACCCTAATTACTTGATAGAGTTATTTACATACATATGCATTATGACCATCAATCATCCAATGCCCCTAGATCTTAGTTTCGGGCTATTCAACGTATAATTGTTATATCACAACTAGTTCCTGATTCCTCCTCTAATTGTTAAGTCACAACTAGTTCAGGATGTTTTACCATTTCTACACATCTAGTGTTATTTATTACTAGTTTCGGACAAATAATAGTGAGAACCCTAATATGCTAGTATTAAAGTAAACCCTAATTATTTATTCTAAAGGCGTTGCCGTTTATCCGGCCAGATTCCGAGCAACGTTGTTAAAGCAAGAAAACAAATAACAATAATAATTTATAAATTCCATTTATTATAACTTTGATTCATTTACATGACCCAAGTATTCATCGGGGAGTTCATCTTCTCCACCACAACCTAAGGAATTATTACAAAAGACTACATAATTAAATTACAAGAATTCAACTATAAAAGCCTAAAGAAATCATACCTTGCTGAGTTAGTTTTTCCGTAAAGGGAGAAAACTATGCCCTTAGAGCTCCTCCGATCCTCTTTCCAAAAGGAATAGAAAGTTCTTCTATTTCTGAATGAAAAATAATGAATTATGGAGGCTATATTTATACTTTTCGTAATGAGCCTCAGCAAGCCATTGTGCCACGCTTGGTCCATCGTGGCACGATGGGAAGATTTAGTTTAAAAATATAACTGATCCTGTGCATTTCATCAGCGTGGTCACCAAGTAATCTCATCGTACTGCGTTGAGCTTCATCGTGATACGATGCTAAGATTTTCTTCAAAAATATAATTGATCTTGTCTTGGCGAACAAGCAGATTCCATCGTGTCACGTTGAGTGCCATCGTGACACGATGGGCTGTTTTTCTTCACTTTTGGGTTTTTTCTTGTCTTCACTTTGTCTTGAAGCTTTTTCTCGATTCTTCAGGTTTTTGTTGATATTTGAGTCTGTCTTGGTCATTTTACTACTAATAATACTACATAAAATAGTGCAGAAATTCCTGTCATCACTCGTCTAATAAATATTTTTTATAAGATAGGGATCGAATATAAATAAATCAACTAGTTAAAAGCTAAAGTATATAGCACTTGTGTGATACTAATTTGACATGAAATTTTACATAAAATGAAATTTATGTTGATAATAACTGATATGTTGAACTTTCATTTGCATAGTTCATCTGATAAAAATATCATATAATATTGAAAAGCTTAAAATAGATAATATTCTCAATTGCTATAACATTTAAGCTAAATTTTTTTTACAACCAACATGTTGGATATGCCTTGAAATCTCAAGATTAGAAGTTAGAATATTTTAAATATTCTCCAAAAATATATTTTTTCACAAAATCTAAAATATTTTGACTTCTAATCTTGAGATTTCAAGGCATATCCAACAATTCTCCACCTTGCTTTTAAATCGATGGTGATCCACTCAACCACCGTACTGCTCTCTCCATCTTGAATCTTCATCCAAGATCAACGGCCAAGACCATGACCTAGGCGTTAGCCTCCACTTGCTTCCCGCAAGCATTACCTCCTTCCCTTCATCCCTCGGAATGCCTTCCGCTCTCATGAAGATCTTGCATCCCACTACCATAGGATTTTTGGTAGCCACAAGATTCACCGCCTCCCTCTTCAGACTTCGGAGTAGCTAATTACGTACCCTCCTGAAGAAACGCTTGTGCCTCACTATCACCGGCCTTTTTGGATAGCTCAACAAGCTTCACCACCCTTCGACCCCCGAAATGCCTTCCGTCCTCTCGAAGTATTGCTAGGCTCCGAACCCACCTTGAAATTTTAGGCGGTTCCACAAGCTGCAACATCAAACTCCCCTTGCACCCGACTACCTCCAGCAGTCCTACAAGTTCCCAAGTTTGATCAAGGTTGTTTTCAATTGCCTCCTTGAAGATCCTCTCAAGGTCTTGCACTTCTTCAGCCACAATTGAAATGTATCCCACAAGGTCTCCATGGTTCCCCTTTGGCTCGACACAACAACTCTCCTCCCTATCTCCGATTAGATACCCGAGAGTCAATGTTGACTATCTCCCACTATTGGAAGACTCCACCTCAAACTGAGTTGCCACCAAAGCACACCAACCATCCCCTTGTGATAAGCAAGACATCTCCAATTGTGCTTCTCCCTTCAATGTCTCAACACTTGTTATGAATTAAGACCACCCTCATCTTCACCTTCCACAACCCGTAGTCGTTACTCCTGGTGAACCTCTCAATATCCTCCTTCAAACCCATGGTACTTGAATCGAATGATCTCATTGCCCCACGATGGGTGCCAATTGTTGCGAATTCGACATAAACTCACACCAATAAAAGAACTTGATGTGTGGGACAAGCGTAACAAGCAACCAAATATAAGGACAAGATAGAGACGATGATGCAATAATTCAAACAATAAAATGCGGAAGATAAACAAAACGATCAATTTGTTTACTCAGTTCGGAATAACCTACTCTGGGGGAGAGCACCTCTCCGTTCTACTAGAATCAAATAGTCACCACTTTACAAGAATTCCCAATTTGATACAAGGAATTAGCAAACCCTAATTCTACCCAAAACCCAAATCTCTTCCGCAGTTTATTGTTTGAATTATTGCATCATCGTCTCTATCCTGTCCTTATATTTGGTTGCTTGTTACGCTTGTCTCACACATCAAGTTCTTTTATTGATGTTAGTTTATGTCGAATTCGCAACCCAACATTTAAGCTACTTAAACAAATGCATAAAAGAGAAAGAAAAAAAAATTAAAAAAATACAATTAAGGCACGTTGCAATATTTTGTGTTACTCGCCACGTGAGGAAATAAAATGCAAATCGAACATGTATTTTTGGTACCCATTACCTTTCAAAACACTAGTAATTTAGGTGGTTGACCGGAATATAAATATTTTTTGAAGCAAGTAATTATTTCAACAATACTTATGTTAAATATATTCATTCCATACCTAGAGAGTTTTATATAGATCAATTAATTAAATCATTAATTAATCAATTACGTAATCGAAAAGTTTCCTTCAAAGCTGGTAAAGAATGTCTCCCCAACTTGAGTAGAGGAATTCAATGAATTGTAAATGTCCGTTATCATTCAGAATTAATACGCATGGTTTTCCGTTCCGATCAAGCTATGGAAGGAAATACAGTACTAGAAGTGTTACAATTGTATATCACACTTTTATATTACTACTAAACTCGTCTCTATGTTGGAAAAATTAGACATAAAATTATCCCAATAAAATAAATCAAACACATATTAGAATAAATAATTATAATGCATAACAACTTAAAATATAAAATAAGAGTGACTTATCAATTTGTTGACTGAGGCGTGTAAATGTACTGGATTTAAGAGTATTTCGCCACCACAGATAAGTTATCCGATGCAATTGATCTCATAGCTAATATTCTTCAGAATACAACTGTCACTTCTTGCTAGCACCACACGTGAATTAGCAAGATCTCACGTGAATTAGCTAATATTCTCTATTTTACTATTATTATTTCTATTAAATTATTTCTATTGACTTTAAAATAAATTAATATATAAAAATATCCAACAATATATGAGACTCTTATTCACCAAAGTAGAAGCAAAATTCAAGGCGCACACACAAATGACTTCATTCACTTTCCTTTCAGGCATCTACAATGTACTAAATTCAGATTTCATATTCGCTTTCTTAATTATTAGATGAAATTGATATGAGTTTCACATTTTAGTGTGAAATTCACATAGATTTTGTTGAAATTGTTTGGAGTCTTATATTGTTCAGATTTTCGAACCGTTGAATGTATAAATGTGTTTGGACGTCTTCATCCTTTAAGTTAACTTTTGAGAATGAGATTCAAGTCCATTTAACATAATATCATAATCGGGTTAAGGATTGCAATGTTTGAATTGAACTTAGGGTCACGCTCGCATATGAATCATAACAGACACATACATGTCCTTCCTTCCATACACAATAGTGTACTATGAGTTTTTCTATGATGTGTGAATTTGCGTATGTTAAGAAGTTCAAAATAGTAAGTTTGTATTAGAACTTATGTATTTTATATTAAATGTATAATTTTTTAATAAATAATTATTGATTTTCAATAAAATAAATTGCTACTTTAGTTGTTTTAACATGTATGTGCAAGTGTGTTGCACATGTTAGATAAACTCTTATAATATTGTGATATTCTTCTTAGGAAGTGCGGGAGAGCATCAAAAGAAACAATGAGTCAATTCTTCAAAACCACATGATCTATCAGAGTAAAATATAGAAATGAGAGAAATGAATCATTGTTAATTCATCTAAGTAAAAATGGAAGTACAAGTGTCTATTTATATCCTACTATCTGTATACTATATGTAGCTAACTGTATACTATGTATCCTATACAATGTATTATACAAGTATAAATGGTGAATGAATACAAGTGTAATCTAATAGCCTAACTCAAGCTTAGGCTCATAAATGTCAAGGAGTCCAAGCTTGGATATAAAAGTGTTGAACTTTGGTGATGATAGGGCCTTTGTCAGGCAGTCTGCAAGCTGGTCATCAGTAGAAACAGGGAGTAACCTTAACAATCCTTGCTGCACTTTTTCACGAACTAGATGACAATCTATCTCCAAGTGTTTTGTTCGTTCATGAAAAACAGGGTTTGAGGCAATATGAATTGCACTCTGACTGTCACAGTAAATGACTGGTGGTTTGCTGCACATTATGTTAAGGTCCTTCATCAAGTAGGTTAACCAGATCAATTCACATGTGGAGGAAGATAATGCTCTGTATTCTGCTTCTGAAGAAGATCTAGACACAGTCAGTTGTTTCTTTGCTTTCCAGGATATCAGTGATGAGCCTAGAAAGAAACAGTACCCAGTTGTTGATCTTCTTGTTTCTATGCACCCTGCCCAGTCAGCATCAGAAAAACCAAGAATCTGCAATTTTGAATGTCTGGGAAATAGTAGACCTCTGCCAGGATTGTGCTTAATATACCTGAGCACCCTACAAGCTGCATTGTAGTGAGCCATTGTTGGCTTGTGGAGAAACTGGCTAAGTTGTTGAACTGCAAAACTGATATCAGGTCTTGTGTTGGTTAAATATAAAAGCCTGCCAACCAATCTTCTATAGGCTGATATATCTTCATAAGGCTTGCCAGTGTCATTATGTAATTTTACTGCAGGATCTAGTGGTGTGGAAGCTGGCTTTGAGCCTAAGAAACCCGAGTCTTTGAGTAAATCAAGACAATACTTCCTCTGAGATATAGTTATACCCTCCCTTGATTGTGCCACCTCTAGACCCAAAAAATACTTCAAAGCACCAAGGTCTTTAATTCTGAAGTGAAAGTCTAGAATGGTCTTGATTCTAGCAAATTCTGTCAAATCTGTGCCTGCCAAGATTATATCATCTACATAAACCAATAAAGCAGTGAAGGAAGTGTCAGTTCTGAGGGTGAAGAGGGAATAGTCGGAGCTAGATTGCTTGTAACCTTCAGTGAGAAGTAAGGAGGTAAGTCTCTCATACCACTTCCTACTAGCCTGCTTGAGGCCATACAAACTCTTGATCAGTTTACAAACCTGATTAGGTTTAGGAGGAGTGACACCTTCAGGAACAACCATGTAAACATCTTCCTGCAATTCCCCATGAAGGAATGCATTGTTGACATCAAGCTGATGCAGATGCCAACCCTTAACAGAAGATACAGCCAGAAGTAATCTTATAGTTGTAAGCTTGGCAACAGGGGAAAAGGTGTCAAAGAAATCAAGACCTTCAATTTGGGTGTAACCCTTAGCAACCAACCTTGCTTTATAGCGTTCAACACTCCCATCAGCTTTATATTTCACTTTGTAGACCCATTTGCTGCCTATGTGTTTGGTGTGAGGTGGTAAATCAACAAAAGACCAAGTACCTGTCTTACTCAAGGCATCTAACTCATCATTCATAGCCCTTTGCCAACAGTCAAACTTTATGGCTTCTGAATAAGATCTGGGCTCATTAGTGTGTGTAAGTGAAACTGTGTATGCATGAAATTTAGAGGACAAATTATCAAGAGAATGATAATTAGAGATGGGATACAGAGAACCAGATGATGAAGGGCCAGATGAAACATTTGAGGAATTACATATATAATCTGACAGATAAATTGGAACAGTCTTATGTATAGTGGACCTTAGGGATGGAGATGGAGCATATGTAGATTGGTCAGGTAAAGTAGTAGGGTCAGGTAAAGTAGTAGATGGGAGATGTGAGAAAGTATTGGGAACAAGTGTAGGAATAGGTTCAGTAGGGGATGGAAGAGTGTAAGTTTGGTCAAGGTCAGTAGATGGAATGACAGGAGAAAGAGGGTTTTCAGGATTATTTGAAGTGGGCTCAACATTAGAGGAAATGGGTGCCAGGTTGGGTCCAGGGAAGGAAAGAGTATCAAGGCAAGGAGGAGTGGGTATAGTAGGGTCACATGGCTCAGTAATAAAAGAAGTGTGATAATGCCAGGAAGGTCTAGTAGAGCATTGATAGGGTAAAATATGGTCATGGTGAATAACATTTCTAGATAAAAAAATACCTTTGTTGTGAAGATCATAAAGAATGAGACCTTTGACACCTTGCTTATACCCTAAGAAGATGCATTTTCTACTCCTAGGTTCCAGTTTAGTCCTATGATTTTTCAAAGTGGAAGCATAGGCAAGAGAGCCAAAAACTTTTAAATGTTCTAAAGAATAAGGTGTGCCATGTAACATTTCATAAGGAGATTTGTGTTTTAAAACAGAAGAGGGCAACCTATTTATCAAATAAGTGGCATGTTGAACAGTAAAGGACCAAAAGGATTTTGGCAAGTTTGCTTGAAACAACAAAGCCCTTCCAACATTTAAAAGGTCCTGATGTTTTCTTTCAACCCTGCCATTCTGCTCAGGGGATTCAACACAAGAGGTTTGGTGAATGATCCCCTTTGAAGAATAGAAGGATGGCATGGTAAATTCCACACCATTATCAGTTCTGATAATTTTGATATGTGCATTATGTTGTTTTTCAATTAGGTTAACAAAATCAATTAGTTTTTGTCTAGTGTCAGATTTTTGTTTCATAAGCATTATCCAAGTAAACCTACTATGATCATCAACTATAGTTAAAAAATAGGAATAACCATGGATAGATTTTGTGGAAATGGAGCCCCAAATATCACAATGTAAAGTTTCAAAGGGAGCAACAGCTTTATTAATACTATTTGTAAAGGGAAGTTTCTTTTGGCGTGCAAGGTGACAAATGTCACATACACCTTTATTATCTACAACAATGTAAGGAAATCTAGAATGTAACAAATTCATCCTATTGTGAGAGGTATGACCTAACCTAAAATGCCATAAGGCTTTATTTGGTATTATGATAGCTGGCTCAGTTCCACTAGCATTGTGAGCTTGTCCTTCATTATCTGTGAGCTTAAGATAGTATAGGCCTTCAAACAGATTAGCAGAACCAATCATCATCTTGGTATCCTGATCATGAATAAAGCATTTTAAGCCATCAAACTTGACTGAACACTTAGTCAAGTTACATAATTGAGACACAAACAAAAGATTGATAGAAAAATTGGGAATATAAAGCACATCAGTTATTGAAAAGCTAGTAGAAAATTGGACTATGCCTGTGTGCTTAGCTAAAACATGATTGCCATTTGGTAGTTTGATTTTAATAGGAGTGATTTCTTTATATGAAAGAAACCATTGGAGTGAGTTACACATATGGTGGCTTGCACCAGAATCAAGTATCCAAGAACCTAGACTACATGCATAAATAGAAGGAGAGATAGTACCTACATTCACTGATGAAGGACCAGTGATGTCAGTGGAGCCAACCTGATTAGAAGTCACATTGTTCAAATCCTGACTAGGGAATGAATTCTGAAGAAGAGCAATGAGTTGAGAGGCTTGGTCCTGTGTTATCATAAGTCCTGCAGATGATGAAGCATTGGTGTCTTTAATCCCTCCCTCAAGGGTAGCATTGTGTGCAGTAGAAGAACGGCGCAAATGAGGTGGAATGCCATGTTTCTTGAAGCAGTTATCCACAATGTGGTTATCCTTGCCACAGTAAGAGCACTTGCGAGCTGGAGAAGAGGATCCTTTAGACCTAGCAGCATTTAATAGGCCTTTGGATTCATCAGAATAGTAAAAATTGCCTTGGCGTTCATGTTGAAGAACCATGGAGAAAACCTTGTTGAGAGGAGGTAAAGGATCATGAAGAAGGATTTGAGATTTAACCACGGAGAATTGATCATTGAGACCAGTCAAGAAACAAATGGTGTAAAGAAGAAGATGATTAGCACGCGCGAGACGCATAGATTCACAAGTACAGCGTTGACGACAGCTGCAATTTGGAATTGGTAGATAAATTTCAAGTTCTTCCCAAAGAAGCTTGAGATCAGAGTAGAATTCAGTGACGGTGCGTGAATCTTGCTTCAGAGCATAGAGTTTTGTTGCAACTCAGCAATTCGAACGAGATCGGCCTGAGCAAAGCGTTCACGAAGATCTTGCCAGACATCGACGGCGTTTTCCATGAAAATTAGGGATTGAGCAATGGAATCGGAGACGGAATTGAGAATCCAAGAATGTACGAGCATATTACATCGATTCCAAGCGCGAAATGAAGGATCAAATTGATCGGCGGGAACCGGAATGCTGCCGTCGACGAACTCAAGTTTCACCTTGTCGCCGAGAGCACGACGCATCGAACGGTGCCATGAATGAAAATTTGAACCGGTAAGGATAGGAGTAACCTTGACGGAGGAAGGTTCGTCGCCGGGATGAACATAGTAAGGGATCTTAAGGAGGAGCCGGTGTCACGCGCGGTGGCATTGTGCCGGAAAAGTTTGTTGAAAAACGGTTAGAGCAACGGAAGGAGGACCGTTATGGCGGTGATACCATATCATAGTAAAATATAGAAATGAGAGAAATGAATCATTGTTATTTCATCTAAGTAAAAATGGAAGTACAAATGTCTATTTATATCCTACTATCTGTATACTATATGTAGCTAACTGTATACTATGTATCCTATACAATGTATTATACAAGTATAAATGGTGAATGAATACAAGTGTAATATAATATGATCTCCACCCAAAATCTATGAGTTATCTTTCTTATAAATCCAACATTATTTTCATTTATACTCGATGTGAGACTTAACTACTTATACTTGTGACTCAATAACCTCCCCTCAAATGTGAGTTTCCACGTATCTTACACTTGTGACTCAATACAAGGGTTCACTCTCACTCCCACTCTAATACCACTTGTTGGAGAGTCTGAAGAAGTGTTAGGAGTAACAACGGGTCAATGATTCAGGATCACAATGGAGTGAGACGCTACATTTTCACCAAAAACTTTAAGACATTTTGTCACTTCATTTATAAATCCAATTTTTGCCCTTGTTCCCATGACCAAAAGAGAAAAAAACACCACATTTCAAATCTCAATACAAAATCTTGCAATATATGAGTTACCTCTTTTATAAATTCAACATTTTTTTTATTCATAATCAATGTGAGATTAACTACTTATGCTTGAAATTCAACCATTATAAGCAAAAATAATATCAATAAAAATAAAAAATAAAATACAAAATCATGGGACAAGAATCAATCAATCAATATACATATAAAAAGTCAAGACTCTAGAGTATCTATAACATTACACTTTCTCTATCTATATCTCAAGTGATGATTTTGAACTTTATATTTAAGTGGTGTGCATTCATAATCACATTTTACATCAGAATTAATGTCATTACTTGAAAATGTGATAGGAAAGTCTGCAATATATATCATCAACTATACCATCTTCAATTTCATCATCAAGTACTTGCCCAAAACGTCTAATAAGTACAATTATTTTTTTTACATGAATGCACTGTTTAACAACCACAAAAATTAATATCTGTTAGAATAAAAAAAAAAAAAATACACGTATTAATTTGAAGATTAAAACGAAAATGAAATATACTAGTAGCTAGGAAAATTAATGGATCGAAGATTTTATGTGGGTACTAGAAAAGACATTGACCTGCCGTATATTTCAGTCCAAAAGAAAATTCTTTGCTGTTATCGATAGCTTTCATTGGATATGTATTATTTCAGTGTGATCCTATAATATGTGCTTATTTTCTGAATCAATAAATTATTTATTGATTGGCATTGAAGAGTCATGACTCTGATGTAGGTCGATACTCAAGTGATGATTATGTGTTCGTGGAATGGACTAGTATGCATATGGAAGATTGGACTTTAGCCCGGTCCAGAACAAAATTCATCTAAATATATGGATCAAATTACAAAATACACTATTGAATTGAAACTTATCATATACATCATCCATATAAAAATTTATACAAATCTAAAATTATTTGATATATTATTGAGATCCACCGATGATGAATTTTGTAAAATTCACATTCGTTAAAATGTTATTGATTTAACATTAAGCTAGTTATAACAAAATATAAATCAAAGTTAATTTGTGTTTGCATAATATCTAAACTATTTTGGCAAACTTATAAAAATAGGATAAAAATAACTTATTAACAATATTTTAAGTTGTCTTCGATAACAGAATTTATCTTGATAAGTTACGTCAATAAATAAGTTTAAATAAATCAATTCAAACATATCTTAATTTTTAGCATAAGAGATACTCATATAAGTTTTAGCTTCTTTGTTTCGGCTCTATAGAATAACTTATCAAAATAATTTATAGCGTATGTAAAAACAGTTTGATTGGAAGGAAAGACCAACACCGTGTCATTTGAAAATGGATCGGGACCAATTATTTGATTGTGTGAAAATAAAATGGCCAAAATTATAAAGAAGTTAACAAAAACATTATACTTAAAATGAATGATTCAAGAGAACCTAAGTTCAATTTAATGATTCTTTCATAAAACAAAATAGGTTTAAATATCATTTTCATTTCTGTATGTTCGCGAATTTTTAGTTTTAATCCCTGTATTTTTTTGTTGTAAATAAGTCTCTAAATGTATAAAATTTGTTGTTTTTAGTCCCTGTCGTCTGCTATCGTTACAAAAAACGCTGATTTCTCAAACGTTTGCACACGTGGCCGCTATGATGTGTCAAGTTAAGATGATCCGGTCATAAATGGATGACCAAAATTACACTTAAGATAGAAAGAAAATGAATGCTTACATCATAATTTTGTTTGAATTTTCACCAAGATTTAATTTTGGTCCTCAATTTATCACTGGACCAGCTTAACTTGACACATGATAGCGGCCACATAGGCAAACATTTGAGAAATCAGCGTTTTTTGTAATGGTAACAAACGACGGAGACTAAAACCAACAAATTTTATACATTCAAGAATTTATTTGCAATAAAAAAAAGATACAAAGATTAAAATAAAAAATTTACAAACATACAAAAAAGAAAATGATAACAAAATGTAATAGTGTTGAATATATCTACTTAAGAGTGTGCATTTTTTTTTCTTGTTTATTTTGAGAGGATTAATAGTTAGTTATTTGTAGTCATATTTTGAAATATATTTGTTAGGTAGCCATGGAGGAGTATGACACGTTGGATGTCCCCACATTGGCAATAAAAGATCTGGACCGTTCATACCATTCTTTGTTCCTCTATTTATACTGAATACTTCCACACACTCTGTTTCATCATCAAATCTCCTTGTCTTCGGCTTTCATCCAAATCACAATCTTCTTCTTCTTCAGCTTCACTATTTCTCTCACTCTTTCGAATCCTTTTTGACTTCAAATCACCAATGGCTTGCTTAGAAGTTTGCAAAGAGGTAAACCATAAATATACAACCTTCTTACCCTGTACCTTCAATAAATTCATACATTTGCTTGTTTCAGAATATATTTTTTTACCATAAAGTTTTGTTCTTATGATAAAATATAATGTTCCAACATTAGTAAATAATTATGTCCTATCCTATTGAACCTCACCAAATCAAAACTCTGTCTTACTCTGTTGATGACTGGCAAATCCATATTGAGTTTTTGAGCTTGCCCTTTAGGATTGATTATTAAGTATTCAATATACTTTACAATTAAATTATGGATATCTTACAATAATAATATATTAAATTATAGTAAGTACTAAAATAGTGTCATTTTGTTTTGTGTAAATTTTACAGGGGAAATTCAAAGAAGAAACAGAAGAGTTAACTCTTGATGGGAGTGTTGATTGGCATGGTCGCCCAGCAATCAGAGCAAAATCTGGGAGATGGTTTGCTGGAACCATTATACTATGTAAGTTATAATAACAGGGCAATTTTTCATTTTATTTTGTGTTTTTGTTACATGTTATTGCACTATTATTAAATCATATATGTAATTTTTTGTGTAACAATAAAACCGTATTTTGCATGATGTGGTCAACTTTGGCATATTCACAATTTTAATAATTATATATGTTGGTAATTAAATTGTTATAAAAAATTTCAGAGAATATAATATGTTAGTGTTGATGTCTTTTTAGAAAATAAAATTTATTTGCATTATATTAGGGGTGTTCGCGGTGCGGTTTGGTTCGGTTTTGAGCCGAAAAGTCATCCTAACTGCGAGATAAAATTGCATGCAGTTCGGTTTGGTTCGGTTGATTTTTAAAAAGTTATCCAAATCAAACCAAACCAAACCAATGCGGTTAGGATCGGTTCGGTGATTGCGGTTTACACCATAATTAAAATTTATTGAAATTAAATTAAATTAAACTAAACACAAGGAGTGGTTGCAGTTTACATGTTTTTATTTGAACAATAAAAAGATTCATTAAAATCGAGAAACACCCAAACTCACACCCAGTCAACTCGGATTTTTCCCGTCAAAGCGGATACAATTTAGACGGGTTCCCACGAGTGTGAGTTTTATTGTCACGCCTACACATAAGGTAATAAATAATTGAATATTGAAACTATTAAGATTTGTTGTGAACTTTGTTTCAAAGATATATTTGCTTATTGTTATTGGGCTATGTATATTGAAATATAATAGAACTTAATGTGATTTTAGGGGTATTGGAATATAATAGAAACTTAATGCGGTTTTAGCGGTTAACCGCGGTGTTTGCGGTTTTTGCGGTTCGCGGTTCAATAAAAAAAGTCATCCAAATACATCTAAACCAAATGCAATTTTTGCGATTTTCGATTTGAATTGGTTCGGTTTGCGGTTTTATTTTTGGATTAGTTCGGATACGATCACCCCTACATTATATCACGTAAATTTTAAACAAGATCATATAGCTTTTAGAAATTTACTCCTTAAAATAAATAAGTAGAAATATTTTGAAGTTCAAATATCAACATAACAATATGTTAACACAAAAACTTTTAAAAAAAGTTTGAATATGACTAACTCTATATTAAAAGGGGCCTATTTCTTAAACTCATTTCTATGTCTCTTAACTAAGTTATCTAGTTGATATGCATCAATTAGTTGTTTGGATAACGACTTAACCGTGATCATAATATGTTATTGAACTTAACACAAAATGTAAATTATTTATCCAAAAGAAGTAACACAAAATGTAGTATGAATAATTGAATTAGAAAGATATATGTATTTTGAGTGAGAGTAGACGAGTGATACGTCTACGTATAGTTGATGAGATGATGATAGGAATAAAAAAGAGTCGTGGCAAAATATAGAGCCGTAGAAGTTTCATGAACCTTGTCCAGCTATTATTGAATATATCAATCGGTGGTTAATGTAGACTATGATAGCTTATCACACTACCAAAAGAGTTAGTATTACTAACTTTAGAACTTTTTTCCCACATAACAACAACATTGATCTCTTGTTCATCTTATCACTTTTCACATCCTACAAAATTTTGAGAAAACGACAACTTTAACACTACCTACATAAGCATCATCATGTGCTTCATTCAGTTCACATTTCACAATGAGCTAAGCTTTTTTCTTTTTCTAGATTTTTTTTTACACCAGTTGAATCTGGTTCGGAGTCAGTTTTAACATTAAGTGATTTCACTTTCAGCCTCTTTTCGATCGCAGTTGCAGGGGATCGAACCGTTCTTCCTATCAAATTCAGCGTCAATTACCACTGAATTAACTAATGATTGGTTTTTTTTAAGACTTTAGGAGTAATTAATTTGGTGGCTGATTCTTATACGACCGTTTTTCTTATAGAGAGAACAAAATAATGTGTACTTAATGGAAAAACAAAAGAAGATACATACAGATTCTGAATCTTGATATAAAGATAGGGGGGGACAAGGGAATAGGAAAAAAAAGGGAGATTGTTTGTTGAATGTGTGAAAAATTGAAAAATCAAAATTAGCATGCATTTTTTGAGATGAATAACTTGTTACCGACACGTAATTGAAAATAGGATTTTTCATGGCGTGGGTTGTTGCCACGTGTCATGATGCATACATGCATAACTATATAGATTTTAACATGGAGTGCAAGGAAGAGTGAAATTCTATATTTAGTGCACTAAAATTGAGTTGATGACAGCCTATAATTAGCACATTAGTAATACTAGCTTTTTTAGATACGACAATATTCCTAATTTTGTCACTATTTACTTTATCTTTATTTTGAAAAAAGAAGAAAAGATTAAGGTAATGTTATAAGCCACTCATTTTCTTTATTAAAATAAGGATATTATTTTATTTTAATTAAAATTATTTGGTCGACTTAAATTTTTTTATTATTACCTAATTCTTTATTAAAATAAGGCTATTATTTTATTTTAATTAAGATTAAGGTAATATTTTTTTACCTAATTCTAAAAATACTTCAAACATTCTGAAATAATAAAGACCAACCAACTGATTAATTTAAGCGGATATTGAGTTACAATATAAAAAATTCAAATTAAAATTGTGATTGAGTTTTTTTAGAGACATTTGATAATTGATTTATCTCTCTATCGAATTTCAGAGTATAAGGTCTTCATTTTCGAGAAATTGAGGAATTTTTTTCGAAATCAACATGTCAATATTTTTGTTGAATTATTATGAAATTTTACATAGTTTGTCGCATCATCAGCCACATGTATATATTTAACGGTTTTTTTATAAAAGTTAACGGAAACGATGGAAATGACTAACAAAATTTAAGTTAAGGATCGATTTGTAACAACAATTAGTTAAGGAATCAAAATGAAACTAATAAATTAATTAAGGGATCAATATGTAACAACAATTAGTAAATGGACTAAAATAAAACTAATAAATTAGTTAAGGGACTAAATATCTAATTAAATCTAATTTTTTTTAAAATTAAATATAAATTAAAATAATTTTTCGACACTTGTTAGTATTTTCTATATTTTTTTCCTTTGACATAATCGACCAATTGTAGATGATCTTATAGGCTAAAACAATTAAACACAAGTCCTATTAATTAGTTAGGTCATGCATAACTAAGATACAAAAGGTGAAGGAAATTTGGCAAGTCACAATCAGAAAAATATCCTTAGCTTTTCTCGTGTGCAGAGAAAAAGTACACAAGAACAACGTGCGTGCATGTACATGTGCACCTCAAGTGCGTCTCATTTTTAGAAGAACAAAATATATTTTGCTTCTTTGTATAATAAATACTATTTATTTCTTTCTTTTTTTGGTACATTTACCATTTCTAATAATTAATTTAAATTTTTAGGCTTAATTGCACTTTTGGTCCCTCTATTTTGCCAAATCTGCGATTTTGGTCCCCCTATTTTAAAATCAAACATTCTAGTCCCCCTATTTTGATTTTTGTTGCACTTTTGGTCCCCCATCCCATTTTTTGACTAAGTGGCAACCAAACCGCTTACGTGGCAAAACATGTGGCAAATAAAAGTGCCACATCAACAAATAGTTTAATTATGATATTTAGTTTTTAATGTTCAATATGAAAGAAACTAATTTTTTATAAAAAATTAAATTTAAAAAAAAAATCTGGAAAACCAAAAAATATAATTTTTTTAAAAATCTGAAATATTAATTTATTTTTAGAAAAAAACTGAAAAAACAAAAAATATTTTAAAAAATCGAAATATTAATTTTTTAAATAAATATTTGAAAATTTATTTAATTTTTTTTTTTAAATAATATTTCAGATTTTAAAAAAAATTTGGTTTTTTCAGTTTTTTTTTTAAAAATAAATTTAAATTTTTTTCGATATTCAGATTTTTTTAATATAATATTTCAAATATTATTTTTTTAAAAAAATATAGATTTTTATGAAAATCAGAAATATTAGCTTTTTAAAAGACTGAAATTATTATTTACTTTTAAAAATCTGAAAATAAAATATCATTTGAAATAAAACTGAAATATTAAATAATTTTTCAGATATTTTTTTAAAAATTAATATTTCTGATTTTTTTTTTTAAAATTAAATATTTTTTTGTTTTTTCATATTTTTTAAAATTTTTGGTGTTTTTCAGTTTTCTTAAATAAATTAATATTTCAGATATTTTTAAAAAATTTTATTTTTTGGTTATTCAGATTTTTTTTAAAAAAATAATATTTTCATATTGGAAATTAAATACTTAAAATTAAACAATTTGGTGACATGGCATTTTTTTGCCACATGTATTGCCACTTAAGCGTTTTGGTTGCCACTTGGTTAAAAAATAGGGTGGGGGACCAAAAGTGCAACAAAAATCAAAATAGAGGGACTGAAATGTTTGATTTTAAAATAGGGGGATCAAAATTGCACTTTTGGCAAAATAGGGGGACCAAAAGTACAATTAAGCCAAATTTTTATCAAAAAAAATAATTAAATTAATAGTTTATGAAGAAAATTAGTTCATATATAGGTGTTCATGGATTAATTTTACTTCGTGGATAAATTGAAAAAAATAATTCAATTTTTTATCAGATTTAACCTCGCATCCAAACTTTAGATTATCGGGATCCCCCTTTTTCGGAAATCAGAGGGTTAACATAAAAAAAATATATTAGAAGATTAGTTTTATTTTATTTTTTTTGACACAAGAAGATTAGTTTTATTTTAAAATCAATGAATGATGCTAACAATGTTTATGTTTTTGATATATTTGTTGAACCAGTGAACCAAGGTCTTGCAACCTTAGCATTTTTTGGAGTTGGAGTGAACCTAGTTCTCTTCTTGACAAGGGTCATGGGTCAAAATAATGCTGATGCTGCTAACAATGTCAGTAAATGGACTGGCACAGTTTACATCTTCTCTCTTGTTGGTGCTTTCCTTAGTGATTCATATTGGGGAAGATACAAAACATGTGCTATCTTTCAAGGCATTTTTGTACTTGTAAGTAACATTCTAGTATATCACATTAATTTCTTTATACTTTATAGTAATCAACAAAT
Source organism: Trifolium fragiferum (assembly GCA_954870985.1). Classification (NCBI taxonomy): domain Eukaryota; kingdom Viridiplantae; phylum Streptophyta; class Magnoliopsida; order Fabales; family Fabaceae; genus Trifolium; species Trifolium fragiferum. The sequence continues at coordinate 43,517,567 of OX940792.1, read as the reverse complement.
TAAATATTATGGTTTTGTGTGTAACAGGGTCTAGTGTCCTTGTCCTTTTCAACATACCTTGCTTTGTTAAGGCCAAAAGGTTGTGGAAATGGAAAACTTGAATGCGGGAAACATTCAAGCTTTGAAATGGGAATGTTCTACTTATCGATCTATCTAATTGCATTAGGAAATGGAGGGTATCAACCAAATATTGCAACATTTGGTGCTGACCAATTTGATGAAGATCATTCTAAGGAAAGTTACTCGAAAGTGGCGTTTTTTAGTTACTTTTACCTGGCTTTGAACCTCGGTTCCCTTTTTTCAAACACCATTTTGGGCTATTTTGAAGATGAAGGATTATGGGCTCTTGGGTTTTGGGCTTCTGCTGGTTCTGCATTTTTGGCCCTTGTATTATTTCTTGTTGGCACACCAAGATATAGACACTTTAAGCCTTGTGGCAATCCTCTTTCAAGATTCTGTCAAGTCCTTGTTGCTGCTTCAAGGAAATTAGGAGTTCAAATGACATCAAATGGAGAAAACTTGTATGTTACTGATGAAAAGGAATCTTCTAACAATTCCAACAGAAAGATTCTTCACACACATGGTTTCAAGTAAGTCATAGAACCTAAATTTCAACCTAAACCACATAATTGAATACTTCCAATAACATGTTGATGTTTACACTTCATAGCTTTAAGATTGCATAAAACTTAGTGCTAAGAGTTTTAGCTAATAAGTTATAACCTTAAGGGGTTGAGTTCAAATCGTCTCAGAGACAATCGTAAAATGGTCATTAGTCTCGCTTTAAGTAATGATAATATTTTTTATATCTAAGGTCACATTGTGCATTTAGAGAAGTTTATCTAAAGTGCCTTTTGATTAATTTTCCATTTGTGATCTATATTGCAGGTTTTTGGACAGGGCAGCTTTTATAACTTCAAGAGATTTAGAGGTCCAAAAAGGAGGCGAAAATAACCCATGGTATCTTTGTCCTATAACTCAAGTTGAAGAAGTAAAATGCATACTAAGACTTCTTCCAATTTGGCTCTGCACAATAATATACTCAGTTGTTTTCACTCAAATGGCTTCACTTTTCGTGGAACAAGGCGCTGCAATGAAAACCACAATTTCCCGTTTCAGAATCCCACCAGCAAGCATGTCTAGTTTCGACATCCTCAGTGTAGCCGTCTTCATTTTCTTCTACCGTCGAGTACTCGATCCACTTGTTGGAAAGCTCAAAAAATCAAGCTCCAAGGGACTCACCGAACTTCAAAGAATGGGAATCGGTCTTGTCATAGCCGTAATAGCAATGGTTTCAGCTGGAATAGTCGAATGCTATAGACTTAAGTATGCAAAACAAGGTGGAACAAGCTCTCTAAGTATCTTCTGGCAAATTCCTCAATATGCACTTATAGGAGCTTCTGAGGTTTTCATGTATGTAGGACAATTAGAATTCTTCAATGCTCAAACACCGGACGGATTAAAGAGCTTTGGCAGCGCGCTTTGCATGACGAGTATTTCACTCGGTAACTATGTGAGTAGCTTGATTGTTAGTATTGTTATGAAGATTTCAACCGAAGATCATATGCCAGGATGGATCCCTGGAAACTTGAATAGAGGTCACTTAGATAGGTTTTTCTTCCTATTGGCTGCTTTGACTTCTATTGATTTGATTGCTTATATTGCTTGTGCAAAGTGGTTCCAAAATATTCAGATGGAATGCAAATATGAAAACAATGATGAGCCTAGTAGCTGCAAAGTTTAATCATATGGACAAGTATTAACATTATTATATAGTATAGTATAGTATATGAATAAGAGAAGGAAATGATCAACAACTAGTAGAAGAAAAATGTGATGGTTTGGATTTAGAGAAGGCCTTTTTAACATGAGTCTCTTGTAACTGTATTCAGTATAGTTTTAATTCTGACTAAGATAAGATTTTTCAGTTTATGTAGTTGAATCCATGGTTGTGTAAACTGAACTTTTTGAAGAGACAGTGATAGTTTCAAGGCCTCTCTGAGCCTTCCTTCTTTCTTTCATTTTTTGTAATTTCCATTGCTAATAGTGGATATGTTATTTTGATTTATGTGTGTGAAATTGCATGTTCCAACTTCTAATTGTTCACATATCTACTACTGCGTCTGCAAACATTGCAAGCGTAGAGAATCTACATATATCTAATTGTGGTGTACTCTTTCCTACTAATATTGACTACACATGTGCTGTATATTTTATAAGATTTTGGTAGCGAAGCCAACAAAAGTAACGCTAGCTTTCATCTTTGGTATCGTCGCCTGAATTCGTAAATCTAGATATCAACGCATTAAACTTATTAATATGATCAAACACATTACCTTCATCTTCAATCTTTATTGAGTACGAATTTATTTTCATCATCAATTAGTTAATGTGGTTGATGCAAACTTGGATTCCAACAAATCTCACAATCTTAATTTGGACAAGTTTCTTTTAGTACATTTAGTACAGTCACTTTAATCTAACGAGCAAGCGCCAAACGAATTGTGTTCACCGTCTTTTTCTAAATTGTACTTCACTATTCTGAATCTTTTATCTCACTTGATTTTTCTTTTTTTTAAAGCGCAATTAAGACCACCAAATAGTCTTTGAATTGTGCATTGTCATAAGGAGAAATCCATTCTCCCATCAAACAAAGGAACATCCAACTTGAAAGTAGTCATAACACTATTTGAGAAAAAACACAAATAAGATTGATAACTAACCACTCTTCAAATAATCGCCTTCCTCCCTTGATCGAAACATTTGTTTTAATGCCACTTGTTGGGAAAACAATTAGAAAAAATATCCACACAATAAATAAAAAAATAAACCAAATCTTCAAACAATAAATAAAACTAAGGGTGAAATATCTAACCACGACTACCTTAAAAAAAAAAACTAAACAAAATCAATTCATAATAATATTTTACTACCAAATATGCAATAATATAATATTTACAAGACTAAATTGCAAGCTATCAAACTCTCACATAATTGCATTTTGTTACTACAACTAAAATTGCAAAGCCACTCAACTACAATTTTTACACTTAAAAATTTCAAACCCTCCTATATATAATAAATTTTTACCTCTTTTTTTTCCAACTACTTGATGTGAGACTTTTTGGATGAATACTTGATGAGTACTTACTTTAACACTTATTAATCATAAAAAAAAAAAATTTAATATTAATATTAAAACGGTAAAGCTCTGTTTAGTAAATGTTTTTCTCTATAAGCTTATAACTTATTTTACTATCGTATAGCTTATTTTTCAGATTCTATTTCAATTAACTTTTGAGTTTATAGCGTATAATTTATCATATTTTCTTTCAATTTTACCCCTATTATCCTACATGAAAAAATTAAATATTTTATATTTATGTTATTTCATATTTGTAAGCCAGTTCAACGGTTAATTTTAACAAACACTATAAACTCAATCAGCTAATTTTAAAAAAATAAAAATAGTAGGGAATTTCTTATGTACTATTGTTATTATATACATAGACATCAAATGGATAAGGATACATATTAGCTCTAATAAACAACTGACAACCATATTCAACATAAGTAGAAAAATCTGAATTGTGGATAGACTTTAAAGACAGAATATGTTCTGTCTCAAACGGATGAATTATAGACACATCTCAAATAAATATAAATTTTCTCTACATTTGTCACTAATAGGTCAAAAGGATCAAACACGTTTTTTTATTTAATCAGAACTTATTAAAGACGAACAATAAAGACAACTAAATTCTGTTTCAAATCAATTTAGATATTTAGTCTCGTGATTGAAGGTACAAGAAAGCAAAGAGAGGAATTTGAATTTTATTAAGAGCATTGCTATTTAAAGCGAAAGAAATATCACGAAAGACAAGTCGGTTACACAATTTATATGCTATTTTCAAAACAAAAGTAAAACAATCTCGCCAAAGTTATTGTAAAAGGATATCTCTAAGATTAATGAAAAATCTAAATAAGTGATAAGCTTAAAGTAAACTGAACAGGAGACCGATAACACTCAACTCAAGTAAATCTGAAAAATTTCAATCAATACAAAACTAAAATATGGAAAAATGGCAATCTTGTTCTGATTTTTATTGCAGAATTTTTTATTCATATGTAAAATCAAACTGATGCTTCGGACAAGAATAGTATTGCATATTGTATAGCTATGCTGCACGGCCATGACGTTGGACAATATACAGTCTTTCAAACAAAAAACTCCAATTGAGAAAAGTAGACTTGTTGAGAGCTAATTGAAAGAGATTTCAATTGGATTCATGAGTTTGAAAGTAGAATAAATAAAAGAAAGAGATAAAGAATTAAGAAAGTGCATAGAGAAGAAGCGGTGGTTGAAGATTATGGGTGTATGAAATGATGAAAGAGAAGAGAGAAACTGAGTTTTGTTTTTGTTTTGGTCAAACTGAATTTTTTTTCTTATTTTTTAATTAATTAAAAATTAAGTGTTGCAAGTGGGCTCCATGCTGCCAGCACATTCGTGGTCGGTTCGTGATGAAGTTTTTCGCTATAAGAAGCAATTTCCTTTTATTAAAATCTTTTACATCAAACCTTTCTTTCGATCAGGAATGGTAAAACGGGCCAACCCGTCCCGCTTCGTCCCGTCATTAACCAGTCTAGAAAGAGGCGCAGTGGGACGGGCTAACTAGTGGTGCTGGGTTGAAAATCTCAACCTGCTCCTTTTCATACCAGACGACGGGTTGGTGGGAGTGCCCCGTCAATAATTTTTTTAAAAAACTTGATAATTTTGCAACAATATCATAAAATTTTGTAAAAAAATTAAAATAAAAAGTCATTCAAAGAAATCAAAATACAAACTAACTAGACGATCAAAAAATAAAATTATCATTCAAAACTTTAAACATCCATGATTTATAAAACCAAATAAAGTATTTAGTTTATATCCAAGAATAATTCTTATTCTCGCGAAGAATTCCATCAAAAATAATGTTGCAAATGATGTGTACTACTTTATTTCCATATATTTGCATTATTTTAATTAAACCCTAAACAATAGATTCAATTAATTGAGTTTTATTTTCTAAATGGGCAAAATATAGAACATTTATGTAAAATGAGACAAGATTTTTTATTAAAATTTGATGAGTGTTTTAACACCAATAAAATTGTAGAGAAAGGGAGAGAAAAAACAACAATAATATTTTTTTTATATTAGTTCATTTCACAACAAAAATTGTATATTACATCCTATTTAAGAGAGCTTCATGCGACACTAATTTTAGAACGAATGAAACACATATTTTAAAAATTATAAAATAAGTGATTACCCACGTAATCTATTTAAGCACTCAAAATTGAAAATTCTACTACTATTTTATTATTGATTGATGATTCCTATAAGCTGTTTTATTTTTGTGAAAAGAAAATTTGTTTTATTTTACCTTGTTTAAGGGGAAAAAATGCATGTTCTTAATTAAGAGAAATTTCTTAGTTAGAGCTATTAAAATGGACAATCAATTCAAAAAAAAAAAGGACAATTAAGTCCAAAACAGGCTGCCCTAACGAACCACAAATTTTATAATGAAATAATAAAATAAAAATTTAAAATTAGTTAAAAATAAAAATTTTTAAAAATTGATTTATTTTCTTATTTTATTTTGTAGTAGTTTGCGGGTTAACTGTTTAACTTTAACCCGTAAACTAATACGGACTAAATTCGATCAAATTTATCATAGCCCTTATAATATGCTGACAGACTAATTATACTCGTTTGAAGAACAAATTTATGCAAGACGAGTTAAATAAAAGGTACTTGCCCGTCTAGTCAGCTCTTTACCATGTCATTTTTCTAAAAGGAACATATTCAGCTTAATCCACCATATATAGTAGTTTGAGAACTTTTTCTTTTGTATTATTAAAATGTTATCTGCGTAGTCCCATAAGTCCTAGCTTAATTGGCAAAATTTACCGAAATTGCAAGGTATAGACGTCATGACCGGGGTTCGAACCCCAACTCTCTCACTTGTGTGAGAATTTCTTATATTTACTTTGTCAATTCTTCTATGTACCAAAAAAAAAAAATGTTATCTGCGTACACCTCACCTAAAGTTATATTTGGATTTTTCAAAAAAGTAGTTATATTTGAAAGTTTCCAAAATTAAATAAAAGTAAAATATTAAAACACATGTAATATTTTTGGATTTATAATTGAGATAATATCTAATCATGCACATTCATTCACACAAATACATTGATTCTCACATATTTATATTCGGTGAGATATACAGAACAGAAATTCAGTGTATTCTACCATTTCATTATGCACCATGTAAAATGTTTCTCATCCCAACTCATTTTTCGCTTCGAAAATAATTCTTTCTTTATCTCCAATCCTTCGGATCCTCACATTTTTCGCGAGGATACATCAACCTTAAAAAAATTGAATTTTTATTATTTTCGATCAAATAAGTTGTAAAAAAGATAAGCTTTAATCATAAAATAAATACATAAATTCAGATATTATTGGAACTCATATAACAATAATAAACATCATATAAAAACAAATTTATAAATATTATTTTAATAGTGTTTTGGAACGGAGTTTCCACATGGCAAGGGACAAAATTTCGTCTCCATCCCCAAACTCTCTCGAGGAAACTTTCTCCTCTACTCACCATCTTTGGAATCCCCAAACATAAATTCCTATTTACAAATCAAATTGACATTTCTACACATATTCATGCATCTTTTAAATTTAAATACAATCTTTTTCTATATTTCCTAATTCAAATTTTTATTAACTTTACAGTATTTAATAAAAATACTTTTAATTTCCTTAATTCTTTTTATAACTTTTATAAAATATTCCACAAACATAAATGCAGTTTATTTACTTTTTGACTCGCATAAATGTTATTAGATATCTATTAATATTTTTCTAAATTTATATTTCTTTTACTAAATTTATATTTTTTTATAGGAGTCAAATATTAGACTAATTGGTCAAATACTTTAAAGTATTACTTTTTTTTTGTTTAACAAAACTTATAGTATTACTTTTATTTTTTAAATTAACTGAATCACTAATGTGTTGATTTATATTATATACGAGATACATTTAAAAATAATGTAAAGAGAATAAAAGCATAGTCACGCTTACTTCTTTATTTACAATTACAACGACGTCGCAGAGTGACCCCAAACGCATTAAAAAGCCAAATTTCTCATTTCTCTCACAGACCCGCCACAACACAAGCAACAACAGAGCTTCACAATCGCTCTGTTCTGCTTCTTCTCTCACTCAAAATCGAAGAAAGATAAACCCTAACCGCGACACGTGTTGTTGTAACTGAACACATGGCTTCATCACTCTTTCAAGTTCAACACACGTCGTCGGCAACCATCATCCCTTTTCACCCTTCTTCTCTCTGCAACAGTGGCGGCGCCTCTCATTCTCTTTCTTTTCGAACATTAGGTTTTCCTGACCTTCCTCGTTCTCGAACCGCCGCGTATAATAATGTGGTAATAATAATAATATTCCATTTGTTTTTATTCTTTTTTGTTTGCTAGTATTATTGGACTTTATTTCATTATTATTAATGAATTAATTAATTATTTTTGTTAGAAATGTGATATGTCCGAACCGTCAAATTTTGTTAACGGGAAACCGATTGTTCCCGTTATCAACGAAAAAACTCTGCCCAAGTTCATGGATTCTGCAACCACTGACAAAATCGTTAGGAGAAACGCTAGCAAGCTCAAATTGTTCTCCGGCACCGCTAATCCCACACTCTCTCAGGTACTCCACTTTTCTTCAATTTCATTCTCATTTTCATTATTACTTTTTTTTTTTTTTTTTGTCTCAGACGAAGTGACAATTACCACTAAAATTCACGAAAAACCGCGACATCCTGAATTACTGTCGGGCGAAGAGCCGATACTTATGGACTTTTTTTTGTCTATCATATGCATGCATAATTACTAGTACTTACTAGATGTGAGAAGGTACAAATATGATTTGGTCTTTTGAATTGTATTGAAAATACAAACGTCATGGTAGTTAGGTAGGTAGGTAAGAGACATGTTTCTTTAATTCAGAATTTTAGTGTTAAAATGAAACATTTTTGTCCCCTTGTAATGAAACATAGTTTGCATGATCCATTTTTCTGTTGGATTGGTTTCTGCTGAGAATTTTTGGTTTTTTGTTTTTTTTTTTTGACTTTGTGTTGCTTTGACTAGGAAATTGCTCGGTACATGGGGCTGGAACTTGGGAAAATTAACATAAAACGGTTTGCTGATGGGGAGATCTATGTCCAGTTACAAGAGAGTGTTAGAGGTTGCAATGTATACCTTATACAGCCAACTAGTCCTCCTGCAAATGAGAATGTCATGGAGCTTCAGATAATGATTGATGCTTGTCGAAGAGCGTCCGCCAAAAATATTACTGCTGTGATTCCATATTTTGGATATGCCAGAGCTGATAGAAAGGCAAGTGTTTTCTATGTAACAGTATTACACGGTATACATGATTCTCTTGGTCAATGGTTTATCACTTTTCATGTGTAATTCTGTTGGTTATCAAAGTGATTTGTAATGTATTTGACCACATTGACCCGACACCCTCTTCCCGTGTCATGTTTATAAGCAATTACTGAAGCGTCTTTTTTTGTTCTTCCTTAACAGACTCAAGGGCGTGAATCGATTGCAGCTAAACTTGTTGCAAACCTTATTACCAAAGCTGGAGCGGATCGTGTTCTTGCTTGTGACCTTCATTCAGGACAGTCCATGGGTTACTTTGATATTCCTGTGGATCATGTACATTGTCAGGTAAGTTATTAGCTCTGAATGGTTGTAATTTGTTTTTTCAGTGTGTTTTCTAATGCTACTGTGTATGATTGTCCACTAGCCTGTGATCCTTGATTATCTTGCCAGTAAGACAATAAGTTCAAATGACTTGGTGGTTGTTTCCCCTGATGTTGGTGGCGTTGCAAGAGCACGTGCTTTTGCAAAGAAATTATCTGATGCACCATTAGCTATTATAGACAAAAGGCGTCACGGACACAATTTAGCTGAGGTAAGGATACCATTTCTGCATTTTCCTTGTCATATCTATATCTTTAGGAAATGTTTAAGGATAACATTTGATTTTGACAAGGTTATAAGGATTCATGGTTATAGGGATCACGATAAGTTAGATTGTTATTTGCTGAGGGTCTGGGGTCCTTATTTTTGTATATGCACACAGTTTAACATGATATAATATTACATTGTACTGATTCTCCTCAGGGATTAATTACAGTTAATGTTATAGAAACAGTTTCTGTAACAGTTAACTATATGGATCATTAAGTATATTTGTCTTATGTTTCCCCTGCAGGTGATGAATCTGATTGGTGATGTAAAAGGAAAAGTTGCTGTAATGGTGGATGATATGATTGACACTGCTGGTATGCCTTCTTCAATGAACAATTTAACATTCGAACAGATTTTTCATGTTTTATTTTTTTATTTAGTGTTTTCTTGATGGGTCAACGAAATCTAATTATAAAAATAATATTTATCTTTTATTTATTGATTAAAGCTTTATTCATGTGTATCCTAGACCTTTTTCTTGACACGCACGCTTACTTACAGACTCTGTAATTCTCTGCTGCAGCTCTGCTTATATATTTTGTTTAGCATTTTCCATGACGGGCCATGTCTTAAGATTGTCATTTATCTTTTTTTTATGAACATATATCCAATAGATCCCAAATCTTTCTGTAGCATTATTTTGTGTTCCTTATTTTTTATTTATAGTATTCACATCACGATTTAAAAAAGCATATATTCTTACAAAAAATTTGATTGATGTAATTGTTGAGACTGAAGTTAATTATTAAATAGTTAAACTTATAACTATCTTAAGACTGTAATTGAGATTTACAATCGATCTAACTATGATTCCATTCATTGCATTTGGCCGAAAATATATTTGGTTGCTACTCGAAAAGGTTCAGTTTTCATTTCCTTAACAAAACATGTGTGCTGTTTCCTCATTGTTGTGTAGGAACCATGATAGTCTAATGTTTATCTTTTTCCCCCTTTTATTGACTAATATTTTTGTTTGTCATTTTGGATCTCAGGAACCATTGCCAAGGGTGCAGCACTATTACATGAAGAGGGAGCTAGGGAAGTTTATGCTTGTTGCACACATGGTGTTTTCAGGTATTGTTGTCCGTTCAATACAATTTTATTAATCTTTTGTTATTTTAATCCCCAAGTAAAGTTCGCAATGTATCAGATTCTACCATCTGCTTCGTAAATCTGAAGCATGTTATACTTGTTACTTACCATGTTCTTCAATTTCCATTAGCTTACATGCTGCTTAAGTTGTTAACCGTAATCACAAATTGAAACCTTATATTCAGCGCCAACATTCAACTCATAAAATATATATGTACCTAGGCACTTATGTTCTGCATTATGGATGAAGATATAGTTAACTAGCGTAATTAATGTGTAACTAACTTTTATATCGCTAATGATAGTCTTATTATGTTTGCATTGTTGCAGTCCTCCTGCAATTGAGAGGCTGTCCAGTGGCTTATTTCAAGAGGTGATAATTACCAATACCATTCCAGTTCCAGAGAAAAATTATTTCCCTCAGTTAACTATTCTTACCGTAGCGAACCTGTTGGGTGAAACTATTTGGCGGATTCATGACGATAGTTCTGTCAGTAGTATTTTTCAGTGAACAATTGCCTTTTGCAGTGAATTTCAATGAATAAATGTAGTTTATTATAGGCCTATATCCAATTTTCATCATATATATCATTTTGGTTTCAATTTTAAATGTCATGTAGTGGACCTTTATCTTTATATAATAATAAAGTTTTAAATATATTTTTGGTCTCTTAAAATATATCTACTTTCACTTTTGGTTTTCTAGTTTTTTGTGTACGTTTTGTCATGTAATGTTAAAGAGGCTCTTTATGGACAACGAATTTGACTACGTAAAACTGACATATAACTGCTAACACATGAAATCATATATGTTGGGTGTGGATCGAGTCTCGAGTCAATGTTTGTAAAGAATCAGGCATGGACGATTGCATACAGACGAGTGCAGATTTTTAAAAATATATAACTTGATAACCAAAGTCAATTGAGCAACGATTAAAATGCAAATTAATTTATTTTATAGATGAAAAAGTTATATATTTACAACCATTGTGAAGGTTGAAAAACACACAAGAAGGGGGGGGGGTTGAATTGTGTGTTACTTTTTCTAAGTTAAAACAAATTGCAGCGGATAAGGTATAACACACACAATATATGAGGATAGGGTTAGAGAGAGATGCTCAGAATTTTTATACTGGTTCCTCCCACTAACAGGAGTAGTCCAGTCCTCTTGTCCTTCACAAGAGATTTCACTATAATCACTCAGATTACAAATGCTCAAGCACTAAGCAAGAGACTTCAAACTGCTCAAGCACAAAGCAAGAGACTTCTAACTGCTCAAGCACAAAGCAAGAGACTTCCAATGCTCAAGCACAAAGCAAGAGACTTCCAATGCTCAAGCACAAAGCAAGAGACTTCCAATGCTCAAGCACAAAGCAAGAGACTTCCAATGCTCAAGCACAAAGCAAGAGACTTCCAATGCTCAAGCACAAAGCAAGAGACTTCAAACTGGTTTTAATGTTAATAAAGATAAGAGATTAACACTTGATATACAATCAGAGGTGTTTACAAAATACAACGCAGTTACAAGACTAACTTAGAAAATTATCACAAAGTTTCTAAGTGTTTGATAGCTTCAGAATTTGACAGAGTTTCAGCACGTTCAGAAGCTTAAGTCTTTATTTTCATTTCTTCACAAATCTTCTTCCTTTTATAGATGATAAAATGAACGTTGAAGATTATAGCCGTTTGAAGAATTGAGACGCTCCTTTGTATAGATCAGTGAGCTTATTAGCTGTTCTGATTTGCAGTAGCTTAGGAGCTTAACGTTTACTACAAAATGAGAGATTCCTTTTGGCTTTTGATATTTGAACCTTGGTGAAAGCCAAATAAGGAAATAATCGTTTCTGAAGCCTGACTTGAAAAGGACCTTTCCATGGTCAAACCTTTTCATTCTTGGTTTCTGCGTTTGGACTTAGTCAGGCACAGTCTTCAATAAAATTGTACTCTCAAATGTAGCTTAACACTTATATCTGACGAGCCTTCAGATTTTGATAGGCTCAGAATTACTTGTTTCAGATCTGGTGAGCTCAGATGTTCTTCAGATTTTGATAGGCTCAGAATTACTTGTTTCAGATCTGGTGAGCTCAGATGTTCTTCAGATTTTGATAGGCTCAGAATTACTTGTTTCAGATCTGGTGAGCTCAGAAGTAATTCCTTCAGAAATTCTAAGGTTCAGATAATAACTTCAGAGTTTCACAGGCTCAGAATTACTTGCTTCAGATCTGGTGAGCTCAGAAGTAATTCCTTCAGAAATTCTAAGGTTCAGATAATAACTTCAGAGTTTCACTTGCTTCAGATCTGGTGAGCTTAGAAGTAATTCCTTCAGAAATTCTAATGTGCTTTTGTACGCAAATTTTAACTTTTAATCCTGCACACTAAATTAAATTATTAGTACTCCAATTTAACTTTAAATACATTGTTATCATCAAAATCAATTAAGGAGATACAAAATCATAATTTTGTTCCAACAATCTCCCCCTTTTTGATGATGACAACTATATGTATTTAAAATCAATTGTTGTTGTTTTTATTTAACATCTTGACTTCAGGTTCTGAGGTTTGCAAGCTCCCCCTGAGTCTGATAAGCTTCAAAAGTTTATCAATGATAAATATAAAACAGTCTAAGAGTAATATTTAATGTCAAATATAATTTCATATATTCTACCTTCAGAATTAGAGGTTTGCAAGCTCTATTTCTTCAGATTGACAAATATAAGATATGGTTTGCAAGCGTATCTTATATTATATGAATTTATGTTGGACAAAATCTATTACTCCCCCTCATTAAAAGTTTAAAAGACTTTAATATAACTTAACAAGAGTAGAGTTCAGAAAATGTGATCTTTAGAGCTTCAGAAATAATTTCACTGCCATAGGAAATGAAATAATATTTTCTCCCCCTTTGTCATTATCAAAAACGGGTCAGTCAAAGCACAAGTTACAGGGTAGTAAATGCACACAGCAAACAACCACCAGCAGTAAATGCATTCAACGGTAAAAGGGAATTGTTAAGTACCATGGTGAAACAGGGAATTGTTTCAGAATGAAGACGAGTTTCTTCAAGATCTGAATCAGTTCCAGGAAAAGGTGGAGTGGTTTGAATGGATGAGGGGTTTGGTTCAGAAGTGGTTGGCTTAGGAGATGAAGTCTGAAGGGGTTCAGTTTGGGATTCAGCAGGGACTTCAAAATTTTGAACATTTGAGGGTTCAGATTGGTCTACGTCCATTGCTATTGGGGTAGACTCAGAATCTTTAATAGGAGATTTCTGAGGGGATTTAGGAGTGTCAGAAATGGTTATAGTGGAAGTTTCAAAATATTGAAAACGTGAGAAGTGATAGTGACTAGTGTGTAGTTAAGTGATTATAGTGGAAGTTTCAAAATATTGGGGAAACAAGATAGTGACGTAATGGGGGCTTGGCAGTTACTTTTAATAAAATCATCATTAGCTCTCCTTCATTACCCAGCGTTTACTAGACATGATGGGAAGTTACATAGATAAGTAGTGTTTTCAGAAGCCAGCTGTCAGTTAGAGAAACTGAGTGGTCAACTAACACTTAGAGTAGGTATCTGAGTCACAAGAAATCATATTTAATAATAAATAATTCTGATTGCTTCAGATGAGAGAGTGCTTCAGAACCTATATAATAGTTTCTGAGCCGTCCAAACTTCTGAGGCCCTTCAGAACCAGTTTATTCATTCAGAGTTAACAGCATTCAGAGATATCATTCAGAAATAAAAACCATGTTCAGATTTTTCTTGATAAAATCGAAACGATCAATAGCAAGAGGTTTGGTAAAGATATCAGCCCATTGATGCTCAGTATCAATGAATTGAATCTTAATTACTCCCTTCTGAACATAGTCTCTAATGAAGTGATGTTTGATCTCAATGTGTTTAGCTCTTGAATGCAAAATAGGATTCTTAGACAAACAGATAGCAGCAGTATTATCACAGAGAAGTGGTATACTACTTATCCTTATCTGATAGTCCTCCAACTGATGTTTCATCCAGAGCAATTGCGTGCAACACTTAGCAGCTGAGATGTACTCTGCTTCTGCTGTAGATAGAGCAATAGTTGCTTGTCTCTTACTAGCCCATGATATAAGGTTTTCACCTAGAAATTGACAGTTTCCACTAGTGGACTTCCTTTCAATTTTATCACCAGCATAGTCAGCATCACAGAATCCAATAAGCTGATAATCTAAGGATTTCTTATAAAGTAATCCAAGATTAGTGGTTCCTTTCAGATATCTAAAGATTCTCTTAACAGCAGTTAGATGAGACTCTCTAGGATCTGATTGAAATCTAGCACACAAGCATACACTGAACAAGATATCTGGTCTAGATGCAGTGAGATAAAGGAGGGAACCAATCATACCTCTATATAATTTCTGATCTACTTTGCCTTCAGATTCTTCCTTCAGAAGACTGCTAGAGGGATGCATAGGAGTTGACATTGGTTTACAATCTTCAAGACCAAATTTCTTCAGTAAATCCTTTGTGTATTTGGTTTGATGCACATATACTCCTTCTTTTCTTTGATTGATTTGAATTCCCAAGAAGAATGTTAGTTCTCCCATCATACTCATTTCAAATTCATCCTGCATAAGCTTAGAGAAATTCTTGCAAAGAGAAGCATTAGTTGAACCAAAGATAATATCATCAACATAAATCTGAACAATCAAAATATCAATTTTTAAGGTTTTTCTAAAGAGAGTGTTATCAACATGTCCTTTTTCAAAACCATTTTCTAGAAGAAATATACTTAACCTTTCATACCAAGCTCTTGGAGCTTGTTTCAAACCATACAGAGATTTCTTCAATTTGTAAACATGATCAGGACACTTTATATCTTCAAAGCCAGGAGGTTGTTTAACATAGACTTCTTCATAAATTACTCCATTCAGAAATGCACTCTTAACATCCATTTGAAATAGAGTGATGTCATGATTAACTGCATAGGACAAGAGAAGTCTAATTGCCTCAAGTCTTGCTACTGGTGCAAAGGTTTCAGTGAAATCTATGCCTTCTTGCTGACTATAACCTTGTGCAACCAGTCTAGCTTTATTTCTGACAACTTCTCCCTTTTCATTTGACTTGTTTCTGAATACCCATTTTGTTCCAATAATGTTCTTGTGTTTGGGTTTTGGTACCAGATCCCAAACATCATTTCTTTCAAATTGATTGAGTTCTTCTTGCATTGCAACAATCCACCCATCATCTGAGAGTGCTTCTTCTATGTTTGTGGGTTCAATTAATGAAATTAACCCAACTAGGGATTCATCCTCTTTGAAAGCAGATCTGGTCTTTCTTGGGCTATCCTTGTTACCAACAATTAGCTCTTCAGGATGAGATGATCTATACTTGAATTTACTCTTAGGTGGAGCAGGTGTCTGAGAGGGTTCAGTTTCTGAAGGGTCTTCAGTTTCAAGGCCTTCAGAGATATCTTCATTTTGAGTCTCAGATGGATATACAGCAATGGAGAGATCTTCACACTCAGAATTTGAGGAAACTTGAAATTCTGCAAAAGTCTCAGCTTGCTCTGACATTTTATCGTCAGGCTCTTTATCATCAAATCTAACATGTATAGATTCTTCAACTGTGTGAGTTTCAGAATTATACAATCTGTATGCTTTTGAGCGTTCAGAGTAGCCTATAAAGATACCCTTATAAGCTCTAGCATCAAATTTCTTTCGATAGACCTTGTTGTCTAGAATATAACAAGTACATCCAAACTGATGAAAATAAGAAATATTTGGTTTTCTTCCTTTGAACAGTTCATAAGCAGTTTTGTTCAGAATAGGTCTGATGTAGATTCTATTCTGAACATAGCAAGCAGTACTCACGGCTTCTGCCCACAAGAACTTAGCTAGGTTAGACTCAAGCATCATGGTACGAGCCATTTCTTGCAAAGATCTATTCTTTCTTTCTACAACACCATTCTGCTGTGGTGTTCTAGGAGAAGAGAATTCATGGATTACTCCATGCTCTGAGCAGAAAGATTCGAAAGAGTCATTTTCGAACTCTCCCCCATGGTCGCTTCTAACCTTCAGAATCCGAAGATCCTTTTCACTTTGTATTTGTGTGCAGAAGTCACTGAACACCACAAGTGCTTCACTCTTAGAACGTAGGAATTTCACCCAAGTCCATCTACTGAAATCATCAACCATGACCAATCCATAT
Source organism: Trifolium fragiferum (assembly GCA_954870985.1). Taxonomy (NCBI): domain Eukaryota; kingdom Viridiplantae; phylum Streptophyta; class Magnoliopsida; order Fabales; family Fabaceae; genus Trifolium; species Trifolium fragiferum. The sequence continues at coordinate 43,501,172 of OX940792.1, read as the reverse complement.
TTTTTACCATTGATAGAGGCTGTCGAAACAGGACCAAACAGATCAATGTGAAGCAATTCTAAGGGTCTGGAAGTAGAGACAATGTTTTTAGACTTGAATGAAGTCTTAGCAAATTTTCCTTTTTGACATGAGCCACAAAGTGCATCTGAGTGATAATCAATGTCAGGCAAACCACTAACAAGCTTTTGTTTGCTAAGCTTAGAGATCAACCTCCAGTTAGCATGACCAAGACGCTTGTGCCATAGCCATTTCTCATCACTCAGAGACAAAAGACATATAATCTTTTGGTCAACCAAATCAGAAAAGTTTACTTTATAAACATTGCCAACTCTCATTCCCTTGAATACTACAGATTTGTCAGAGTCTTTTGATACAGTACATGATTCCTTATTAAATGTAACAACACACCCATTGTCACAAAATTGACTAATGCTCAATAGATTGTGTTTAAGTCCATCAACTAACCAAACATCTTTAATGGAAAGAGAAGAATTACCAACTGTACCTGTACCAATGATCTTCCCTTTTTGTTTTCCTCCAAATCCCACAGAGCCTCCCTCTTTCAGAGTTAGGGTTTGGAACATATGCTTTTCTCCCGTCATATGTCGTGAGCAACCACTGTCCAGGTACCAGGGCTGCTGTTTTACCTTTCCTTGCATGAGCATCTGAAGCAAACATTATTTCAGATTTTGGTACCCATATTCTGATGGGTCCTTTAGAGTTAGTCTTCTGAATAGTATTCCTTCTTTGTTTTCTATGATCAACACAAGATCTAGAATTAATTAAGCTTTGACAAGAATGTTTAGGCTTAATTTGATTCTTGGATTTTGATCTGGAGTATATCACAGTTCCAAAGGTCAAGCAAGGATCTGAAGTAACTTTACCTTGATTTCTCAGAGGTTCAGATGACTTCTGAGCCTTAACTTGAGAACTTTTGGACTCAGAAATTTTAGGTTCAGAAGAACTTGGAACTTCTGAGTCTTTGGGTTCAGGTTCAGAACCTCCTTCAGAGTTGGATGCCTTCAGATCAAGTGTACCACTTTTAACAAAGGTAGAGAATAATTCAGGTGGAGTATCATCCTCACTATATGATTTTAGAGGTTTATCCCAGTTCTTAAACTGAGAATAACCAATGCCTTCACCATAGTTACGAGTCATATGATAAATCATGGAAGCCATTTTACTCCTATTGAAGGTACAACGAATAAATTCGTGAAGAGCATCTTCATGATCATCATTGAGCTTGTCTGCCAAGACATAGTTAGATTCAACATGACAAATACGAATGTTTAACGATTCATTTTCATCATAAAGAATCTTGGCATCCTTTTTCAATGATTCATGAACATTCTTCAGAATTTTGTGTTGACTTACTATACGAGAGTAATGTTTCACGGCAATCTTAAGAGAATCAATTAATTCAGATTTAGTCATGTTAGAGTATACCTCATTTTCATCATCTGAGTCATCTTCAGAATCTCTATCAGAGTTGTTACCTTCAGAAGTTCTTGCCATTAAAGCCAGATTGCCTTCTTCATCATCTTCTCCTTCAGAGTCATTCTCAATGGTCTCCCAAGTGGCTAACAAACTCTTCCTTACCTTTTCTTTGTACTTTTCTTTCCCAAAGCTCTTATTCTTTCCTTTGTCCTTGGATGACATTTCTGGACAGTCCGCAATGAAGTGTCCAGATTTCTTGCAGTTATAGCAGTTGTTCAGTTCTTCCTTTTTGTCCTTTGAAAAGGAACTTCTTGAGTTGTTTCCTTTGTTTGGAAACCTTTTGTATTTCTTGTTCCATTTCTGAAACCTTCTAACCATTAGTGCCATTTCTTCATTCTCAGAATTTTCATCCATCATATCATCAGAAGTTTCTTCCTCTTGTTCAGACACTTTGATCTTTGCAGCTTTTGAGGAAGTCTGAACAGAGCTTAGAGCCAAGGACTTCATCTTCTTGACAGGTTCATCTGACATAAGTTCTAGCTCATGACTTCTGAGTGAGCTTATTAAATCTTCAAGAGTCACATTGTCCAAATCCTTGGATTCCTGAAAAGCTGTAACTTTTGGTCTCCATTTGGAAGGTAAGCTCCTCAGAATTTTCTTCACGTGATCAGATGCAGTGTAGCTTTTCTTCAGAACTTGAAGACCAGAGACAAGGGTTTGAAACCTTGAATACATGGTTTCAATATCTTCATCTTCCTTCATTCTGAACAGCTCATATTGATGAACTAATAAGTTTGCCTTAGCTTCTTTGACTTGCTTATTTCCTTCATAGGTGGAACATAGAGAGTCCCAGATAGTTTTGGCACATGACTTGTTGGATATTTTTAAATACTCAGCATGAGATATTGCACCAATAAGCATATTCTTAACAGTATGATGCTTCTTATACTGTTTCTTCTTTTCAGCATCAAAGAACTTTCTGTAGGTATTTCTTACAACACCTTCATCATCCATGTGTTCAAAATGTATACCATCTTCAATGATATCCCATAACTCATCATCGGTCCCAATGATGTAACTATACATCTTGGTTTTCCAGAAAGGAAAAGTAGTAGGATCACTGTTGAAGTAAGGTGGTTTGTCTCTGTGATTATCACTGTTCCTTTCCCTATCATAGTTGTGAGGAGGTGGAACAGCAGAGTGATCAGGTCCAGAGGAAGCAGAAGGAGAGGTAACACCAGACATGTTTTTCAACTAAGTACCCCTAGATCTTTTACTGTTTCACTGTTAAGTGAAGAGCAACAGACCGGAGCTCTGATGCCAATTGAAGGTTGAAAAACACACAAGAAGGGGGGGGGGGTTGAATTGTGTGTTACTTTTTCTAAGTTAAAACAAATTGCAGCGGATAAGGTATAACACACACAATATATGAGGATAGGGTTAGAGAGAGATGCTCAGAATTTTTATACTGGTTCCTCCCACTAACAGGAGTAGTCCAGTCCTCTTGTCCTTCACAAGAGATTTCACTATAATCACTCAGATTACAAATGCTCAAGCACTAAGCAAGAGACTTCAAACTGCTCAAGCACAAAGCAAGAGACTTCTAACTGCTCAAGCACAAAGCAAGAGACTTCCAATGCTCAAGCACAAAGCAAGAGACTTCCAATGCTCAAGCACAAAGCAAGAGACTTCCAATGCTCAAGCACAAAGCAAGAGACTTCCAATGCTCAAGCACAAAGCAAGAGACTTCCAATGCTCAAGCACAAAGCAAGAGACTTCAAACTGGTTTTAATGTTAATAAAGATAAGAGATTAACACTTGATATACAATCAGAGGTGTTTACAAAATACAACGCAGTTACAAGACTAACTTAGAAAATTATCACAAAGTTTCTAAGTGTTTGATAGCTTCAGAATTTGACAGAGTTTCAGCACGTTCAGAAGCTTAAGTCTTTATTTTCATTTCTTCACAAATCTTCTTCCTTTTATAGATGATAAAATGAACGTTGAAGATTATAGCCGTTTGAAGAATTGAGACGCTCCTTTGTATAGATCAGTGAGCTTATTAGCTGTTCTGATTTGCAGTAGCTTAGGAGCTTAACGTTTACTACAAAATGAGAGATTCCTTTTGGCTTTTGATATTTGAACCTTGGTGAAAGCCAAATAAGGAAATAATCGTTTCTGAAGCCTGACTTGAAAAGGACCTTTCCATGGTCAAACCTTTTCATTCTTGGTTTCTGCGTTTGGACTTAGTCAGGCACAGTCTTCAATAAAATTGTACTCTCAAATGTAGCTTAACACTTATATCTGACGAGCCTTCAGATTTTGATAGGCTCAGAATTACTTGTTTCAGATCTGGTGAGCTCAGATGTTCTTCAGATTTTGATAGGCTCAGAATTACTTGTTTCAGATCTGGTGAGCTCAGATGTTCTTCAGATTTTGATAGGCTCAGAATTACTTGTTTCAGATCTGGTGAGCTCAGAAGTAATTCCTTCAGAAATTCTAAGGTTCAGATAATAACTTCAGAGTTTCACAGGCTCAGAATTACTTGCTTCAGATCTGGTGAGCTCAGAAGTAATTCCTTCAGAAATTCTAAGGTTCAGATAATAACTTCAGAGTTTCACTTGCTTCAGATCTGGTGAGCTTAGAAGTAATTCCTTCAGAAATTCTAATGTGCTTTTGTACGCAAATTTTAACTTTTAATCCTGCACACTAAATTAAATTATTAGTACTCCAATTTAACTTTAAATACATTGTTATCATCAAAATCAATTAAGGAGATACAAAATCATAATTTTGTTCCAACACATTGAAGGAGGTGTAAAATATACTCTATATTTTAGGTCTATTTTAATTTTTACTTTTCATCGTTTTTTTATTTTATTTTTGAATTTGTAAATTTTAAATAAAGTAATTGCATTTCACTTACTTTGTTGTCCATTTAGTTATTCTATCCCTTCATTGCCTTATTAAAACAAAAACTTCAATTTTTTGCAAGGGTTTAATTCATACTTAAAATGGTGCCAAAAACATTTGTCTTGTGGCAGCCACATCAACTTTAAGGTTGAGCATTGGTCAAGATTAGGGTAGAAAATCAGCAAACCAATAAAAATCACAATTTTTTAATTTGGACCTAATTCCAACCAACTACATTTTCGGTTTGTTCGAATGTTGAGTCATACGGGTGGCGGGTTTAACGAGTCGTCATTTGAACGGGTTATTGCTACATCTAAAATTGTAATTAAGCCTTAAAACTTTATTGCTACATCTAAAATTTAATTAATTCATAAATTTTTATTCTTCAAATAATTCAATAGCTTGTACAATCAAATGGATCAAATCTCGACTTGCCTCATCCATTTTACAATCCATTTGATAGATTTTTTTATAGATTTCTTTAAATTTTTTAAAAGCTGAATGGACTTGAATGTCCATGGCTTCATTAGGATTCAAGTGCTGTAAAACTCCAGAAAAACAAAAAATAAGTTTTTTAAACTTGTTATACTCGATTTCGTCCATATATCTTCTATTATAAACAAAGATAAACATCATGAGCTGGTTTAGGTTAATCATATATTACCATTAGTGTAGATTGAATATATATAAATTTTATATATTCAAACAAAAAAGGTCTACGATCTTATCTTAACTTTAACTATAGTTAAGATCTAATGGCAACATTAAAACTATGGAGTTTCCAAGAAAATCGATTATTAACTTCATTTTATTAATCTTATTATATCTTATTATTAAGTTAATCTTATTAAATAGAAATAAAATATTAAAATCTATTCTTTTTTTCTTTTTTTTTTTTTATTTAAAAAAAAAACAGATTTAAATATGAAAGTAACTCTACCACTTCTGATATTGAGGTTTCTGCATTACTAAAATCTTTGACAAACAATCGATAAACTAATATTCTGAATTAATCAGAATAGTCTAGGGTTCGATTTAACCGTATTTAAAGTAATAAATAATGAAATTAATTGGATTGCCGGGTTCGAGTCCCGAGCAACCCATTTTAACTATTACTTTCTTTCTGTCTGGGATCACTTTCTAGTAAGAATCTTGTTTAGCAGGACCAATGCCAGCAAAGATCAATACCAAAGAGAAGTAAAAGGAGATCGAAGTTCACAATATCATCAAGGCATCGAAATTCTTTACCACTCACACATTACTATCCTAGCTCAGCACCACTGTTGACTAGAGAGAAATACCTAGCTAATACGCTAAGATTAGCTCACAACGCTGGTTCAAAAAGAGAATTACGTCACTCCGATTCCTATTAACTCAGAGGGATACGTATGACTAGGAACACTCCTATCAAGCTCAATCCAATAATACAACTGGCCGATTCATCAGAACTTTAGCAAGAATAATACTAATAAATATGGTTAAAAATCAAAGTGGTTCTTATAAAAATGGATCATAAAATTTCTCATGAGTGTCTTAATACATAATTTGAGTTTGTTGGTCTTTTGAGTTATTTTATCTAAGTTGAAAAATATTTCTTATTTTTTTAAAACAATTATAAATCATGCAGTAAATATATATATATTTTTTTAAGCAAATCAAGCAATGCATATTCAATTTTTTCTTTTCTTCTTCAATTTTTTTTTATTTTGTTATTTATTTAAAGTATTTGAATATTAAAAAACACAATTCTATTAAAAAAAAAAATATCAGCATGATACATTATGGGCCTAATTGGGCATCATCAATCAAGCCCGTGAAATACAAAATCTACCCGGATCCAACTGGTTCTATATCTTCAGAGCCGAACCCTAAAATTCATAAAACCCTAATTTTAACCTATAAATAATCCCCAAATTCAACACCTTCGTTAACAATTCAGCCGCTAGCTAATTCACTCTCTTCATTCATCTTTTGGTTTGTTCTTTTTATTTCTATGTTGAGTTAATGATGTTCAATTTGTAGATTAACCATTAAGCAAATTTTTACAAAACCAGTATTTCAATGAGCTTTGATGAATAAAACTGTGCTGGAGCGAGTCGATGATGGCGCAATCCTCTAAGAAGTTCTGAGCTCTAAAATTCAATTTTTCTACTTTTTTTTTTTAAGTTTATTTTATAATTTTGTATTTACATAAAGATTTAGTTTTGTTTGATCTGATGATTTGTTTTGTTGTTATAATAACATAACAATAAATCATCAATTCAAACAAAACCAAATCTTTAATTATAATAACAAATCCTCAATTCAAAAGCGAAGTGATGATATAATTCATTTGTCTGTCAATCCTCTGATATTATTTGATGTTACTCATGAATCCCGACAGGTTCTGATCGCTTTCTTTATTACTAATTCATTCTTTTTCAATTACTTTAAAGGTTGTTTCTTTTTTTTTTTTTCAATTGTTTTATGATATTTGAATTGATTTGATAAATATTATGAATGGGCATATGATGAATTCGAATTTGTGTAAATGGGTAATTTGCATCTGAATAATTTATTGATGTTATTATCACCTTGGAGAACTGACGCCCAAAAAAAATGTTGAAAACATTTTTTGTGTTATTAAAATCTGGAATTTTCTTTTTATTGTTTTCTGATTGTTTTCTAATTGTGTTATTATTAAAGTGAACATCATATTTAAGTTATATATTTATGGGCATATGATGAATCAAAAATTGTGTAAATGGGTAATTTGCATCTGAATTTTATTTGATGTTAATATCACCTTTTAGAACTGATGCCCAAAACTCTGTTAAAAGTTCAAAATATATTATTAAATTTGAGTTTTTCTTATTTTGTGATTGAATCTCATTACTTGACCTGTGGATTAAGTTCGTGACAATTGAGAAATGATGGTAGCATTGAATGCCCAAAGTTTTTCTTATTTTATGATATGACTTGGTTTCTACAAGAAAAAACAATTTAATGCCCAAAGTAGAAGGATATTATGAAAATATTGTAAAAATCAGTTAAATAACAATATGGACATGAAAATTGAGAATTGTATCATACAATTCGATTTATAAAAGAGAAGTAATTGAAGAGGATCCAAATCCATAAAATACCTTGTTACATCCGCAACCAAAATCAAATTAACATATCAATGGTTAATGATAACAGTTATCTATTGGATTCAGTAGAATGAATTGGATTTATGGCACTCATTGTCATTGACCTACTTGGTTGAGCACAGTTGTACTGAGATTGAAGATGGATTCAAAACTAAAAGTAGAATATGAAATGATAACTTGTAAGTGATAATATGATATGAAGTATAAATAAGAGTATGGACATGAAAAATAGAGGATGAAACTATGAAAGAGCAAAATGATTGATGGGGAACAAGTGTTTTCCCACTAACAAATGGCAAAAAATTACACTTCTAGCGATGTAATAGAACATATCACAGTTATAGTAGATCTTTATATCCCTATATGTTCGTAAATCTTTTGTTTTAGTCCTGTATTTTGTTTTGTTGCAAATAAGTTTCTGAATGTATAAGTTTTTATGGTTTTAATCTCTAAAGTCAAAATCCTGAATGAAAATCTCCATGAAAATTGCAGATTTTCCTGCGGATTTTGACTTTAGGACTAAAACCAAAATTTTTTGTACATTCAACGACTTATTTGCAACAAAATAAGATACGGAGACTAAAACCAAAATTTTTTGTACATTCAATGACTTATTTGCAACAAAATAAGATACGGAGATTAAAACCAAAAATTCGTGAACAAATCAAAATATCATGTATTTATTAATTTATATTCATTTTCCTGTTACAATATTATTACTCTCAAAAAGTAGGCTTCATAGTTCATGCTAGCAGATTTACAGACAGTTCTCCATTTGTGTCTCTTTATGAGCACACCCTCAAGCAAAATGTTAAACACTGCAGAAGAATAAACAAATTCTAACTGTTTTCTATTCAACTAAATTAATAAGATACCTTGGTAGTATACAACAATCTTTTTGTTATAGTATCTAACATGACAAGTCCTCATTGTCTTGAAGGAAAATCTCCGGATGTACAACCGCACTAGCGAAATTTAGAGCTCGTTGTAGCTTTTGGTGGTCAATTACTTCAACATCAACCAAGAAGATCGAACTAACTGGTCGATGATCTGAGAGCTTATTTTCAGCACACTGATACTGAAGTTGCTTTATTCCTTTTCCTTGCCACAATATGCGATCACACCTGCATAATCTCGCACATTAATAAGTGTCAAATTGACGCACTAGCAGAAATACAAAACATTCATAGGCTTGCAATTACCATGCTGGAGATCTCTTTTTTTCACATTCTTGTGTGCCTTCACCAACATATTTATCAGAGTTAAATTATCAGAGTTAAATTCATACTTGTAAGTGGGTGGAAAGTTTATCAGTCCCTCTTTCCATCCCTCAAATACATGTCCATTACATAATTCATTGCTTAGCTGCAAATAAAGTGAAGCAATTATAAATTCTTTAGTATGAATTAGGAAAAATCTAAACAACGAGTTGAAAAAGAGCGACATTTTCCACCTTACAATTTTGTAAGAGTGAATTAGATATAGTATATGATACCAAAATTATATATTTGAGCCACCGGCACATTAAATCAAGTTTAATAGTGTTGGATTATATGAAAATATGATCATAATCAAATGTAGATTACTAATGAGGTAGATCCTTGTTTGGTGACAGCACTTGCAATCCTTTGGCAATTCTAGGCTTAGGTCTTGATGAAAATCAGAACACCATATTGGAGACCAATAGTTGAGTCTAAGTTTCATAATTCTTACCTGATCATAATCCATGAGTTCATTCCACTTCTTCAGAGCTATTAGCTTCCGAACCTCCCCATCCGACATATTGATACGATAGTTCAAATCTCCGAACCAGAAAATTTGACTGTTAGCAGAAAGCAACCCATCAGTGAATCCAAGATCGTCATTCACAACATTGATAGGCAATATTTCTCACTCAAAAATACATGTCAATAAGATGATTGTAGCCCCAAGTAGACAGCCCAGTTGGTGAGCTAAGGGACACCAAAGAAGTTTTAAGCCGGAGGTTTAGGGTTCAACCATTAACTTACTAACAGTTATCTATGCATAAACGAAAAATTATTGTAAAGGACAACTTTTGAAGTACAGTTAAACTTGCTTACTCGTGTGATGGAATTGTTTGTGGTTGATCTGTATCCAAGACTGATGAGAAATGCGTACGTTGTACAATTTCATTAACATCCGAGTTTCGTCTTTGTTCTGCTCCATCTTTCTGACCCGAAGCTAGATGGGAACAAACAAAACACATACGCGACTGAAAGACAGACATGCTAACCGAAATAGACCCCTGCGTCAGTGATAATTTGTTACCACATCTACTAATGTTAAAATGACCATGATCATATTATAAACAAATGCACACATATGAAATTGTTTATTTGATATGCTATCATCGATATATTTTAGTCATTGAATTAATATTAGATAGTTTGTATTCTAATTTTGTATTTGAAATCTCATGTAGTGAATCAAAACATAAGAAAGTTGCATTACACCTTTACCTTGTTTCCCATGTAGCCCATAAGACCAACTCCAACTTGAGAAACTTTCAAATGATGAATGTGCCTTCTCAGCTTCCTTTGCACCCAAACAGACATATATATTCCTACCATTTGCTTACTCACAATCCTAACATACTTAGGATATGATTTCACACTAACTATTCCATCAACATCTTTGCCAATAGGTAATTCTAAAAATGTATCATTTTCTTTCCATAACAAACTCAAATTTCCAGAACTTCGGTGTGAACGTTTCATTCCATAACCATACAATGAAGCACAATCTGAAGCGCTTAGTACTCTGCGCAATTTTGGATTTGGATCAACATGATGGATTGTATCTAATGGAAGTTCAGGCCAATCAAGTATAGTTTGAAGATCAATGTCATATATTTTCCTCAATGCAATATTATTTTCTATACCAATCATACTTTTTATCTCTTTCGTCTTTTTTATTTCATCATTATTAATGTCTAAAGTTCCAAAATAGTCCCCATCCACAAAATCCAATGGATTATTAATTTGCATATTAAGAGAAGAATTTGTTCTAACAGGAGAAGGAGGACCACTGTAGCTTTTCTGTTCAGTTTCAATTTCAAAAGATTTGTTTAAAGTTCTTCGAATGATTTCTTCCCATTTTGAGATTGGTTTATTATCCTCAGCTCCCAATACATTTCCAGCATTCAATGGAACTACCTCTTGAAAACTGTTAAGATCATCACATAAGTATGAATTAAGTCATTAACTATTCATTGAACTTTAATTGTAGGGCTTTACCCCAAGGGGAGCCCTTCCAGAAATTCTCGAAGGCCAAGGATAAACCTAGGCCTAAGAGGGGGTTTGGAAATAGTTTTCAACCAGCAATAGACGCGCCTCGGTTAGAACCTCATTAGCTGCGTCATTGCCCCAAGCGCAAAGATGCTTATGAATGTGTTAAACTCAACCTTTTATAATAACTTGAGACACATGATGTGTATAATCTTGGCGATGTGGGACATTATTATAGTGATTGAAAACTTCAAAATCAAAACATGTTCAATACTGTCCAAATCTTGTTCCGAAAAACTTGTATTGACTTACTATAAAATAAAACTCAAGCAATTAAGACATCACAGTAAAATATACTCACCCAATAATGTAAATATCTGATGGTTCTTGGATACAAAGCCAACCCTCAATTTCAAGATCATTACATGGAAGTGCTCCAGCAACATTCCAAGATCCAATTGTTACCCTGAAAGTTAACCATTTATAATGAATTTCATTCAATAATAGCTTTAAAAGTAATGACATATTACATAATCAAATTAACATCAGACCTCACTTCCTTTGTATTTATGTATTGAGCGCGCAATGTTTCTGATTTTCCTCTTCTGTGTCGTCTCGTCTTATATCCCTTACAAGATATATCTGAATTACAAATATCAAATAGTCAATCATTTGAGTACAAAATAGTTATATTAATTTCATATACATTACACATATTAACATAACTTCAAACTTCCTGTTTCTTTTACAATGAACAATTTCGCTCCGCTACGGCTTCATAACAAGTATAACAGAGGGAAACAAACTTGAAGAACAAACAAGAATGAGTAAACAAGAAGAAGAATCTATAGTACAAAATGAAGCACATATATATATATATATATATATATATATATATATATATATATATATATATATATATACCATCATCTTCACTCTCAGTTTCAGTGTCCGCTTCATCTTCACTAAAATCATACACCTTTTGCTTTATATTCAACCATTTCTTCATCACTGTGGAGGGCCAAAACACCTACAATGAAACCAAATTACAAGGTTTTAAGAAAATGCATCTGATATTTACAAGACATGCATATTGTTAAATCTTATACCTCTGAGCGTTTTCCCTTCCTTTCTTTCATTGTTGATTAAGTCAAAATACTATAACTAAAACTGAACTCAAAATGTACTTGTTTCAAAGATGAAGTTCTTAAATATGGAACCTGATCACAACTTTTAGCCACTATCTGGTTTGTTAATAAAACAAAATTGGAAAGTTTGAATGCACTATAGAAAGTAGATCCTAATGGAATATAATAGAAAAGGACACACAAATATGTGACATGACAATATTACCAAGATATCCACAACCACAACTTTCATAAGGTATATATAATAATACGGGCCTAAAACCGAACCGATGAGACCTCTGAATTATGGTTCAATTATTTATTAACCGGATGATTAATAAATAATAAAAAATTAGATGAACCAACGACAAGTCAATTGCAAGTTTAATTTAGTTCAACCGAGATCAAACTAACCAGCGAGCTATCCGCTTCTAGGTTTTCAAAACATTGGATATAATTACTAAGGAAGTCCAACAAATATCACTTTCTAGATAGATTTGCAAAAGATAAATCAGTGAGTCAATGCCAAAAAACAGAACTGTTCATGACCATAACAAAAAAATTATATTGTTTTTCATATTCAGCCTGTCAAGCAACTAGCAAATTAAAAAAATAGTTAAAATTATAAATAATCCAAATGGCTATTTTTTCTATTAATTTAGAAGAATAATGCACAAACTAATATCTACTTCATTAAGCAGATTCACTATAGCCACACAATTAGATGTTATACATCAGCAGTCACAAAATAAACACACCAAACCCAATCATAAAATATACTTGATTCTAGATATTATTTATCACATTTGGGCAAGCAACTAGCTAATAATAAAAAGTAATGTAAATCATAAAATAATTCAAATGGGTGTTTTTTTCCTATTATATTTTTAGACAATATTGCAAATATTAATATGTTCTAAATCAATCGTTAGTTGGTTCAGTGATGATTGACGCTGAACTTGGTAGCAAGGACTACGGGTGATCGGGAGGAGACTGAAACCACTTGAAGTCAGAACTAAACCCCGAATCAGATTCAACTGATGGTGAAAACAAAAATAAAATAAAATAAAATAAAGTAGCAGAATTAACTGCTACCACAAAATGAAGAAGTGAATGAAACCAAAAAAGAAACTGATGTCGACTGCCAATTAAAAAGAAAAAGATAGTACAAATCAAAAGTGTGCAAGATTTGCTAATGATCCCAACAAAGAAGAAGTTTCCATAACAAGTAACAAATCTAATTTTAGACTTTAATAAATGGAAGATGGGTCGGTAGACAATATACTCTTCCATGCAATGCAATTAGGTCTAGAATTGATAAGCTCAGCATATTTTCTCATTTATTTATAAAATTGACCCACAAAACAGAATGATGATTTGAGAATGTGGGGCTAGCGCACTACTATAATGTGAATGTAAAAAAGTTTTGGTAAAACTGAAATTGAGTCATAAAGTCAAAGCAACATCCTTCCTTGTATTGTAAATCTATACTTGGCTATGTGGAATTGTTAATTCTTAATGTCGACAACAATTATTCCTGTTGGTGTTAAAATATTATCTAAATATCAACATATGAATATTTATTTATGCACAATATTTTTTATATTAATAGGATAGATTGCAGTTTCACAAAAAGTTAACAATAAAGTAAATGGTGACTTTATGAATTTTCCTTGAGTACTTGGTAGGACTTTCAAACACTTTCGCCAAACAAAGATGGAATGGAAAGATTCACTTATACAAACAACTCAGGTGTAGTGTAGCATTCTACAAAAACCACATAATCATGGAAACATCAGAACCACATAATCAACCCATAACTCTAACTTCCTCTTTATCTCTTCCCAGATCTTGTAAAAAGACCGACACCCATAAAATCGAAAACCTTGTAGAGTACTCCTATGTTCCAGATGATGTCCAGATTGCTGAAACCATACCTCCCCTTTTAAGCCCTTATAACATCTTCAAAAGACAAAGATCATTTACCCGATCAATAAGAAATCTGATCTCAACCAACCGACCTCACATGAAGGAGTATGTTCAGTCGTTTTGACTTGACCAGTGCAGCCTTAAAGCAACAAATCAAGAACAATATGTTGATTTAGAGATTCCTCAGAGTCTCATAAATCAATGGAAATCGGAAGGATATACAGCCTTACACTTTGGAGCTGTGAGACTAATCCTTTCTCTTCATGGAAGGAAAAATATGCCTGTTTTCTGCAAGATAGCACTTCTAGATTCAAGCTATCTTCATTATGAAAACGCTGTGATTGGGACTGTATTAACTTCACTCCATGCTGGCAGTATCGTGCTTACCATCTTCCCAAATTACAACGTAAGCCTCAATGATAGCACTTTATCCACAAGATTAAAAGTCCAAGTACAAATCACTGGATCTGACCAAGTCCCAGAAGCCCTATCTGCCACTTTGCATCACCAGATAATCTATCGCCTCCAAAATCACTCGATAGATTTGCCTCTTTCTGGGTGTTCTTCTGACTCTTTGTTAGTTGTTACCAACAAAGAAGAAGACATACCCTCCATTGTCCAAATTCCAAGAAGAATCTCAAGGGAGGAATTAACTCAACTAATTCCTCTAGAATGGATCATGAACTATGAAAAAATTCATCAGGATAGAAGACCAATACAATCACAAGAAGCTTCCTTCAGGAGATCTGTTGATAGATCAGTGAAAACAATTTTCAAAAAACCAGACGAAGATCTGTCGATGGAGCAGTCAGAACTATTTTAAAAAATCCAGATGAAGGATCAAGCTCAACTCCTATCTTCCAAACCATGATGATCCAACCGATCCTCCAAGAAGATTGGTGTCCAATTCATGCTGTCACAGCAAAAGGAGAACCCATCTATACTGACAAGATAGGTGGTCATTTTATCTGGGACGTGGATCCCAAGATGTGTGACCCTGGGTGTGATTGTTGGATGCATGATCATGATATCGATAGAAATATCATTCTCCCTAAAAGAAAGAAGAAGGGAACATGTAAACCGTCTCCTCAACCCCAAAGGAGGTCTGATCCTGACAATGGTCCATGGGTAGGAATTCATAAGAAAGTTCATCCTCTTCCCTTTTATGAAGAAGCTCTTAAGATCCTCATAAAAGAAAACCTTTTGCCACCTAATGATCCTGATCTTGTTACATGGTCTCCCAGAGACCATTATAAGCCAATAAATTTCCCAAAAAATACTGAACCTATCCCTTGCTTCATGTTCTCAGCCTCAACCCCATAATACGACTGTCAATTCCCAGCTTTAGAAAGAAAAATTGACCCTATCACAAACCGATCATCCAAACCATTCATACAACCAAATGAAGTACAGCCTGATGGGAAACTTAAACCTTTAACCCAAGCTGAAAAAGTATTAAATTGGCAGTTCGAAAATTTGGTGGCTCAAAATGACATCCTCCAGAATCTTGACAAAAGGATGGATAAAATTACTGAGAAGATGGACGAAACAGATGAAAATCTCAAAATTTTGTCCCAAAAAATGCAAAAACACTATCGAAGCCTTAAAGCTCAAGTTGCTCAGCTAGATCATGATCTAAGGAAGATGTTAGAAGAAAGAACTTTTGGCAAAGATTTTGACCAAAAGGAAAGGCAAATCAGAAGATTACAAGGCCAAGTAAAAGAAATTAATGATTTCTTGAAAGCTTCCAAAGATACCAAACCTAAACCAATTGAAGATCCCCTCTTCAATCCTCCTGCTTTTCCTACTTATTTTACACAACCAGAAAGACCATCGCCTTTCTACCCATCATATGCCTCATCACCGCCTGATTATGTAAAATACATACCCACAGCCTATAGACCAAAATCTGTCAAGACTACCACTTCATCCCATAAGTCAAAAGAGAAAACTGCTTGTTTAAGTGTATCATCCTCTGATTCCCAAGATGTTGTTGAAACACCTCCTCCAAAATTTCAAAATGAGGAAATTCCAGACAAAGGTTTCCAAGCCATGGCGATAACAGAAAACTGGAAGTTTTCCCAAGAAAGTGGCTCCTCAGAATCCTCTACAAGAAGCAGTGATACTTCGGAATTCTCCTCATCAGAAAGAGAATATGAAAGTAATTACGTGAATATCTCCAGATCTTTCATGGTGAATGTAAAAGAGGAAGGATCCTTTTATGAAGAATCACTTGAAGAGACTCAAGTAGCGGAAAGAGCTAAAGTAAGTAGTGGCCCTTGGTTCACACTTGATGATATACCACCCAATCTCTGGAGGAAGAGACTTCTCGAATTTGGTGCATGGCTTGATACCCAGCTAATGAAGACAGGCGCAGATTCTTACAAAATCATTGAAGAGTTTTGCTGCAGAATGACAGGCACTTTAAAGGAATGGTATCATAATCTTGGTACATTCAAACAAGATGAATTACACAGACTAGAGAATGCTGCTGCAGTTCTTGGCGTTCTTCACAGCGAATTCATTGGTGACATGAAGATTTTTGACAGAAAAAGCAGACAAGAATTTTTTGAGATGAAATGTTGTTCTCTTAAGGTTAGAGACCTTGAGAAACATTACCAAAGAATGTCCCAGAGATACTATGTTCTCAATGGGTTTAATGACCCTAGTCTAAAAAATACTTATGTCTCATCATTACCACAAGAACTTCAGCCAGAGATCCATAAGATGACAGCCACATCACAGAAAGATATCAAATCCATGAGTCTTGGCCAAATCCATCAGATGACCTTAGAAGCACTTGAAAAGTTGTGCAGACTACATCAACATTTCTCAGAAATAGTGGAATAAAAATCCAAGTTCACCAAGGCATGCCAAAAGCCTTACCTGGAGATCAAGTGCAAAGGTAACCGATGTTCTTGTTCAACAAAAAAGAGAAATCACCGTCAAAAGTATACCAAGCCGTTTAGAAACCTTAGTAAAAGGAGAAGAAAGAAAGGCTTAAAATTTTTTAAGAAGAAAACATTTAGAGGAAAAGGGAGAAGTCAGAGATGTTTTGTTTGTGGGGAAAAAGGACATTTTTCCAAAAATTGCCCAAATAAAACCAGCAAAGCCTCAAAGTTGATCAACTCTCTCCAACCTCTAGAAGGAGACCTAGAATCTTTGTATTCTGAACAAAGCGCTGCCGATGAAGAAACAGTCTTTGCCCTTCAAGACTCCTCGTCCAATGAAGGATCTCCTGGTGAAACAGAAGATGATGAATACTTCCCTATTTACTCTTTCAAAGAAATAGGAAGTACCCTACCTACTCCTCCTCTCCCTTGTGTTGAAGCTCATGTCCTTGCGTCAAAATTTTCTCATCCTAAGAAAGTCTTAGCTTACATGGATACTGGTGCTCAGATTACAATGATGAACCCAACCATACTCCCTTCAGATGCATGGGTGAAACATGCTACATATTTTGTGGCAGCCGATGGAAAGGTGTTCAGGACAGATTTGATGACAAGAGATAAAATAGGAATCAGATTCTTCCCTGAATGCATAGTCTGGACAAAAGTCATTGGCAGTAATCTTCCTAATAAGGATATTGTTGTAGGGATGGATGTATACTCAGCTGCAAATAGGCTTCAGATCCTTTCCACGGGAATAAAATTCAAAAGAGAATTTAAACCGTATTCTGAAGTACTAAAGCTTTACTCTCTCTCAGAAGTTCCTACAGGATATGAAGAGATTAAGGCCAACCTGTTAAAACTTTGTGCAGACAGTCACGAGAAATTCCTCCATCCAAAACCCCTGTGGAAAAATGAGGACTTTTTTGTCCAACTTCCTTTCAAACTCAATGAAGATATAAACCCAACAAAAGCTACTCATCCAGGAATGAGTCCGTCTGATTTTGCGTTAGCCCGAGAAGAGTGCAATCAGTTGCTCCAACAAGGACTCATAGAACCCACTAAATCTGAGTGGGCTTGCCAAGCTTTTTATGTAGAGAAAAGGTCTGAAAAGATAAGAGGGAAAAAGAGGTTAGTAATTGATTATAAACCTCTAAATCATTTTCTCAAAGATGATAAATTTCCTATTCCAAAAGCCTCTTCATTGTGCATTTTCATCAAAGATGCCCAGATTTATTCAAAGTTTGATATGAAGTCAGGATTTTGGCAGTTGGGAATTGATCCCAAAGACCGTTACAAAACAGCGTTTTGCATTCCCCACGCGCAATACCAGTGGACAGTCTTACCGTTTGGGCTTAAGGTAGCTCCATCACTATTCCAAAAGGCCATGACCAGAATTTTTGAACCCATTCTTGATAGTATTCTCATCTACATAGATGATGTGCTATTATTCTCAAAAGAGGAAAAGGCCCACAAACAACTGCTGGACCAATTCTTCCATATAGCCAAAAAGTATGGAATGATGCTTTCAGAAAAGAAAAGCCAGATAGCCCAAACAGAAATTGACTTTTTAGGAATGCATTTCTCACAAGGAAAATACCAACCCCAACCTCATATTGCTCAAGAGTTATTAAATTTCCCTGATGAAAATCTCACAGTCAAACAAATTCAACAATTTCTTGGTATTATCAATTATATCAGGGATTTCATACAAAAGCTTGCTAAATACACCAGCCCATTGTCACAGTTACTCAGGAAAAATCCTCCATCATGGGGGACAAAACAAACAGAAGCAGTAATGGCCTTGAAAAAGATCGCACAAACTCCACCCGCCTTAAAAATTCCAGGAGATGGGAAAATAATTCTACAGACTGATGCTAGTGATCATTATTGGGGAGCAGTTCTGATAGAAGAAATTAATGGTGTAAAACATTATTGTGGTCATGCCAGTGGACAATTCAAAGAAGCTGAGAAGCATTATCACACCACTTATAAAGAAGCACTAGCCGTCAAATTGGGAATTCAAAAATTTGATTTTCACCTGAGAGGTTATCATTTTGAAGTCCAAATGGATAATTCATCTTTCCCAAGAATCCTTGAATTCAAAAATAAGATGCCACCAGACCCTCAAACCCTCTGATTCAAAGAATGGTTTTCTAGGTATGATTTTACTGTAAAACATATCAAAGGAAATCAAAACTTAATCCCTGATTTACTTTCCAGACCAAGGAAGCCTGTCCAAATCATTACCAATACCCATACCTTTCCTCTAATCTTCATGGTCAAACCATTACCAGTCCATGCTTCTATTTCTAAGACCCTGCCTCCAGGAATAAATTCTTCATGCTCGCCTTCCCAACTCAAAGAGTATGCCAGAAACAACCTTTTTTATTATATGGTAAAAATCATAAAAAAATTTCCAGATCGTTCCCCTTTCCTCCAAAATACACCCTTTTATTTACCATTTTTGATAAATCCAAAGTCTAAATTTACTGAAGATCATTTATGGTATATTTGGTGTGCCACTTGTTTGTATTTAATGCCCGTCTTAATTCCAACTGAAGCAATGGATCAACATATCATGGATGCGAAAAATCACAAGTCTTTAATTTGGACTGTACTTGAATGGTATTCTCCTCTAGAATGGTGGAGGAATCAACTGAGTTCGGTCCTAAATGAGGTAAGGGAAAGAAGAATGACACCAGGAGCCATTAGCAAACTTAAGACAGTTTTCATGTTATACAGGCCATATCAGACAGATCCCAGAACTAAATTCCTTATTTGTGGCAGCTATGCTGATTTATGGGAAACTATTGATGATTATCCTCCAAACATCAAGGTTACCAAGGAACTAATGGATTATGTCAGTCTTATTAATTTTCATGACACAGGGAAAACCCAAACTAATACTACATGTATGAGCCATGGGAATCTTCCACCTCAATGGCAACCAGTTGATCCACAAGTGATTGGAGAAAGTTCTAGTCAAGCTACTCGACCAAGACAAGATTTTCAGATGGATATTGAACAACAATTCACAAAAATGAATTTTGAGGAAAGACCAATGGAGGTTGAGTCATCAAAGAATTCTGATGGAGAAGATCTAGAAGACATCTGGTATTCACAACAGTTTGAAAGATACTGCTCAGAAGAATATTTTCCAGAAGAATATCTGTCAGACCAGAACCTGTCGCCAAGTCACGAGCCTATCTTGAATTACTAAAATAATATATAAGAGTCCAATAAGCCATTACTAAGGTGGCATAAGAGGCAAAAAACGTGACTTGCCTAATAGTAGTATGTATCAATAGTTATATGTTTGTATTTAGTGTGAGGTGTAAAAATAATGTGACATTTTGGTCAAAAGTGTCATAAGTATGTCTTCCATAATGACATTTTGGTCAAAAGTGTCATAAGTATGTCTTCCATAACGTCCTTAGTGGCATAAGTGAGAATAGTGGTTGATTTGTCTTTAATATACCTCTTTGACTATAAAAGGAGGAGGATTGTAACATATTTCACAAGTTGAATGAAAATAAACTCATAGTGTGTTCTATGAAAAATATGTTCTTCTAAA
This sequence comes from Trifolium fragiferum, assembly GCA_954870985.1. Lineage (NCBI taxonomy): Eukaryota > Viridiplantae > Streptophyta > Magnoliopsida > Fabales > Fabaceae > Trifolium > Trifolium fragiferum. The sequence continues at coordinate 43,480,920 of OX940792.1, read as the reverse complement.
TTTCTCTTTTCTTTCTGAAAGCTCTAGTTATTATGTTCATATCATAAGTTCTCCCATAGAGATGCTAGTATGCTCTACACTCGCCTCTAAAATGAGGATCTTGTGTATCAGAAGACATCTGACTATTGACCCATGCTACGGTCCTCTCTATTATGAGATGATAGTTTTAATTGATAGTATGTGCTTGAGATTTTTATATACGTATGGTTGGTTGATTGTTATCTCGCTTGATGATTCAATTAAGACTATTAATTTCATAATATGGGAGGCTCCGGGACAATGTTGGTGTCAGAGCCTACTATAGAAGAGGGGGTGCATATGGTATGAATATAATGAAGAGAGTAAGTAAGAAAGAAAACCACATAATCATGGAAATATCAGAATCACATAATCAAAGCTTTTAATAGCGATTTTCGAAAAAGCGTTATTAAATCTATGAACCCAAGAACTCTACAATAGCGTTTTTAAGAAAAGCGTTATTAAAGCCTTACAACCTGAACATTATGAGCGTTTTTGAAAAGCGCTATTAAAGCTGATGACTTATAATAGTGTATTTTACATTAAGCGCTATAGTAAATAAAATTAATAAATTAAAAACTGTGGTCGGCAGTTGTCGAATCCGCGACCCCTTGTTGCTGGCAATTATCTAATAATTAATTAGTTAATTAATATAATAATAATAATAAAAATAAAAATTAAAAACAGAGATGAATATGAAATGGGCGCTACTATTTTCCTTTCCCGCACTAAATTCTTCTCATCAGTTGCAATCCAACCCACGATTCCAATCACACTCTAACCAAATCGAACCCCAGAAATCGATTCCAATCACACTTTAACCATATCGATTTCCTTCCAACTTCAACTTACTGCAAACGAATCCTACTATCCAAGAACCCAGAAATCAAAGTGAAGCCTAACCCATAAATTCGTTCATTTTTTTTCCTCTGCAGAGTTGCTCTTTGCTGCGCCTGATGGTTAGTCTCTCACAGCTAGGTATGTTTATTACTGCTGCTTCAATTTGCTTAACCATGCCTTTTTTATAATTTTATTGTTGTGTACTTGTTGTACCTCACATGGTTCAGTTGGATTCACAATTTCATATGTTTGCTCTGAATGTATTGTGTAAATTGTAAATAATATATATAATCATTGTTTAGCTTCCTCTAGAATTTATGATAACATGTATTAATTTTTCTGAAGGTTTGTTACTTAAAACAGCCATGGATCCTCAGTTAGGGAGTTAGTGTTGCTTAGCTTCTTTGGTATGTTAGGGACAATTATTTAATAGTCTTACTATTAAATAATTGTATTAGACAATAGTGTTATTATATCTTAAATAAGGTTCAAAATTTGGGGAACCATGGTCCATGCCACTAATGAGTCATGACACATCCTTTTTTGAGCCTGCAACAGTTGGTAATGGTCGAATCCTTGAGCATTGTGGCTAGGTTAATTAAGCCTATTCTCTAGTCTCTGTTGCCGCATAGGTCGCATCTCACAAGGCCAAGCCCAGTTCGGCTCGTGCCTGAAGCCTTTTTTGCTTCTGGTGGCCCTGTGTTGTTTGTGACTTTGGCGCGAGATCCCCGTGCGTTGTATCTTTGGCTAGTGTTTTGCAAAATTGATGTATGAGAAAATGAAATTTGAAAAATTGAGTTAAGTTAGAAGACATTGTGTTTAGGTGTTGGCTATTTAGCTATGATTTTTTCAAAACTATACTGATATCATAGTGTTTGTTTGGTGTCACTGATATTGATTTGTTGCCATTGGTTTGGTTTGCAACTAAGAGCTTAAACTTTTGATCAAATAAGTTAGAATGAATGAGTAAATTCCAAGTTGCAATGCAGTTGTAATATGAACTCTAAAAGGTGTTAGTAGCCATTAAAATATGTAGAAAACGAAAATTTATGATCTTTATTAAAGACACTGATTCATTCTATGTTATGAGATAACAGTTCAAGCAAAGTAGAATGAGTAATAATTGATGTTTCAGTTTGCTGACAAGATGCTCCATTTGTATAAGCAAAACAAACATGATCTAAATACCTTTGAATGGTGTGGGTGCTGTAACATACCAAGAAGATCATGATTAATAAAATCTAAATTTGAAATTTTTGGATTTCAACTAAGAAAAATATTCCTTTTTCTTTTCCTTAATGTAAAATTTATAACTCAGAATGAAGCTTTGCATAATTAAAAACAATAATAATAATAATAATAATAATAATAATAATAATAATAATAATAATAATAATAATAATAATAATAATATATGTTTTGAAAGTCTATGTATAAATTATTATTACTCCCTCCATTCCTTAATATAAGAGAAAATTTGCTTTTTAGATTCATTGATATTTTAATGTATCTAGTCTATAATATAGTCTAAATACATTAGAAACTCAATGAATCTAAAAAGCAAATTTTTTTTTTATATTAAGGAATGAAGGGAGTATATGTTAAGTTCAAAAGCAAGTTCTCAAACAAAAAAAAAAAAAAATTTATTGTAAAAAAAGAGCAATTTTAAAAAATGGGTGAAGATTTAAAAAAAGAAAGGACATACAATAGCGTTTTTTAAACAGGCGCTATTAAAAGTTGGTCAGAACAACATATTATAATAGCGGTTTAAAAAGCACGAGCGCACTACTATATAGCGTTTAGAAACCGCTATTAAAAGTCACATTTGATAGCGTTTTTAAAACGCTATTATAGGCATCAAGACCTATAATAGCGGTATCAGTAATAGCGTTTTAAAGCGCTATAAAAAATCAAAATATGCGTTATCAAAAGCCTATTTTTGTAGTAGTGTTTGGTAGAGATGTACAACAGACCTTAGACCGTCTATAATGGGTATAGGTATATTATTGTAGTCTATATTAGTATTTAGTAGGTATCTTCATCGTAGAGAACATACAAGTAGTACATATTGAGGAACATATGATTAACGGTCCTATTAGAATATAAAATATGTTGTTAATTCAACGATAAATTCACACCAATAACAAACGGATGTGTGGGGCAAGTGTAATAAGCAACCAAAACAATAAGGAAGATAAAGATGATGATGCAATAATCCAAAGTAATAAACACGACGGAAGATAAAGAACACGATCAATTTGTTTTTGGTGTGAGTTTATTGTCGAATTCACAATAATTGGCGCCCACCGTGGGACAAGGTGATCAGTCGATATCAAGTACCATGGGTTTGAAGGGGTATATTGAGAAGTCCACCGGGAGTAACAACTACGAGTTGTGGAAGGTGAAGACGAGGGCGGTGTTAATTCAAAACAAGTATGTTGAGGCGTTGAAGGGAGAAGCACGATTAGAGAGGTCTTGCTTGGTTCAAGGTGAAGATTATGGTGGGTGTACTTTGGTGGAAACTCAGTTTGAGATAGAGTCTTCCAATTGTGGGATACAGTCAACATTAACCCTCGAGTATCTAATTGGAGATAGGGAGGATAGTGGTAGTGTTGAACCAAATGGGTGTAACCATGGAGACCTTGTGGAAAGGTTTCAATTGTGGCTGAAGAAGTGCAAAACCTTGAGGTTCTTCAGGAAGGCAATTGAAAGCAACCGTGATCAAGCTTTTGAACTTGTAGGATTGCTGGACGTAGTTGGGTGCAAGGGGAGTTTGAAGTTGCAGCTTGTGGAACCACCTAAAATTCCAAGGTTGGTTTGAAGCCAAGCAATACTTCGAAAGTACGGAAGACATTTCATGGGTTGAAGGGTGGTGAGGCTTGTAGGGATATCCTAAAAATTCATGGATAGTCGGAGGCAAGCGATTCTCCAGGAGGACGAAAAAGGCACAATTCAGGGGCTGAAGAGGGAACAGTGAAGCTTGTAGGGTTGTCCTAAAATTCCAAGGACAATTGGAGGCAAGCGTTTCTTTGAGAGTACAAAGCGGTGCACTGCGAGGTTCGAACAGGGGTGGTGAAGTTTGTTGGGCTATCTAAAATCCAATGATAGTGTGGAGCAATCGTTTCTTCAGGGGGACAGACTTGACCAATCCGGATGCTGAAAAGGGTGCGGTGAATCTTGTTGGGCAAGATCTTCATGAGGGCAAAAGGCATTCCAAGGGATGAAGATGAGGTAATACTTGTGGTTCTAGCAAGGGTTAATAGAAGCAACTGGAGGCTAGCGCCCATGTCAAGGTTCAAGTGGAATTTGGACTTGGCCAATGATCTTGAATAGAATATTCAAGATGGAGAGAGCGGTGCGGTGGTTGATTGGGTCACCATCAATTTAAAGGCAATGTGGAGAATTATTGCATATGCCTTGAGATCTCAAGATCGGAAGTTAGAATATGCAGATTTTGTGGAAAAATATGTTTTTGAAGAATATCTGACTTGAATTGTGTTTTTTTATAAAATTTGATATATTTAAAAATAATAGGAGATTTGGTTTTATTTTAAAAGATAGCTTTTAAAATAATAGACATATATTTTTCTATAAATAGAGGTTGTTTATTCATAGAAAAATTGGGAGAGCAAAGAGTGAGACAAGATGTAGGGAATTGGGGTTTGCCACCACACAAAGCTACGATTTTAAAGAGAACATTGTCTCTTAATATAATCCTAGGGCTTTGGGAAGATTATTCTTGGATCATCTTGTGGGATCACCTTGGGTAGACTAGATCAAATTGAGTCTCTTGGCCACGGGAAGACATTCGGGTTTTGGGTAGAACTAGGGTTTACTAATTCCTTGTACCCAATTGATAATTTCTTGTAAAGTGACTTATTTGATTCTAGTAGAACGGAGAGTTGCTCTCTCCCCCAGAGTAGGTTGGTTAACACCGAACTAGGTAAACAAATTGTTACCGTGTTCTTTTTCTTCTGCTGTTTTTTTGTTTTGGATTATTGCATCATCGTCACTATCCTGTCTTTATATTTGGTTGCTTGTTACGCTTGCCCCACACATCAATTTGTTATTTTGTGAGTTTATTGTCGAGTTCACAACAAAATATTTGTTGTATAAATTGTTAGTATCTTCTATACTTAGATCTGTATCATATTGTGAGTCAACCATGTCTCGACGTCATCGTATAAATACTCATTGTTGTATAATGAAATATCATGAGACAGTGTTGTAAATTCTTCTAAAATCACACCAATGAAAACTTGATGTGTGAAGTAAAAGAATGACAACCAATTATCAAGCGGATAAGCAATAATAATAACAACGATAAAAACGACAAAGGAAGAACACACAATAATTTGTTTATCCAGTTCGGTCAAACAATGACCTACTTTGGGGGGAGAGAGTAGCTCTCCGTTACACTAAAATCAAATAAGTTAACTTTACAAAGAAATCCCAATTGGATTACAAGAATTAGCCTTCAACCCTAACTCTACCCAAGTCCGAAATCTCTTCCCGTGGCCAAGAAACTAATTTGATCTAGTCTTCCCAAGATGTAACCCCTTTGCCCAATCCTAGGATTATACCAAGAGACAATCCATATTGTTTCTCTCTAAAACCCTAGCCTTGTGTTGACGACAAATCCTCATTGAATTTCCTACATCTTGCTCTCACATGGTGCCTTCATGCTCTCTTGTTTTTCTATGAATAAATCAACCTATATTTATAGAAAAATATATGCCTTAAAACTATAAAAAAATTTGTTTTAAAACATAATCTCACTTTGTTTTATGAGGTAATAGACTTTTACCCCCTGCAAAGTAGGCGAGTTTTGCATTGCCCCTATGGGTGTGTTTGTTTCGGAGTTATAAAATTGATTCCCGGGAATAGAAGGTTGGAAATAAATATACCTACGTTTGTTAGGAAGGAATACGAATTTATTCCTTGGAAAAAATTATGCCCAGGAGATTTATTTTCCCATGAAGAGGGAAGTTTTATTCCCAAGTGATAATGGGGGGAACTTTTATTCCCATGTATATGGTAATAAGTTTTTGTTTGCAAAAGACTATGTTATCCCCACCAAACCCACTAACCCCATTACATAACTTCATGTGCATATAGTTTGCAAGAAAAATAAACTACCCTTGTGCATGCACGTTTTAATTTTTTTTATCTCTTACAATTTTTTTATTTCTTACATAGAATTTTATTAATTAATTAGAAAAAATAAACATTTTATTAATATATAAAACTTACGGTTAAAATCAATAAATTAAAATAAAAGTAGTCTAAAACTATAAATAATTCAAACAAAACAATATTTAATAAAAAATATACCATCCTTCTTGTTTTGCCTTTGCATATTTGTAAGTTTAATTTATAAATTTTGTCAATAAAAAAATATAAATTATCAAGTATGTATAATTTTTGAAATATGTAGTAAAGAAATAATAGGGATATTTTAGGAATTTAATCATTCATTCCCAGGAATAGATTTTATAAACCAAACACATTTTAGTTATTCCTAGGAATTTTAAAAATGCCATCCAAACACTTTTTTTACATTTTCCTTGGAAAAAGGTTCCCATAATTATATTCCAAGGAAAACTAATCCAAGGAATATATTTTGCATCGATGAAACAAACACCCCCTATAATTTTTTTTTTTTAAGATTAACCCCAGCAATGTTTTTTTTTTTTTTTTTTTTTTTTTTTCCGCATTTCATTTTACCCCCTATAATGTTGTTTTGTTTTACCCCCGGGGGGTAAAATGAACTGCGAAAAAAAAAACACATTGCTGGGCGTAATCTCAAAAAAAAAATTACAGGGGATAACGCAAAACTCGCCTACTTTGCAGGGAGTAAAAGCCTATTGACCCTTGTTTTAAATATAACCACTTTAAAACAAACAGAATCCAAGTTAGATATCTTTTAAAACTAATTTTTCCACAAAATCAACAAGGAACAAATCTAGACGTGTGTGCTGCGCCACGCGCCACCCTCACTACGACTTGCACAGAAGGCAGAGGCCAAAGCCTAGCTTGAGGCGCGTCATGCACCTAGTGCAACTTGTCCTGCACCTAGCGAAGTGATTTCTGACTTCCAATAAACTGAGATTTCAAGGCATACTCAACAGACATAATTCTATTACTAATGATTTCTGGTGCAACGTCATCTATACTAAGTATGGGAGACCTTCGAGATGCTATAAGCGCCCAAATTTATGATTCTCCTTTGTGGATAGCTTTAGCTGGTGTTTGGGACCAGTTCTAGAGACATAAAATTTGGCGGTCAGAAATGGTAACATATTTATTTTTGGCTTGATAAATGGATGTTGCTTGATAAATGGATGTTTTATGGGCACTTTCTCATGAATAGCTATACTTAATAAACCATTGACAATGCAATCACTGTAAAAGACGCTTTGACAAAAATCAAAAAACTAGGATATCAATTTTCTCATGGCTTGTCTGTCACAAATTACGATTAACCAGGTGTTGGCCATTCCAGCTCCTAAGGTAATAGACGAACCGAATTCTATTGGATGGAGTGGCACCAACACTTGACGTTTTACGGTGCAAAGTGCCTATAGTCTCCAACGGTAACAAAACCTTTCCATTGATGGGAATTGAAAAAGCTTTTGGAATTGAAAATGTCTACATAGATTCCAAACTTTCATGTGGATTGCTATCCATGAGCGCCTCCTTACGAATTACCGCATAAGTAAACGGGGTGTTGATATGTCTCCCATTTGTTTTGTTTGCAAAATGAAGATGAAACAATCCTTCATGTTTTGAAGGATTATGCACAAAAAGCCCAAATTTAGATAAGACCGGTGACTTCTAATCACATTACTATTTACCAATTTCTTTTCTTTGACTTGCAAAGATTGGATATTTGACGATTTGAACAAGAGAGTGAGAGCACAAAATAACAAATGAGGCTATTTTCATAGTAACTTGTTGGCATTTGTGGACGTGGAGAAATAAAACTACCTTTGAAGAGGGATTCCATAACCCCAACAATCCAACTCAAGTGATATTCTTAAGTTGGCAAGGGAGATTGATAGCTACAAGAAAGCACACTTGACTAGTATGCCTCGACAAAATGATATTATTTTCATTAGCTAGAAACGACCTCGAGATATATGGGTCAAGCTTAAATGTGATGAGACACACAAAAGCTCAGCCAACCTTTCAAGTTGTGAGGTCTTCTTCGAGACATAAACAATGTTTGTTTGGTTAGCTTTGCCCTCAAACTTGGAACTTTTGATGCACTCATGTGGAGATGTGTGACAGGTATCGTAGTATGGATTTTGGCATGAGACAAGGAATTACACACCAACTTCAAGTTGATAGCGACTCAAAGGTTGTAGTCGATATGGTAACAACTAACAAGAAACTGCACCATTAAGAGAAACATTCCCCCTCTTGATTTGGTGTATATGTGATCTAAAAAATATGAAACAACAAGTTCATATCAATCATACTTGGCATGAAGGAAACATATAAGCTGATTGACAAGTTAACTTTAGTCTATCTTTAAACTCTTTTGATTTGCATGTTTAAGAGGCTTATCCAAGAAATCTTTAGAGGCTCAATTTTTATGGGATATCTAGCGCTTGCACACTTTTGAAGGTTCATTTAACTTTGTAGTTTTCGTTTTTCTTGCTTGGAGGTTCTGCCCTCCTTTTTGTACTAAAAAAAGAAGTTATTACTAAGACTAATTTAGTAAATATTTTATAGGTGTTGAGTTTGAGGAATAGTGTTTATTAAGTACTATCATTATAAAATTATAAATAAGTGCTGTGTACATGTGAGATCCAATTAAGTACTGAAAAATATAATTTTTCATTGTAAATGTTCTTGGCAGTTAATGAGTTCTAAACACCATAGCTAACGTCTGACTTCACATGAATGAGATGATCCATAACTTTAGTTGTAGTGCCTTACTTCACAAAAGCTGGAGAATAATGAGAATCATCCATATTTGAAATAGGATAAACAACTTAAGAAAATATAATTGTATCAGGAAAATGTAGAATAAGATTCTAAAATTCAACATAATTTTAAATTTTAGAGTCTAAGTTTTAAAATCCTAAAATTTGCACAAGTTTCAAACCATGTATAAGGGCATTTAATTCTATAAAAGAAAAAAGAAAAAAAATTTACACTGTCAACCAATCACAAATGTTTTCCGCTACTTCATCCCATTTAATCTCAATTTCTTGATATGACTTGAAAAATTGAAGCATTCTATACCGACAAAGCATGCCCTTTAAACGCATTCTATAATCAAAACGTATAAAATAAAGGTTGAATTTTGAAATCCAAACAATGTGTTTTTTGAAATTCATTAGGCGGACGCGAAAAACTTGGGGGCAAATATTGACTCTATTTTTATAATATTGGGCCTCATAGTTACTTATGGGGTTGCATGTAGTAAAATTGAGCCCGATAGGCCATGTTTATAACCTTCGGAGCGGAACCCTAAAATTCATTAAACCCTAATTCATAACTATAAATAATCCCCAAATTCTTCATATCAACAATCATCAGCTGACAAAAGTCTCACTGTTCTCCTTCGTTTCTTTATGTCTTTTGTTTATTTCTTCTATATTCAGTTTGTGTTGTCGTTCAATTTTATAAATTTCTATTTATCATTATAAGATTCAACTGTGCTGGAGCGAGTCGATGATAGCGCAATCCTCTAAGAAGTTCTGAGCTTTAACATATATATTGCATGCATAATAATTGATTTGGTTCTATTTCAATTGTTGAATTTGAATTATTAAAAAGAGGGAAAATAGAAAAGCGAAGTGATGATATAATTCATTTGTCTGTCAATCCTCTGATATTATTTGATGTTACTCATGAATCCCGACAGGTTCTGATCGCTTTTTTCCCTCTTTTTCAATTACTAAAAGATTTTTTTTTCCAATTATTTTATGATATTTGAATTGATGTGATAAACATTATGAATGGGCATATGATGAATTTGAATTTATGTAAATGGGTAATTTGCATCTGAATGATTCATTGATGTTATTATCACCTTGGAGAACTGATGCCCAAAAATTATGTTGAAAACATTTTGTTTGTGTTATAAAATTATGTTTATTCTTTTCTAATTGTGTTATTATTAAAGTGAATATGATATTTAAGTTATATTTAATGGCATGTGATGAATCTAAATATGTGTAAATGGGTAATTTGCATCTGAATTTTATTTGATGTTAATATCACCTTGGAGAACTGATGCCCTAAACTCTATTTTTAAGTTTGTTTCAGTGTGTTTTCTGACCTGCTTTGATATTAATGCTATATATTTGTCCAAAAATTGCACTCCATTGGCAAAGTTAAGATATTTATGTTTATAACTGGAAGCATTCTCTAATCCCATTACTCTGCCTCTCATGATCAAGACATTGACAAAGTTGGACTGTATTGAAGATATGCAAACTGATGTGATAAATTATTATTTTTTATACTAAATCTCTTCCGCAAAAATTAATAGCTATTTTTTTTTGTCAAATAGCCTAGTGACTACATTTCACTTTTTAAAGTGAAATTAAGGCTAATTTAAAGAAGAATATGAATTATTAATTTTTAAGTGGAAGAGTATGAACTGAAGTTAAAATAGAGTATGGACATGAAAATCAGATCACAAAAGTGCATCAATGATCATTGATTCAGAAGAAATGTTATAGCTCCCTTAAACAAATCCAAATGGAAAAAAAAAAAAATAAAAGAAAAAAATCTTTGGTAGTATTCAAGTACAAAAGGTTTCTAGCAGTGTAATAGAACAATTCTTATTAGAAGTCATTCCTTAGTGCTGACATATCAGGATTATTATGAGTTAATCTAATGAAACATACAAGTTTAATTGTATAAAATCAATTTTTCTCACCTGCAAAACCAGACATATATACATTTTGATTTTAAAAAATATAATGGTTCCTTCTAAGGACGTAACCGGGGAATATCTTGAATTTGATCAACAATTAGAACTATTTCAAATTCTAGTTCTAATTGTTCTAGCAGTCAGTCTTGTTTGAATAATAATGATTATGTTGAAGAGAGTAGACTGATTGATCTTGATGACCCAGAAAATATTTTTCCTGAATTTGTTGGTGAGAAGGCTATTGTGGAGTTTAAAGGAAATGGGGTTGATGAAAATAGTGAAAAGATAAATGTTGGGAGGGGAAAAATTGAAACTTTTTATTTTGAAGATATTGATAGGGAAAAAAAAGTTGTGGAATTTGATTGTTGATCAAAAGAGAAGGAGAATAATGAATTGAATAGAGAACAAAAAGTGAAAAGTGGATTTAGGAAGAATTGTTGTGTGTTGGTTAGGGGAGTTGTAATTGGCATGATTTTGATGGGGTTGCTTTGAATATGTGGAACAAACAAGTTTTGCAATTCCAATCCAACATAGACAAGTGAAGTAATGGTGAACTTTGCATTACAAATTTACAATATCTATTGTATAGTTTGTTTTAATTCTATTATTTTTTTGCATTGCTTATTGTAGTTACTACATTCTGAATGTCCAAAGTTGAAGTCATTTATGAACATTGTCACATTCATTGAGACAAGTTTGTTAATTATCATAATATAAAAACATATTTTTTTGACAAATTTTTTCAATGCGATGATGCTCCAAATAATAGTTAGCGCGAACGTTTGAGCTTATATTGATGTTACAAATTGTCAAATTATCAATTAAACAATTACTTATAGTTTTGAGATTGATATTCAAATTATGATTAGACATATCATGAATCCTTATTTGTGTTAATGGGTAATTTGCATCTGAGTTTTAACTGTCCTTCTCATATGTTTCTTTACCTTAATCTTTGTTTGGTATATCTAGTAATATGATAAGTCTTCTTCATCTTTAAGGAAAACCTGTGGATGTACAACAGCACTTGTGAAATTTAGAGCTCGTTGTAGCTTCTTGTGATCAAATACTTCAACATCAACCAAAAAGATTGAACTAACTGGTCGATGATCCGAGAGCTTATTTTCAGCACATTGATACTGATGTTGCTTTATTCCTTTTCCAAGCCACAATATGCGATCACACCTGCATAATCTTACACATTAATAAATGTCTAATTCATGCACTAACAAAACATTCATAGGCTTGTATACTCGTTGTACATACCATGCCGGAGATCTCTTTTTTTCGCCTTCTTGTGTGTTCTCACCCGAATATTTATCAGAGTTAAATTCATACTTGTAAGTCGGTGGGAAATTTATCAACCCTTCTTTCCATCCCTCAAATACATGTCCATTACATAATTCATTGCTTAGCTGCAAATAAAGTGAAGCAATTAGAATCTGAATCCAAGTTTTGTGACAACACTTGCAAGACTATAGTTTGGTCTAAGTTTTATAATTCCTACCTGATCATAATTCATGAGTTTATCCCACTTCTTCAAATTTACTAGCTTCCGAACCTCGCCATCCGACATATTGATACGATAATTCAAATCACCAAACCAAAAAATCTGACTGTTAGCAAAAAGCAATCCATCAATGAATCCAAAATCTTCATTCACAAAACTAATAATAGGCAATATTTCTCAATCAAAAAGATGGAAATTATAAGTTAACATGCATACAACTTTCACCATATTCATTCATTATGATTGTTTATCAAAATGTCCTAAACTCACAATGCTTTAGTTGTTTATCAGTTGTACACTTTTCTTAAAGCTATTTGCTTTTGTTAAGCTCATAAGATGATTGTCAAGGATAATTTGAAAGTAAATCAAAAGCTGCTTACTCATGCAATGAGATTGTCTGTGGTTGATCTATATCAAAGGTTGACGAGAAACGAGTGCGTTGTAGAATTTCATGAACATCTGAGTTTCGTCTTTGTTCCGCTCCATCTTTCTGACCAGAAGCCAGATGGGAACAAACAAAGCACATGCGCGACTGAAAAACAGACATGCTAACTGTAACAGACCCCTGCATTAGTGATAATTTGTTACCTCATCTACTATGATTAACATGAACATATGTTAATAATATAAATAAATGCATACATATAGTGAATCTTCTTATGAATCTATGATAAAAAAAAGTTGCATGAAAATTTACAGCATTACCTTGTTTCCCATGTAGCCCATAAGACCAACTCCAACTTGAGAAACTTTCAAATGATTAATATGTCTTCTCAGCTTCCTTTGCACCCAAACAGACAAATATATTCCTACCATTTGCTTACTTACAATCCTAACATACTTAGGATATGATTTCACACTAACTATTCTATTAACATCTATCTTATTTTGTAATTCATATAAAGTATCATTTTCTTCATCAGATAACATGTTAGATACACCATAAATGGAATGCAATACTTGAGGCACAATTTCCTGTTGTTGCTCTTTCCATAACAAACTCAAATTTCCAGAACTTTGGTGTGAGCCTTTCATTCCATAGCCATACAAGGAAGCATTATCTATCAAGTTAAAGCCAATTATATCCGAGTTGCTTAGTATTCTACGTAATTTTGGAGCCGTATCAACACAAAGGATTGCATCTAATGGACGTTCAGGCCAATCAAGTATAGTTTGAAGATCAATATCATATAGATCTTCCTCCTTTTTAATCACATCGTCATCACTGTCTAAAGTTCCTATATAGTCCTCATCCACCATATCTGGATTTATTAGTATACTAGAAGCAAAATTTGTTCTAACGGGTGAATGAGGGGCACTGTAACTTTTCTGTTTAGTTTCATGTTCAGAAGATTTGTTTAGAGTTCTTCTAATTATTGATTCCCATTTTGAGATTGGTTTAATATCTTCTGCTCCCAAAACATTTCCAGCATTCAATGGAACTACCTCTTGAAAACTGTTAAGAGCAACAAATAAGTACGAATTAAGTCATTAACTATTCAATGAACTTAAATTGTAGGGCTTTACCCCAAGGGGAGCCCTTCCAGAAATTCTCGAAGGCCAAGGATAAACCTTGGCCTAAGAGGGGGTTTGGAAATAGTTTTCAACCAGCAATAGACGCGCCTCGGTTAGAACCTCATTAGCTGCGTCATTGCCCCAAGCGCAAAGATGCTTTTGAATGTATTAAGCTCGTCATTTTATAATAATTTGGTACACATGTTATTGATGAGCTTGGCGATGTGGGACAAACTTCAAAAGATGTTATAATATCCTCTTATGTAAACACATAAAATAAGTTCACCATGGATTAAGCAACTACTTACCCAATAATGTAAATATCTGACGGTTTTTCAGTACAAAGCCAACCCTCAATTTCAAGATCATTAGATGGAACTATTCCAGCAACATTCCAAGTTCCAATTGTTACCCTGAAAGTTAACCATTTACAATGAATTTCATTAAATAATATCTTTAAAGTTAATGACATGTTGTTACATAATGAGATTAACATCAGACCTCACTTCCTTTGTATTTATGTATTGAGCACGCAACGTTTCTGATTTTCCTCTTCTATGCCGTTTCATTTTGTAGTCCTTACAAGATCTATCTGAATAACAAATATCAAACCACATGTATAGCGATTTAAATGAACGTAAAAAGTGAATTTTTTCTTATAATAGTGACCGGAGTTAGGCACATAATATTAATTAGAGGTACAATTGGAAAAAAAAAAATCAATTTAAACAGGAAGAAGAATCTATCTAGTAGTTCATGAAGCACATACCAGCATCTTCTTCTTCACTCTCACTCTCAGTTTCAGTATCGGCTTCATCTTCACTAAAATCATACACCTTTTGCTTTATATTCAACCATTTCTTCATCACTGTGGAGGGCCAAAACACCTACAATGAAACCAAATTACAAGGTTTTAAGAAAATGCATCTGATATTTATATATGGATAAAACATAATACAGACTTCATTCAATTGGTTCCTCTCCTCTCACAAAAAACAGTTACTTTTCATGAATAGTTATTTGGTATCACGGCAGTTTGCCGAAATAACAGTTACACTGTGATTCTGTCAAACTCACCGCAAATTCAAACATGCACATAATAAGACAGACACATAATAATGATAATGTTAGTATACATTTTAGTATATTTTCAATGAGTAACATGATGAACATGATAAGGAACATGACATAAGTTGTTCTTTATATATATCCTCAGAAGTTTACAAGACATGTTAAAGCTTACCTCTGAGCGTTTTCCTTGCCTTGATTTCATTGTGCATTAAGTCAAAATACTATAACTGTTACAATCTTAAATATGGAAGCTTACAACTTTTAGCCACAACTATTTGTTAGTATATATATATATATATATATATATATATATATATATATATATATATATATAAGTGACTACCTAATAGCCACTATCAGATTCAAACAATTAATAAAAACAATGTTTTAGCCTTTTGTATATGAAAAGTTGGAGTTATTTAAATGCACAATAGAAAGGAGATTCTAATAAAACAGAACAGAAAAGGACAGACAAATGTGTAACATGACAATATCAGCAAGATATCCACAACCACAGCATTCATAAGGTAATCTATATATATATATATATATATAACAACCACAGCATTCATAAGGTAATCTATATATATATATATATATATATATATATATATATATATATATAGAATGCTATTGGTCCTCACACACTCCAGCATTCTGATAATAAAACACAGGAAAACATACTCTCAACAACTGAAATTTGTCCTAAATCAGACGGTGTGGTACAACCGAGATCAAACCAACCAATGAATTAGCTTATTCTAGTTCAATCGGTTGAACCAGCCGATTTAGTTTGGTTTTTAAAGTATTTGGTAAAACTGAAAAGTAAGTCCTACAAATCTCACTTTCAAGAGAGAAAAGAGAAAGATTTTTAAAAGATTTATCAGTGTGCTAGTGCCTAAAAGAGAAAACTGTTCCTTACAACCAAAAGAATAATTGTTTTTTCAGATTTAGTCAAGCAACTAGCAAATTAAAAAAACTAATATCTACTTCATTAGGAGATTCACTACAGCCACAAAATGTAGATGTTAATACATCAGCAGTCACCTGAACCGATTACTATTAATAATTGTGACACTAATGAATGACCATATCACAATTGTTCTACCAATCATTAGTTGGTTCAGTGGTGATTGGCGCTGAACTTAGTAGGGAGGACCACGGTTCGATTCCCCGTAACTGCGATCGGGAGGGGCTGAAACCACTTGATGTCAGAACTGACCCCCGAACCAGATTCAACTTGTGGTGAAAAAAAAAATAAATATCACAATTGTTCCATTTTCAGGTGGGATTTAAATTTTGTCACTTAAAATTATAAAGCCAAACTTTTACCATTGAACTGACACCTCTTAAGCAATATATTCATTGAGATTAGAACAGACAAATTATAAAAATAATCTATATATTATTTTTCACGTTGGACAAGCAACTAACTAATGAAAAAAATTAGTGCAAATCATAAAATAATCCAAATGGACATATTATACAATTGTTATTTAGAACGTACTACAGTAGCAGAATTCACTGCAGCCACAAAATGCAGATATAGAATTAACAACTTCCTGACATTTGTTTTTATTAAATTGACCCTCAAAACTGAATGATGATTTGAGAACGTGAAGCCACGGATGTAGGGTTAGGCTAGCGCACTATATGTAAAGTAATAGTTTTGAAAGCATTCATATATCTTAATCTAATCTGTTTTATGTCAAATGGACAAACAAGTTGGTGGAGGAATAACAACTCTCAGTGTTTCAACTGAAGAATACAATAAACAATGTTAAAAACTTTTGGCAAAACTGGAATTAAGGGATTGATAAGTGAAACCAACTTTCTTCTTAGTAAATCTTATATTGACAACAATGGAATACTTAATTCTCAATGATATCCATCCAGGCCAATGAGAATTCCTTTCGCCCGCGCTAACAACAATCCTGTAGGTGTTTAAACGTGAATATTTACGGACAAGTCAATAAATATAACCATAAAACATAGGCTCGTGTTATATCTCATTCAATGCGAGACTTTTAACACATTTTTTATACCAATAGGATCTACAATATATTGGATTGGATGCATTGATATCGAAAGCTTCTTTGAAGTGGAATACAAAAGTAAGTAATCAGCAACGATCAACGAATAAAAGTAACCGGTGACCTTATGATTCTTTCTCAACCGAATCTTTGGAGCTCTTAAGGACCTTCAAAATAATTACTTACACCACAGAAAGATGGAAAGACTACTTTCTACAAACCAGTTGTAACATTCTACAAAAATAGCATAAAAATTGAGACTCTATAGTTGTGCATTATTGTCATCATTTTATAAAAAATATACAACAGTTTACCATTTCGAACACTTGCTGAAAATCATTCACCAACACAACTTAAAGGAAAAAGAAATCTAAATGAGTATGACAAAAGGTTTCATCAGTTTTTTTTTATCACGCATTACATGTTGCATCTCACACACAACTAACTGCACATGTTGCACACAAAAATAAACACCAGAAAGTGATGAATTTTAATTGGTGTGGGAGTAGCCTCACAGAGATACATTCAACTCAATTATAGGGCGATATAGAGCACCTGTTTCGACCGCAAACACTAACAACATTACGATTAACAATTTCATTTACTCCCCTAAACTATGACAATGATTTCTCACTCAACAGAATGTTACACCCGACAAAATGATGTGTTTTCATGTCATGGAAAAAAGTGATGGAGATCCAGTATATAGTGAATGATAGCCAAATTAAGCAAAAGACGTTTTACTGATAAACTTCTGCCTCAACTTCATTGCCCACAATAACAATCTTTGCAATTCAGCCAGCAGTGACTTTGGAGTGATCACATTATGGTACAACGGCTCCTCTCTTCAGTTGGTTGTGAGTTTACTTGCTGGAACCTGTGTGACTCGGACGGATTGTACGTGAATTCTGATGTATCCAGTCCATACTGTAGAAGGAGCAGCATTGGTGTCAGTTAAGTCATACACAATGCAATAATCATTTTACAAAACAAGAATAATAATATAACATTTATAATAATCTATTGCTACAATCAGAGATGGTCCTCCTAAACATATTTATGTAAATAGTAAATCTAACATATCGAAAAAGGATATCATTTTCTATATGACACAAGAGGAACAAAATATAATCAGGTTTAGCCGCTCATTTAAGACATGAAGTTAACAAAATGATAAAGATGCTTCATAATGTGTCATTATGAAGGCCAGATACTTAATACAACATTGGTACCATGTGGCCTATACTAACTATTGATATCCAACCGATGTAAAAAGTTGCACTTATATGGTTTGGTCGATCCTCACCTCTTGAGCTACTTTTGTTTTGGGGTTGAGGTAGGCATAAAACTTATAATATCGTATCAGAGTCTAAGGCTAAACTAGTCCCTATAAAAATTGCAGCCACAGATACAAAAGCATTTGGGTGGTGAATGGGATGTTCAAGCTGAAACTTAGGCGTAAGATGGAATGGAGGGATACACTTAAGATGGCAGTATTGCATTAGAATAATTGCCGGAATAAAGTTTCAACAGTGTCGGACAGAGACCAGAGAAGGAAGAGATACGTCGAAGATGGCTGGAACATGGCGGAGGGGGACGGAAACTACAAAGAAAACAGTTCCCCAAAAAAAATTGTTGATGGACACAGAGTCCACTGAGCAAGCACAAATTAGGATTTTTCATAAGGATCTAGTACTATCTTAGAATTTGAGCTTCAGGCCTAACTCAACCCCAAAACCAAGCCCAAAAGGTGAGGACTGCCGAAATCTTGTAGGGAAAACTTTGATCAAATCTCTAGGTGACTGCACATTTGGTACGTGGATACAACAGATATAGGAATCACAACAGATATATTTTACTAAATTTATAAAAAAAAAAAACCATCGATATTTACATATGCATAATATTTCTCAAGAGACATTGATATTTTCATACACATATTTACATATGAATGATCACAACATACAACAAGACATGCGGTCATAACAAAAAAGCATAAACACATTTTTTTTGGCCAAGTAGCCTAGTGGATAAACACATCTCTTCTATTATCCATTTAAGAAGTATATTTGTTTCCTTGTAAATATGTCACAAATGTATTTTTCCCTAACCAGTGTCAAATGTCGCAAAAAATATCACTAGTCCTATTTAAAACAAGCGTTACACTTTATTCAGGTTCTTACTTCATATACCAAGAGACAACCCTGCCAATTCAAAACGTCGATCACCACCATCCTAAATGAATCAAGTACATTTCCACTAACATCTCACACTACCCATGTCACTAATTTTTTATTTCTTCAGAATGAATGGAGTATGTACTCCAATGCTTCTCACAACATGATGAAGAATGAGGGCAATCCCCTATTTACTAAATATGAAATTCTGTTACTAAAGACAAACACTAGTACCTATTTCCACTTGTGCTATACTTTTTGTTAAAGTACTTGTACTATACTTTTAATAAGGAAATAAACACGAGATATACCGAATCTGTAAAACTAATCCTAAGAAAAGTTTCAAACTATTGCAAGTTCCAAAGGGACAAAATATTGATATTATGATATAATTTTTTCAAATATTCTGACAAGGCCAAACTATTGGAAGCTCCTAAGGGACAAAATTTCACTAAATTTTAAAAGCATTCTCCCTCGCTAAATATCACTAAATTTTATGAAAAAAGAAAAGTGAATCATAAGCCTCCTTGGGCCAAAAGGGTTCACCATTGTCCACTGATTATAATAGCACCACTAAGTTAGGACTTGCGACCAACAAATTAAAAATTTCAAACACAAGAATGATAAATAAAATGCACTACAGACAAAAGATTGCACCTTCTCCCTCATCCTTGTACTCCATGCATCATTTCTGCTGGAACGTGGATCAACTGTGCCAGTAACTGGTACACCTGGTGCAGGGCCTGCTGGTCTATTATTGAGCAAAGGCTGGCGGGCTTGCTGCCTTGGATTAATAAACTCTTCATCACTATCGTAATCTGCTGGCCTATTTGCAGCCCGAACAATAAGGGCTAAGATGAAAAGAAGAGCCTACAATTCCATAAGCATAACAATTGGTATGTCATATTCACATAATACATGTATAAAACCTTTTATCTTACTGTGTGCCTCTCCAAAATCCTGGTGGTAGGGTACGTTAAGAGGAGACCTTTTCACTATAGTAAAAAACATTTAAAAATATCAAAGTAATACTAAATTAAATCAAAAGATATGACAAGGGTAAGGCACTTTGTTTCCAAGATTTGAATTTCAAAGTTGCAGACAACTGAATTACTCAAATATGCCTATTTTAACCTTATTTGTACTCCCTTAACCCTTTTGTCTCTCTTTTCTTTCTGCTTTCTCTTAGAATTGATTGATAAAAGCTCTTTCTTCAACACTTCGCAGCGAAACTATATCCTTATAATTTCACTTTTAATCAATATAACATGTTATTAAAAGCATGGCCAAAAAAATCATTTACTAAAAGTTGACTCCTGTGTAAATGTGTAATAACTACCAAGATGTTGGTTACAATCAAACAACTTGGTTGTCTGGCAGGTCTCAATTAAAAAACCTGTATATTCTCCTGATCATGCATTCAAACATATCTAGAATAAGTTATTAGTTTTTAGCGTATTTTCAATCATAACAGTTATTGCTTACCTCAAAGACAACAATCCCAAGAGCAACCCATTTCACAATAGTCCAGTTCTCTCTCAGAAAGCCATATAGCATATCAAAATTTCCTGTCTTGTCGCTTGGAATTTCCTGAAAAGAAGATAATTATAAGATGATGATATAACTTCTAGTATTTCATATTATAAACTGCCAGTAAAAACTTACCTCTTTCCAGTTTTTGTCAAAAAATATAAAGGCTGCACATCCAAGCTCTACTAAGATCAGCAAGACTACCAAAAATGAATACTTTGCTGGCTTAAGGAAAACTAAAATAACAATTCCTATAAGATTAATGCATGCACACAGTTAAACACCAACGAACACATAGGCGAGGTAGAGATTAGAGAAGGCGGAAGAGATGCTTCAACTCATGTTTTTGTATATTAGTAGAAATATTATGAACACGTTAAATTAAATATGTTAATAAGACATTCTAGAAGGATACACAACTCAGGCAGCACCCATTCCGTGTCACCGATGCAATACAACCAAAACAAGAAATGACAAAGAGAACCGCCCCAACTCCAATGAATAAGTAAATAAACCTGCCATACATGAAATACACAATCAGTGTAAGCAAGCCAGAAGATAAAGTAGTATGAGACGTATATGGAAGTAACAGTTTGTACTTTTATAGTGAATATAATTCATTAAGTTTGTTTCTTCAGCACTAGGAACAATAAATAATGCATCAATTACACCAAAGAATGAAGCATGATTCCAACTATCATATAACTACAATCAATTAGCATCGCATTGGCATTTGCAGATCTCCACATGGTTGCTCAAAATAGAAACCTTAAAATAAAGGTCATGTCACTAGCATAACGGTAACTGTAGAGGTCTGATTCATATGACCTAAGTAAATCTGGCAGGAAGATCCAAATGAATTTTACCCATTATTTTTTCCAAAGCAAGTTAGAATAGTTTCTTCTTTTCATTGTGTCGACTTTCATCATAGAGATAGAATTGTAAAGAAAATTGAAACCAAACACCCTGGCTCATAAGCACACACATTAATTTCAGCACAAATTACTTCATATCAGATAAAGCTCAGTAAACTCTAATGAAAACAAAAGGTATATAATTGTTTCATGTACACTCTACACGCAATCAATATGCCCCAAACAGGCAAGAGAGGATCGACATTCATACCAAGCCTTGGGCAAATCATCAAAAATATTGTCGGAAAGAGGCAAAGCTATAAGCATCGGTCGGCCAAGTTGAACAAGAGCTTGATCATCATTAACAGAAGAAAGCGTGAGAGAATTATCTGGAGCTTTACTGAATTCAACGAGCAGATAAATCCCATAACCCACCATTGCGAGACCAGTAACGGTCAATATAAAGTTCAAAAGCTTCAAAAGACATTCCCAGAAACCCCTACAAGCCATCCTCCTCTAATCACAACAATCCCACTTGAATCCTTCAACCAGATATATCCAATGCACAATAATTTATTCTCTGCACAAAAGGCCTTTCTATAAAACATCATCATTGATTCATTACAATATAAACAAAAGCCACAAAAACAATAAAAGATTGGTCTTTTCATATATATATACATGAGGGAATTGACCCATGTTAATTGGGGTAACAAATTCTGAGTCCCTAACCTTAATTGGATGAATATTTGTTAAATTGAGAAACACAGTAGAAAAATGTTAGGGAAAAGATGGTGGATGACTTAAAGCATAATTTTTTGTGAATATTGAATAAATACCCTAAATTTTCTTATAGTAATTGATGATGATGTTGTTTATTTGAATTCAATTGAGGGAAATTTCGAAGAAAATCTAGCTCATAAGATGATTGAGGAATGATTGAAATAAAAAGAGAATAGAAAATGAATGCATTGATTGACAGAAGATAAAATAGAATAATTACTCACAGATAGAAATTGTAGAATGATCGAATTTGCGAAGTTGAAGTTTTTGTGACGATTGTGTTTGGGATCAGTCAAAAAACCAAATGAAACTGGAAAAAAGAACCAAAAAGAAACAAAAGGACTCTGTCTGTCTGTAATGCAATGGGTGTTCTGAAATTACATTAATACCCGACGTTATGTTTTCTTTTCGATGTCGTTTCAACACACATCATCAGATACATTCTTTTTTTCTTTTTTTTTGGCTTCAGATACATTATAGGGTTAAATATGTTTTTAATCCCTATTTTTACGTGAGTTTTGACTTTTAGTTCCTAAATTTTTTTTATTACATTTTTAGTCCCTCATATTTTTTCCGTTTGTATTTTTAGTCCCTACCGTCAAGTTCTGGTGACTAGGCTAACAGAAAATGCCACGTAGGACGCCACATAAGACGACACGTCAATTAAAAAATCTACGTGGCATTTTTTATGTGGATATGTTTTTAGTCCTTACTTTTACGTGAGTTTCCACTTTTAGTCCCTATATTTTTTTTATTATATTTTTAGTCCTTCATGTTTTTACCGTTTGCATCTTTAATCCCCAGTGTCAAGTTTTGGTGATTAGGATAACAAAATATGTCACTAGGATAACAAAATATGTCACGCGGGATGACACAGAGGATAATCGGTCAATTAATGAATCTACGTGACCTTTATGATGTGGATTGGACCTAAGGTAAACGGTTTATCCGGTCCCAAAATGACATATTTAGCTAATTCAAAACCTATTCAATTTGATATGTGTATCATAAAACCATCAAAAATAAAATCAACCATACAATTTCATGAAATCATTGTTATAAAATCATTTGTAACAAGTTATACATTTATAGTCATACATGACTAAGCCATTTGAAATTGAAACTCTTTGTTTAATTTTTTTTTTTTTCTATTTCAAAATCAGCACATTACAAAAGAACATGCTCGAGGCCACTTCAAAAACATAACTAACATTACTTTCGTATCGATCCAAAATAATTTTGAAGTCCCAGCCACAATCATTACATCAGAAAGAAGTATACAGAAAAAACTTTTGATGAGAAGTATATTTAGAGTGGTTGGTCCAAATTCTTAAAGCGATACAAATTGTATCTTGGAGACCTCCTCAACTTTGAAGTTTAAGAAGATCAATTCCTTATTGTGACACATATCAAGATAAAGGACAGAAAAAAATACCTAAATGTTTAGGAATTCTGATGTTTGTTTTAATTCAGTTTATGTAATATTATGCATACTTCTAACCTATAACTCAAACTCTTTTGATTGGTAGTTTATTATGAGTACTTTTGAAATGTTTAGCACTTAAGTTGTTATCAGTTGTTTGACTTATGTAATGACTAATTTTAATTAAGTTTTTTTTAATTGCTTTTTCACCATTTTATCCTTTTCAATCTCATTTTATGTAATATTATGACTACTTCTAACCTATAACTCAAAATCTTTTGATTGGTAGTTTATTATGAGTAATTTTGAAATGTTTAGCACTTAGTTTGTTATCATTTCTTTGACTAATGTAATGACTAATTTAAATTAAGTTGTTTGTTTTTAATTGCTTTTTCACCATTTTTTTTCATTTTCAATCTGTATCAACCGACCTCTCCGACCCTACCACCCGACGAAACAACGATATACCACAACATATAACGTGCCGAAGGCCCGTCCCGTGCGTATGCACGTGTATGTATCTACTTTTATGACATATTTTTTATTCAAGATTTGACCAACTTAGGATTAAATGCAAGTTTATTAGTCACAGATACTAGATTATTAGTTGAATGGATCATATATCCAACATCACTACCAAATTTGATCTTTAAATCCCTTTTTAATTATTTTGTCTACAATCTCTAAAAGTACGATATTATTTGGTTCTCTTCATACTCATGAATTACAATTCAATTTTGTGTGTTCAGTGAAAATGTTCCCGTAGACAATCTTTGTGGATACGATACTATTTCTTATCACTTGTTATAGTTTGACTATGTATACTTGCACAACTTTGAACGCAATAGCTACCCCCATATCTACAACCGTTGATTCGATTATCCTCCATCATTCATAAACAACTTTCAAATGAGAAAAGCTACTGCGATTTATGGGTTTGAGAAGAAGAAAGAGATCATGAATTCAATTTAGGAATTTATGTTTTAGTTAGGTCGGGTTAGTTTTGGTGCCGGGTAAACCCGTTTGCATTAGGTTTAATCCTTATCATAAAAGCCACATAGATTAATTAAATGACGTGGTATCCTATATGTCTTCCCACATGGCATATTATGTTATCCTAATCACCAAAACTTGACAGTAGGGACTAAAGATGCAAATGATGAAAACGTGAAGGACTAAAAATATTATAAAAAAATGTAGGGACTAAAAGTGGAAACTCACGTAAAAGTAGGGACTAAAAATATATCAACATAAAAAATGCCACGTAGGTTCATTAATTTACGTGGCGTCCTACGTGGCATCTTACGTGGCATTTTCTGTTAGCCTAGTCACCAGAACTTGACGGTAGGGACTAAAAATGCAAACGGAAAAAACATGAGGGACTAAAAATATAATTAAAAAAATATAGGGACTAAAAGTCAAAACTCACGTAAAAGTAGGGACTAAAAACATATTTAACCCTACATTCTATTGAGAACTAGGACAATATCCGTATCTAGATGCGGAAATAGGCTAGGCCGAGTTAGACTTTGCCAAGCCTGAGTCTGATTTGTCGAAAAATATAAGGTTTGAGTTTGGCCTGTGGTCTATCGTAAGTTTATCTTTTAGGTCTGAGTCTGGCATTTTGAAAGTCTTATGTGACATGTTAGTATGTTTAAAAGTCTATTTCACATGAACATATTTAAATAAATAATTATATTTATTTTTAAAAATATTTATGAACTCATAAACCAATGTCTTTTTGATATTTAACATGATATTTTAGAGAATTTAACTATATATATCATCATATTTCAATTCTAGTATATAATAATACATTTATATATGTGAAAAACTAATGTAGATTAATAAACTTAAACTACTAGAAACTTTAATAAATATATAATTTAATGAAAGTACAAATTTTAATATATAAATAATAATATTATTAAAAACATTATGAATATTAACTTAAATAGGTCGGCCTAGTAGGCTAAGAATACTTTTTTAATGGTCTGCAGTCTTACCTATTTGACTAAATAGGCTTATAAAAAAATATTGGTCTGCTCTATTTAAAAAAATAGGTGGGCCCGGCCTGAGCCTATATAGGCTAGGCCTTAAGGCTTCGTAGGCCGGCCTGACCTATTCCGACCCCTATCCGTATGCACGGGTCGCGGTGTTGCTCCAGTTTCCTTTTTTTTTAATACTTTCTATATTTCCTTTTAACTGTTCATTTTTGTCGGATTTAACTGTCCGTTTGATATTTTAAGAGTACGACTTGTCAATTGTATCATTTGTTAATTACTCTTATTTTTTTCAATAAAATTAATGAACGTTGTATATTTGGAAAGCTAAAGTTATTTTAAAAAAAAATATTCTTTTGGTTGTATATTAATTTTTTTTACATAATATATTAAATTTATTGAAAAGAGAAAATGTGTGGAAAAGATATAAATTTATTCATGGATTAAAATTAAGGTATAATAGGAAAATAATGTGCAAAAATACACTTTCTTAATTTGTATATGTTTGTTGAAAAAAAACTTCCACACAAAAGTTAGTTTAAGTTTTTTTTTTTCTTAATCAAAAAATAATTTTATTTTTTTCTTAATACTCCATCCGTTTCTTTTTAACCGTCCGTTTTGAATAGTAACACCAAATTTTAAAAAAAAAAGTAGATTTTTCACCTTATTGTCCTATTATGCCCTCATCTTAAATTTGAATAAAATAAAAAATAAACTTTTTTAAAATTTTTGTTTTAAAAAACCAAACTTTAGTTTTTCAAATATTTAAAACAAAAAAAAAAGATTTATTGAAAAATACGAGAGTAATTGACAAATGGTACAATTGACAAATTATATCTTTATAATATCAAACGGACAGTTAAATTTGAACGCTAAATCTGATAAAAACGGACAGTTAAAAAGGAACGGAGGGAGTAATAATTGTAATATCCCGAATTCTAAATTACCTAATTAATTTTAATTAGAGCTTTGCCTAATTATTTTAATATTAATTAGAGGTGATTAATTAAATAATTCATGGGGATTAAGAGTATTATGTGTATGAATTAGTAATCTCAATTAAATCTAAACTACACAATTGGTACCTTAACTCTATTTTCATGATTAATTAACACTAAGATTCAATTTTTCCCTCTCATGGTGACTCATGGATCCACTCACCTAAACCTCCTCCACTTAGAATGCATGCACTAAGCTCTTCCCTATTCATTTCTCACTCCTCTCATTTCAATCTTCAGCAAGCTGAAGACCCTCATTTCTCTCACCCTCACACGACAACAACAACAACACAAAGCATAACTCCAAAATCTTCAATTTTCCCTTCACAAGAACATTGTCATCTTTTATCACATGTACCAACTCCATCACTATTCATACTCAGAGATTCCTTACCTGTAGTTTAGAACAGAGAATCCCTTCTGAAACTTTTGTCATTCCAATTACCAAATTCATCACAAGTAGCAAAACAACAACTAATTTCCTTTCACCTCTTGCTCCACCAATAGAAATGCATGCAACATATAATCTGAGCAAACTCTCTACTGCTCTACCTCATTGAAAACTACTATAAATACCACACACCTTCAGTGAATCAAACATCATCAAACACATTTCCATTTCCCTTAGAGCAAGGGTTTCAAAGTGTCAAGGGTTCCAAAACTGGTCAAGTCTGTTCGTGGATTGCTAGGGAAGGTTTCAGTAGCAATGTAGAGCCCAGAAGCAAGGTTAAAGCTTCATTCCAGGTGGGTTCTTAGGATAGAGTAGTTAGTCTCCCAAATCATAAATCATGAAAATTTGCATGTTCACTTAGGAATTTAGGAATTAATTGTGTGAGGAGAAATAACTCTCAATTTCTCTTCTATTCTGTTCTATATTATTTATATTATGTTTCTGCACTTTCTCAGATGATGATTGTAGGTGTAACCTTTAAAAATTGATGATTTTCGCAAAACAGAGTGTATTCTGCATGAACTCGCCATAGCGAGTTGCTAGCGAGTATTCATGGCGATCAACCAAGTTCTGGGCTGATAAAACTCGCCATGGCGAGCATCTGCACGCCTCGCGAGTTGATTTAGGCCAGGACCTGCAGTTCGCCATGGCGAGCTGGGTAACTTGCCATAGTGAGCTAAGTGCAGAAAAACTCATATTTTTCATTTTCTAAAATATTTTCAAGACACTCGTTTTATATCATCAACTGAGATAGATAACTTGCAGTTATATAATTTATCTAATGTTAAACAGGAAGTCAAGCACAATTCTGAATCTTAGGGTATAACTTAGAATTAAGTTTGCATGTTCCCCGGGTTTGGGATAATTATGGTAGTATGAAACTCAACTTAGTATCAGTCAATCATGTGCGGTTTAGTATGCTGCTTATGGGCTTCCAATGGAACAACCCATTAGGAAAATGATTGTGAGCTTAATGCCGTGATCGAATCGGTCGACGGACAATGCGGGCCTCTGAGATATGTTCACCTCAGAGTGTCTTAGCGGAATAAAATTAATAAGACGTTTTCTGTGATACACTTTATTTATGCTTATGATTATGACTTATGACATGTTAGTATATCACATATTGACTGATTTAGGTACCCGGCATAGTCGCCATTAGGAGGGTAGTAGGACCCACTGAGACTTAGTAGTCTCACCCCAATCCAATTATTTTTTTTCTTTCAGGCAAACAGGTTGAGTAGGTAAGCATGCTTTGGAGTAGCTGCTGCTGTTTCGAGGATGGCATTATTAGTCTTTCTTGCTTTTCTCATTATCTAATTGTGTTGTATCTTAATTCCGCTGTGTTTTATATGATGTTATGTATTCAGCACCTGCGTGTGCTTGATTTTCAATAATGTAACTTTAATGAACTCATTACCAATAATAACATTTCGCATTATATTCTAGATATTTAATGTGGGGTGTTACAATAATTAAGCACAACAAAAAAGAAAATAATTTATATATGTTTATTGAAAAAAAAAAAAACTTTCACACAAAAGTTGTTTCAATTTTTTTGTTTTTTGCTTAGTCAAAAAATAAAATTTACAATTCTTTCTTTGTTTTTGAACCATGTAGTCTTATATGATGTGTTAATAAATTATGAAGTTAGTTTCAGTGAATTATTCATTGTTCTTAATGTTTTACATAAAGTAGTGTTCCGGTGTGGAACTAAGGGGGGATATATTTAGTGATAATGAATAAAGTGATAATTGTACTTAGGTTAATTTTTTGGTGTCTCCATCAAATGCTTTTGGAGGTTGTATTTATAGGCATGCAGAGGAGGTATATAACTCCCCACGATCCCATGATTTCTTTCATGGGTTGAGCCCGAGTTTGGCGCGTAGTGGGGGGAAGGCGTTGGCGCCAAGCTTCCCCCGATCGTGCAACAAGCTTATTTTTCACGTGGTTTTTAATGATTCGTTGTGTATTGGGCCTGGATAGGCGAAATTGGGCTTAGGCGAGCTGAATCGGGTCAAATAAGCCGGATGCGGGCGAACTGAGTCAGTTCGGGCGCGCCGCATGATTTATCTATATTGGGCTGTTGGCAATATTGGGCTTGCAGTGTCATTGGGCCTAGGCGAAGCTGACCGGTACACAGCCCCCTAAGCGCAAGGCCAAAAGAGGCGCAGCGCTGATAAGTTTCTCAGCCTGTTGCGTTATTTCCTATTTCTTTGGTTTGTATATCTATCCGTTACATGACGAGCTTCGGCCGTTCCCTTTTTCCTGGGTTTTAGCCGTGCTATATATACATTTACATTGTTTTGAATTAAAAACATATTTACAACATGAATGACCCTGTGGATCTTTTGATTAGCACTCTGAAATCAGTGCTCCTTCAGGAACCTGACGATCTGATGGAGAACTATGAAGACTTCGCCTCCATGGTTGCTGACCTCCGGGATTATTCATGGCGCCTGTCCACTTCTCAACATCTGTTTCTTGATCGACTGCTGGCTGTTAGAGATCAAATGATAAAGGATTTTCCCTTTATTGAATCCGTGGAGGCATCACGCCTTGACAGCCAAAGGTCCACGTCTGCGTTACTTGAGGAGACTTGGCTGCTGAAGAAAGGTATGATCAACAAGTTTGTAGGCTGCAAGCGGAGATAACCCAGCTGTCTGAGAGGAAACGCCAGTTGCGGAAGGGGATTCGTGATGATGTGGCAAAGCTGTTGGAAAAACGCAAACTCTTGCTAGAACTGAAAGATCGCCAGAAGGCTCATGACGAGGTGGCGGCCAAAATCTATGATGAAGTAGATATTGCAAGGGAATGCTTGAGGAAGATTGAGGTCATGTGGGCGGATGCACGGGAGGCGGCTGATAGTCTTTAGGTTTATATCATGATTGTTTTCTGTTTTTTGTATTTTGCTTTGTTGTATAAGTGACGCCTTTATGGCGGCATCCCTTTTTAATGACAATAAATGTTTCTTTTGGATGTAAGTCTTTGGCGCTCTATTTTTACTTTTGGGCGTTATGGTTTTAACTTTTGGTCTTCCTCCCTGACACGTGTGTTGACGTGTGTAGTTACACGCTATTAACCGCTGTATAATTCCTAACGTTTTAACTTCCACGCCTTTATCCATTGGGTAATGATTTTGCTCTTGTATATATATATATATACCCGCTTTTTACTTGATTAACTCACATTGTCTTTCCTTTTCGTTTACCTCTTCAAACTCTTACTGCTTCAATCTCGCTTTAGAGTTACTAATTCATCGCTGTTTGTTTTCTTAAGCTGCGTAAGGTATACTTCTCCCTCATCTCTGATTTCTTTGGTGATTTATTTTCGTGTTTCAATGGTTATCCTTCGTGATTTAGACGATGAGATTGGGGGATCTTCTACTTTTCCCCCTTTTGATTCTGAGCTTGAGCGACAAATTCGATCGCACTTCACAAGGGTAGATGGGTCGTTAAATGAGGAAGGGTATTTTTCGGAACCTCTAGGGTTTGTTTTGAGTGATTATGATAGTAGTGACGACGATTGTGTAATAATTTCTCGTTCTTCTTTCACAGGAAAGGAGTTGATTCTGTTTATCCCAAAAAGTGGTGGCGAGATGTTTATTTGTTCAAAATTTACTTCTGAGGAGAGCGTTCAGGTTCTTAGGAATGCTATAAGTCTGTCCTCGTCGGGGAATGAGGGCGATGTTATCATAAAGCCTGTATGGGTGGAGGAGTTGGTGTCTGTTGTGAACGACAGAGCCCCCCATTACTTCCTGATGTATAGTGTTGTTGTACAAAAACTTAACTTGTGGTTTCCTTTTACCCCTTTTGAAATCTCTGTTCTCCGCATTCTTAATATTCCTCCCATTCAACTACATCCCAATAGTTGGGGTTATGTGAAAAGCTTCGAGATTATCTGTGACGCCCTGGGCGTAGATCCTCGCCCCAGCGTCTTATTCTATTTTTATTACGTCAAAGGTCATGGGGAGAAGTTTGTTTCTCTATATGCTCAGCCTAATAGGGGTTTGTTCAATCGTTACGCGTCTAATTTCAAAAACTTCCAAGATTCCTTTTTTCGTGTTCGTGGTAGTGCAGAGTGTCCTGGCGTGATGTTTGATGATAGTGGGATTGGTCTGTTCCCTTTTTATTGGTCTGACAGTCCAAGAATGGTGAAGGGCGTTGACGAAGAATTGTTAACGCCCTTTGAGTTTGAGTCGATCGCTTTTTTAAGTAGGTTCGGAATGTTTGAGACTAAGGATCTCCTTCGTCTAGAGCCTACTCCGACAGGGGTCTTGGCCCTTATGAGTAAGTATTTTGCTTTGGTGTCTTTTTTATAAGGAATTGTTTTGGGTTCTAACATGTATGTTCTTCCTTTTTCAGAAAGAATGAAGAAATTTGATGATAAGGAGTTCGCCTCTTTTCTGCTGGCGGCCAAAAATCAAAAGCTGAAGCCTGATGATGCTGTGAATCCTATGTCACAGCTCCTGATCACTGAGGGTACTTCTTCCAAAGTTCGATCAAAGAGGAAGAGGGGTGATGACGAGGGTGATTCTCAAAATGCCGATGAGGATGCGGCTAAGGAGGCTGCGGGTGAAGGTGTGGTCATCTCAGTTCCGATTCCGTCCAGAGGGACTAGGACACAACATGCTCGTATGAGCGGTTTTTCTGGTGGGGTGGTGTCCCCTTCAAAGGGAGTGGCGCCGGTGGCTAGCGCTAATAAAAGCGAGGCTGCGCCTTTGGACTCCGCCCCTGCCTGGGGTGCGGATTTTGATCCAGTTTCCTTCGTGGCTGAGCATCTGAAGGGTGACACGAAGAGGTTTGAAGCCACGCCGTTGGAGGAGGTAAGGAAGGTGGCTGTTGGAAATGGGCTAAGGTGCATTGCTCTTAACGAGCTAGTTTACAGGCGCCAAGAGAGGGAGAATGGCGCCAAATTGGATGCTGCTGTGGCGGAGGTGAACCAGGGTAAGGCTGAGGCCCTGAAGAAGATGAAGGTTGGGTATGAGAAGCAAATGCGGGGTTTGAGGGAGGAAAATAGGCGGCTATCTAGGGACAACCGTAACCTTTTGGTGGGGTGCAAATCCGCCATAGTTACGTTGGTTAAGGCATGGAAAGACCTATCAATCCGTGATGAGCTGCAGGCAGATTGGGAAGAGGAGAAGGCTGAAATGGAGGAAGGGATCGTGGAGTTGAAGACTGCAATGGCACAGAAGTATGTTGACGGCTTTGCCGCCACCATTGAGCAGATTGAGGTCATGTTTCCTGACCTGGATCCTACTAAGCTGAAGGAGGTGGATTTCATGAAGAAGGTTGAGGACGGGAAGGTTGTTTCTCGATTTGGTTAAGTCTGTTAGGAGTTTTTATGTTTGTTGAATCTTGTTGTATTTTGTCCGCCGTTAAGGCGAGGTTGTAAGAATATTTTGGATCTTTTAAACGCCCCTTTGGGGCTATAATATTATGCTACTTTATTCTATGTTTCTCTCTCTCTTCTTTGCGTTTTAATATCTTAGTGGTTTGGTTGTTATTTGATTATTCTAATGTTTCTGTGACTGCTGTCTCTCCCTATAGCTGAGGGCGCTAACGTTTATCTTGTGGGAAAATAAATTGTTTCTCCTTGGGTTACTCTGATTGGCTTGGTTTTCGTGGGTCAAAGTTTTTTCCTTTAAAACGCGTGTTTATAATAAATTTTGCAAGTTTCAAGAATAATCACTCTAGGCTTTTGTAACTGTTCAACTATGAATTTATTGTGGGTTTGACTGAGTTTCCCTATAAATACTTATCTCATGTTTTCTTTTTTTCACTCGTACCTTTCTTCTCTGCCCCTTCTATTTTTCTTATTGTTATTCTGATGGAGGGAAAATCTAAAAGTAAGAATACTACTGCCAAATCAAAATCTCAGAAAGGAAAAAAGAGAGTAGATGTTTCATCATCCAAGCGTAAGCGTACCAATGAGTCTAAGAAAAGTAGTTGTAGGATTTGATCATTGCTTTTTCATATGTTGTAATTTTTGGTTTGATGTTTGTTTGTTTCTTCTATTTTTGAATGAAATAATAGCTTTGGCGGCGCCTGTGTTTGTTCTCTTTCTGCGATCTTCTACCTGTTCTTTTATTTTGATGATCCTGCAATTTCCTTGTCACGTAATTTATGCGTTATATCATGTATTTGATAATTTCACAATTTTCTTACCATATGTTTTATACTCCAAGCCAAATAAATTTCGCACCCCAACGCCGTAGACTTACATGGGGGCCTTCCAAGCCGAATAAATTTTGCACGCCAACGCCGTAGTCTTATATGGCGGCCTTCCAAGCCGTATAAATTTTGCACATTAACGCCGTAGACTTACATGGGGGCCTTCCAAGCCGGATAAAATTTGCACACCAACGCCGTAGTCTTACATGGTGGCTTTAATAATTTTGCACGCCAACGCCGTAGTCTTACATGGCGGCCTTCCAAGCCGTATAAATTTTGCATCCCAAACACCGTAGACTTACATGGGGGCCTTCCAAGCCGGATAAAATTTGCACACCAACGCCATAGTCTTACATGGTGGCTTTAATAATTTTGCACGCCAACGCCGTAGTCTTACATGGCGGCCTTCCAAGCCGTATAAAGTTTGCACCCCAACGCCGTAGACTTACATGGGGGCCTTCCAAGCCGAATAAAATTTGCACACCAACGTCGTAGTCTTACATGGTGGCCTTGATAATTTTGCCCACCTCGAGGGCGGCTTTTCCTGCTGCAATCTTTTAACACACAGAGGGCTTTATCAAAAATAAAAATGAACGATGCGAGAATAAACTTGCTCATGATGTTTTTTTTAAAATGACGGGCCTCAATAAAAACTCCTGCCCTTGCAGGAGAAAATAGCGTCCCAACATTGTTTAATTATTTATAAATTGGATTTTTAATACATGAAATGATAATGACTAACAATCCTAGAAAGCAAGAAACAGTCCTAAAATATTTATTTTATGGCGCCTCTTAGGTGGCGCCTTTCTTCCTAAGTGCTTTTAGCTGTAGTAGAACCTGAGATTGAACACGTTCCATGTTTTGGGCATCACCTCGCCCTTCGGCGTTTCCAACCTGTACGCTCGATTTCCAAATGCTTCATTGATCCTGAAAGGTCCTTCCCAGTTTGGTGCTAGTTTTCCTCCTTTGTCTTTTCACATTGGTCTTTTCAAGAACAGGTCGCCTTCCTTGAAGTTTCTTGGTATTACCTTTGTATTGTACTCCATTGATGCTCTTTGCTTTAGGGTGAATTCCCTGAAATGTGATGCTTCTCTTACTTCTTCCAGGAGATCCAAGTTCTCCTTCAAGCCCGGGCTGTTTTCCTCGCCTGTTGTTGTTTCTCTTCGCCAGCTGGGAGGGTCTATTTCTACGGGGATAATTGCGTCTGTTCCATAGACCATCCCAAATGGGGTTTCTCCTGTTGTTGAGTGTGGTGTTGTGTGGTATGACCATAAGATTGACGTTAGAGGTTCCGTCCAATTCTTGTCCTTTGCTTCCAACTTCCTTTTGATGGCCTTCAGAATTACTTTGTTCGCCGCTTCTGCTTGTACATTGGCTTGAGGGTGTTCGACCGAAACGGAAGTATTTCTAATTCCTTTTTCCTCATAAAAACGAACCACCTTCTCACTTGTAAACCGAGTACCGTTGTTAGATACTATGTATTTGGGCAGTCCAAACCTGTAGATGATCCTTTTCCAATAGAAATGCTTCACTTTTTCTGCTGAGATTGTTGCTACTGGTTCGGCTTCAATCCACTTGGTGAAGTAGTCCACTGCTACTAGGAGGAATTTTGCTTGGCCCTGGGATGCAGGGAATGGGCCTAGAATGTCGACTCCCCACATGTAAAATGGCCACGGCGACATCACTGTTTTTAGTGGTTCTCCAGAGGCGTGGTGCAGTTCTGCGTATCGCTGGCATTTGTCGCAACTTCTGACGTATCCCTTGGCGTCTGACAAGATTGTTGGCCAAAAGAATCCTGCTCTTATGACTTTCCCTGCTAATGATCTCCCTCCTATGTGACTTCTACAAGATCCGTCATGGATTTTTTTTAGTATCCTTTGAGATTCCAGTTTACTTACGCACAGGAGCATAGGTGCTGCGAAGCCTCTCTTGTACATCTTGTTGCCTATTAAGGCGTAGTGGATGGCTATCTTCTTTAACTTTGCCGCCTCGTCTTTTTCTTTTGGTAGAATATCATTCTTCAAGTATTGCCATACAGAGTGACGCCAATCATTGCTTTCGATCACCATCATTGTTTCCATTGCGTTTATGCTTGGTGTTGCTATTGTTTCTTGAATGACAGTTCTATTATGTCCTGGTTTTTTGGTGCTTGCTAATTTTGAAAGTAGTTCTGCTCTGGAATTATGCTCTCTTGGCACATATATTAATTCAAAATTCTCAAATATTGCCGCCATTCTTTTGACCTTGTCTAAATATTTTGTGAGCTGGGGGTCTTTTGTCTGGTATTCCCCTGAAACTTGATTTGTGACTAGCTGAGAGTCTCTCTTCACCTGTAGGCTAGCTACTTCCACCTCCTTTCCCAATTCCTGCTATTAAAGCCTCGTATTCTGCCTGATTGTTGCTCGATTAAGACTCCATCCAGTCCTTCAAGGACAACCCCAGCTCCGCTTCCTCTTAAATTGGAGGCACCATCTACTGATAGGATCCATAGCTTTTTGGTGGTTTCGCCAGGGGGCGAGGTCATTTCTAAAACGAAATCGGCTAGTACTTGGGACTTGATGTTTCCTCTTGGCGAGAAGGTCAGGTCATACTCTGAAAGCTCTATTGACCACGCCACCATCCTTCCTGCTAGGTCTGGCTTCTTTAGAACTTTCCTGATGGGGTGGTCTGTTTTGACTATGATTTTGTGGCCTTGAAAATATTGTCTCAGTCTTCTGGCTGTAAACACTACTGTTAAACACAGCTTCTCAATCTTCTGGTAGCGCAGTTCTGCTCCTTTTAAGGTTCTGCTGACAAAATACACTGGTTTTTCTTCGCCTTCTATTTCTTGGACCAACGCTGAGCTCATTGCGTTGTCTGATACTGCAAGATACAGGTAAAGGGGTTCTCCCATGCGTGGTCTTGTTAGTATGGGTGGAGATGATAGGAATTCTTTCAGCTTCTAGAAAGCCTCTTCGCATTGTTCTGTCCAGGTGAATCTTTCCCCTTTTTTGAGAGTGGAGAAGAAATGACATGCTCGTTCTCCAGCACATGAAAGGAAACGGGATAGCGCCGCTATTCTTCCCGTTAGTTGTTGGACTTCTTTGACAGATGTGGGGCTGCGCATGTTGATGATGGCTTGACATTTTTCTTGGTTAGCCTCTATACCACTGTTGGTGAGCAGGAAACCCAGGAATTTTCCCGCCTGTACGCCGAATGATCATTTTGAGGGGTTTAACCTCATGTTGTACTTTCTCATCGATGCCAAAATGTCTTCAAGGTCTTTGTGGTGATCGCCATCTTCTTCTGTTTTGACTACCATGTCGTCTATGTAGACTTCTAAATTTGCGCCCCCATGTGCGTCTGCTGCGTTCATCTTGATTTGGTTATACCCGGAGTAGGCATCCATGAAGCTAAGCATTTTGCAGCCGGATGCCCCATCTATGAGTCTGTCAATGCTGGGAAGGGGGTATGGGTCCTTTGGGCACGCTTTGTTTAAATCGGTGAAATCCACACACATTCTCCACTTACCGTTGTGCTTTTTTTTTTTTACTAATACCACGTTGGCGAGCCAATCTGGATATTTGATCTCTTCAATGAACTACGCCTTTCTGAGCTTTGCTACCTCTTCGTCTATTGCATTCCTTCTTTCTTCGCCTAACTTCCTCTTCTTCTGAGATACCGGTTTGAAGTTCGGCGATATCGCCAGCTTATGTGTGATTATGCTTTCGTCTATCCCTGGCATGTCTGATGGTTGCCACGCGAACAAATCCACGTTTTTCCTTAGTATGGCTACCACCTTCTCTTTTTCTTCCTTCTGCAAGGTTGTTCCCAGCTTTGTGGTCTGGTGTTCTTCTTCTCCTATCTGCACTTCCTCTAGATCCTCAATTGGGCTCACTCTCCTATCTTGGAATTCCTCCCTTGGGTCAAGGTCAGCTACTTCGTTCATGTTGGCAACATATTTCACCTCTTTCGCCACTTCTTTCTTTTTTACCTTGAGACTTGACTCGTAGCACTGGCGGGCTAATATTTGGTCACCCTTGATGATTCCAACTCCGCCGTTATCTAGGGGGTATTTCATGGCCAGGTAGAGTGTTGACATGGCGGCGCCCAAGGTGTTGAATGCGGGTCTTCCTATGATGATATTATAAGATGCGGAGATTGTCCTTACTACGAGGTACCTTACTTTTATGGTTTTAGAGTTCTGTTTGTCTCCAAATGATGTTAACAAAGTGATGTGACCCATCACTTCTGCTTGCTCTCCCACCAAACCTACTAGAGTTCCTTGGTAAGGCTGGAGCAGGTCGCTTGCTAGCTGCATTGCTTTAAAAGCATCCCAAAACATGATGTCTGCTGAGCTTCCTGAGTCTACCAACACTTTTTTGACATCACAATTCAAAATCCGCACTTGTATTACTAACGGATCGTCGTCATGTGGCGCAATCCCTGTGGCGTCCTTTGGCGAGAACGTTAAGTCAGGGGCAGGGGGGAAAAATACGTGTCCCACTGACTCTATTCCTCTTTATGATTTTCTAACATAACGCTTTCTGGCGGAGCTGGAGTTTCCGCCTCCTGCAAATCCTCCTGCGATGGTGTTCACCGCTATCCTTGTCTGTTCTTCCTTTGATTCTTCTCGCCGTCTGTGGTCTGGTGATCCTGGTGGCGTTTTTCTCCTTGAGTCGCTTCATGTGGCCTTATCTATGAATTTCTTGAGGTGTCCGCTCCTGATCAGTTCTTCTATCAAATATTTTAGGCGGAACACCTTTCCGTGTCATGTCCTCTGCACCTGTGGTAATGACACCATTCATCTTTGTTCTTTCCCATCTTGTAGTCGTTGTCTTTGGCTGGTGGGCGTTTTGCCAGATTGGTATGCAGGATTTCGTCTAGAATATGCACCTTTACCCTGTTGAGGCGTGCATACTCGTCATACGCCAGAGTGTACCTTTTCGCCGATGGATGATGCGTCTTGTCCTGTTGATATGGTCTGTCATTGCCTCCCTGGTACCTACAGTCTTTTGACGGCCATCTTGGTTGCTGGTAGGTTGGCCCTTTGTAGCGCCTTGGGTCTGGTCCTCGCTCTTTGTTGTCTCTGGATCTTTTTTCCGCGTTGCTTTCTTCGCACTTTATGTAACATTCCGCCCTTTTCATTACTTCTTGCATGGTTACGGCTGGTTTCTGCGCCAGAGATTCGTTGAAGTGTCCAGCTCTGAGGCCGTTGTGAAAGGCTGCTACGAACATTTCCTGGTTTGGATTGGAGACCTTAATGGTTGCTTCACTGAATCGGGCGAGGTATTCCCTAAGTGTTTCTGAGCCTCCTTGCCTGAGGCCAAACATGTTTGTGGCGGTTACTTGGATGTGTTTGCTCCCCGCAAATTGGTGCATGATTTTTTTGTGAAAGTCGGTGAGATTCGTGATGGAATTCTTTGGCAGATTCATATATCATCTGAGGGCGGCGTCTTTGAAAGTGCTGGACAACAGTTTGCATTTGAGGTGTTCTTCAGTGCTGATGATTGCAGTTTGAGTTCCAACCGCCATAAGATGTTCTGACGGGTCAGTCTTTCCGTCGAAGCTTGACAGTTGAGGGATTTTGAAGTTGGCTGGGACCTGAGCATCCCATAGGTTTTGGGCCAGGGGTTGAGATTCTTCAATCTCGTCTTCTTTGGCGAGCCTGGCCAACTCTTCTGCTTTTTCTCTTTTCAAAGCTGCCATCTTTGCTTGAAGACGACGCACTTCAGTTTGCAAATTCTGGTTATGCTGGTTGTTTTGTTCTGCAGCCATGGTTATGGCTTGTTTGTTGTTTGAGGTCTGGGAAGTGTTTTACCAGAGCCCCACGGTGGGCGCCAATTGTTCCGGTGTGGAACTAAGGGGGGATATATTTAGTGATAATGAATAAAGTGATAATTGTACTTAGGTTAATTTTTTGGTGTCTCCATCAAATGCTTTTGGGGGTTGTATTTATAGGCATGCAGAGCAGATATATAACTCCCCACGATCCCATGATTTCTTTCATGGGGTGAGCCCGAGTTTGGCGCGTAGTGGGGGGAAGGCGTTGGCGCCAAGCTTCCCCCGATTGTGCTACAAGCTTATTTTTCACGTGGTTTTTAATGATTCGTTGCGTATTGGGCATGGATAGGCGAAATTGGGCTTAGGCGAGCTGAATCGGGTCAAATAAGCCGGATGCGGGCGAACTGAGTCGGTTCGGGCGCGCCGCATGATTTATCTATATTGGGCTGTTGGCAATAGTGGGCTTGCAGTGTCATTGAGCCTAGGCGAAGCTGACCGGTACAAGTAGCTAATTGTGTGATGATTCCAATTGTTTGTTTACTAAGAGATAAAAGATAAATCAACCGACCTAGGAATAATTATTCAATTAACTTTCAGTTAAGAGATTTTGGTTTGTTAGTTGAGAATCCTTAGATTATCGTGCGAAAACATCATTTGATCATAAGTCACATAAGAGATTAGGGGTGTATGGTCAAGGGAGAGAGTTATGTTACCAAGAGATTGGGCATAACTATTTTGTTAATCGAATCGTTAAACTATACTTGTAATTTGTTAACACGCGTGAACTACCAAGACGATAGTAATTAGATGAACCGAACGACCCAATCGCATTTTCCTCTTGAATCTAAACCCTATTTTCTTGCCGTATTTTTAAAAACCCTAATTCCAAACAAAACCCTTTTTTTTTTTTTTATCAATTATGCAAATTTACTCTCGTATGATACCAATTCTCACTGTTTGATTCACTACAATCTCTGTGGATACGATAATTTTAATACTTACTTTGACACTTTGTCAAATGGCGCCGTTGCTGGGGATTGTTGATTGAGTCAACAAGGCAATTGAACCATACGTAGTGTTGTTTTATTTTTATTTAGTATTTTTATTTTTCAGTCATATATTATAAAAATCCAAAATATATATATATATATATATATATATATATATATATATATATATTTTATTTTGATTCTGTTAGAGTTTATTTAGGATCTTTAGTTTTTTTTCTTCTTTTTAGTAGATTTTGTTTATTTAAAATATTGATTTTGTTAAATTTTATTAGATTTTATTTTTTTAGTTGCTATATAAATAAAAATAAAAATCGAATTCATGTTAATTTCATTGTGCTTTGCTACTAAAAAATTTCTCTAAGTTTTGTAGCAATGAATTCGAAATGGATTGATAATAAATTGCTTGATTGCGAAGGAATTGGTATCATTTGTTATCAACTATTTAGACTATCTCGTGAGCAAGAAAATGTGAATATAAGACTAAAGCATTTGAAAGAGAGATGTAGATTTTGTGGAGTGAATCATCACAATGACTATTGTGAGGAGTATTGTTTAAAGAAAGAAAAGCGTGAAGTATTCAACATCGATTACAACTCTCAACTCAAAAAGATTTTGGATGAATTTTTGAGGTCAAATCAAGTTGTGTTTGATGGATTTGGAGTTGAATGGAGTAATCTTGTTCAAAAAGCAAATTTGTGTGGGAAGTTGGTTGAGAGTGAGATGGAACATTGTGCTATTGTGGTAGAAGAAGAAGATTTGAATAATAAGATTAATGGCATGAGAAGAGTGAACCATTTTGATATCTATGTGACATTTGAGTCTCAACCAATGGAACTTAAAGAGAGAAACCATTTGCCAAAGAAGCATCAATCTTCTCCAAGGTGGGAGAGCCCATGTTCCAAAGCTTTAGTGATTGGAGCATGGGAGCACTTGATTCTCTATGCGAATTTAATGGAATTATTACCAAACAAGCGGAAGAAGAAGGATGGCATGTTTTTTCTAACATATATGCCACCTGTTTACGGTGAATTTTGGTAAACAACCGCTAGTTTGAAAATTACTTGCAGGATCAACTAGAAAATCCTTTTTGAATGGTTCGTTCAAGTCTCGAGAATTACGATGTACTTCATACGTCTTTAAGAACAAAATCATTGTTCTTTTTAGTGTTAGAACCGCATCCAACACTTTTTAATAACAAGTTATCTCATGACAACATAATAAAAAAATATTCAAATGAGCATTCAAAAGAAAGAAAAATAAAGATGAAAAGAAATGCAGAATTGCAAAAGAAAAAGGAAAAATAAGGCAAGAACAAAGCAATATTAAATTGCGTGAAATGTAAATGGTGAATGGAATCCATCTCTATGCACTCTTCAACCCGTTTGCACACGCGGCGTGGACATTGTAGTGTTTTAGAAGATAAGTTCCAACCCCTTTGTTCATATTACAAACACACACACACACACACACACACACACACACACATATATATATATATATATATATATATATATATATATATATATATATATATAAATCTTGTAGAAAAAACTACCACTAGATTCTATGGTCTAAGTTAAAACAAGAAATAACTTCCTATGCCAAAATCATACACTTAGCAGATTAATACAATATATATAAAAACAAGTACAATTACATGCTTGATGTTGCTCCAATAATGCCACACGTCCAATTTTATTTGTGTTGAATTTCCACTTCTTCCTTGTTGACAATTGCTATTATATATTAGCACATCAAAAGACTTCGACCAAACTTAATTAAAAGAATTCGACCAACATATCAAAGTTGAAACCAAGTTGCATCTTTGACTAAATATCAAGTCGATATCTTCGACTAATATTATAACGTCTCCAACTAGTTTCTTCATTTTCAATTAACTCGGTGAAGTCATCTCTCTAATTAATATTCACATGACCAGTTGAAATGACTTTTCTTCTTCTATTCAAATTCTAACACCAAGTCAAAATAAATATCATCAACGTTATAATTTTGGTGTCAACACCACCCTAGCAGTGGTTGTTGGTCGTCAAGAACCCTCAAGTCCTCTAAAGGTGTGAAATTTTATGCGTGTCGATTGACATTAGAATGTTTGCAAGCCTATGATTGAATAGCTATGACTCTGTTGATTGAGTGAAAGTTAACCTTATCAAACAGGAGAGATGTGAGGAAGTGATGTGATTATAGTTTGGTCAATTTTTGTGAAAAGTCCTCTGTTTTTCGATAGCATTGTTGTGTGCAAGTATAGTCATGATAGGAATGATCATAGGAATGTTGATTGTGATGTTTTACTTGACTGACTTTGCTGATTTGGAATGAAACTGTTGAGATAGTGCCAGGTTTTCCGATCGATACAGGTATTCCTTGAGGACAAGGAAAAGTTCAAGTTTGGGGTTGTGATGACTTCATGTCATTACATTGTTTTAAACCATTTTCAAGGCACTTTAGTAGTATTTTATTATGCTTTCTGCAAGAAATAAAGAAAAATTAAATCATTACGAAGATTACTTGAAGCGCAAGAAAGGAAGAAAAATCAGCAGTTCTCCTCTGCTTGTGGCGCCCAGCTCCATAAATGTGGCCAGAAAGTGTGTTCTTGTCTGTCTGTGGCGCACAGCGCAGCAAAACTGGCACACGGCGCCA
This sequence comes from Trifolium fragiferum, assembly GCA_954870985.1. Lineage (NCBI taxonomy): Eukaryota > Viridiplantae > Streptophyta > Magnoliopsida > Fabales > Fabaceae > Trifolium > Trifolium fragiferum. The sequence continues at coordinate 43,438,212 of OX940792.1, read as the reverse complement.
CCTCGTAGCCCTAGTCTATAAATTGAATCTTTCCCTCATTCAAGGGTTACAAAATTTTACAGCGAAAAAATGCAACTTTTGAGAGCAAGTCCAGAGGCTATTGTTACTTCTTTGTAATGAATTCTTTTACTCTATTTATTGTTTATGCTTTAATTATGCGTAACTAAACTTCTTTGATTGAGTCTATGGGGATTCTAATTGCTATTGTTCTTGAACCATGTAGTCTCATATGATGTGTAATGAATTACGAAGTTTGTTTCAGAGAATTATTCCTTGTTCTTAATGCTTTACATAAAGTAGCTAATATTGTGTGATGATTCCAATTGTTTGTTTACTAAGAGATTAGATATAAATCAACCGACCTAGGAATAATTATTCAATTAACTTTCACTTAAGAGATTTTGGTTTGTTAGTTGAGAATTCTTAGATTAGCGTGCCAAAACCTCAATTGATCATAAGTCACTAAGAGAATAAGAGTGTATGATCAAGAGAGAGGGTTATGTTACCAAGAGATTTAGCATAATTATTTTGTTAATTGAATCGTGAAACTATACTTGTAATTTTTAACACGCGTGAACTACCAAGACAATTGTAATTAGATGAACCGAACGACCCAATCGCCTTTTCCTCTTGAATCTAAATCCTATTTTCTTGCCGTACCAATTACCACTGTTTGATTCACTACAATCACTATGGATACGATAATTTTAATACTTACTTTCACACTTTGTCACTTAGCCACTGTAAGGAAGAAGCACAAATCATCAAAGCCAATAAAGACCAAAAGATTAATCATCAAGTATAAACCACAAATGAAGGTTTATAGGTTAACCAACTCGATTATCTAATTGGTAACCAAAATCAATAATTATACCTTCAATAGCCTCCTGCACTACACTTCCAATTTAGAATGACTAATACAAAAATACATCAAAATGGAAGATAATACAATGAGATTTGCCGAGATACATCAACTGAAACGACAACACAATGGCAACTAATAGTGCTTACCGGCGTAAGGCATAAGCACAAATCATCAAAGCTAACAAAAACCAAAAGCTTAACCATCAAGTAGAAACCACAAATGAAGATTTAACTACTTGGAGGAAGAAACTAACATATGCTTAACTATCAAGCACAAACCACAACTCAAGGTTTAACCACTCGGAGGAATCAACAATCAAATGCTTAGCCACCATAATGTAGAAACAAAACAAGGCCAATTAAGGCACAAAGCTTAACCATCAGCACTAAATCACTCAAGATAGAGGCACAATAAGTGAATGTCAGAAGATCTGATTGCTACAAACAGGGTCAACCCTAACTATTTGGAGGCCCGATTTAAATATTAAAAATGGACCCTAATAAAAACAGTTAAAAAATAAAAAAGAATTATTATCTATTTAAATTATTATTATTTTTTATTTGATTTGGATATATTTTTACCAAGCATATGATATTTTATAAACATTGGTAATATATAACCATTATTATAAGGCCTCAAAATTAATTTATTGAGTACATTTGATATTTTATACACACTAATAATATATAACTATTATTATAGAAACTCAAAATTTTGAGTTGAGACCCCAAAATTTGAGACCCGAAGCCGTCACTTACTCTGCACTCCATAGGGGCCGGGCCTGGCTACAAAGTAAAATAACAATACTCAAGTTTAGTTAAAAGTTACTTAACACTTCAGAGGACCAACAATTCAAGTTAAAAAAAGACCAAGTAGCACGATTGATGGTTGAAAGTGAAGCAACAATATCAATATCAATATTGTGCTCAAAATGAAATAGCACATAAAAACCAACTAACCAATAGAATATCAACCAAATGTAACCATCTAAGACAGAAGTAACCCAACTTAGCCACCATAGATATTCACAATATCTGGTTATTGTGGTTTAATTTGATCTCCCAATATTTTTTATTAATTGGTTTCTACAAGTTTCTAAATGGTACTGCTACACATAAGCACAATGCCTTTATATTTTTTTGTCAACAGGTTAAGCTTTCAAGTATTTGATGGATTGGAGATGAAGGTTTCCTTTAGAGGCGATAGCATATTGGAGTCCAATTTAATGTTGATTCAAGAACTTGCATTGTCCTGTTTGGAGTTAGTTCATTACAGGCTTCAACAATTGTATTTGTACACTAGCTTAGAAGCAATGTGCACTAGAACAGTTGGTTAATACCTTTGTTTGTTGTTTTGATGATGTTTAGCCTTAATGGCTTTGCTTGTTATTTTGAAAGTGGTTCCAAAAATCGAGTTCAAGTTCTCACAAACGATCTGTGAACTCATTAATCACTTGAACTAAATGTCTTAATTATAATTATATCAACTCTTTATTCTACAACTACAAACATTAATCTTTTTATTTGAATTCCTTAACTACATTAACAACTTTTGCCCAAAACATAGCACAAGTTTGATAAGAGTCGATCAAAATCATATTCACTTTGATTTTGAATTCCTTAACTACATGAACTTAACATTCTCAATAAGAACTAACATTCAAACAGAGAACGAGAACAAAAACTAACCTCGCATCTAACTGCGGTTAAAAGAAGGAAAACAGCAACTACCCTTCCTTGGATAAGACTAATAGACATGTTTGTGAACTTTTTTTTCTATCCATTTTTTTCACCAAAGGTAGTCATATTCGAGACTTCGAATTCGTCTCGAATATTAAATGTGAGAACATTTCTTTCAGTTGAGTATTGTAAATTTTATTTTGGGTCAATTTGATTATGATAAGAACAATTCCTTTTTCTCTAATATCTCAAAAACCTTTATCTTAATATTTTATATATGTATATAATTGATATTTTCTAAAACGGAAGAAAGATACATATTTTTAGTTGCTAAATTAAACAGCTGGAAAAAAAAAATCAATTTGAAAAAGAAGAAAAAACTAGCATCCTTAGAACTCATCTTTTTATTCACAACATTTGTTCCTATCCTTTCCATTATTAGATTCCCACATCCAAAAGTACAACCCCAATAAAAACATACCTATCACTGTTTTATGCTTCCCAAAAGTACCTCATTTACAACCATATCAGCATCTATTTACAACCACATAGTTTTGTATAATGCATCAATAAATGTGTAGCCAATTCTCAGCCGTCCAATTTGCCTATCTGGTGTCCCCCACCTGACATTATTTTTGTTTTCATTTTTTGCTTTGTTCTGACATGTGGAGATGGATAGGATCAATGTCAACTGATACAGACATAGACACCAGACACGTGACACTAACATGTCGACATCAGACACATGCAGTGGTGCTTGATACCACATATATCTTCAATCTGAAGTGTCAGTGTTACATAGTTATTTCTTGGTTGTTGCACCATGATACCGTGTGAAGTGGTTGTTGGTGGTGTGATGTGGGAGCGCGGGACCTAATATGGCAAAACAAAATGGTCCTAATTCTCCTATTCCTGGTCAATCTACTAGTTGGAACTTGATAAATTTGAAAAACTAACTTGATAAATTTGAGAAACTAAAAAAATCACAACAGGGTCATCTGGTGGACCCTTTGTATAGAAGTTTGTCACCATCAGAACCTACTAATAGGACTTGTACATGTCAATTGGGAATAGAACCATTGTTGCTTGGAGGGATGCTGGGAATGCCTTGCCTGGAAAGCTCAGCCAACACACTATCCGTGGAAGGAGGATTGAGGCCTATCGGCAAAGGTAGCCATGGCTTACTTATTGCCTCCTTCACTACATTGTTAATAACCTCCTCTGCCTGCATAATGCATTGTAACACACTATATGGTAAGAGTTCATGGAGAGTCTAATAGTACTAATAATATAAAATAATGATTTCGTAGACATGTGCCATCTCCTTTTAATTTTTTTCATCGCCCGAAATGTTTTAGGACATGTGTTTTTACACAGGTTCACCGATACCGTTATAAGGTCACTGTAATTTGCATGCTACTATTATTCAAACATTCGGTAAGTTAGTGAAGACTCGATTGAGGCCTGATTCCAGTGCGTGCAGGTTTAATCAATTAGAAAACTATGTGATATATTCAGCCCTTAAAAACATTGATCATATTGGTTAGGCACAGGGTACATGGTCTTTTCATAGTGTACAAAGCATTTTGATACTCAGCATTTACAATTATAAGTTTAAAACCATGGCTTTCCAGAGATACATGCTTGGTAAAAAACATGTTAAATATACTTTCTCAATGTCAATTTACTCAGTTATTCGTTGCAATTCTAATTCTATAAATAAAGTTATAAGTATTAAATTTTCAGATATTGAATGCTTTTAAGTAGGACTGCAATTTCATTACAACACTAATCAGAATGTATAAACCGGTTACTTGCTTATTGCTATTATGACCAAGTAGAAAGAAACTGAAAGTCAAAGTATTTCATTACCGGATAATCATCAAAGGAATTCTGGGGCATGTCAAACATGTAATCCACTGCATTAGCGTTACTCACTACAGGTGTATTCTGCGGTTTGATGAAAAGATATGATTAGAACCACTTGTAAATAGTTTAGAAAACTAGCAAAAAACTAATTATGGTTGCAGTGCAGGCATAATTACATTATCAAGTATTAACCATCAACACACAGAATACCAAAGAGATATAGTTAAGATCTTCAATTTGATAATACTCACCTGAGAATAGGAATAGCAAGGAGGTTGAGGTGGTGGTAACACAGGCGTGCCCCATGTATCTGCATGCATCTGCAACATCAAGTGACTACTTATCAAACTGCAAGCATAATCATAATTTCTACATAACAAGCAAGAGATAAGCGTTGTTAATGTGAATAAAAATTTCACATCCTCGAATTTTGTACAAATATATTACCGCCGGAAATGGTTGCCAATGCCAAGTTTCTGCAGGTTGCCACAAGGGATAACCAGACGGGCCCCAAACCTGCATTCCAGCCGTTTGAGTTCCAGATTGTCCCCACATAGGATATAAAGGAGGTGGAGGAAGGGTATGGTTAGAATAATATGATGGAGGACCAGGCATAATTGGCCTTTGAATACAATAGCTCCTTTGCGTTGGATCTCTTTGATTTAGCCATTTCCGATCTTCTTGCTTTGGCAAGATATGTCTCTTATGCATTCTATATTTCTGTTTAAAGTTAAACAACAAAATAAGTTATGTTAGCATGCATTGCCTAAGAAAATACATGAATATCCTTGTATTAATATCGACAGTTCAAGATGAGGTATTGCAATAGTTTTGGAAACCGTGGCAAAGTTAAATAGTAACCTGAAGATGGCTTGCCACATTATGCCTTGTCAAGCCCTCCACTTTCATTAGATCCAATATTCGAGAAGGAATTGCGTGATCAATGCCTAGTTGTTCCACTGCCTTCACAAATTTTTTGTGTAGCTCAGCCGTCCAGTCTACCTGAGACCAAAGTGCCAAAACTGTATTAAGATAAGCAGGTTCAGCAGATTACTTGTACATAAAATTAATACCCTTATACAGAAACAACAACATGGACAAACAATGAACAATGGAAATATACAAAAATATCAACTACAGCTATTTAAGATCAGCTTGATGATGTCACATTAGGAAACTTGTTTTTAACGTGTAGTATATTGTAATTTGTAAGAAAACGGTGAGGGAAAGACGGTTAAAGGAACAGGAAAATGGTGAGAAAAATGAATGGTCATACAGCAACTTACTTTCATTTTCTTCCGATTAGCTTTTATCTCGCATTTATTATGACTACGAACACCTAATTTATTCGCAGGCGTTGTATTACTTTCACTATTATTGAGAACCTTCTCATTTTGTGGATGCGGTGAAACAACACTCTCAAACTTAGAAGCGTCGGCAAATTCCTCTGCTTCCTTTTGAACCAGAGTAACTTCAGATTTCTGTTGTTGAGGAGTACTTTCAGCATTCAAATTTTCACAAGTAGTTTCGACGAATTTAGATTCTCCATCATGTTCCCCACTTTCTTTTTCTGTAGAGCAATTAGTCTGCTCTTGACAATCCCCATCATCTAGTAATCTTTCTACCAATTTCAACTGTGGGGTTGAAGGAGCTGGATAATGCTCATGGTCATTGTCCGAAAACGGGGATACTTTCTCTAACTCAACTGAGGCTCTACTTTCGTGTTGATTGTTGTCCGTTTGGAGCTGCAAAATAGAGACTACAGATTCCTTGACAGGTTTCAGTGATTCAGACAGCGCACTTACCCCAGCATTGAATGCCTGCATGAGTTAAACCACATAAGAATTATTTTTCTCATCACATGTTTAGAGTAAATGCACTTGGAATGTCGCTAATATTATTAACAGACCTTGTGAACCACATGCTGCCAGATATTTCTGAGCTTGTCCTCGGAGAGTGGTTTGCTGAGGAACTCCACTGCTCCAAGCTTAAAAAAGAACACGGAGGAAAGAGTCAAAAGGTGTACAGGAACAATTTTATTGGCACGCTAATTTTAAAAGGATAAAAGGCTATGGTCAAAATTTGACCGACAATCAGAAAGATTCCAAAGCATGAACTAATAATATACAAAATTTTGAGTTAGCTCAAATAATACAACCAAAATCTTACCGCTATGCACTTCATCATGGTGTTCAGACAATTGTTGTTTGAAGTCACTGCATCAGAAATTGAAAAGGTCGTTGGTTATAAAACTTGCACCAAACACAAAAGCAATATTGTCAATTTTTTCCTCCTATTTGCCATGAGGCCCATGACCATGTCATTCTCCCCTTCTCTACCATTTGTCAATTTCAAGTTTCAACTGATAAAAGCTACTAAAAAAGGATGTTGCATGGTATAAACAACAGCAATCACAAGAGAGAAAAAAACTTACGATCATTACTATTAACTGGACTTATTCTTAGGTTATTAGAGAAAATCGAACTTCAAAGGTATAATGACGTTTCTCTCATTATTGGACAAGGTTCCAACTTATTGTTTAAAAAACTCATAGCTATTGCAGTTATTCTTTTAATATTTTGTTTTCCATCCATGAGTGCCTCTTGAGAAGTTTATCTAACCGGCACTAAATCTTGGAGGTATAAAGAACTCAAAAAATTTAAACCAGCAAATTTGGGTCGGTTTCTGTACTTACTAATGGTCGGCAAGTCCTTGGCATTCTCAAGAAATTTGAAACCTCCCTCGCAACTGCTTGAACTCACCTACAATTAGGATTGAAGCACGTGGTTACAAATAACATCATCAAAACTGTATTACTTTACAAAATTAAGATACATAACTTCGCAGCAGTTAACAGGTCAAGATCATCATTTCTCCCTAAAGATGTTTGTTTCATTTTCAACCACCACACAAATCTAAGTTTCAAATTTACTACATTATGATCCGTCATTTATATCGAAAGTGAAAGTCCATTACCTCCACTATGGCTATATGGAAGCCTTCAGGTCTACTTGAGATTGCTGACAAGGCTTCGTTCACATCACAGAATGTAGATACTGTACAGAAACATTGATGATTAATAAACAAATTAGCAGAAAAGACAAGTATGTATAGTTAAGAAGGACCACAGAGATGCTAGAGAAGAGAGTAAAGTAAAAGAACAGTGAGAATTACAATAAAATCAAGCTATAGTTTGGCCGATCCTTAAGAACTATTTTCGACTGAACTTGCTTTGATGGAAACTTTTGTTTTCCATAACAAATATATGTTATCTGCTGCCAACTAATTACAATTTGGACCGTATCCAGTTTTGAAAACACAAAGTACATACTTTAAGGAGATGTAAACTTAGACATATTCATATTAAGCCATGTAAAGAATTACCATATATGGAACTATAGTACATAAAAATAAAGAGAAAATGTATATTATTTCAAAATATATAGCCTCCAGTGCAACTAAATCCTGGGATCACAGTTTTACAAAGAACTATACAAGGATTCATTTGTCTTCTGGTTTTAACCCTCTAGTTCTTAAGGGAAAGGGGTCCTCCTAATTCAAAGATCGGTCGGGAGGTAGGTAAAAATTGGCCAAAGATTGTTCCAACTTCCAACCATGATTCAAATTTGTGTTCTCCCAAACGATTCAATCTTAACCGAAGCTCATTAAACCACTTGGTTACCATAAAGGGACTCTATTATTCTAAAGCAATGGCGCTTTGCAAGATGCCATAGTACAAAAAACTAAGATAAACTTCACCACCCAAAGTAACCATTACGTGGACCCTTCGCTCAAACCAGTTGAGCTACCCAACCACCTCAACCATTACGTGGAATTGGCAGATCAAAATTCCATGTGGCTGAAGAAGTGAGACACACCAAAACAAAAAGAAAGAATCCAAAAAGTCTCTTACCATTATAGTCCATGGCCTCAAGCTTTGTTCTTATCTCAGAAGCAGAAGTGCTCTCTTCCTGAAGGAAAAGAACCTTGAGTCCTTTGGGAAAATCTTTCCATTCTTGTAAATCATTGGCAGTACAAACCATAGCTGGATTAGCATCCTTTCTCAGTCTCTCATCTCATCGACATCCAATTCCTTCTGCAAAATCACGAGATCACAAGCTTCAATTACTAAGCTACTAGACTTTATTTAATGAAAACTCCATTGCATACTTCAATTTGTTTAAATGGTTAAAAAGGTTTCAAATAGTGAGCTAGCATATAACATAGTACATACACAATGACATGCCACAAAAAGATAAACTCCAAAAGATAATTCAGATGAACATTGCATTACATGCCCTCTGATCACAAAAAAATATACTAATTTCTACTTATAGAAAAGGCTTTTCTTTTGTAATCCAATGGTTTTAAATTGCGGTCTGCAACCTGAAATTGCAGCCTCAATACAACGAATTTTGAGGTATCTGCAACGGCATCACAACTACAATTTCAAGCACATGAGCTGTATTTTCCCACAGTATAAAGGTTCACAAAGTAACTGCAGAGTTTGCATACACGACCGCAATTGCAATTTAAAACCGTAACTAAAGAATGAATATCACATTTGCTGCTGGCACTTTCAGAAAACAGCAGAACAAGATAATAATTAAGATCTCATGAAAACCAAAGTGAAATCAAAGAACAGAAATTTACAACAAAAACTGGTCAAGCAAGCAAATCATAATCATAAACTAAGAAATTCAAATGCATGCACATATTTTCCAAACTAGAACACTTGAACATACACATAAATAGGAAAAAAATAGTACTTTAAGAGACCCTTTAAACTACCTTGGAATAAAAGAAAAGAAGAAGCTTGATGAGTTGAATTCGAATAGCATTAGCTGCTATTTTTGATGTAACTGCATTATTAATATAAGAGAAAGAGAAAGAGAAAGAGAGAAAGATGAAGGAAAGAGAGTGGAAGTTCTTGTGACTAGTGAATAGTTGCAATCAGCAGTAGTGTTCTGGACCACAAGACACTCTAAAAAGCTCGAACAAAGAACCTTTCTGCCACTACAAATAACTTATTTGCTTTATTCCAACACTACCCCTCTCGTTCCTACAGAGATAGTGTACCAGAAAAGCTTAGAGATCTTCAATGGCTATGACAGTGAAGCTAATTTGAGTTAAACGTTCAGAGGATTTTATTATATATAGCCTCTTTGGCAAAAATAAATAAATAAATGCTTAAATATCATTTTCGTCCTTTGCATCTTTATAAATTTTTTGTTTTATTTCCCGTGTTTTTTTTGTTGCAAATAAGTCCCTGAATGTAAAAAATTTGATGATTGTAATCCCTGTCGTATGCTACCGTTACAAAAAATGCTGATTTCTCAAATGTTTGCACATGTGACCGCTATGATGTGTCAAGTTAAGCTAATCCGGTTATAAATGGAGGACCAAAATTATACCTTGGTGAAAATTCAAACAAAATTATGGTGTAAACATGCATTTTCTTTCTATCCTTGTGCAAACGTTTGAGAAATCAACATTTTTTGTAACGGTAGCAAACGACAGAGACTAAGACCAATAAATTTTATACATTCAGTGATTTATTTGCAACAAAAAAAGATACATGAACTAAAACAAAAAATTTGCAAACATACAAAGACAAAAATGATATTTAAATCATAAATAAATAAAGGAAAGGAAATTTTTTAGTACTTTAGAAGATTTTTTTAGTACAGGAAATGTTACGCAAAATTAATTCAGAATTTGCCTTTTTTCAAAAATAATAATAATTAAATATAAAAAATATATAGCATGAAATACATAATTGGATTTTTTTTTAAGAATAAATAAATAATCTATTAAATCGTTGGACTTTTTTTTTTGACACACAATCAATCAAAAAAGATTTTTATGCAATTCATCTATTATTTGCCTTTTATTCATATCTTAGTTTAATAGTTCCACCATTGTATATAATTTATAAGAAAAAGTTTCATCAACAAAAATTAATGTATTTAATTTAAAAGTTTGGATTAAATATATCAATTTTTGTAAAAAAATGAAAAAATTTCTCTTACATATAGTAGGGGTGGCAAAACGGGCATGCCCGCCCCGTTTAGGCCCGCCCCATTTAAGCCCGCCAAAATACGGGGTGGGAAGGGGCGGGCCAACTTAGGTATGCGGGCTCAAAATTCAAGCCCGCCCGTTTATTGGCGGGTAGAGCAGTCAAAAGGGGCCGGCCCGGCCCGCCTCGGCCTGGGGGGCCATGCCATATAAAGGGGCTTTAGTGGGTCGGCCCATTAAGCGTCATGTTCCTGCCCGTTAAGTCCAACCCAATAAGCAAAGGCCTACATGGCCCGATGGGCCGGCCCGACAAACTTTTTTTTCTTTTTTTTGATAAATTTTTTTTACAAAATAAATTCAATGGACAATAAAACTATTTATAATGATTGATTAAATTGTTATTATTTTTTTTCAAATAAAGATAATCATAACAAATTTGGTTTAATCTTAAAAAAACAACAAATTTGGTTTAATAATTATCTCCTAACTAACAAATCTCATCTTTTGTTACTTAATTTTCTAAAGATTTAATGGTAACTAAAACTCCTTATTTTTAGCTCTTCAAGGGGCCGGCCCAAAAGCCCGTGGGCCGGCCCATTAAAAATATAGGCCCGATGGGCCGGCCCGATAAGGCCCGGTCAACTTTTTTTAAAAGTCCGGCCCGTACAAAACTATAGGGCTAATGGGCCGGCCCAATAGCCCGACCCATTTTGACAGCTCTATTGGCGGGGTTGCGGGTTGGCGGGCATGCCCGCCAAATACCTTTTTTTTTTTTTTTTTTTACGATTTGAATTACAACTCACAATTAAATGTTAAAAAAATATTAAATAGAGTGAATTATAATAACTTCACAATTCCTTACAATTCTTACCTCCTATTTTAAAACTAACAATAATACTATAATAGGGATAATTAAGAGAAGATTGCAGCAGAGAATAGAGATAATTAAACTAAAAGAAACATTAACCAAGTTAATAAACAATTTCTTATAATTATGCTTAATTAAACTAATAAATCATCAACTAAGTTAATAAGTACCCCATGCAATATAAGATAAAACGATAAATACTAGAAAGGGGTGGAAAAATGGGCATGCCCGCCCCCGTTTAGGCCCGCCCCATTTAAGCCCGCTCAAAAACGGTGTGGGGCGGGGCGGGCCAACTTAGGTGTGCGGGCCGAAAATCTCAGCCTAGCCCGCCAAAAATTGCGGGCCAAACGGGTCGACCCTGCGGGCTCGGCCCGTTTTGCCACCCCTATATAGTAGTAGAGGGAGTCCCTCAAAAATACTTAATGTTTGTACTTACGGTGGAGTTAAGAGAAATTCCTAGTCAAGGGATATAATTCCCTTCTAAAAAATGTGTAATTGCTTCAATAAAAGGGAAACACAATATTTTGTTTATTTTAACGAGCAAAAATGAAATATATAATATAAAAACAATCTTCCTAGTATAAGATGTGTCAAGAAAGACTACCAATGTCTACAAAAAGTCACATAACGATATACAAAGATAACCAAAACAAAGAAGATCAAACAAGGCCCAGACAGAGCAGAGGACTAGACCACCAGCTATAGCAGTTAGAAGCTAAGGTAACACACGTCGTCTTCAACCACCTAAAAGAAAATAGCTTGATCTTGTCCAACATCTGAGAAATAGGAGCGACGAGCCCGAGAAACACCTGCTGAATGTGTAAACTGGACAAAGTGATCACGTAGTGAAGTGAACTCCATCGCCGGGATGCCAATCCACGAATGCACTGATGCCCAAAGAGAACCAAAAGTACCACCTGAGATAAATAAATGATGAGCCGGCTCCGCCTCACCACAATCTGAAACGCACAAATGAGCTGGAGTAGATAAGATGCCTCGAGTGACCATGTTGGTTTTTGTGGGCAACCTGTCACGCAAAAGACGCCACGCGAAGATGGAGACAGTTTGTTGGTCCATTAAAAAAAATTTTGATTTTACATTGGTCCGTAAAAAAAATTATTTGAAATATGCTATTGAGACCCTCCTACTTGCTCCCAAGCCTCCCAAAAAATCCAAAATATCCTTGAGGTCGTGTTCAAAAATTTTGTCGTTTACGTAACAAATTTAAAAACAATCGTTGACTACATGACGAAACAATTCATCTGAACAAAATAACCGCGAGTTCGTTGTCAACCTGACGAAATGTGTCTGATCGTCAGTTTCATGACGAAACACATGCGTTTGTGGGTTACGTGACGAACGTGCGTGTTTTGTTGACTACGCAACGAAAACCAGTAATATGAGAAACGATGCAAACGATTTGAATAACACTACAGTAAAACATTAGGTTGATTTAGGAACGATTTGTAGGGCGATTTGTTGGACGATTTCGATCAAGCAACCACTCCAATCATTTTTATCATATTATTTTTGTCACTTGAAGACATCTTCGTTGGTTATTTTGGTCTCTTCCATTAATTTATCAACCTAGGTGGTCCAACAATGCAAGTGATCCACCATATACCTCAATATCTTTTTTAATCTTAATGGTTGTATTTTTTGAAGAAAAAAAATCATTATATTTTGTATGTCCACCGAATCTAACAATACACCATCATGTTCTTCATCCTTCATCATTCTTTCATCTCTTCTTCCGTTCCTTCACCATGTTCTTCATAACTTCACCATTCAAACCTAGAATTTCAAAACAAATCTCAAAATTGCAAAAATTTTAACTTTCTCAATTTCACATTCTTCTTCATAAATACCACCATCAACTTTATGTGATTCATATTCTTTTTCTTGATTATATTTTTATTTTGGGTTTGATTTTAAGATATTGTAATGACATTGGATTGAGAATGTGTTAATTTGAGTTTTGATCTTAATTTGATTTTGTTTTTTGGGTTTGTTTGAAGGTTGATCGAAAATTTGAGTTTATTTTTAATGTTGTTTATGAAAAAGATGAAGACATCGGATTCGAGCCGAGAGATTTACTCAGTGACTGAGCCATCGAAGATATCGACTGGGACGGTGACTTCAGTGAAGTGGTCGAAACAGGAGAAGACATGAACAGTAAGGGTAACGCCAATTAGAGGGTGTATTTGATTGACGTTTTACAATTGTATGGGGTATTTGCCTATTTTGAAATTGCAGTGGATATTTGACGAATTTTGAAATTGCAGGGGATATTTAGCATTTTACTCATATATATATATATATATATATATATATATATATATATATATATATATATATATATATATATATATCCGACAAATTTTTAAAGTTTTTGCTAAAATTAAAATAAAAGTTATCCCGAAGAATATTATTAAGAGATAAAATGTAATTTTAAATAATATCTATTTTTCTCAATTAAAATAATGAATTGAAAGCATAAAAGGAAAAATAAAATTTTATATGATGAGATGCTGTTTAAATTAATCAACTAGTTAAACTTATGCGATTAAATTTCATTGGAACAATCCTTGACTAAATTGGCTTATTTTCAACCCAACTATATACGACAAAAAGATAATATTATTTAGGAGCCTATTATTATTTTTTTTATTTTTTTACAGAAATTAAATTAACTCATTTTATTCATAACATTATATTTAATACAATATATCTTTTCCTTTGCTGTTGCAAAAAAATAATACAAAATGACATGTGATAATGAAAATGGAACTAGCATATGACAATGACCCCCTTAATAACGAATGGGCTACATTGTGTTACTTTCTTTAGCATTAGAGCATGTTAAAAACCCCTTTTGATCGCCAAGACCTTGTTCTTTAGGATGTTGAACAAGGAAGAATGAGGAATGTACAATAAAAAATTGAACTAAAGGGATGTACCGTAAATAAAAATTGCAGAAGTGGAGAAAAATAATTGTGGAAGATGGTTTGAAAAGAAAAGAAAGATATCTAGTGTGGAGTCACTATAATAAAAGTGTGTTCCCTAATTGATCAAATGGTCAAATTAACTCGTGCAGAGTGGGAAAAGTTTACACTTTGTCATGTTAAATGTCACCTATGTTATCTGTACGTTACCAAAATAAAAATTTGGTTAAATAGTCTAGTGATTAGATTCACACATTTAAATGTGAAGAAATATAAAATTTGGAGTTTGAACCTCAGTCACTTCAATAATATCTTTGATAGCTACCATTTGAGCTATATTTATGGGACTATTTACAATATTTTTATCAAAATCTAAAGAGAAATGAAATGAAATAAAAAATTAAAATACTTTGCGCAATTTTTTCACTGTTCACATTTTTGTGGTATTCACCAACGCAATACAGTAAAAAAAAATAGTATAATAGTATTATTATTTTGGCAAATCCAATAACATCATTGAGAATGGGTTGATAATTCAAAGTTCGGTCGTGAGATTATAAATAAAGTTTGATCAGGAATTATTTTCATTAGAAATCGAACTCTCGAATTCTTCCAAAATATTTGTCTTAGGGGAGCTCGTTAACCACTTGATCCCAAAATCTTTCTTGGATTATATGCAAAAAAATTCATTAAGATTAACGGTATTCAATAAAAATTCATATACTGTTAATTTTGACGAGTATCAAATGACTTATCAAATAATTTTTAATTTCTAAAACAAATATTATAAATGATTCATCCATATGATATAAACTTTCAACTCAAACAATAAATTTTATATTTATTATAATTATAATGTTATTCATGATGCAATACTTAAATCATTCTTTCATGTTAGAAGGCGTACTACTCCTATATACGTTTGCAACTTTGCATCATAGTTTCCAACATGTGTTATCTATTGTAGTTGAAGAAACGACAATAGCTCTGAACTTGATGACATGTTCTTCATTAAGGACTGTACCAACAGTTAACACCCACGAATGGACCACTTTCTTGTTCATCTCCATTTTGCAGTTTAACTTATAAATGTGATCGACAAATTTTGGAGTTTCACAAAGGGAGAAGAAAATGTGCAAAACAATCTTATTTTAGGGTTTTAATTGTCATCCAATTGTTTGTTAAACTACCGATTTTTAAGAGAATAGATCTTAGTAATATAAAGTCCATGAAATAAATGAATTCTGGTTAAAATACGTTGGGGAATTCTAAAAATAGATCTCATATAATTTATTTTTAAAAAAAAAAAAAAAACATATAATAATTACTAAGATGTGTCGCGGTGTCCGACACTTGTATGACACTCGTACGACACTCGTACAAACATGTCGCAGAGGTGTCCAAAAAAACAAATTTTTCTTTATTCCGACACTCCTTAAATCGGTGTCCGACACCTATAAGATACTCGTACAAACGTGTCGGGGTAAGTGTCCAAATTTTTTTTTTATTTGCTTCTACTTTTCTCGGACGTATAAACAACAATTAAAGATGTGTCGAAATAATAATATTGATCAATGAGAGATTAAAGATATTACATTTTGATTACATTATTTTTAGTTTTTCGATAGTAGTTGGATGAGTAAATGTCAAATGTACTATCATATATTTTTTTAAAATTTTTTTTATTGAAAAATTTGTTCAACTTAGATACATATCTATGTATTTTTAATTCTAAACTTATATTTTTTATAAATATGTAACGATGTCGGTGTCGTGTATTTTTTACATTAACAGTATCAAAGTGTCCGTATTGTGTCGTGTCCGTGTCAGAGTCCGTGATTCATAGATAATTAATTAGTTTTAATCCACATACGCTTCTCATATGTCATCTCATCATTCTACTTGCTAACAGCAGTAACATGGAAAATGAGATATTTGACTTTTCAAGCTTCCTCCTCCCTCCTCTCCTATATATATACTCCCTCGGTCTCAAATTATTAAAAAAGAAAATTCACTTTTTTTATCCAAAATTATAAGGAAAAAACACAAATATTTTTTTTTAAGGTTTCTTTTTGTTTATTTTCATGAAATTAAATGCAGATTGCATTTAATTTACTCTATCTTTTATGTTTTCTATAATCAATAACCAATAAAAATTGGTTATACGTCTTCTCATGCAACTATATTCAAGAAAAATACAAATAAATGTATTTTTTATTTTTCCCTTATAATTTGGTACGGAGAAAGTATATATTGACCCATATGTTTTCAGAAGTAAGTTTTCATTGACTTACTCCGCTTAATAACTCGATATCGGCATTATATTTCTTCAATCCAACCGTTGAATTTAAAGATCTTATTGAGTATATCAACTCCACAAAATTTTATAAAAATTCAAAAAATGTAGTTATGTATTAAGATTATTGAAATTTAACGGTTTTTTTAAAAGTTTATCGTACGTTCAATTGAAGTTATCATAAAAAGTATCAAACAGTTTTGAATTTTTATAAAAATTTATAGAGTTGATCTACTCAATAAAATATTTGAATTCAACGGTTGAATTGAAGAAATATAATGCCGATATCGAGTTATTAAGCGGAGTAAGTAAATGAAAACTTACTCCTGGAGTCAACGGATCCCTCCTCAAAATAAATATATTAGTGGATTATATTAATTGAAAAAAATTTCTATTGATCTTTCTGTCAGGTTTTTTATAAAAAAAATGTTTAGAAAAGTATAAGGTGTATATATATATATATATATATATATATATCGAGCTGGTTCACAAATCAAACGAGTCGAACTGCATACCGTTTATGTTAGCCTCATTTAATTAACGAATTGAATTTTCAGCTTAAGTTCAGTTCAATTGGTTCATGAACCATGTTCAACGAGTTAATTAGCGAATCAAGTCTCAAATTATTTTTGAGTTGGTTCGGTTCATTGTCAACCCTATGAAAGAGACAAAGAAAAGAGATAAATTAATTAAGGTGTGGGTTTTACTATGGACTTTCTTCATAATTGGTTAATAGTCTTAATGAAGGTTGAAAATACTCTTTTAAATAAAAACTTGTGACTTTCCTAGTCGTTACGTCTAAAATGATGAAAATGAAAATAATCGTTAACTTCTATTTCTAAAGTACAATATTTGTTTGTTAAAATTTTGAACATTTTAGATATTGATTCATGGGTGACCATAATCTACATTAGAATTTGTCAATGTACATGTATAATGAGAGTTTTGGTTTTCAATCTCCATAATTGTAATTATTAATCCATTTATTTAAGATCTAAAACTAAAACCCAGTTTTGTCAAAAAAAATAAAAAACTAAAACACATTTATGTATGTATTGTACTAGTATGTTAGCCCGTGCCCGTGCACGGGATTATCCTCTTGTTTAATATTATTTATGTGTTTATTTTAATATATATTATTTGAACAATTTAGTTAAAAATGGTAAGATAAAATTGATATAGATTTTGCATGATATATATTTAACAATGTTATAGGATAAAGCGAGATGAAGAATATCACTTCGCTTCCCGTTATACACTATTAAGAGATAGATTCTTTCTTTCATAATGACCCTTTAAATATAAAATAATTATAAACTTCATTTTAAAATGAAAATTTAATTAATCTATGTGCATTTTTAATAGTGAGATCGAAAGTGTTACGCGTTTCTCATTCTACACCCGTGAGAGATTCTATCTCTCTCTCTCTCTCTCTCTCTCTCTCTCTCACTATTTCTACATTTCTCCCACAAGATTATTTTCATTTTTAATAATATTGATTTGCTTATGTTCTTCATTTTCTTTTGAAGGTTGTCTATGTCATTTTTCATTTTATATTATTTTGAATTTTGCCTATATTTTTCTTTCAATTATTTATGAAATTGATTTTATTTAATTTACTTGAGTATGAAAATGCGATATATGTTTAAGGATGTTACAGGGACATAGTAGGATGAGAAGTACTCACTCATTCCCCGTTCAACAACACTATGAGATTCTCTCTCTCCCTCCCTCTCTCTCACGTCTCTATAGGGAATCCATCAACAAAAAAATAATTGTAAATTTTATAATATTTTTCAAATGAATATTAACATATTTTGATAAATTAGCATCCACAAAGATTTGAACGAATGTTTATGGAAAGCTTAAAATCGGAATTATAAATAAAAAACTCATTGATTATAAAAAATTAAAATTATATTAATTTATTTTAGGTTTCAATTCCCATAGATTTTTTCAGTTGGATGTAATATAGTGATAGTGCGATGTACACATAATATGGAAAAACTCCCGTAGTCGGAATTCAAATTTTAATTAGTCAATATATATTTTTAATAGTGTGGTGAGAAATGTTTTTTGTTTCCCATTATATATCATTGAGAGATTTTATCTCTCTCTCTCTCTCTCTCTCTCTCTCTCTCTCTCTCTCTCGTCTCAGTTACACGATTTTATAGGGGTTCCATCAACAAAAAAAATAGTTGGTAATTCTATATTATTTTTATAATGAATATGAATAAAAATTTTGTGCTCATTTATCACTATCTTCTACATACATTTTTCTTCATGGTGAACCAATTTTCATCGTGCTAAATAAAATTTTGAATAAAGTATCTCCGTAATAAAATATGAAAATATGGATAAGCCCTACAATTAGAATTTAAATTTTAATTAGTCAGTGTGTATTTTTAATAGTTGGGTGGAAAGTGCTTCCGATTTTTCATTTTATACCACCAAAAAATCCACCCCCCTTCTCTCTCTCTCTCTCTCTCTCTCTCTCTCTCTCTTCTCTCTCTCTCTCTCTCTCTCTCTCTCTCTCTCTCTCACTTTATTTCTATCTCTCTCCCGCCTCCGTTACTAAACTCTATAAGGGTTCTATCGATAAAAAAATGTTAATGCTATTTTGTTTTTAATGGATATTAATAAAACTCTCGTGCTCAGTTCTCACTATCATCTACGTACAATTTTCATCATGGGGATCATATGTTTCATCGTGCTAGATAGAATTTTGAAGAAGTAATCCCAATGACAAAATATGAATTTATGGATAACTTCCACATTCGAAATTCAAATTTTAATTTGTCAATGTATATTTTTAATAGTGAGGGTTAGAATGCTCCCCATTTTTCATTCTACACCATCGAAACTCTCTTTCTAATTCTATCTGTCTTCCATGTTCATTACCGGACTCTATAGCTACTCCATGAACAAAAAATAGTTGTTAATTCTTTATTATTTTAAAAAAAATCAACATAGAAATATTACATGTAATTGAATGATTGGATAATAGATACATGTCAAATCAAATCTTAGCCGAAGTGTTCACATAGTTTTTATATAAAAAATATATAATATTTAATCACAGATTAAATAAGTTTGTCGTCATTATAAATATAATATATGTTAGTAATTAAAATATAATATTTTAATTTCAACAAAAAAAATAATATTAGAAAAGCTTTAATTAAATTTCACCAACGCAATATTATTAAAATATAATAATAAAAATATTAAGATACATATAATATTAGAGTTTCTAAAATAAAAAAATACCAATCCCCACAAAAAGAAAGAATTTCTACAAAAAAAATAACATCAAAGATTCTAAAAAAAAAATTAGATTTTTTACAAAAAAAATATACTCGCATAATATAAAAGTTTCTATAATAAAAAAATATTAGAGAATCTCTAATTGAGTGACAAAAAAAAAATACAAACTCGATAAAAAAAAAAGATACAAAAGAAAAATGCTCTAGTTTAGTTGTATATATCCAACAATTTTGTTTTATAATAATGGGTTAGAGAGATATATCTGATTAATTTAATAGTATATATCCAACAAATTTGTTTTCTTAAAAAATAATGTGTTAGAGAAGATTAAAAATATATAAACTAAAATAGAAAAACTCTAATTGAATGCCACCTAAGCAAAAACTCTAATAACTCTAATTAAATGCGACATAAGCAATTTTTCTTGAGAATGCACGAGAAGACTCCGTGGGAATCTCGCTGTGTATATAATGGAGATTTCAAATTATTATTTTTTATAATCATATATATTTTTAACTGTATTTTTACTCGTGAAACTAATTTACTTATATGATTAATTTTCATGTATTAATTAATGGATAAACGTATGTCTCAACCCTATAACTTTGGTTAACATAAATAACAAGTGAAGTATTAATGATGGAAAAAAAGTGCAAATGTAAAATAGATATAAGAAAAAGAGAATGTTATAATATACATGATAAAAATTTCAATATAGAAACACCTTCTTAAAGTTGTATATTCTCCGTTAAAAATAAATTAAGGTTTATAGAAACACCTTTGTATTTTTGAATTTTTAACATAATTGTCATATAAATCTATTATAGTAAGATATTATGGAAGTTCCTTTCTTACCTTTGCTTTCACCGTATTTAGCTAAGTGGCTAAATATGGCAAATGCACGTGGCACAATATAATAATAATAATAACTAGTATGGACACCCGTGTCAAGCACGGGCTAGAAATTCAATTTTTATAAAATTTAATAGAAACTTGTAATATATATATATATATATATATATATATATATATATATATATATATATATATATATAATTAAGAAATACTTTTGAAAGGGAAAATTAGGGTTCAAACCAGCATCATGCATAAGTTAGCTTTCATTTAAAAAAAATGTAATAATAATAATTTTAGAATTTAATGTGAAAATATATGTATATTATTATTGTCTTACTAATTATTTTATTTTGTTGTTAAAACATGATGAAAATTTTTTTTTTTATTAGAAATTCATTTAAACTATCAAGAGAGATTTGTTCTAATGGAAGAGAGTAATTTCTTATGGGGTGAAGAACCTAATCAAAACTGTGTAAAAAGTAAAGCAACTAATATCACAATTTTAAATCTAACATCTTAATTATTTTTTGCAAAAATTTTAATTAAAAATTCAAGAGGAATTTAATCTAACAGAAGAGAGTTATTTCTTATAGCGTGAAGAACTAAATATAGTTCATGTAAAAAGTAAAACAATTTGAATCATAACCTTAAGCTAGACATTGTAAAAAAAAAGTAATGCAATTGAGATCATAATCTTAAGTCTCACAACTTAATTATATTTGTAATAAATTCAATTAAAATACTCAAAGAAATTTGTTCTAACGGAAGATCATAATATCTTACTTGTGAAAAACTAAATAAAGCAATTGAGATCATAATCATAGGCATCACGTCTTAATTATTTTTGTAAAAAGTTCAATTAAAATTTCAACAGAGATTTAATCTAAATCAAACCCGTGTAAAAAGTAATGTAATTTGGAACCATATAACCTAAAGTTTCACATCATAATTTTTTACATTAGCGGTGTCGGAGTGTCCGTGTCAGAGTCTGTGCTTCATAGATTGAGACCATAACTTTAGACCTCAAATCTTAATTATTTTTGTAAAAAGTTCAATAAAAATATCAAAAGATGTTTGATCTAACAGAAGTGGGTAGTCTCTTACCGTGTGAAAAACAAAATCAAACATGTATAATCTTAGGCCCTACGTCTTAATTATTTTTGTAAAAAGTTCACTTAAAACTTCGAGAAGGATTTGATCTAATAATTTCTTACTGTATGAAGGACTAAATCTAGTCTAGCCCATGTAAAAAGTAAATTATTTTGGACAAAAACCTTAGGCCTCGCATCTTAATTTTATTTTTTAAATGTTCAATTAAAATATTCAAGGAGATATGATCTAATGAAGAGGGTAATATAGTATGGCGTGAAAAATTAAATCAAGCCCGTATAAAAAGTTAAGCAATTGATATTATAATATTTGGTCTAACGGATAATGGTAATCTCTTAGGGTGTGAAGAACTAAATCAAGTCCATGTAAGAGGTAAAGTAATTGAGATTATAATCTTATGTCTCGCGTCTTCATTATTTTTTGTAAAAAGTTCAATTATAAATTTCAAGAGCGGTGTGGTCTAATAGAAAAGAGTAATTAACTAAATCAAGCCCATATAAAAAGTAAAGAAATTTGGACCATAACCTTAAGTCACACATCTTAATTAGATAAATTTAATTGAGATTATATCTCTCGGTCTCACATCTTGAAATTTTATTAAAATAACATTCAATTAAAATATCCAAAGAAATTTATTCTAATGGAAGATGATAATATCTTACGCGGTGAAGAATTAAATCAAGTCTATGTAAAAAGTAAAACAATTGAGATAATAATCTCATGTCTCGCGTTTTAATTATTTTTGTAAAAAGTTTAAGTAAAATTTCAAGATAAATTTTATCTAAAATATGAAAGTTTAATTTCTTACTTGTGAAGAAATAAATAAAGTCTGTGTTAAAAGTAAAGAAATTTGGACTATTACTTTAGACCTCACATCTTAATTTGTTTTTGTAAAATGTTAAAAAAAAAAATCAAAGAGATCGAATATAATAGAATAAAGTAATTTCTTACGGTTTAAAAAACTAAATCAAATCAATGTAAAAAGTAAACCAATTGAGATGATACTTCATATATGTAACAAATTTGAATTATTTATTTTATTATCCTAATATGTATCAATAACTCATCCTTTTTTTATAGGACAGTAATAAATAACTCAACTTAATTTTTTTTTGTGTTTTTGATAAATCATCTTAATCTTAATTATTTGTTTTTTGTTTTTTGAATTATTATTTTTGTTTGACAATACATACATTGAATAATTGGTAAAAAAAAAGGGAAGCAAAAAATATAAATTAAGTCAAATTAAAATACAAATGCTATCATATTTTTTTAAGAAAATAAATTCATATGCTATAATACATTGTTTGTGTTTTGAGTTACTTAAGTTATACACGATCGTTTTTTTTTTAAATGGTGCCAATCCTTTTTTGTTTTTTCAATTAAGATAATAAATTAAATTCAAATTTATAAATTGTTTGTTTTATTTTAATGATGTTAATCCTTTTTTTGTTTGAATTATCAGAGACAACCAATTCATGAACATGTCTGGTCTTAGTATTAGGAATGAAATTCAATTTAAACTTATAAGAACATGTTTTATATACATCCTCATTCAGGGATACACTGAAATTCATTAGTACATAGACCTTGTCCTCGCTAATCTCATGACTGAATTGTGAGATTAAACAGCTATTGACTGTGACATGGATAGTCTTCCCCTAAAAAATATAAAATAGAATATTAAAAAAAAGAAGAAAAAAAAAAAGACAAACCAAACATACAAAATATAATTTCATATTATAATTGTTAAAAATAAAAATTACCCTTGAGTCAATTAACACCATCTCCAAGGTCGAAGGTGTTACCCACAACCTCATGACTCTACCAAAAAAAACACCAATCATCTTTTTGGTTTGAAATATCAAAGATTGAGTCGTATGAAGGAGCCATTAGTAAAAGAAGCAAAGTGTAAAGACTTAAAGATGATTAAACTCAATGTAAAGACTTAAAGATGATTTAAATACATTTAATCGGATTTAAGTATATAGGCCTATTTATAGAAGTTTTGCTTCAGTGTAATTTCGTTGAGAAAGATATAAAATAGATTAAAGTATTCTACGAAAAAAAATATGATTTAAGTAAACAAATCGGATTCCCATGATTTTAGGCTTTTTATAACTAATTTGTGATTTTAATGTTAATCAACACTCCTATTTTAGAACATGATTGAATTTTATTTTTATTTTTTGATAAAATTTGATATGATTTAAATATACGTGTTTTTCTATAAGATCCGAGATTTGCGACAACACCAAAATTACTGAAATAATATACCTTATTCTCTTTCAAGTCTTTCTCAAGGTTGTATATTAGTGTCCTTTGGATGGTAGCATGAATTTTGTTACCATGAAAATTAAAATAAATTAAGAACATACATAAAAAAGAGATAACGAAAATTAAATATTAAAACCATGTCAAGAGAGAATTAGGATTGTGTGTCGTCGCGGTTAACATGGTTCACATCTCAAACGAACCAACTACGAATGATTCGTGCAGCTATAGTCCATGACTCTTTCTCGGAATTGATTTCAGAAATATTATCGTATTTTTGTGCCATAGTGATTTCTTAATTGGAAGAAACAAATTTGTATATTTTCTGTATGGAAGAAACAAATTTGTGTGAGATAAATAGACAAATAAAAATGTTAGACTCAACATCTATATATAGAGGAAAAAATACCCAAAAAATCTAAAATATGTAACAAATTAGTTATGATAATCCTCAAGCACGATTGTTTCTTTTTGTGATGCTAATCTTCTTTTGTTTTGGAGTTAAAATAAATTTAATTTAAATTTATAAATTGTTTGTTTTTATGTGAGTGATGTCAATTAAGTATATGATACCAATCCTATTTTCCGTAAGCTAGAATTGTATTTTTATTTTTTTTAAGTTAGATAGGTTGTTATTTGTAACATGTTACACGTTTTTATGTATGCTTTTTTGAATTTAAGATAAATTAAATTCAAATATATAAATTGTTTTTTTTCTATGCCTAGAGCTAATCCTTCTTCTATTCCTAGAGCTAATCCAACTATCCAAGGCTTCAATATGATACACGGTTAAATTTAAATTTATAAATTGTTTGTTCTATTTTTTTTTGACAATAAATTGTTTGTTCTATTTTAGTGATGCAGCTCTTCTTTTTTTTTTTTTTTTTTTTTTAGTTATTTGTTTTGTACGATAAAAACAATTAAATTGAAAATAAAAAATAAAAGATTTTGTTGTAATTGAGAATCGAACCGTGTTCCTTTAGGTTGTATATAAATGACATATAGACGCCACGTTGGATTAAAATATTAAAAAAATGTCACGTATGAATTTGCTCCTTGAGAAGCAACGTGAGGATGCCAAGTGTACTTTTTACTTTGAGGAAGGTAAATAATAATACATATAGATATAGATAATAATAATAATAATAATAATAATAATTTATTATATTTAAATAAGTTGTTATTATATTGTGTATTTTTATTTTGATTGTGTTTAGTACATTGTATCTTATTGTATTTTATTTGGTCTAATGATAAAAGTCAGGACTAAAAGTTGGGACATCAAATGTATTTGGAGAATCAAAACTTACTGAATTTATTTTATAGTGACTAAAAACGAAACTTAATATTTATAGTGGCGTCAAAAAATTTATTTAACTCATATATCAATATTCATGGATATATAAAAATAATACGGGACACATATTTATCATTTATAATTACAAACAAATATATTTTTTAATAATATTCATGGACATGATATAACATCTTTAAAATGACAAATTTTTTATAATAGCCAGGTTTCATTTTAAAGGTAAAATAAGTCTTTTTACTTAAACTTATGACAAAAATCAAAATATTAGTTTTTAATAGTGATATATAGATTTTTGTCCGATAGACTAACTAATTATTTGCTTTTTTTTTTAAGTAAAATTTTCAAAAAAGTAATAGTGTCACTTAATTATTTACCCATATGATAATGTCTATTATCTTACTTTCTTTTAATGTTAGATTTATTTTTATACTTTATTTTTTTATATACACAGGGAACATGTTATTAACTATTATACACGGAAAACACGTTATAGTTGTTATATTAATAATTCAAATAAATGCACAATAAAAAATATAGAACATAATCAACGATTTCTAAAATAACTGCAAATTTGCATGAGGGTGTAGAAATCCAAATTACTACCTCTATTTTAAAATGATACAAAACAATTATCAAGCATATTATCACAAGTAATCTTACCTCACTCTTAAGTAAATATAATAAGTGAAAGTCCTAAAAAATAATCGTATAAATTGCTATATTAAAATGAGAAATGTCATCCCAACAAGTTCAATATTATTCATATATGAACAAGTTGTCATTTATAAATATTACAATTATAATTAAAATACACCGAACAATTTACTATTAAAAAAATTACAGAACAATAATCTTAAAATAACAAATAATTTTATAATGGGACTAATTTTACACTATAAAATATTCATTCTACAATTAAAAATATCACAGCAACGCCGCGACACATGCTTACCCACGGATATTATACAAGTTATTATATATTAGTAGTAATACCAGTTGTTGTATTATGTACACAAGTACAAATCCAGAAATTGAGTGAGTACATTCGCCCACAGTTTGGCATATAAAAACAAGAAGCTATAGCTTAATTTGTTCTCTTATATATCTATTTTTGCTTTTTAATTTATCTTCAAGTTAGTGGAAAGTCCCACATGATCAATCCATAGATATCTATGTCTCCTCCCTCCAATCATACCATCCCTTATTATTTTCAAATCAATACATATTTTCCTATGTGTTATTGAGTCATATATGAGACCCTTCTAGTCTATATAGCAAAATTCAAAAATACCACCCAATGTCCTTTTCATTGTGTTGCCATGGTTGAATATTAATGAAATATCATGTACATATGGTTTGTTGAGTTCATACACTTTGTCACCATCGTTTATCTTTTTTATTCCAACTTCTTTTTCTACTTTGATTGAAAGCCAAATATCAATTGACAGAGGACATTTATGTTATCATCACTAGTTTTTGTTTTGTTTGTTTCTTTTTGGAATTATTTTCCAATCATATCATACATTGTTGGCACAATTATGTTCTCAATCATATCATACATAAATAATTCTCGTTGAAAATAAATATCATAGAAGACAATAAAATAATCATACATTCTTAATGGTAAAACAAAATTAATGATTATGCATTAGCGGTGTAAAATAATTTTTACAGAAATTGCATATGAATCATTGAATCGAGTCATCCGGTTGTTGGCTTATGGTAAATATGAAATATGAGTAGTCACATTTCTTTTAGCACTTTTATTTTACATTTGTCATTTTATTTCATTTTTTCACAATATTCTCATTTCTTTTTTCAATCTTAATTGTACACACTCTCTACCAAGAAAAAATAAATGTTATCATGACATGTGAAATTGCAAGTTGAATTGATGAGCATATTAAGTACTATAGTCCCCGCACGCATTCTTTGTTTGTTGCAATATACTAGAACTAGAAAGTTGAAACTTCAGTAACTTTATGACAAGTTTTGTTTTGAAATTGAATGAATCATTGGTCCAATTAAAATCACAAACAATATAGTACACGTGAATGAATATACGTTACGGTTCAGCTGGTACCTAACAAGTAACAACAATATATATATATATATAGTGCTAGTATATACTCTAGTGTAGTAGTAACTTGCAATTTTTCAAAAATATTGGTTTATAATTTAGTGCAGTTGTCAAACATGCAGCAATATTGCATGTGGTAATGGTAGTGGAAATAATAGACATATGAAGTATGGAAGCACAAGGACCCATAACCACTGGTATAAAGATCTATGTTTACTCACTCAGTGTTATTTTGTTGGTATGCTATGGCTTCAAATTTTAATCAATAATGGTGTGGAAGTCCTTTTTGAATTTTGATTGGAAAAGACACTTTGGTTTACTTTTTATAGCCACACACTTGGAATCAGTGACGTGGATGAATCTCCATCCTAAGAGTACAATGTCGATCAATAGTTTTATATGATAGGGTTTTATATTATTTATTGGGTCATGCTAAACGGTCCTCCGAAGCACTAATTAAACATATTAAAAAAGAAAATAAAAAAGAAATTTAATATTAAAAATATAACTTTTTATAATTTCAAAGAATTGAATATACATATTTCGAGATAAATTTTTTATTTTAATATGTTTAATTAATGCCCTGACACTGTTTAACATTTTTCTTATTTATTTTGGATCGGAGAAGCTGATATGCTATTGATATTATTAATGGGTTTTATTGTTTGGGTTTTGTATTGCGGAATTTAATGAGTTATATTTATATTGAGTTGATAAATATATTTAAATGTGAAGAATACTTTAATTATAATATTTTTATTCTGATTCTCATTATTATTATTATTATTATTATTATTATTTGGTTAAGTAGGTTAAAATTTCACTTTTTAAAGTAAAATAGTGAACTTAAGAACGCTCAGATGAGATGTCTTTAAAAAGTAGGTTAGAATTTCTCATTATTATTCATAGTTATATGGAACGGGTAAAGTTATTATGCATAAGGATTTTACTTATGCATGGTGCATAAACAAATCTCCATCATTTGTACTCCAAAGTGGTTTTGACATTATTAACTATATACAAAATATAATAAATTTTAGACATGTCTTTAAAAAACAAACAAATTTTAAATATTCTAAACAGAAATACTTATTCTAAATATAAATCTAAACTATATCTATATCTAAAATCTTCAAAACATATTTAGGAATATTATTCTCAACATTATACTTGTTTTTATTAAATATAATTATTATCGTCCCAAACAACCTCAAAGTATGAGAATGACTCACAATGATGGTGGATTGGTGGAAGCTAGATATGCTCTAGAGGTGGAGGTAAGAATAAAAGATGGAGAAGACCGTGATGGAGAGAGGTACCTGCAAATACTTTAACGTTCAAGTCAATATAAATTTGAGGTGGGTGAGAGAGATTAGACTAAACCAACCTTCTAAGGTTGTAATATGGTATTTATATAGGCCAATAGATGCATTATTTGAATGATGGATGTGGCGTTGGATTTGAACCAAACTAAAAATTTCATTATAAAACAATTATTAATACTAATAATCATTTTACAATCGTTTATGAAATTTGTATCTCAAATTATAAGATTAACCTCGTACAACTGAACTAACATTTTAAATAATGTTGCCACCTTTAATAGAGAGTGAACTAACACCATTCACTAATTGCTTATGCAAATCTAACTATGTAGTTTGTAAAAGAATTAAGAAAGATTTTGCAAGAAATCAAAATAACGCCAAACTCAAAGGAATGATCAAGAGACCCACAAAAACAAGTAACAATTCTTTACTTCTCATTATTCAAAGCATTTTATATTCAAAGCATTTTATAAAAACCAAATTACATTTATAGATGGATAAGCAATTACTTTTCGATCTTGAATATACAAGGCATTGTTACTATAATCCTTGACTATATTAAAATTTTAATCACGTATATAAGTGTTTGTTTTATAATTCATTTTAATCTTTAAATATATTTTTAAATAATTAATTTAATTAGTTTTTCAAATCCTTTACAAAAATATTTTAGTCTTTAAACATGTTTATTGTTGGTCAATTTAATTTATAAAACCACCAATACAAGAACGCAAAAGATATATTTACAATTTTGATAATGCTCGTTGAGACCAAATGGTTGGTTTCTATAGCACAAAAGGAATGGTGTGGGGTTAGGCATCCTTTAACTAGGACGGCTGGCACATAGAATCAATGCATGCATGTTCTTGTTAGATAAATATGGGATAAAGTTATAGATACATAGAGACTTATAAGGAATATGTTTTCAAGATGATAATGGTATGTCCAATTAATTAGTTCCTTCTAAGTACAAAATACTTACTAGAAGGAACTTGTCTTGTCTTATATCAATTGTTAGTTGGTTTAATGGTGATTGACGCTGAATTTAGTAAGGAAGACCACAGTTCGATTCCCCATAACAACGAGAAATGACTGAAATCATTTGATGTCAGAACTGACTTTCGAACCAAATTAAACTGCTGGTGAAAGCAAAAATAAAATAAAATTCATCCTTATAAAACTCACTTGTAAAGTGAGAATTGTTTCTACTTTATAAACATACATTCACACAATCTCACAACCGATTTGAGATTTTTTTAACAACTATTGATATACATAAATTTCAACAACAATACTTAACATCAGATATTGTTCACATATTTAGATGCTGAACAATATTATTATTAGCAAATGACACAATCAATATTTATGTTACAAAAAATATATTTAAAAATAAAGTTTCTTATAAAAAATAAATTGTTCACCATATAAACATGACCAATAATTTCCGATGTCAAGTATTTTGTTAACTTTTGTATTCCAATAACATACCTTTAATTTTTTACATAA
Organism: Trifolium fragiferum; assembly: GCA_954870985.1. NCBI lineage: Eukaryota > Viridiplantae > Streptophyta > Magnoliopsida > Fabales > Fabaceae > Trifolium > Trifolium fragiferum. Next base: position 43,407,937 of record OX940792.1, on the reverse strand, counting down.
TCTAATTGGAGTATTGCTAACAACATTTTACCACTCTATTTTAATTTTATACACTAACTCTTTTATCGAATCAAAATCACGTTGATCCCTCTATATTAGAAACTAACCTCACATAACAAAACGAAAAAAGCAACTAACCTCACATAACATTGTTTGATCCACATGTTTTACACTCAATAAAAGAGGAATCAAAATCTTCTTCATTAATTCCCAAAAGAAATAGAAAGTTGTACATAAAAGAGAGATAAATACATAGGATTTGGTGGGTTGCATCAAACATATAGATCCATTAAATATGAGACTCATTTTAGGTTCTCTTTGATAAAAAATATAAAAATAGTGGATGGGTTATAAATTGGTTTATGGAAAATGAGCTTATAAATGAATAAGTTAGTTGATTGAATTTGCAGTGTTTGACAAAATTAACGATTGAACTAACTTATAAGTATGAAATGACATAAAAAATATTTAGTTAATATTTAATTTCTTTTAAGTAAAATGATAGAGATAAAATTGAAAAAAAAAAGTTATAAATTTATAAACTACTTAAAATGACATTTGTAAAATAAGTTATAAACTAGTAAAAAAAACTATAAACTCTTTTTAAAAAGTATTTACCAAATAAAATTTTTTAAATCATATAAACTTATAAGTAATCTGCTTAATTATTTTTTTTGGGCCAAATAGAGCCTACCTATTGGTGAGTGAGAGAGATGAGAGTGTATGATGATGAGAGAGTTATGAGAGAATGCGGCAATATCTTCTTCTCTTTGGGGGCAGCAATGAATTAAGGACGAGCAAGAGACGCTGTTTTCTTTTCTTCTTAGACATGTCACATGGGGAAAAATACTAAAAGTTTGACTTTTTTCCATTGTTGCCCTTTTCATTCTTTCAAACTTTGTTGCCAACATTTTTTATTTTCTCTTTCTATACATTACCAAGCAGCATCGTAGTCGATTAAAAAGTAAAAATTAAAGAAAAATAAATTATACTAAATTATTCATAATTTACACACCAATATCTATTTCTAGTGTGAGACTTTTAATTTATAACTTACACACCAATATCTATCTCTAGTGTGAGACTTTTAATTTATACACCCACAATGTCTACCTCAAATGTGAGACTATCTACACCTTGATCCAATAGCAAGATCAACTCTCGTTTCCCAACAATTGTTAATGATTTTCCACAACTGTGGCACTAAATTGGGGAAATTACCATTTTGATTCTTGAAAGTGTAAATCGCTGTCACATTAGTTCTTGAATTATTGAAATTGCAAATACGTTCTTAGTCTCTTATTTGATAATAATTTTTTGGACTAAATTGACCAACAATGAACATATTCGAAGACTAAATTAACTACTTAAAAACATATTCGAGGATCAAAGTGACTAATAAAAAAAATATTTGTGGATCTGTTTGCAATTTTAATACATTCAGAGACTAATGTGACAGCGAGTTACACATTCGAAGATTAAAATGATTATTTGTCCGCACTAAATTAGTCGCCCAATCATTTTTCCTTCAAAACAAATAAATAATCATTAGCATGTTTTAATTTGTATAATATTTTTTTTTATAAAAAGATGGGGAAGTAGAAAATTTTCTATTAATCAAAATTTACAACGGTTTTTTTTTAGGTTTAATTTTTACTACATTACCAACATTGAATTGATCCAAGCAATAAAATTTTTTGTCCTTTTAAGTATGTGGTTAGAGGTTTGATTTTTGTCTCATGCATATAAAAAAAATTCAGTTGGAGGTGTTCCATAAATTTTCCGACATAGATTAATAATCGCTAGCAGCGGTAAAAAAGTTATACCAATATCATGATAAAAAAAACTTACTACACTAAATTAACCAAAATAATTCACACAATTTAAACAAATTCTCAATATTATTTTGTACTTTTAAAAACACAGACTAATAATATTTACTAGTGTTAATAAAAGTATGACTTATGCTTTATGGGGTTTTCTTTTGGAATAAAGTTCTTTTAGCTTTTTTTTTTTAAAAAAAGTAAAATAATTCATAGCTTATTGGCTTCCTTTTTCTAAGTTGAAAGAGTAATCTTTTATCAAACCATGCCAAAGTTGAAAGAGAGATTCACACAGTAAAATAACATAATAATTATGAAAAAACGCCCACCGTGGGGCTCGAACCCACGACCACAAGGTTAAGAGCCTTGCGCTCTACCAACTGAGCTAGACGGGCTGCTGTAATTTTTGTTGTAAAACCGATATAATATTCAACGGAACACGGTGCACTTTCCAGTGCCAAATTTCTAATTAGTTAGTGGAGAATAAACCCTTAATTTAATCCATAAAGTAAATACTTAATTTATATTAAAATTCATCATTTCAATTTGTTATATTAAAATAAAGAGTTAAATATGTTTTTAGTCCCTACTTTTACGTGAGTTTTGACTTTTAGTCCCTACATTTTTTTAATTATATTTTTAGTCCCTCATGTTTTTCCCGTTTGCATTTTTAGTCCCTACCGTCAAGTTCTTGTGACTATGCTAACGGAAAATGCCACGTAGGGTGCCACGTAGGACGCCACGTACATTATTGAACGGGTTACATATGTTTTTAGTCCCTACTTTTATGTGAGTTTCGACTTTTAATCCCTACATTCTTTTAATTATATTTTTAGTCCCCACGTTTTTGCCGTTTGCATTTTTAGTCCCTACCGTCAATTTTTTGTGACTTGGATAACGGAATCAGCCACATAGGATGACACGTAGATGTCACGTCATTCAATGCAAACGTTATCTTAGTCAATTTAAGTTATCTTATGTGGTCAATTCTATTATCCTAGTCATAAAAAATTGACGAAAGGGACTAAAAACATAATAAAAAGAATGTAGGGACTAAAAGTCAAAACTCACATAAAAGTAAGGACTAAAAACATATTTAACCCTTATTGAACCTACGTGGTATTTTTTATGTTGATATATTTTTAGTCCCTATTTTTACGTGAGTTTCCACTTTTAGTCCCTATATTTTTTTTTATAATATTTGTAGTCCTTCACGTTTTCACCATTTGCATCTTTAGCCCCTACTGTCAAGTTTTGGTAATTAGGATAACAGAATATGCCACGTAGGAGAACATATAGGATACCACATCATTTAATTAATTTATTGGCTTTTATGATAAGGATTAAACCTAATGCAAATGGGTTTAACCCGCACCAAAACTGATCCGACCTAACTAAAACATAAATTTCAAAATTTTAAATACCTAAATTGAATTCATGATCTCTTTCTTCTTCTCAAACCCATAAATCACAGTAGCTTTTCTTATTTGAAAGTTGTTCATGATCTCTAGTATCTGTGACTAATAAATTTGCATTTAATTCTAAGTTGGTCAAACCTTGAATCAAACATATATCATAAAACTAGCTACATATCAGTGTGTACACACGGGACGGGCCTTCGGCACGTTATATATTGTGGTATCGTTATTTTGTCGGGTCGTAGGGTCGGAGAGGTCGGCTGATATGGATTGAAAATGAAAAAACTAGTGAAAAAGCAATTAAAAACAAACAACTTAATTTAAATTACTCATAATAAACTACCAATTAAAAGATTTTGAGTTATATGTTAGAAGTAGTCAAAATATTACATAAACTGATATTGAAAATGATAAAATTGTAAAAAAGCAATTAAAAACAAACAACTTAATTTAAATTAGTCATTACATAAGTCAAACAACTAATAACAACTTAAGTGCTAAACATTTCAAAAGTACTCATAATAAACTATCAATCCAAAAAGTTTGAGTTGTAGGTTAGAAGTATGCATAATATTACATAAACTGAATTAAAACAAACAGGATTTGGATTCTCTCCAATTTTTCCCCTCATGTTTTCTCTCCAATGGTAATCTTAGCCATTCATTCAATTTATTTCTCTCCCTTCTTAAATGTTTATATACTCTTTATAATTTATCAACCATTAGATCAACAAAAGCAGAGAAAACATGAGAATTCCTAAACATTTAGGTATTTTTTTCTGTCCTTTATCTTGGTGTGTGTCACAATAAGGAATTGATCTTCTTGAACTTCAAAGTTGAGGAGGCCTCCAGAATGCAATTTGTATCGCTTTAAGAATTTGGACCAACCACTCCAAATATACTTCTCATCAAAAGTTTTTTCCGTATACTTCTTTCTGATGTAATAATTTTGGCTGGGACTTCAAAATTCTTTTGGATAAATACGAAATTAATGTTAGTTATGTTTTTGAAGTGGCTTCGAGCATATTCTTTTGGAATGTGCTGATTTTGAAATAGAAAAAAAAAAAAAAACAGACAGAGTATGACTATAAATGTATAACTTGTTATAAATGATTTTATAACAATGATTTCATGAAATTGTATGATTTGTTTTATTTTTTATTCTTTTATAATACACATATCAAATAGAATAGGTTCATAATTGGCTAAATATGTCATTTTAGGACCATGTAAACTCGTTTATCTTAGGTCCAATCCACATCATAAAGGTCACGTAGATTCATTAATTGACCTAGTATCCTCTGTGCCGTCCCGCGTGACATATTTTGTTATCCTAATCACCAAAACTTGACACTGTGGACTAAAGATGCAAACAGTGAAAACGTGAGGGACTAAAAATATAATAAAAAAAATATAGGGACTAAAAGTGGAAACTCACGTAAAAATAGGGACTAAAAACATATCCACATAAAAAATTAATGCCACGTAGATTCTTTAGTTGACGTGGCGTCCTATGTGGCATTTTCCGTTTGCCTAGTCACCAGATCTTGACGGTAGGGACTAAAAATACAAACGGAAAAATATGAGAGACTAAAAATGTAATAAAAAAATGTAGGGACTAAAAGTCAAAACTCACATAAAAGTAGAAACTAAAAACATATTTAACCCTAAAATAAATACATCGCGAGTTCAAATCCTTAAAGTAGAAAAATAAACAAAATATAAACCGATCCAAAATGTCACTATATCATAGTTGTATCTTATGTTAATGTATAAACCGGCTCAAATAAGTAGTTTAACCCAGACATAGATGTAAGGTTAAGGAGTATGCTCTCTATTCCATCCTCATTGACACAAATCAACTTCACTTTTTTTTACGCAAATCTATTTCACTTTTGAAAATCCTTCTAAGACATATCTATACATAGAAATAATTAGTTGAGTCATAGTGAAATAAATATCATTATAGATGAACATTCTGGTAATCTGCCATTAAAAAAAAATTCGGTAATTCGAAGTTTAATTGTAAGATTATGTTAACATGTGTCTTTAGAATACATGTTAAAGTATTTAATATTAAAAATATGCATTTAATAACACAAAAGAATTTAATGTTAATATGTTAACATTCTCCTTAATTAATTGTATTCTTCATTCAACTATTTAATGACATGTAATATTTTTATATTAATTAATTTTTAAAATAAACTTAAGTTTTGAATAACTTTTGCCTACAAAGCTAGGGCCGTACCCAATGAAATTCTCATATACTTAAGAATTAATCTTATTTTTTAAGGAAGGAATTAACTTTGTTATATAATTTAATCATCTATTATACCATTAACTTATGAAGTAGGAACACCTCTATAATTAGGTGTGTTACAATATTCAATACATATTGATATTCGATACATATATGACACTCGTACGATACATGTCAGATATGTATAATTTTTTTTTTCTTTAACCCGACACTCCTTACTCCTTAGATCATTTCTGACACCTATAAGGCACTCATAAAAATGTGTCGGATAAATGCCCCAAAAATATTATTTTTTTGCTTCTACTGTCCTTAGACATATTTGCAAGGATTAAAAATGTGACGAAACAATAATATTGATCAATGAGGGATTAAAGATATTACATTTTGATTACAATGTTTTTAGTTATTTTATAATAGATGGATGAATAATAATCAAAAGTACTATCATATATTCTCTTAAAACTTTTTTTAATGAAAAAGTTGTTCAACTTAAATTCATATGTATGCATTTTGATTCTTAAATTAAATTTCTTATAAATATATGTCAATGTTGTATATTTTTTATATTATAACAATATCGGAGTATCCATATATTATTTTCTTGGGTTAAATTTACATGAGGCGAACACTACCCATCTATTTTCATCTTTAACACATTAAATGTAAAAGTTCCAAGAAAAAATTTCTATAGTAATATGTTTAACCAATGCATCAGGTGCATTGTTTAGCATTTTTCATACATTAATTGTCAATCAAAAACATAATTTAAAATAGTTAAATCATCATGATCATGATGTCTAACGATGATGCTGTCCTGGTCCAATTTTATACAAATATGAATAAAACAATGATGGATTCATAGTACAGGAATTGTGATTTTCATGTAAAAGGGAGTATTCAACAATAGGAAAATTCTAACATGGACCACTTGAAGAAGTGGTCCATGGTGGACCACTCATGAAAAATCCTATAACGAATATGAATTTTACAAAATCCACCGTTAGATTGAAAGTTTATATCATATAGATCATCTATAGAAAATTTTAGAAAAATTGAAAATCATTTGATATGTTATTGAGATCCATCAAGATTAACGGTTTATTAAATACCGTAAATCTTGATAAATCCCAATAAAATATCAAATGATTTTCAATTTTTTTAAATTTTTTTATGGATGCTCTATATGATATAAACTTTCAATCTACCAATAAATTTTGTAAAATTTGTATTCGGTTAGATCACTTGTCCACGGTGGACCACCTTGGTCCACCGTAGCATTAGCCTTCAACAATATAGCACATCACATAATAAATGCTCACTAAAAAAAGGGGGACAGCAGTGGTAAGGACTTCGGTTAGGGCCAATAGCAGTTTACTATACTAGAGCAAAATGATATTTGTTCATGGAGGTGACAAATGATTAATAGGGGAGGTGTTTTGTAATAGAGACAAGGTACATGAATTATGAGCATTTGATGGAAAGAAACTGGAGATTCTTCTTTATTATGGAAGGTAGAAAAAAACAATATGAGTACTACTTGACCACTAAGACACTCGTCGCTGTTGTCTTAATGAGGCCACTCCACTCCGGTTCGGCGAATTCAAGAGCTTAATAATTTGAATTGGCAAATTCAATTTCAGCACACATGGTGAGAAGGCAACATAAGCACATATTATCTAGTTAATCATGGTCTTATGCAAATTTTATAACTCTGGAAACTCCTCCTATAAATCTTCAGAGTATCCTCTTTGCTGACATCTTCGGGACTTCCATGCCTAAAAATATGCATGTAAGTTTCTTTTCTTTTAAGCTTTGTCCTTTTCATGCACCAAAAAAAAAAAAAAAAATGACAAACATAATAATAATATAGAAATTTGTGACTATGTAATCTCTTTTTGTATTAATCTTCTCGTTTTTTAGGAAATCAATGCAAACTCAAATTCTACTAAATAATTAGTTTTAGGGATAGTTTATTAACCACTTAGTATTAAGGCGTGTATCTACATAAAATAAAATTTCTTTTTCCTCGTCTTCTACCCCTATTTATCATCACTTTTCTTTTCCTCTCTTAATCTATGGAAGATGGATGGTTTAGAGTCAATTTTGATTCATAATCACTCCCTCCAAATCATTTTTTTCTTTTCTTTTTAGTTTAATAAGTGTAATTTTCAGAGGATGAAAGCCCTACATAATTCAGCCGTGACGAGTCAAAAATTGTTTCCATAAAAAATCAAACTCAAGTTCTCTCTAACGATTCGTTCTAGGGGAGCCCGGTAACCAATCGAGCCAAATTACATGGTTAATACCCATGAAGTTTAGTTTGGTACCGATGGACACAATGCATTTCGAAATGACATTTAGTTTAATATAAAAATATGACATCATATTAAATTTTGTCAATGGAGTACTACGGTAGGGGTGTGCAAAAAATATGGTGATTCTTAACCACACCACTAACCAAACCATATTTAATTTTAGTATCCTAATCCATTTTTTTTAAAAAAAACCACACCAATCCAATTAAAAAAAAATCAATTCTAAACCAAATCCAATTTTTCATAATTGGTTTTGAAATTGAGGTTCAATTATTTAAATGCTCAAACTTTCAAATCCAATAACATTAATTATATAATTTAATAAATAAATAAATAATTTAAAAGATGGTGGAGGGACTCGTGGTTGGTGGTGGTGTTCCGGCGACCGACGGTGGTGCTCCGGCTGCCGACTCGATGGCCGGCGGCGGTGCTCTTGTGACCACACGGTGGTCAATGGTGGTGCTCCGGCGGCCGGCCACCAACCACCACTAATATTTAATTATCCAATTATTATTTTAATTATTAATTTATTTAAATAGTAATTATCTTAAAAAATTAGTATCTTTTTGGGCTTAGACAAAATAAGATTTTTTGGGCTTTCAAATATATTTGAGCTTGGAAAAGAAAAATCTTTTTGGATTGATTATAAACCAATTAATTTCATAAAATTAAGGAAAAAATAAGTTTTCTTTTTAAAATTAAACAAACCTGTTTTTTAAATCAATCATAGAAAAATTAAAATTGTTTAAGCAAAAAATTGATTTAAAATTGGTTTAAGTAAGTAATCAAATTTTTATTACGAACCAGTTATTATTTGGTTTTAAACCGGTTAGAAATCATATCCAAATTAGTTTTATAAAATAACCATTTTTTTATTAAAATGATTTTGGATCCTAAACCAAACCACAAATTTGGAGTGGTGTGGCGTGGTTTTTAAACCATGCACACCGCTAACTACCGGTACCCAACATTAAACTCTAAGTACCGGAGTGTTCGTCTTGATATTATCATTCATATTTTATCATGAAACTTATATTTTATTTTTGGCATAATTACATATTTAGTTATTAATGTTTATTTTAAGTTTCAAATCTGTCTCTTATGATTTAAATGTTTTAAGTTGGTTCTTATGTTTAAATGTTTTAAGTTGGTTATTTAAGTTTCTAACGTTTGAAACTTAAAATAAAAAGTAAGAAATCAAATATACAATTAAACTTTTATTTTATTTAAATTTAAAGACGGAATTATATATATGGTCCATTGAAAATAATTTTTTAAAAGGGCTTTGTAATTGGTTACTATTGGTCCATTGAAAATAATGAGAACTTTAGAAAGAATACTCTTCTTCCCACCTCTACATTTCTTTTTAACCCCCAAAAATCTAATTTTATCCCTAATTTATAACAACAAAATTTCGAAAACCAAATGTTTTGAAAAATTCGGAAAACATTTATCGAAGTTTTGTGATATAGAAATAGGTATTTCAACTGTTTATTTTTTTTTTTTAAAAAAAAACCCAGAAATAATGTTTTTCGGGTTCTATTTCCTGAAGAAAAAAAAACCCAGAAAAATTCGGTAAATATTTTTTGAATTTTTGAAAAATATGGTTCGTATTTGCCGAGATAATGGTTTAGGGGCATAAATGGAAACAAAAAATGGATGAAAAAGAAACGTGGGGGGTGGAAAGAGAAATTTTACTTTAGTAGTTGGATACTATTGGACTATTGGTCCACTGAAAATAATGAAACTGAACTATTAAAAAAGGGTTTCTTTCCCCGTCCCTTCTTTTCCAATTTTACTTTTTTGCAGGTTAAATAGCCAGTGTATAAAATTTTAGCTACTAAAATGTAGAAAAATATAGTTTGCTACTTATTTAAGTAGCAAATTGAGATTGTATTTGAAGTAGTGAATCTTATAAAAATCATTACTTTGGTACCCTTCCTTCACCCCCAAACCCCCCTCCCCCCATGAAAATATTTTGAATGAAATAATATATGGTGATTAAAAAAAATGAAAAAAATAGCTTTCAATTTATAGAATTCTATAAATTTCTATAAATTGATTCCATTTTTCAATCATTCACTCACTCATAAGATATTTCATTCAAAATATTTTATCCGGGTGAAGGAATGTTTCACACTTTAACTTGCGAAGGGTATTTTATTCAAAATATTTTCATGTGGAGTGAGGAAAGGGTGATGAGGACAAATAAAAAATGATTTTACAAGACTTGCTACTTAAAGTGCCAACTCAGTTCGCTACTTAAGTAACAAATTGTTTTTTTCCAGAATATTTTCATGGGAGGCATGATAGGTGCAAACATCTGTTGAGATAAAAAAAATTTGTTGTTCGCTATTTAAGTAGTGAACGGAGTATTTTGGAAAATCAAAAGGGCGCGAGTACTTATGGACAGTGGACGGTGTGAAAAAGAATTCTCATAATAAGAACTCATGATGGGTATAATTTTACATTCCCATTCAGAACAGAGCAAATGCATAGATTTGTTTAAGAACCATAAAACAACTTTCTCATTTGAGTTGATTGTCACCAAATTTTCACATCAAATTAGTATTCAATTCAATGGTTATGACTTATGACATAAATCTCAAAGCTATCAAGAATACATGTTTATAAAATTTGGGTTTCTAGTAAAGAATTAAATGGAACACATCAACCTTCGATCTATCACCTTATCAAAACCATTTTTCAACAAACCAAGACATTGAACTCATCGTAGGACGAATCGTTCAAGCCAGACGTTACTGGGAAAGTTTTGAGTATAAAAACAGAAAGAAAAAAAGAAGGGAATGGAATTGGAAGAGCAATACCCCAATTTACATCAATACTTTTATTTTCTTCAACCAAAACTATCCAAAATGGAAGAACTAAAAAAAATAGTAAATAAGGAAGGACTTCAAAATTTTGCATAGGATTTTAAATAAGTTTCCAATTCATTCTCTTCTTTCAATAGTATCAAAGGAAAGAAAATATTACTCATAAATACTCTCCTTTCGTCCTCTCTACAAAACCATATAAAAAGTAGTAAAACAAACACAAACCGAATTTTAAACAACGAACGGAATATAATTGAAACATTTTAATATCCTTACATCATTCATGAGAGATCACTCACTCCCATCTCAACATCAACCCAATATCTTTCTTTAGCTTAATAATTTATTTGGGTGAGGATCTAAAACTTGTTGATCTATATCCTCCAAAATCAATCAAAGAACACTAGTTAAAACTACTTTTATCTACAGTTCTACACTTGATAAAGGCAGAAGTAGAATAAACTTACATAACCGATCTTTGCATGTAATTGGCTCTATTATTCTTCTCTTTTTCATTTTATTCAACAACCTTTTCCCTTTCTTCTTTCCTTTGGGTTTATAAAGCTTGAATGTTACACTATAATAAGCTCCGAAGACGAGTCCTCTTTGTTTTAGTCCTCTTAGCTGGATATGTTTTTACTGTTTCCAACCCAATATTCTTTCATAATAACCAATATCTTCTCAGGTACAAGTGGACCGTCCTCATGATCCATCATTTTAGCTTCCCATCTCATTCCCCCTACAATTTTCTTAACCTTGTTAAGGACATCAACTTCATCGCGGATTATGACCGATCCTTCCGGCCTTAAGATGCGGTCCATCTCTAAAAGGATGTCTTCTAGGTTGCACCTGTTTAATCAAATCAGCAATGTTTTTGTTAAATTATGTCAGGATTATAATCACATGATGAAATTCTCTAAATTTCTCATAAGCTTACTAAACCGATTTGTAAGGTGAGAACTGCCCACGACTTATAAAACACATTGCGAGAATCTTAACACATCCTCCTCACATCCAAGACCGGACATCAAGTGCGTAACCCGAGTGGCCCAATAGCAGGAAGGACCATAAGTTAACCCTTACAAAACTGACTTGTAAGGGAAGGACCGTACACCACTTATAAACACATTTTTAGCCTTTATCTTATCCAATGTGGGAATCTTAACAAATTTTGATTTCAATAATGTTAGAATCGGAAAATTATTAAAAATTATAATTTCTGTATGGTTCAGATAAGGACTTTATATAGAGTTATAATTTCAAATTACCAACTATCCCTATAGATTGTGCATGGAAAAGGAAGGAACTTACTTGTCCTGGTACAAGCTAAATAAACCACTAGCATGAATAAGGTCGTATGTTCTTGGGTATGTAGAAAAGCCTTCACACCTGAAGAAGGAAAAATAATGTCATTGCAATTTCATACCACAATAAATTACCATAAATATCATTTTACTCAACAATTTTTATGAGTGTAAGATAATTTTAGAAGCTTACCAGTCATGGTAAATACCAATGAGACCTCTTTCATAGACAACACCTAAAGTGTTGTCAGCAATTGTTGGCACAACATTCATCACCCAAGATTTTTGTGATTCGAGTGCCGCCGCAAATCCTCCAAGGCCTGCATTCATGTCCATCAAATTTCGATATCTACTGGTGCCGAGCAATCTATTAATTCTTTTGTAATTAGTAACACGTTTTTTCCATAATTTGTTGTCCTCTTGATAAGATTCAGTTGTAACGCCTGGAATAAAGTCTTTAGCTATTCGAGGAGGGACTGAAAAAAGCCTAGCAGGAAACTTCTTCAATTCCCCTCCGGCAACTTCACTATCGCTGGTTACCTCAGGGATAGGGGTTTTGCAGACTTCCATTTTTTTGTACCTACAAGTTTTGGAGCATGGAAAAAAGTTATTCATAAGCACATTATAATCCAAAATTGTGGAACCATTTGAACAAAGAATTATTCAAAACCCTTAAATTATAAATGATTATAAGTATAACAGTTCAGATGTTTGAATGAAGCGTGTTAAATGAGCAGGACTTACCAAACATCATCAGCATTATCTAACTCACATAAAGGGGGAGACTTTCTTTGACATGATTTAGAATTTATTTTCTTCCTCCAGATAGCGATATCACCCTTTTCATACTTCTTTTCCCAGCAAAGACTTTCAGCTAAATCCTCAATTTTTTTCTGCTCTGCCTTCACATCCTCCTTCGATCGCTTCCATGTTTGGTAGTATGTTTTCCAATTAATTGGTGGACCAGATAAAATCCAGTATCCACCAGGCCTTAAAACTCGATCAACTTCCATTAGATACATGCCCTCTGCATTCAATTATCCGGTCAAGTGAACAAGTTAGTTTCCCTAAACAATGTTTCACTAGATTTATGTATAATTAAATATTTTCCTTGCCTCTCAGGTGTATCATCATCTACATAAGAAAATACCGATAATGCTATATCCTAAATTAGTCTTATTGACTGTCAAATTTAGCACTAACCATTTCCAGCCCATGGTATTAAACATCGAGAACACTGAGCCATATCGAAAGCTCTTGATGGGAAAGGAAGACGGATTGAACCAAGAACTCCAATAATAGCAGGTACCCCTCGTTCTAGTGCAAACTGAACTTGTGCTTCATGGTTATCCTTTGGAGCAAAAGACATAGCTATCACATTTCTCTTCAGCAAGTATGCTCCCCAGCTTGCAACCTGCATAATTGTTCACGCATATATTGCTAGAGAAATCAAGAACCAACTGAAAGGAAGCTACTGAAAGCAAGTAAACTGACCCACCAAGCATTAAACACATAGAAACGACAAATCGTTCTGACTTCCTTATACTAGGCCACATAGTATTTTTAAAATGACATAACCTCGTCATTAAGTTTATTCATATACTATCAAAATGATTATTGAACATGAAAACTTACTCCGCAACCAGTGTCCAACGCTGTTCTTACTGTACCATCTGCAATTGGAATAACCGATGCAAGTTCATCAATATAAGCATCTGCTCCATGAGGGAACATGGTTCCTCCACCTGGAAATTTGAACACATTTCCCTGGAATTCGACCCAGTGTTGAACAGCCTTCTCCACTGTCAAATGCTTGTAAGGAACATTAGCATAATAGGCATAATCACGGCTTTTAGGCCAAGGAAAAGGAGATGTGTATCCCTCGGGTGCAGGAATGAGGCAATGCAATTTTTCATTTTCAGGCGGACAATGTCTTTCCCTATAGATCATGTTTTCTCTCGGGAATTTCATTGCTCGGTCTTGCTCATGGCAAGGTGTATAATCCGCATATTTTACATCACACGCCTTGAACATTTTAGCTTTTGGTTCGGACGGTTCAACATTTTCTACATATTTGTGATGGGGTTCAAAACTCAAATTCGGTACAATGTTGCAGTCTGCCTGTACCTTATTTACCTTTAATGCAAGGCTATCTCCCTTTCCGGAACCACTTGTTTGCCATGCTCCCAAAAGATAAAACAAACAGCACAGAGCAAGCACAGCAAAAATCGACAAAGGCCTCCGTGTTCTGCTGCCCGGTGCAGCATTTTTAGAACCCATTACTTGGGCAGTTTGTTACCAAATGGTCGAACCTACGAACGTTCACACTAAAATCAGTTAGTGACGAGTTAAAGTAGATGTAGATCATCACAAATCAACCAAAGCACCAATATTGAAACATTGAATAATAATGATCATGTAATTTAAGTTCAAAGTATTTAATGTTATGTATACCCCTTTTCCGATTTAAAAAGAAAATATCAAAGAAATAGATAATCTATGTTTATAACTAATTTTCATCCCTTACTATATGCTGCAAAAACTATATATCTATGATGATTATAGTAGACACAATTTGACTTAAAAATTTGATGTAGAATTTACAAGGTAGTTTTGTAGCACAGTCTATATCAGGGTAGATCTTATATTTCCATTTCAGTCAGTATACCTATTTTTTTCATAAGCATACAAATGAGTATCCACATCACATGCAAACCAGAAACCAGAAATAGGCGCTATATATAAAAAGATGTATTGTTACTTACAACAGTCCATTAAACCCAAATCTAAATCGTTTAGGTGGATCAGGTAAAGATCTACTAGGGCGGTGACAAAAAGAGAAACCCAGAAAAATGAGCTTATAAAAATGGAAACTTTATGATGCGAATTTGAGAAATTATATGAGTGATATGTATATGTTGAATTATAAGCTATATGGGTAAAAGAAAAACATAGCAATCTAGAATGAGTTAAAATGAATAACCTTGAAAGAGAGAAAATAGATCCCAGTACTGGTATAGTAGATAGATCACACGAGAGAGAGAGAGAGAGAGAGAGAGAGAGAGAGAGAGAGAGAGAGAGAGAGAGAGAGAGAGAGAGAGAGAGAGAGAGAGAGAGAGAGAGAGAGAGAGAGAGAGAGAGAGAATGTGGAGGAGGAAGAGGAAGATGAGATTGAAAATGAAAGTGTGATTAAGTAGAAAGTGAGAGTGTATTAGTAGTGAGATGAGATGGAGGAGGAGTGTTGACAGTTGGAGACAATTATGATTCTGATTGACCTTTGTGTTTTATCCGCCGACAGACAGACAGACAGATCTATGATATGAATCGAGGTAGAAAAACTTTCACCAGTTGAGTTGAAGTGGAGGAGAGGAGGAACAGAATTGACTCAATTCTATAAATGGTTAAATTTTACTGGTACTATACTACTCACTCCGGTCTTATATATAAGAAACATTTTACTTTTTAGATTCATTGTGAAATTGATGTATTTAGACTATATTATTGTCTAGATACATCAATTCTTCAATGAACCAAAAAAGTCAACATTTTCTTATATATAAGACTAGAGGGAGTACTTCTCAATGTTACTTTAATTAAGGGTGGACATCGGTCGGTTATGGGTGGGTTCGGGTCCAAAATGTCAAATTCGATTCAATCAATGGGTGAGAAACCAAGACCCAATTTCACCCAATTAAGCTAACGGTTTGAGCGGTTTTCGGTTATACGGTTTGATCGGATGAAACGGTTGGGTTTGTTCGGTTTGAGCCATCAATGAGCCAACATAGATTTTTTATACCCAACAATTTTTTTTAATAATAAAAGAAATCTTGGCATAAAACTTCAAGTTGTTAATGAAATAAACAAATTAGGGATATTTACTTGTCATTATATACAAGACTAAGTTGCTTAAAAAAACCTATATATTCAAGTTCTTAAGGTATATATAATAGTATGATTATCTCAGGAAAAGTATACATGTGGGTAGAAAAAATAAATAAATAATAATAATGGGAATTAATATGGATTGGGCTTGGTCGGTTTCGGATTTCAATGGATCTAAAAAATCAATCCGAGCCCGTCCATTTCTATCCATTAAAACCCAATTTTTTTCATCCGATCAACCCGTAATCCGACCCACTACCACCCAACAATCAAATTCTTTTTCGATTTCGGATTCGGATCGGTTCGGTAATTTTTGTCCACCCCTAACTTTAACCAACCACATCATACTTTATTATAATTTGGTACTCAATCCTCTTCTCATCTTCATTTTCTATTAAGATTACCAATTCCTTATCAAAATTATTAGAATTAAATCCAATCATGATATCACCGGTAATTTTCATATTTTTATCAATTGAGTTAAGATTTATGGATAATTTTTTTTTATATATATTAGTTCTTAATAGGCATAATTTTGATATATTATTCATATTTTTCTTAATATAATACGAACATACATAAACTTCACATAATAGAGGCACTTTGGTATTTTTTTTTTTTAATATAATACGAACATACATTAACGAATAACAATAGTATTTCAATAAATTTAACATGTTTTTATATGAAATTTAAAAAATCGTATATAAGTTTCTTGATTATCATAAAATTAGTTTCTTTTGTTTATAATAATAACACGTGGAAGTATACTAATTTTTGTACGATGTATTTTATTTTTTATAGGTTTACTCTCTTCTTTTAGTTATATTATATTGGTTTATTTTTTTCGATGTCGTATATAAGCAACAAAATTATTTAAAAATATAGTTGAAGTCATTTAGTTTTTTTTTCTAAATTGTTCCCTTTGATATTTCTATAATAAATTTAGGTTCATTTAAAAAATACTTTCATGAATATAGTAGGTAGTTAAGAAAAAGTTAGTTGAATAATTAAGAGAGTTGAGATAACATAAATTAACGTATCTTAACAAAATTAGTATCAACACCCTTCTCGAACACGGGCTAAAAATTTCTCTGAATATTTTTTTAATAAATAGGGTTAATAGATTTTTACTCCCTATAAAGTAGGCGAGTTTTATATTATTCCCTGTAATTTTTTTTTTATATTACCTTCTGCAATATTTTTTTTTTTTCAGTTCAATTTACCGCCGGAGTAAAACAAAATAACATTACAGGGGGTGCAATGAACTGCGAAAAAATAAAAATACATTGAAGGGGGTAATATCAAAATAAAAATTACAGGTGATAATGCAAAACTCGCCTACTTTGCAAGGGGTAAAAACATATTAACCCTAATAATTATATGTTATTCATATATTATTGGCTTAAATGCAGTTTTGGTCCCCCTATTTTAAAAAAACTAAAGTTTTGGTCCCCCTATTTTAAAAATCAACTTTTTAGTCCTCCTATTTTAATTTTTTCTTAGTTTTGGTCCCCCACACTATTTGGAGATCAATTTTGATGACGTGTTTTAATTATTGATGACATGGCATTGCACGTGTGGCTCATAAAATATACATGTCATTAATCTTTTTCTTTATTTACTAATTTTTGTTTTAAAACATTAAAATAATTAAATGATTATTAATATAATTATTTTGATAAATAATATAAATATAAATAAAATCATGAACATATATTTCCCTTTTTTTTTTTGACAATCATGAATACATATTTCCTACTTCCTAGAAATTCATCCTCATCAACTCCTTTCATCATATCAACACTACAGTATTGCTCACATGCAAATTAAAATCCATCACCCAAAACTCATACAACCTTCAAAATCTATTATCGCAACCCAGAAATCGCAACACGACATACCGACGAAACTCAAAGTGAAGGCAGCACAGAGAGTGATGCGTGGTGGTGTAGAGAACTATGATACCAATTTAGGGATTACTACAGTAACATTTGAAAACAAATAATTGATTTTTCCCAATTCAAAAACTCAACCCTAATTGAGAAACAATTTTCCCCAATTCATAAATATGATTTTGTTGCTAACTTTGCATGCTCCAACTCATCTCATCTTCGATTTTGATTCTGGGTTGTAACTCGATTTTGTGAAAAAAAATTTCAGTTTGATTTTGAGGATAAAACTTTTGTATGTTTTGTTTATTTTGTAATATAAGTTGTTGAGTTGATTATGGTTTTATGTTTCATTTTGAGGGTATAGGTTGATTCAAGGATGGAGATGATGGGGTTAGGAACAGAGTTGAAGAAGAGAGTCATTTTGAGGATAAATCTAGAAGATGAAGATAGATTTATTATGGTATATGGAATTCTTTTTTCCCAACCGTACAGTTTATAAAATTGAAAATTAAGGTTTTGGATTATAAAAATAGTATTAATTTTGTATTTAATTATTTAGGAATCTACTTCAAATCTATTTTTATTCACTTATAAAATAATATACTATTTTTTTTTTTTACAAAAAAAAAATACTATTAATATTCATTTAATTATTTTAATGTTTTTAAAACAGAAAATAACAAATAAAGAAAAAAAACTTAATGACATGTATATTTTATGAGCCACATGTGCAATGCCATATCATTAATAACTAAGACACATCATCAAAATTGATCTCCAAATGGTGTGGGGGATCAAAACTTAAAAAAATTGAAATAGGGGATTAAAAAGTTGATTTTTAAAATAGGGGGACCAAAACTTCAGTTTTTATAAAATAGGGGGAGCAAAAGTGCATTTAAGCCTATATTATTATTTTAATTTTTTTTCATAAATTAAGAAAATTTATTGAGAAACAAATAAAAAAGGAAAAATAGAAACTATGGGGACATAAATCTAACCCATAAAAAGAAATAAAAATAGAGTAGGCATAAATCAAACCGTCAGATTTTTCTTGTTTCGTTGGTTCTCTTTCATTTTTTTTGTTGGTTGTTCGGTTTTGCAGTTTCCAGTCAAATTTATATTATACATGGGTTTAGTTCTCAATTCAACCGGTCATACTACAAGTTAGCAATGGTATATATGTTGTCCACTTTTATTTAATTTCCTTCTTAAAATTATAAACAAGTGTTATGTTGTTTGGTCTGGTTTTGATAACCTTGATATGAAACAATGTTGACCACCTTATGGTATACATTTTATCTACTTTTATTTCATTCTAAAAATTATAAATAAGTGTGATGTTTATAATATTTTATAAACCTCACTCTGCCTGTATAAATGTTACATGTTAAACCTTAGCAAAATTATGTTAAAAATAAGAAATTGAAATTTATCATGATCATATATAAGCCATGTGTAATGTGTTTCACATATAAATGGAAAGTTATCATCATTATATAGTTTTGTGGTATTTAATTTAACAAATTTTTTTTAATATAAAAAATATACTTATATTTCATATCATATGAATCCTTTGATATGTTCTTACGAAAATTAAATATATAATATTTTATGTTATTTTTTTATCCTTTGATATGTTCTTACGAAAATTAAATATATAATATTTATGTTATTTTTTTATATAAATGATATCATATGTTATATATATTAGTGCTATATTATTATTTGAAAAATGCTAGTTATTACAAAGGTTTCTAAACACAAAACACACGATGCACTCACAAATATACTTATGAATATTTGAAGTTTTTGATTGAGTCCCAAGTTATAATATATGTTATATAGTATTATTTGTCTTATTTATTTTCTTGCTATAAATACGTTTATGTAATCTCGCCAGATAGCAGTAATGCTTACAGAATAAGTATTAGGTGAAACTAATATTTGTCCCGAACTGGTAGTAAATAAATCTAGGGTTATATAGACGGTAACATCCTGAACTACCCTCGAACTGAGAGGAGTAGAGGCGGAATCGGAAACTAGTTGTGAACTGAGCAATTAAAGGATGAATAGTTCGATACTAGGCCCTAGAGGCAATTGTCGATGGGCATAATGCATATATGTTGATAACTCACGTTGTAGTTAGGGTATATGACAAACGAGGTAGACACTCGTAGGTATCCTAGTTATAATTGTAGGGGAACTTCATATATATTAGGGTAATAGTAAGGTATTACCACATCAAGGATAGAATCGACGCCGCTTGATAGACTAGATATGTATGTTACACACCGATCATGCTGAATAGTAATAAGGGAGGGAGTCCAACCAGCATACCCGTTTTCTATATTTCTGTCTCACTTTTATTTTCTGCACGTATTAGCAATTTTCAACCAAAACCTTTTTAAAAACCAAAACGAATGCAAAAACCACAGATTTAGATAATGCTAGTCGTGCAATTGGCACGATCCATGTGGGATACGAACTCATTCTAGACACCTAGAGTGTGAATTATTACTCGACGACTGACTGGTGCAGTTGCCAGACCGTAGTCAATATCTTTTAAGGATTGCTTCCCTTCATCAAATGATAAGAGTTTCTCTATAAATAGAGATACTCATGAGACATAAAATGTAACGACCCAATTTTATTAATTAGAGTTATTAGCTAGTTATGTTTTATTTGGGAATTAATTAATATTAGTCATATGGTTTTAGCTATTAATAAAAAGAGTAGTGGAATTAATGACATTTTGGTTATTATCTAAAATGATAGAGTATCTTGGAGAGAAAGTAATGACAATTGAGTAAATAGTACGAGAAACTAGTGGTATGAGTAAAGTTGAGTTTGTGAGTGGGAATTGTAGAGAAATTAAAGGTAATATAGGAAATTGACCCTAGCATAAGTGGAGAGTATATAAAGGAGTAGTTTTTATGAGTAGTAGAGTTGTGATTTCATTTGTCACAAAAATAAGAGAAAGGGAGGTAGAGAGAAAGTATAGAAGAACCAAGCTTGAAGAGGTAGAAGGGAGTCCAAGTGTAGAGCTTAGAGATTTAAAGCTTCAATCAAGGTAAGAGGCTTAGATAATATAATTTTGGGTGATCAAAGAGGGGAGTTTGTCTATGACTCCACACCCAAACTCTCTTCACTCATTTTGGGTTTTGGGAAGGAAAAGGGGTTTGGGAAGGTGTTTATAGTTGAAGCTTGATAATGATTCATGTATAATATGCTTCTACTTATTATTGCTATATGAAACCCATGATAAAGATGATTACTTGAACCTTGATTTTGATTGATTATGTGTTGTTATGAAGTTTTTGAAATAATGTATGAAAATCTATGATTCTTGCCTTTTTGGTGTTAGATCATGTTTTTACTTGTACTTCTAAGTTGGTATGAATTATATATGATTAAAATTGATAGCTTTAGGGTTTAATATGTTGAAAAATGATGTTTTTATGGATTTTTAAGTGTGAAACCGAAACATGGGAGAAATTCTAGGTTTTGGTTGCTTCAAGCGAGCCCTATGAGTCCTGGGGCGAGCACTCGAGTTCGAATACTCATCCCAGAAAATGTGTAGCTCGCTTAGCGAGACCTAGCGAGCATCATTTTGCTTGCTTTCGCTTCGTCTCGCGAGCTCGCAAGTATACCCTGTTTTTGTCTCGCTAGAGCTCGCCAGGTGTGGCTTGAGCGAGGGTCAATTGACCCAACTTTGTTATAACTTCATTAAAATGGTTTGTATACTTATAACATATTAGAATTATGATCTTTTGATTATAGGGTAACATGATTGAATGAATATGAACCTAGTAATGAGGAATTATTAGTATATGATCAATGGAATGATGGATTGATTAGAATGAGGAGTTATGTTGTTGAATTAAATGAATCATATGCTTATAACATGTCTTAATTATGATCTTTTGATTATAGGATGGTATGATAACTTACGTATGAGTACTTTTGAGAGATAATATGTTATGATAAATAAGTTATTATTGAACCATGAGTATGTGATTATGATAATGATATGCTTATGTATATGTGACTGAGACATGTATGTATATTTTATTTGTGAATGATTAATGATGATGATGATGATCTTGAATGTATGATCAATTGAGAAGATTAATTAATGTGATTTAATTAATAGAGAAGATATATTCTTTAACAATAAGTGTTAGAATGTATGGATTATATTATCCTTTTATGATGAGCAGATACTTTAGATGAGCCCTAAAGTATAGTCGATATTTTAGTAGTTGCGGTTGACTAAAATATGTAAACCATATGTTTGGTAATTGTACATTCATGCTTTCATATATGTATGTTGAGCAGATACTTTAGATGAGCCCTAAAGTATAGCAGATATTTTAGTAGTTGCGGATGACTAAAATATAATTGGAATAAGTTTTCCAATGAATTGATGAAATGGTACCACATGCATTAGTCGTGTCTAGGGTGACATGACATGAGTAATTGACATTAGTTAAATTAGGAATATGTGATTAAATGTGATACTTGGTACTTGACATTGATTGATATTCCTTAATAAAGTGATTAAGTGTATTATGAGATATGTGATTAATGATTAATAATTGATGATGATATGTATATCTTGTCAATTGATTGAGAATATGATATTATTGTGTTGTATTTGTATGATTATGTGATAGGAATGATATAAGATTAATGTATGTTTATGATTTGAAATGTTAGACATGATGATACTATGTCCTAAGTGTTAAGTGTGTTCTTGCACTTAGTTTCTTTTTATGGTTATATTATATAACCATCTGTTTTGTGTATGTGATGAACATTTGGGGGTTCAGGTTCTCAGGTTATGTTTATGTTCAAGTCGATGGTGAAGCTCCGCTCTGATCATTACACGAGAATATGGATCCTTAGAATGTATATATATGTACATAGAGTCTTTATTGTTCATTGGTAGTATTATTAATATATTTGACTAAACTTTTTATAATTTTATTTAGTGGAATTAAAGCATAGATTCAAGGAGAGATCTGTAAAGGCAATTTAGTAAAGGAGTCGGACCATCTCCAATGATAGTACTTATTTCAATAAGAAGTGGTACCTATTAAGTACTATCATTGGAGCAAAACACTTTTTAGAACCTATTAGGTACTACTTCCTAAATAAGCACCATCTCTTTCTTCTTTAAACAATATTTTTGTGGTAACCATTTATAAATATATGAAGTTATTGATGAGAAATAGAATTATTTTGTGGGTCATGTTTAGAATTTTTTAAGTGGTGTTGGGTTAGATAGATTGAGTACTTAAAAGTACTATTATTAAAAAGTTATAAATAAATGATGTGTATAAGTAAGACCCACTTAAGTACTCAAATTTTGAGTTCTCCATTGTGGATGTTCTCAGTAGCTAACTAAAAAACATTTGATTGGGCACAAGTATCTATGCACAAATTTTAGGCACACATGCACAAAGTAAAAATATAAAAAGAAAAATAAAATTGTTACAACAAATTATATTACTTTAATCATTTTTATTTAATTTTTATATTTACAATAAATGTGTGCTTAACAAATCATATTTATGTTTGTGCCTATCAAAAAATTAGATCATGAGTATTTACCATTGGGAAGCTTCCGTTCTTCTTCTTTTTTTAAAGTGGAAGCTTTTTTTTTTTTTTTTGGAATACAAAGGGGCCTAAGCCCGAACAAAGAAACAAACTAAGCAACAATAACTCTAGGGGTAGAAATCCCCATAATATCTGCTAATAGTAAATTACTCAAACTAGCAGGACATTGCTCATAAATTCGAAAGATTTTGGTAGCATGCAATTAAATTTGCATGTGGTCATCTGATTAGGATAAATTTAATTGTCTATTAAAATAAGACAGTGCGCAAAAAAAGAAAATTAAAATAAGACAGTTTAAAGTAGTTTAAATAAAAATAATTATTTTTATTAACCGCAAGACTGCATATGATTTAATTTGAATTACATTAAAGAATTTTTTCAATGCAATGATTTTTTCACAAATAATTTTTATCGGTTCCTTCGTGAAAATTAATCATATCCAAGATGTTTGTCACACACAACATCAAATTTGAACTTCTCTCTTAATTGAAATTTAAACTTTAGTTTGCCATTAATTAAGAGATTTAAATTTTTGTTTGCCACATTTTAAGTGTGTAAGTTTTTTTCTTTATAGTTTCCTCCGATCTATACAAATCATTTTTTAATAATGATTACATGCACTTGGTTGATTGTGATAAATTTTCTTTTCATTTCACTTTTTAGATAGCAAATTACTCTCATTTTCCTTCAAAACAGGAAGAGTGAACATAATTTTTCACTTTAGTATTTACATAATTTTTCACTTTGCAGCTTATGAAAATTTTGAAACTAAATAAATACTACTTTATTTGGGATCAGAATTTGCTGCTGTCAGAGTTTCACACAGTTTCATGCGGTAATGAATCTGGACCGTTGATTTGAGGTCAAACGGTTAAAATCACCTGCATAGTAAAACGATATCAACCGTTATTCAGATCAGACGGTTACAATTGGTTACAACATCCTACTGTAATGGCAGGAAATCTGATTCCTTTATTTGTTGTGTTGTGTGCAGCATACAAAGAGTCTCGTTCCAAACGTTTTATGGACCCTGGGCCAAACATAAGAAAGAAAACCTTTTTTTCTTCATATACATTAATATAAAATATTAGTTTTACATAATATCAAAATAAAAATTAGCTCGAAAATTCATAAAAAGTGAGTTCTTCGAGTATCTTGAGATGCAAAATCATCGATACTTAATCACATCAATATCAATGTCCTTCAACATATTCTTCTCAATTGACAAAGTTATCAAACCGTTCAATCTTTCTTGTGACATTAATAATCTCAAGTAGGTTTTAATCAACTTCAATTTTAAAAAGCTTATTTTCGCTAATTTAACACAATATTCTTTCAACTATTTTTTTTGGATAGAACATTCTTTCAACTCATTATCATTCAATGACTCTAACTTTTGTGAATCATGTAAAAATTCAAAGATACTTTCAAATATCTTCAGTTCTTCAAATATATTTTTCAAAGAAGTAATTGTCATTTAAAAAAAAAAAAATACTCAACTTTAAATGATTCCTCTAATAACAAATGTATACTTGATATTTTTTTATAATAACAATTAATTATAAAAAAAATGGGCCTCAGACCGTCGCACTCATTGCCTATACTCTGAGCCGGACCTGCCTTAAAAGTTAACGTGTCTCAATGAATACTAAGACCCCACCGCCATAGCTCAAATAAAAGCTCTCTACCTTCAGAACAGAAAACATGGGACCATAACCATAATGAATGCCACATTTTTCTCTCATTATTTCCGGTTATCCTCTTCAACTTGTTGTCAAACATAAAAAGCTAGTTTTTTGGAAATTTCAAAAAATTATTGGGCCCAAATTAAATAAATTAATTCACATGACATTTTTTCTACTTATTTATTTTAAGAGATGAATTTTCAATCACTAAACTACTTTAAAAAAAAAAAAGTTAACTCACATATCAAATGTTTGTTATCTTTGTTTCTTTTCTTAGTAAACTAGTTTTGAGTCGCACGGGTCTATCATTTTTTTTTTATAAAATATTGTTAAAATATAAGTGACGTAGTGTATAAAAAAAAATAAATAATAAATGACGCTATTCTGCTATTTTTTTGTTAAACTTATTAAATTAAGTATAAAAAAAAATTATTAAAGCAATTGTCCCGTGTATGATTTTTGTTTAATAAATTATAATTAATAATAATAAATATTTATTATTCAATTCTTTTTTTATTAAATCAATTGTCCCGTGTATGATTAGATTTTTTTATTAAAACAATTGTCCCGTGTATTATTATAATATATATTCATCAACAATTGTTCCGTGTATTATTATAATATATTATTCAATTCATTTTTTTATTTTATTTATTTTATTTTTTTGGTACAAATTACTTTTTTTTATTAATGCAATTGTCCCGTGTATGATTAATTTTTTTTAGAGTACAATTTAACTATTATATAGAAAAATAGTAAATTGGAATATATAATTTATTTTTTTCACGAAATAGAAGGTTTGAAATATTTTTAAGAATTGATGAGGACAAATTAAAATTTTTAGTAGTAATACCTTTAATATATTGGGCCCGTTTGAACTTGGCTTATTTTTAAGCTTATGAAAATACTTTATGATTATAATTTATAAATAAATTTTTATGTTATTTCATAAGTTTTTTTACGCATGTTAATTCATAAAATTTCACTAACGAAAATAATATCTTTATAAACTGTTTTCATAAACAACCTTAAAAAACTTATTATAATACATAAAAAATTATATATTTGCATAAGTTATTTCACATAAGATCATAAATAAGTAAATCCAAACGGGTCCATTGTGTTTTTGATTTTGTTTTTATGTTCTTTTATTTTTAAGGTCATAAATAAGTATCTTCTTTTATTAGGTTCTTCTATTTTTATTTTTTATATATAAGTTTTTATATGTTAGATTGAGTTACTATTTTTTCATTAAAACTGGCCATCAAAAATCAAAATTATCACCGAAAAACACTTAGAAAAAATTTCTAAGTTTCTGGCCATTTTCACCTTTGAAACCTCAACTTTGGAACTTCATAACTTTCAATTTCCACGAGATTTCGGTTCAAGCTTTCCACAATAATGAATTATGCAATGTCATCTTTAATTACATTCCTATATCATAAAAAATGATTTCTTGGACTAATAAAAAAATTAGCCATAAAGTCAAGCACTTGGCAAGATAAAAAACTCTTGGAAAAAAATTCAAAGTGTCCAGATTTTTCAACAACTTGAAACATCAACTTTGGAACTTCACAACTTTCAATTTTCATGAGCTTTTGGTTCAACCTTTCCATAATAATGAAGTATGCAATGTCATCTTTAAGTATATCCCTCTAGTATGAAACATGATTGCTTGGATTGTTCACAAATTGGCCATAAGATCATGTACTTGGTAAGGTCAAAAACTCTAAGAAAAAATTCTAAGTGTTTGAGAATTTCAAAGGTAATGAAACCTTGACTTTCCACTTTGATTTATTCTACTTATAGAAATCTTTTGGCCTAAAAGTTTTCATCAACTTGTAATATCAAATGCCCTCTTGCAAAGAAGCCATTGAGCATCTCAAATGGATTTGTAGATTGCTCAAACTTGTCTTGTAAAGTTGTGTAGATGATCATGAAGATTTGTACTTCGAAAATATTTCAATACCCTAATCTTTTAATTTTTGAACCTTTTCTTGACTTTCTTGATTCCTGACGATCAAACTTGATAATCTCACATGTTTTTTTTTATTCTTGACTTTCAAGGTTTAAAGTTGACCAAAATATCAAACTTCGATTTTTACTACTAGTTGACTTTTTACCAATTGATCCACACATTTTCAACCATCACTAATTGCAAAGAAGCAAACACAACGAGATATCTTTTGTATTTTTTATTTTTTTATTAGTGATGCACAGAATGCAATGGCGAGAATATGAGGTGGGACATTGGGTCAAAAATTGGGGTATGACAGCACGTTTGGATTAACTCCTTTTCAGTAATTAGTAGCTGCATTGCAACAAAAAATCGACACATTTAATTTGGATTTATATGTCATGTAGTATCAGATCAATTTCTACCTTGGCAGAGTTACCAAGATATGTTCATTACTGCTTTCACACCAGGAAACTTTTCCTTATGGTCATTTTAGTCTCTGGAGGAATTGTCTTGCAAATTTTGGTCAGTACTTTTTTTCTTCCTGCTAGTTACTATTAGTAATTTTATTGTATATATGTGTGTAAATATGTGACAAGAATATCATATATATGTTGTATGTTGCAGGCATGTGCATTATATAATAATTGGTGGTGGCCAATGCTAACAGGTAAGAAAAATGACAAATTCAATTGGATTCTAATATTACTATTCAATTATTTCTATTCACTTGTGAGAATATATTTAGATTTTTTTTTTTTGCAGCAATAATAACATATGTGATTCTTCCTATGTCTTTGTTGGAACAGAACGTTCTTCTTTATTTTCTTATTCAGATAGCAGGTAAATCATTACTTAGTAACTTTCAAGCACTAAATAATATTAATAAAAAAATCCAGTTCTTAATTTTACTATGTTATGTGATGAATAGGTGGGTGAATGCAACCAAGTTCTTAACTGGGGCCTCATTTGCTGGAAGCATTGGCATTCCAGCCATACTCAAGCATGCTAATGTTATTGGTTGGGGAGCATTTGCAATGGAACTCTCTTCTTTCCTTGTGTTTGTATTTGCCATAATTTGCTACATAAGGATTAATGTTGAAGATGATTATAGTTTTCATTAAGATGAGGTTTGGTTTGCTTTTTCAGGGTAAACGTTTTTTGAAGTTCAAACTCATCACATTGTTCTTTTTCTTAGTAAATTAAGACATACATGCAAACAATGCGTATAATTTGAGAGACTACTCTTTCAAAGTAACTAATGTCTCGTGTGAAAAAAAGAAATGACTTAAAAAATTTAATAACAGATGACGATGATCATTTGTCTAAATTTTTACCACAATTCAAAATATAAATATTCACCTGATCGTACCTGAACGGACGTTCGATCGATGGCCAACTGCTAGTCACGTGCGGTGTTGATAGTTGCTTTGAAAACTGAGGGAGGGGGGGGGGGGGGGGGGGGGGTGTACCTGCAGACACTACGATGCCTAAGTCAGCACAAGTGCAAGAGAAGAGGTAGAAAGTGAGAATTGAATACCTGACTCCTCAATGATGAGGAGTATTTATAAGCCCCCAGCGCGGGGCCAACGATTATCACTATTGGGCCGCGTAGCGCAAGCCCAATGAGGATAACTGCTAGGGATATCATGGTATGCTGGAGAAGCCGTTAGACTCTCCCCCTAGTCAAGCTTAGTCCGTATTCTGCGGGAGACGGATAAGCTTGGGATGAAAACGTGGCTTGTGAGGCACGTTTGACAGGTGCTGAATTAGAGGCGAGCACAGGTGTGCTCGACAGTGGTGAACTGGATAGGCTTGAGCTGCTGGCAAGCTTGAGGTGAAGTGTCGAGCTAGAAGCTGGTTGTGCTCGACATTGGGCCGTCCTCGACGATCCAATGGATTGGGCCTGCTAGTCAATTCTAGGCCCAGTCCAGAACATCACCAATAAAAATAATGTAGGTTATATATTTTTTTTATACTAAGATAAATTTACCTGTTATTTATTTTAGGGTTAATAGGTCTTTACTCCCTGCAAAGTAGGCGAGTTTTGTTTTACTCCCCTATAATATTTTTTTTTGAGATTCGGTCCTTCCAAAATAAATATTCTTTGTTTTGCCCCCTTGGGGCACTAGGTGGCAGATGACAAGGACAGAATCTTGACGTGGCAGTATACATGGAATTTTTTATTTTTTAAAAATTTATTTTTATGACACGTCAATTAATAGGTGTAATTTTTTTTTTATTATTTTGAAAATCAAAGAAGTTAAAAGGTTGAAAAATGCAGAGATTAGAGTTTCTTCATATTCATCCCTCAAATTCATAAATTTATCCTTAAAACTCCAGAAAAATAAGGGGGAAGTGATACTAGTAGTCACCATTGAAGTGCAGAAAAAACCTATCAAGGAAATTTCAATTATAAAACTCTCATCATCACCTCCAAACTAAAAAATTCATCAAAAATCAATAAAACTCCAATAAAAATCAAATCTTTATCTCAAACACAAGATGAAAAAACTCAAAATTTTCCAATGCCCAAATAACAATAAGTTCAAAGAATCATCAATTGAAAATGAAAATAAACTAAAATCAGTCTACACAGCCAGAACAACAAACCACAAAACATCAACTTTCAAACTTCAAAAACCCAGATTCGGTCATTCAACCCATTATCACCAAAATCCAAATTCAAATCAGCTCTACCAAACCCAAAACAAATTTCCCAAAAGCAACACAAAAGAACAACAACATAAACACCTTCTTCTAAAACCCAGAATCATCATCCAAAAGAAAAACAATATGAACAGCAACATCATAAAAATGCAAAAATCCAGCAACATCAATTTCGAGATTTATGCAATTTCAATTTATAAGAACACTAATTTATCAACAACAACACCAAGTTAGAAAGAAAGAAAAAACTCAGAAAATTAATTAGAAATCAACACCTTTTCCTTTCTTCATCAAATCTTAATCTCAGCATCCAGAAACAACTCTCAACAACACCACCGGAAACGAAATCGAATTTCAGAGAACGGAACAACAACACAAACAAATCAAATCGAGCAACAACAAGTATGAATCAGAAACAAACAGAGAATAAGGAGAATCTGAAGCAATAGACGAAGAAGAAGAACTCAAAAATCGAACGAAAACGGAGAAGAAGAACTCAGAAAACGAAGAAAACTTAGAAATTCTCTCGCCACTGTTTTCTCGATCTGTTCATTTTGGTCAGGATTTTGAAAATTTCGAGCTCGGATTCGTGTTTAGGACGTGTTTTTAAACAAGTTTGGGGTTAAAAGTTTTTAAAAAGGAAGCGGTTGAGGTTCTCCGGCGCGGTGGCGCCGCCGTCTGGCCTGACGGCCACCGGGCGAAATCTGGGTTTGTTGGTCGGAGTGAGAGATCTTCACGAGAGAAAGTTGAGAGTGGAGAGAGGGAGTTGAGGGAGGGTTTATTATGTTTTTATTTTTATATAATTGTTAATTATATATAATATAGATGGAATTAAAATAAATAGAAAAAAAATAAAAAAGCCAACTTAACATGCCACATAATCATCTTTGTCCAGTCAGCGTCTAAATATGCATGCCACGTCATAAAAACAAAGATTCCATGTCCAATTGGCCATTCAGGGGGGGTAAAACAAGTACAAGAGAAGAGGTAGAAAGTGAGAATTGAATACCTGACTCCTCAATGATGAGGAGTATTTATAAGCCCCCAGCGCGGGGCCAACGATTATCACTATTGGGCCGCGTAGTGCAAGCCCAATGAGGATAACTGCTAGGGATAGCGTGTTATGCTGGAGAAGCCGTTAGACTCTCCCCCTAGTCAAGCTTAGTCCGTATTCTGCGGGAGACGGATAAGCTTGGGATGAAAACGTGGCTTGTGAGGCACGTTTGACAGGTGCTGAATTAGAGGCGAGCACAGGTGTGCTCGACAGTGGTGAACTGGATAGGCTTGAGCTGCTGGCAAGCTTGAGGTGAAGTGTCGAGCTAGAAGCTGGTTGTGCTCGACATTGGGCCGTCCTCGACGATCCAATGGATTGGGCCTGCTAGTCAATTCTAGGCCCAGTCCAGAACATCACCAATATAAATAATGTAGGTTATATATTTTTTTTATACTAAGATAAATTTACCTGTTATTTATTTTAGGGTTAATAGGTCTTTACTCCCTGCAAAGTAGGCGAGTTTTGTTTTACTCCCCTATAATATTTTTTTTTGAGATTCGGTCCTTCCAAAATAAAGATTCTTTGTTTTGCCCCCTTGGGGCACTAGGTGGCAGATGACAAGGACAGAATCTTGACGTGGCAGTATACATGGAATTTTTTATTTTTTAAAAATTTATTTTTATGACACGTCAATTAATAGGTGTAATTTTTTTTTTTTTTTTATTTTGAAAATCAAAGAAGTTAAAAGGTTGAAAAATGCAGAGATTAGAGTTTCTTCATATTCATCCCTCAAATTCATAAATTTATCCTTAAAACTCCTGAAAAATAAGGGGGAAGTGATACTAGTAGTCACCATTGAAGTGCAGAAAAAACCTATCAAGGAAATTTCAATTATAAAACTCTCATCATCACCTCCAAACTAAAAAATTCATCAAAAATCAATAAAACTCCAATAAAAATCAAATCTTTATCTCAAACACAAGATGAAAAAACTCAAAATTTTCCAATGCCCAAATAACAATAAGTTCAAAGAATCATCAATTGAAAATGAAAATAAACTAAAATCAGTCTACACAGCCAGAACAACAAACCACAAAACATCAACTTTCAAACTTCAAAAACCCAGATTCGGTCATTCAACCCATTATCACCAAAATCCAAATTCAAATCAGCTCTACCAAACCCAAAACAAATTTCCCAAAAGCAACACAAAAGAACAACAACATAAACACCTTCTTCTAAAACCCAGAATCATCATCCAAAAGAAAAACAATATGAACAGCAACATCATAAAAATGCAAAAATCCAGCAACATCAATTTCGAGATTTATGCAATTTCAATTTATAAGAACACTAATTTATCAACAACAACACCAAGTTAGAAAGAAAGAAAAAACTCAGAAAATTAATTAGAAATCAACACCTTTTCCTTTCTTCATCAAATCTTAATCTCAGCATCCAGAAACAACTCTCAACAACACCACCGGAAACGAAATCGAATTTCAGAGAACGGAACAACAACACAAACAAATCAAATCGAGCAACAACAAGTATGAATCAGAAACAAACATAGAATAAGGAGAATCTGAAGCAATAGACGAAGAAGAAGAACTCAAAAATCGAACGAAAACGGAGAAGAAGAACTCAGAAAACGAAGAAAACTTAGAAATTCTCTCGCCACTGTTTTCCCGATCTGTTCATTTTGGTCAGGATTTTGAAAATTTCGAGCTCGGATTCGTGTTTAGGACGTGTTTTTAAACAAGTTTGGGGTTAAAAGTTTTTAAAAAGGAAGCGGTTGAGGTTCTCCGGCGCGGTGGCGTCGCCGTCTGGCCTGACGGCCACCGGGCGAAATCTGGGTTTGTTGGTCGGAGTGAGAGATCTTCACGAGAGAAAGTTGAGAGTGGAGAGAGGGAGTTGAGGGAGGGTTTATTATGTTTTTATTTTTATATAATTGTTAATTATATATAATATAGATGGAATTAAAATAAATAGAAAAAAAATAAAAAAGCCAACTTAACATGCCACATAATCATCTTTGTCCAGTCAGCGTCTAAATATGCATGCCACGTCATAAAAACAAAGATTCCATGTCCAATTGGCCATTCAGGGGGGTAAAACAAAGAATCTTCAGTTTGGAAGGACCAAATCTCAAAAAAAATTATTACAAGGGAGTAAAACAAATCTCGCCTACTTTGCAGGGGTAAAGGCCTATTAACCCTTTATTTTATACTATGATAAATTTGCCTGTATGTCGCAAAGGTTCAAAACTAGTTCATTTTCAACGTCGTTGATTTTAACTATCAATCTTAAGCAATGATAATATGTAATACTCATAAAAAAAATATAAGCAAAATTTATACTTTTAGGTTTATTGCATAATTAATATATTTAATTTATATTAAACTAATATTGATTATATAATGATCTTAAAAGGTGAATTAATTTTGCTTTTTTAATATTTTATTACAGAGTGTTGAGTCCTATGTATTGGCTGCATTTTTGGTGAGCAGGATGCGGTGCAAGATGCTACAACATCGTATTCGGTTTTTGGTATTATGAAGGCACGCGTTTCTAATTATGGCACGATTCGCTTTTCTCTCTCATGAATCTTGCATAGCGCCTTTGTGTTTGGTTTTTATTGAGGATCATCATTTATTACTTCAGATCCTTGACTAGAATATTTCTATGAAGAATATCCTTGAAGAATATTTTAGGAAAGAATCCTTTTTAATTAATGTGGTCAAAGGCTTGAGTCAAGAAGAATCAAGCTCATGCTTATTTCAGAATCAAGGACTTTGCTGGAGTATATATATGTTATGCAAAACCTAATTTGTGGTTGTTCACGCCGTTGTTATTTTGTGTCTAGTCTCCTAGGTTTATTGCGTGTGTTATTTTGTGAGCCTTTCTTGTGTCACCTTGATACAAGCTAAGGACGTGTGTTATTGAGTTGTAATTTGTGTGATCCTCTCCTAAGCTTTGAAGTACGGAGTTAGGGTTGTGTGTGTTTGTGCACTCTAAGCCTTTAAATACGAGTGTTAGTTTTTTAGGAGTGTGTCTCCAAAATACTTTTTCTTGTGTGTTTGAAATCCTTACTGTTTGTAAGGTTGTTAAGGAGTGAGATGGGATCTCAGACTTAGGAGTTCCTAGGTTGAAGTATCATTGGTAGATGCCTAGGTTTTAAGTTGTAAACGTGTGTTTGCTGAAGACTTTCAACTAGGACTATTATAGTGATATTCCTTCCTGGATTGGTATCCCCTAGACTAGGGCTTGCTTTGAGCGCCGAACTGGGTTAACAAATATCCCGTGTTCTTTACTTGCTTTCTGATATTTGTTTTTATTCTTCTTAAGTTTTTACGCAGTAGGATGCTAATGCATCGTTTACAGCATTACGTCTTCAGTGCTAAGAAGCTATAGCATTGCATACATCATCGTAACTAGCGTGCCAGGAATTTCAATTGGCATCAGAGCAGGCACCCTGCCTGTCTCAAGGGTGAGATCCAGGACCTTGTATTTCTGGCATCATGGAAAAGGAAGGAGGATACATGAACAGACCACCATTGCTCAATGGATCTAACAACTATGATCACTGGAAATAAAAAATGACCGCTTTTCTAAGATCCATTGATAGCAAGGTTTGGAAAGCTGTTTTGACTGGATGGGAACATCCCACTGCTGCTAGCAAGGAAGGAACCTCAACAGGAGTAAAGAAACCAGAGGTTGAGTGGACTACAGAAGAAGAGGCTGCAGCCCTCTACAATAACAAAGCCATTTATGCTTTGTTTAATGGGGTGGACGCAAATGTTTTCAAGTTGATCAAAAACTGTGTGTCAGCCAAGGAAGCATGGGAGATCTTGAAGACCTGCTATGAAGGTACCACAAAGGTAAAACAATCCAAAATTCAACATCTCACATCTAGGTTTGAAACTCTAAAGATGAAAGATGATGAGAGCATTCAAGATTTTCACATGACTCTCTTGGATATTGCCAATTCTTTTGAAGCCTTGGGAGAAAAAGTATCTGATGAGAAATTGTCAAGGAAACTTCTCAGATCTCTTCCCAAAAGATTTGACATGAAGGTGACAGCTATTGAGGAAGCACATGACATTTCCACTATGAAAATGGATGAATTGGTTGGTTCACTTCAAACCTTTGAAACTGTACTTGATGAGCGTGGTGAGAAAAAGACCAAAAGCATCGCTTTTGTCTCTAATGCTGATGAGGATAATGACCAAGATGAGGATGAAGAAGAAGAAAGTATTGCAGATGCTATAGCCATGCTTGGAAGGCAATTCAACAAAGTGCTGAAGAGAGTTGATCGCAGGAATCGTCAGAATGCTCCTGGCATCCGACTCGACAACAATAAACAACAAAGCAATTTGAAGAAATTCAAACCTGAAGAGAAGAACAGTCAAAGCAAGGGTGTTCAATGTCATGAGTGTGAATGATATGGACACATAAGAACAGAATGTGGAACTTACCAGAAAAGACAGAAAAAGGGTTTGAATGTATCTTGGTCAGATGAAGATTCAGAGGAAGAGCATGAATCTGCTAAGCATGTAACTGCATTAACTGGAATCTGTACTCCAGACAGTGATACTGAGGAAGAAGGTGATGTGGCTTATGATGAACTTGCAAGCACTTACAAAGAGCTACTCTCAAGATTT
Source organism: Trifolium fragiferum (assembly GCA_954870985.1). Taxonomy (NCBI): domain Eukaryota; kingdom Viridiplantae; phylum Streptophyta; class Magnoliopsida; order Fabales; family Fabaceae; genus Trifolium; species Trifolium fragiferum. The sequence continues at coordinate 43,372,612 of OX940792.1, read as the reverse complement.
GAAGAAATGTGCAGATTACTTGAGAAGCAGAAAAAGACAATTAATCTCCTTCAATCTGAAGTAAAGGCTCAAACTGAGAAGGCTTCAGAGGCTCAAGAAGAAGTTGTCCGTGTCAATGCTCAAATGGAGGACTTGAAGAAGCGTGTGGGTCAATTAAACTCTGGAACAAATCTATTAGAGGAGATTCTTGAGAATCTGCCCAGTGGTAAGGCTAAAGCAGTAGGTTATAATTACTCTCATTTGAATAAGTACCAACAGAATCTTGAGACAAAGTTCAAATCTGCTGAAGATGTTTTTGATCCGTGCACTGGGGCCACGATGCTAAAGCATCCTGCACAGCATTTCAAAACTTATCCTGTTCCCAAGTTTGCTCTGGAATCCAATCCAAAAGGTCATCAAAGGCCTAAAATTCAGAGAGTATACAGAAGATGGGTTTGTCATCACTGTGGAAGAAGAGGTCACATTAGGCCCTTTTGCTACAGACTTCATGGATATCCTGTTCAGCAGCCTGAAGGAAATGAGACAAAGGAAGATGTGAAGCAAGATGTGCCTGTGAAGAAGGAGTGGAAGCCCAAGACAGATAATGTAGGGTTGATTGCTCACACATCCTTGAGAGCCTCATCAAGGGAAGATTGGTACTTTGATAGTGGATGCTCCAGGCATATGACTGGTGAAGAAAAACTTCTCAAGAATATAAAGCCATACAAGACCAGTTTTGTTACTTTTGGAGATAGTGCTAAAGGAGAAATTCTTGGAATTGGGGATCTAGTGAATGATGGACTGCCCAAGTTGGAGAATGTACTTTTGGTTAAGGGACTCACAGCAAATCTGATAAGTATAAGTCAGCTGTGTGACCAGGGACTGAAGGTTAATTTCACCAAGACTGAGTGTGTTATGAACAATGAAGAAGACCAACTGTTAATGAAAGGAACCAGATCCAAGGATAATTGCTACCTGTGGATACCTCATGAAGAAGCATTGAAAACCACATGTCTCAGCACAACTACAGATGAAGTGAGACTGTGGCACCAGAGACTAGGTCATCTTCACTTGAAGGGGATGAAGAAAGTCATTTCATCAGAAGCTATTAGAGGTTTGCCTAAACTAAAGATCACAGAAGGCAACAAGTGTGGTGAGTGTCAGATTGGTAAGCAAGTCAGGATGCCACATCCAATGCTAGAGCATCAGACAACCACCAAAGTTCTTGAGCTACTTCATATGGACCTCATGGGACCCATGCAGGTTGAAAGTCTTGGAGGAAAGAGGTATGCCTTTGTTATGGTAGATGAATACTCAAGATATACCTGGATAGATTTCATTAGAGAAAAATCAGATGCCTTTGAAGCATTCAAGGAATTGTGTCTGCAAATTCAAAGGGAAAAGGCAAGCAATGTGGTAAAGATCAGGACAGATCATGGAAAGGAGTTTGAGAACTCTAGGTTCAATGATTTTTGTGCATCTGAAGGAATCAAGCATGAGTATTCTTCTGCTATCACCCCACAACAAAATGGGATAGTTGAAAGGAAGAATAGAACTATTCAAGAGTCAGCAAGAGTCATGCTTCATGCCAAGAATGTTCCCTACTATTTTTGGGCTGAAGCTATGAACACTGCCTGCTACATTCACAACAGGGTCACATTGAGAAAAGGCACCGCATCTACTCTGTATGAGCTATGGAAGAATAGGAAACCAACTGTGAAACACTTTCATGTGTTTGGAAGCAAGTGCTACATTTTGGCTGATAGAGAACCTAGAAGGAAGCTTGACCCAAAGAGCCATGAATGGATTTTTCTAGGATACTCTCCAAACAGCAGAGCCTACAGAGTGTATAATTCCAAGACTCAGGTAATGATGGAATCCATAAATGTTGTAATTGAAGACTCTACTCTGGAAGAAACTGTTGGTAAAGACCAGGGTATTCCTGTTGTACATGATGTTGAACAAGATGCTACAGCATCTGAACATCTGGGTGAAAATCAGTCTGATGAAGAGGTTGAAGAAGAGATCAATGCTACATATTCTGGAGATCAAGCTCAAAAGAAAGGACCTTCAGCACGTGTTCAGAAGAATCATCCAACAGAGTTGATCATAGGCAATCCAGAACAGGGAATAACTACTAGAAGGACAAATGATGTTAATTCAAACTCTTGTTTTGTATCTTTATTTGAGCCCAAAAATGTTAAGGAAGCCTTATCTGATAGTGCATTGATAGAGGCTATGCAGGAAGAGTTAAATCAGTTCAAAAGAAGTGAAGTGTGGGATTTGGTCCCAAGACCAAAAGATGTGAATGTGATTGGAACCAAGTGGGTGTATAAGAACAAGTCAGATGAAAATGGCATTGTCACCAGGAACAAAGCAAGACTTGTTGCACAGGGATATATCCAAGTTGAAAGTTTAGACTTTGAAGAGACTTTTGCACCTGTTGCAAGGCTAGAATCCATCAGACTTCTTTTGGGAGTTGCTTGCATTCTCAAGTTCAAACTCTATCAGATGGATGTAAAAAGTGCTTTTCTAAATGGATACCTACAGGAAGAAGTGTATGTTGAACAGCCAAAGGGCTTTGTTGATCCTGAACATCCAAGTCATGTCTACAAATTGAAGAAAGCTTTATATGGGTTGAAGCAAGCACCCAGGGCTTGGTATGAAAGGTTGACTCAATTCTTGGAAGATCAAGGTTACAGAAAGGGAGCTTCAGACAAGACTCTATTTGTTAAGCAAGAAAGAGGTAAATTCATCATAGCTCAAATTTATGTTGATGACATAGTGTTTGGTGGGATGTCAGACACAATGGTACATCATTTTGTCAAGCAGATGCAATCAGAATTTGAAATGAGCCTTGTTGGGGAATTGACATATTTTCTAGGACTTCAAATCAAACAAATGGATGATACTATATTTATATCTCAGAGTAAGTATACAAGAAACATAGTCAAGAAGTTTGGTATGGAAAGTGCTACATTTAAAAGAACACCAGCACCTACTCATCTGAAACTTACTAAGGATGAAAAGGGAATCAGTGTAGATCAAAGTTTATATAGAAGCATGATTGGAAGCCTGCTATACTTGACTGCAAGTAGGCTAGACATCACCTATGCTGTTGGAGTTTGTGCCAGATATCAAGCTGATCCTAAGGTTAGTCACTTAACTCAGGTCAAGAGGATCTTGAAATATGTGAATGGAACTAGTGACTATGGAATAATATACTCTCATTCTGAAGATTCCAAGCTCTTTGGATATTGTGATGCTGATTGGGCTGGAAGTGCAGATGACAGAAAAAGCACTTCAGGAGGTTGTTTCTTCTTAGGAAATAACTTGATTTCTTGGTTTAGTAAGAAGCAAAACTGTGTAGCTTTATCCACAGCTGAGCTGCTGGTAGTAGTTGCTCACAGCTTGTTTGGATGAAGCAGATGCTGACTGAGTATGATGTTGTACAAGATGCTATGACATTATACTGTGACAACATGAGTGCCATAAACATCTCTAAAAATCCTGTTCAACATAGCAAGACTAAACATATTGACATCCGTCATCACTTCATAAGAGATCTTGTTGAAAGCAAAATTGTTACTTTGGAACATGTTGGCACAAAAGAGCAAGTGGCAGATATTTTCACCAAAGCACTTGATGCCGTACAGTTTGAGAAGCTAAGGGGCAAGTTGGGAATTTGCCTCCATGAGGAGTTATAGCAGTTACCGTTAATGGTGCGTGCATCAGTTACTTTTCTTCATCAAAGGCTGCACGTTGATCAAGGCAATCATAGCCTAAATTACTCCCTTGACACGCCACTACACATTGTTGGTTATTTTTATTTCATATCTTCTTATCTTGATTCTTTCCATTTTTATTTCACATCTCACTATAACTTCTCCACTTCTCTATGAAACCTCCACATTCAACCCTCACATATCTCTCACTCTCAATCCTATTTTCTAACCTTTGCCGTCACCATGTCTCATTCATCCCCTGTTAACTCTCCCATCGCCGTTTCTCCAAATCAATCTTCACCATATCATGAACCTCAACCAGACTTTGTCACCAATGCTGTTCCCATCACCACTATTCATCCCTCTGTTGCATCCGCTCTCAACACCAAACCACACAAATCCTCATCCTCTAAACCCAAGTCCTCAAAGAAAGGTAAGACAACGGGAAGTAAGAAACCAAGGGTCAAGAAGTCCAAATCTCGATACAACTCCGATTTCGACATGCAAGGGTTTCTTTTGGCCAATCAGGGCTCTGATAAACTGGTTGTAGGTGTTGATGCTACAGCAACCGCTCAAAGTGAGCAGATCGACACTAATACTGTTCAAATCCCTAATGCTGAAAAGGGGGAAACTGTTGTGGAAACTGAAAAGCCAAAATCTCCTGTTCCTGATTCTCTTAAGGAAGATGAACTCAATGAGGAGGATCATATTGTTGGTGATGTCCTTCAATCTTTGGCAAATAACATCTCTCAAGAGGATGCTACCCCTGATGCTTCAGCATCTCTGGTAAGAGAAGAAGCTGACAAGGATGTGGTTGAAGATGTTGTGGCATCTGATGCTGAACCTGACCAAGGTGAAGCTCTGAATACTGCTGATGTGGAAGCAAGTGAGGAAGAAGACATTGTTGTGGTCAAATCTGTTGGGTCATCCCTTGCAGGAAAAACTGGCATTGGTAGGCGTCTAAGGGAAAGGAAAGGCAAAGAGCCTGAGGTGGAAAAAGAAGCACCAAAGTCTGTCAAGAAGAGAAAGAGTGTGCCCACGAAGTCACCCAAGAAGAAAGTTGTGGGACCCAGTAGAAGCTCTAGCAAGGTTGAGATTCCTGCTCAACCAAAGAAGAAAGCTTCTAAAAGGAAAAATGTTAGTGACTCTGAGTATGAAGCTGAGCAAGATGCTCCTAGCATCACACCCTCACCTCAGAAGAGATCTCTGAAGAAGAAGAAGGTTGTTACTGATGTGTCTGATGATGATGATGATGCTGAACATGATGCTCCAAGCATCTCAGCATCCAAGAAGAAAGTTGGCAGAAAGATAGTGCCAACTAATGTTCCTGATGTGCCCATTGATGGAGTATCTTTTCACTTTGTGGATAGTGCAAAGAAGTGGAAGTATGTATTTGCAAGAAGGATAGGACTGGAAAGGGAATTGTCTGCTGAAACCCTGGCTTGGAAGGAGGTTGTTGACTTGTTGGATGATGCTGGCTTAATGAAAACTGTTAGTGGCTTGAGCAACTGCTATGCCAAGCTTGTGAAGGAGTTTGTTGTCAACATTGCTGAGGACTGTGACAATCCTCTCAGCACTGAATATCAGAAGGTTTGGGTTAGGAACAAATGTGTTGAGTTCTCCCCAAAGATCATCAACAGATATCTGGGTAGGCAGGAGGATGATTACACTGCCATTGATGTTACCAATAATGAAGTGTGCAGGACCATCACAGCCAATCAGGTCAAGGTGTGGCCATCCAAAGGTAAGGTACCCTCTTGTATGCTCTCTGTGAAGTATGCTGTCCTGAACAGAATAGGAACTTTGAATTGGGTTCCTACAACCCATACATCTCATATAGCCACTGGATTAGCTAGGCTTATTTACTCTGTTGGTACTGGTACTGTTGCTGACTATGGAACTTATATCTTTGAGCAAACCATGGCTCATGGCAAGTCTTGGGCAATCAAGATGCCTATAGCCTTCCCTAGTCTCATCTGTGGAATCATTCTTGATCAACACCCCCATATTTTGACTGCTGCTGATGAACCTCTCAAGAGAGAAGCACCTCTGTCTCTCCATTTTAGACTGTTTGAAGGGACCCATGCTGCTGATATAGCAGGGCCTATGACAGGGAAATCTGTGCCTAGGCAAGATCCTCCTTCAACTCTGAGTAGGAAGGATATGATTGCCTCATTGGAAGCTACTGTGCAAGCTCTGGATGAGCAGAAGAAAGGGCTTGAGCTGGTAATATCTGCCCTGAAGAAAGAGGAGGCTGAGGAAGCAGGTCCTAGTGCTGGTGCTGATGTGGGTAATGATGCTGTGAATGATGCTGCAGCATCTGATGCAGCAGTGAATGAAGATGCTGGTGGTGATACAGAGGAGCTGGAGGTGACTGATTCCAGTGCTTCTGATTGAAGAATGATTTGTGTGCTGCTTTGCTATTTTTGTTTCCTTTGTTTTCATTTGGTGTTTTTGTTACTGTTCTGTTATATGGGCTGAGACTCTGATGACCCTAATTCCTGTTTTGTAATAAGCTCCTGAACCTCATAATTTTGTACTGCTATATTTGTCAAATTTGTGGCAAAAAGGGGGAGTATAAATTTGGTACCTTGTTTGTTTATCTGAGTGTCTTCCTATTTGATCTCGCCTGCTGTTAGTCTGCATGAAGTATGTGTATGTGTGGACCTGTATGATATGTGCATGAGTACCCTAGAATATTGAGATATGATCTGCAGGGGGAGATGTTGGATGAGATGCTCCAACATCCTATTCATATGTGCAGGGGGAGATGTAGTGTGAAATGTTGTAGCATTGTCTACAGCATCCTGTCAATTTTGATTGCTCTGACCATCTAAGGCTAAGTTGTTTTATGTGTTCTGCTGTTGCATACCTCTCTGATATTCTTAAAAGATACGTGTATATTCTTGTTTACTGGTCTCCATGAAGAAGTAGTATGGAATCTGTTTTGAAGAATAGTCTCTACAAATCTTTATCCATGTGTGCTTGTGTTGAGAAAAAGAAATGTAGTTGAAGTATCTGTTTAAGTGTATGTATGGTCATGATTTTGTTTTAGCCAAAAATTTGCCAAAGGGGGAGTTTGTTGAGTCCTATGTATTGGCTGCATTTTTGGTGAGCAGGATGTGGTGCAAGATGCTACAACATCGTATTCGGTTTTTGGTATTATGAAGGCGCGCGTTTCTAATTATGGCACGATTCGCTTTTCTCTCTCATGAATCTTGCATGGCGCCTTTGTGTTTGGTTTTTATTGAGGATCATCATTTATTACTTCAGATCCTTGACTAGAATATTTCTATGAAGAATATCCTTGAAGAATATTTTAGGAAAGAATCCTTTTTAATTAATGTGGTCAAAGGCTTGAGTCAAGAAGAATCAAGCTCATGATTATTTCAGAATCAAGGACTTCGCTGGAGTATATATATGTTATGCAAAACCTAATTTGTGGTTGTTCACGCCGTTGTTATTTTGTGTCTAGTCTCCTAGGTTTTTTGCGTGTGTTATTTTGTGAGCCTTTCTTGTGTCACCTTGATACAAGCTAAGGACGTGTGTTATTGAGTTGTAATTTGTGTGATCCTCTCCTAAGCTTTGAAGTACGGAGTTAGGGTTGCGTGTGTTTGTGCACTCTAAGCCTTTAGGTACGAGTGTTAGTTTTTTAGGAGTGTGTCTCCAAAATACTTTTTCTTGTGTGTTTGAAATCGTTGCTGTTTGTAAGGTTGTTAGGGAGTGAGATGGGATCTCAGACTTAGGAGTTCCTAGGTTGAAGAATCATTGGTAGATGCCTAGGTTTTAAGTTGTAAACGTGTGTTTGCTGAAGACTTTCAACTAGGACTATTATAGTGATATTCCTTCCTGGATTGGTATCCCCCAGACTAGGGCTTGCTTTTAGTGCCGAACTGGGTTAACAAATATCCCGTGTTCTTTACTTGCTTTCTGATATTTGTTTTTATTCTTCTTAAGTTTTTACGCAGTAGGATGCTATAGCATCGTTTACAGCATTACGTCTTCAGTGCTAAGAAGCTATAGCATTGCATACAGCATCGTAACTAGCGTGCCAGGAATTTCACAAAGTAATGCGAATCAACCGATAATAACCAATACCTCGTAGTCAATATACTACATAACGTATAATTGTGGTTCAAATTTCAATATTATCAACTTAATATTCATTGTTGTGTCAAAAAAAAAAAACTTAATATTCATTGTAGTCCTGCTAACCGTCAGACAAATTTAATCTATACTAATAGATAAAGGTAAAACACCATTTTAGTGTAGCTTTTTTTTGGAATTCCAATAATTATTTACTAGCGTCCAGACGGGCACGGCCTCTAAGTCAAGATATATTAGCATCAAAATAATCTCTTTTCTTCCACGAATTTAAAAAACATTACCAATAATAAGAACATTACCAATCAAAACATCATTATTTCACTTTTGTTCTTAAAAATAAGAACATTACCAATAATAAAAACCAAAAAACTAAAAAAATATTTAGTTATTACGTAACTGTATGTCCTATTGTGTTTCATTTGCAATTACCCCATTAGTTCAATTTGTCATGAACAATCAGTGTTTAACACTTGCAACGATTTACTGTATTTTTTTTGTCAGAAAAAACACTTGCAACGATTTCATCTTAATAAGTCAGATTATTTCTATCAAAATAAACCACCCTTAAAATTTGTGCATCTTCTTCTATGACATGTTGATTATGTATAATCCCTGCATCTATTTTTAAAAGTACCATGTAAAATGAGAATGTGAAAATAACAAAGAATAAATAGGAAGAAAACAAATATAGTATAGAATGTACTTAGTTAAAAAAGAAGAATGTATTAGTTAATTGCAAATGAAATGGGACTTGTTGTGGACAAAAAGAAAAAAAAAAAGCATGGAGAGAGTGGGTAGTAATGTTACTGCTTCAATACATCTACACTATTATAGGACACATTAGTCTCATTTCAAATTATTAGTCTCTTGTATTCCCACACACCGATGAACATAAGAATCGAATGTGTTCTAAAAAAAGAAAAATAATATACTTTTTCCGTTGTAATTTAAGTAATAATGTGAAGAAAAACTTAATCTTTTCGATCCAAAATTTTGATAAATACACCAACTTTTCTTTATCAAAAAGAGACATATACCACTGTAATTGGAGGGAAAATAATTCTTTTGTCGCAATTGGAGGAAACTTTTTGAAAAAGGAAAACTACCGCATATTTTGAAAAAACAAAACTATCACAATTGAAGGGTAAAATGAGAAAATAAAAAGACTACAACATAACATTGCTTTGCCGTTATATATTGTATAGAAGATTTGGTTTTAGTAATATGAATCACTACTTATTCTCTTTAGTGGTGTATAAATTTTTATTTGATGCATGTGGCTACCATTTCATTCACCCAGTTACAAAAATTTAAAGTGAAACTCACATGAAAGTTATATTAAAAATTAAGGACTAAAAACAAAAGAGAATAAAGATGGTAGGCAGACAGTGTAAATGATGTTTACACAGACAACCAATAAAAAATCATCATTCTTCCATGTCATACATATAATTTCAAATTAACCATACATGAGTGGGGTGATGTGGCAAGTTAGTGGATTTTCATTGAATGTATGTGTAAAAATATTTTACACCGACTTTGCATATCCATTAAATCCAAAACAAAAATGATGAAATTTGAAAAAGTAAAACCACCGTTTTCTTTGTATATTCATTCGGATGTTTGTTCTCTATATAAACAGAAAAAGATAAGGGCATACTTAAATCACATGGGAAAGTAGTTCATTCCATAATTTCACTATAGAATGAATATGTTGTTTAGTGTCTAAAGTTACTAATAGAATGCTTCAAAAAAAGAATGACATGAACATATTAATTGGTATGTAACAATGACAAATGCAAGAAGAGAAACCATAAAACATAAGATAAAAACAAAAAGATATGTCTAAAATTATAAGAAGAAAAAAGAGTTACCAATAGTACATTATTTAGAAAGCAAATTTCTTATTTCTCCTTGATGTGAATCTACAAATGCTAACATTAATCTTTTTTTCATGTTTTTGACAATATATATGTTCATCTAATCAAGTGGGTGGCTAATGGATTTTTTTAAAGGGGGAAGAAGTTAATAACTTAATCCGTAATATATATTTTTTATCAAAAGGAAGGAAGGAGAAGTTAAATAATATATTGTAGTAACTACCAAGCAGTTTTTGAGGGTAAAATGGGAAGGAAGAAAGGCTACACCAAAACATTGTTTTGCCTTTATATCTACTAGTTGCCAGACGCGCACGTTTCGTGCCCGTCTGTGTGATCCGTTTTTTTATTTTAATAAATTGTGTACAAAATTATATTGTAGATTTTTTATATACATTTATATTTTTTTAATCAAGGAAATTTTTTTTAAAAGTATAGAAGTTATAAAATATAGAAGTTATAGAAGTTAAATAAAAAGAGAGTAAAAAAATTTAAAAGAAAAAAACTGTTAGGGGCAATTATGGTATTTTAAAAAAAGACTACACCAAAGTTGTGTTTTCCCTTTATTAATAGTATAGATATATATATACTAATCTATACTAATAAATAAAGACAAAACTTTTAGTTTGGTGTAGCCTTTTTTGAAAATCACCATAATATCCTTGGTAGTTTTTTTTTTTTGTCTCACACTTTTCTTTTAACTTCCAAAACCAACCATATACTTGCAATTTCTATTCATTTAGTCTACCCATCTTTTCCATAATATATTCATTGAAGAAATTGTAGAGTGGGTAACTTTCAAGAATGGAGAATGAAAACTCATTCGTGCAACATCAATAAAAAGAAAGGAACATTCAACACACACTTATCCTTTTTTTTAATGAATTTTTCTTCAGAATTTATTTGTTTCATTGATCTTTTCAATGATATAGTATCTGTCTGATACTCCATCTTTTTCTAATTCTCAATGCCTATCTATATTTCTTTGTTGGAGACAATCTCCAATTTCCATTTAATTTTATATTGTATGTTATATTATCATATGAATATCTATAACTATTAATCTTTTTCTTTTTTGATAGTATCCATAACTATTTATCTTAATCTTAACTAAATAATGGTGATGGAGAATTTTTTATGTGGTCTATAATTGTTCAACTATATCCTTCATAGAAATGGAACATTACATATATTTTACCAAAAATAAAATAAAATGGAACAGTAAAAATCTATGTAGTTTTTTTTTTTTTTTTGACTTAGACGTAGTTATTATCAAGTTTACCATTAACGAAATAGTCTTTCAATTTGTAAAATGTAAATGACAATGAAACAACATACACATAATAAGAGTTTGCCCAATTCATTTTTCTTTTTCGTTCAATTCTAACTTTATTTTTTATTATTGATCCTCTAAAACTTTCATTATTTCTCAAAACATATTAATTTAAGCCTATCAGTGTATTTGCATTTATCAGGTTGATCATTGGAACGATTGAAAAAGCAGTCAAACGTAAGCAATGAAATTGAAATATATATATATATATATATATATTATGATATCTCAATTATAATGCAATCATTTTATTCAATTTCCCTTTTGAATTATAATTCACCTATTGTATGTAATTTTCTCTATTGGTTTTCGATTCACTGCCAACCATATTTGTTTAGGATTTTTATTTTCTTTTAAATTGTTTTAGTCTGAGAGAAACAATTGAAGTAATAAAAACAATGGATACGAGATGGAGCCGTGATCGCCAAGACAGAGGGGGAAACACACGCACACAGACACAAGGTAACCTTCCGTGGAGATATGATAGATATATATATGTTGGTCATTAAACCTTCTATTTTTATTTTCTTAGTGGTTTAACAAATTCAAAATTCCTTTCTTTAGTTATTATTGTTTGTCTCTTTTTTAGTACTTATAATTTTTGGTTTACTTTTTCTATTCAATAAAATAATTTTAATTTTTTGGTCAACATGATGTTCAAAAAGTATGATAGTAATTTAATAAAACTACTCATGTGTTGGTGAAATTTCTTTTTGGTTGTGTAGATGGAAGTTGCTTAAATTGCTTAAACTCTCCCTTCATTTTCTTATCTCTTCTTCACTTTGTAATGGTTTCTCGAGTAGATACTATAGATTGTTGTTTGTTTTAAGTACACGTTGAATACTAATTGTAGACTTAAAGCCCACCGATTTATTAGAATATAGATGGTGAAGAACAATATGCTACTACCAAGCAAGCGTTATAGATGACAATATTTCAAAATTGATATATGTTACCATTTTTTATAGGGTTATGGAAATCTATTTTAGTAGTAACAAGCTAATGAGTTCTTTGTAGTTTGTGGTGGTCAACTATTCTTTTTGGTCATAGTAATTACATAAAAAAAAAGTTATTATATCTATTGCTTACTTCATGACTATTGTCTATTGCCATTATATTGTTTTCTTTTTTTTGATTAAAAACTATTGCCGTTGTATAAAATATAGGGTTGCAAAGTGATTACATACATTTTATATTTTATTGAGACTTTTGTTTTTATTAAATTTTTGTTGATACTATTTTTTTACGTGGTGTAATGATATAGAGTTCATAACTTACATTGTTGCTATGTTCACTTTTTTTTTTTTTTGTTGCTTTGTTGCTATGTTCGCTTTTAGGTTTAAGCAATGGAAAGATAAAATGTTACACGTTTTAAAGGTAAAAATGTTCAACTTATATGAATAATTATGGGGATGAAATAAATTTTTCAATTACAGGAGAGTAGTTTTTTCTTTCTAAAACTAAAATAATTGAAATTTTATTTTGCCATAATTTTTAATAGTGATCATTTTATTTAAGTCAAAATTAAATTTACATAAAAACCATATTTAACTATAATTTATATATGTTGCTTAAAAAATAATTATATACGATTAGTGCAATAAAAAAATTATATACATTACTTTGCTTAAAACTTTGGTCCTCACTTTTTCACTTAAAGATTCTTTACGTTGGATTCAATGTATTTATGTTACATAATTGTTTTCCAAATACCAACTGTTCATAGAAAAATAGATATATAACAAATTTAGAGTAATCTTCAACATAAATTAGCATAATAGAAAATGTGGATTATATCCTATGTGACTATGTTTTCAATGACACAATATAAGTGCTATATGCTTCTTTTGGTACTAAAAAAAAATAAATTGTTCTTTTGATTGTACTTTCTATTAGTAAACTTAAATAATTTATGTTGCTATTATTTTTTTTAACATGTTAATTTACATATAGTATGAACCATTGCACGTAAATTATAATTTTTATTTTAAGAGAAACTAAAAATACACAAATTAGTTTACATAAAAATCAAATTATAATAAACTTCTGCTTACAATTTATTTACGTTAGCGGAATAAAAAACGCAGATCACAAAAACGGAAACAAACAATAACAAAACAAAAAAGAGCAGTCTGACGGGCATGAGTGAAATAATGACATTTTCATTGCGATTCATTTTTGTAAAATCATGGAAGAAAAGAGAATATTTTGATGCTAATATATCTTGACTTAGAAGGTTCATGATATGTATTTTGTTTAGAAGTCAACAATGTACATATAAAACGATACTACTATTCACTAATATAAATATGGGTAAAATATGTTTTCAGTCCTTAGTTTTACAGTGAGTTTTGATTTTCGTCCCTATATTTTAAAATCACTCTTTTAAAATCACTCTTTTTCGTTCCTAAATAATAATCAAATTTTTATATAAAAAACACTAAAATATATGCACAAATTTTAGCGCAATAATAGAAAAACACCTAAATATATGCACAAAATATATGTTTCATCTAAACTTAAAGAAAGTTGTTTTAGGAATCATTTTATCAATTGTTAAACTATATGCATAAATCGATTTATGTATTCTCAATCTTTTGTAATTTTTTTTTAAAGTGATGTATATAATGCTCTTATAGTATCTAACCATGCACCAAAATTGATGTTTCTTCCTCTTTCCTTTTGCATTATAGAATGACTCGAAGATTATTATTGTAAAGTAGTTCAATTCAATCATACATGATAAATGATCAACATGGAGGATGTCTTCAACATATAAGTTAGAATAATAGGAAATGTGTATCACACAAACGGGCACGGAACGTGTCCGTCTGGCTCGCTATAAAAAGAGCGGACTGACGGGCACGGGAGTGCCCGTCTGAACGCTAGTATTGTATAGATGTATAGTTAACTATCTATAAAGAGGACATGTTTTTTTAGGTGGACTTTTTGTATTCCCATTAATACCCTTTACGGTTACAAAAGTTAATTTAAACCCTTCTCATTTTTCCAAAATCAAAACATGCCTAACTTCCTCCAAACTTCAACCGCTTGGTAAGACAGTTTTCTGTTACGACTTCCGCTATATTCAACCATTTTCTTTTCGATTTACCAAAAGAATTCTACTTCTTTGTTTGTTCGTTTCAAAAATTTGATATTGTTTATGGCTGACATGTCATGTTCATGGTTGTGCAAGCACCAAAATCGTTCCGTGCAAGGGAATACAAAGAGGATATGTATATATCACTAACTGTTTAGAAAGAAATACAAACTGCAAGAATTTCAACTTGGGATATATTTCACGATTTGGAGGTAAGTTTCTTTTTTATTTATTTGTTCTTAATCAACTTTCTTTGTCATCATCAATTGACGAGAATGGAAAAAAGCGCGGCAATGGAAAAGCTTATAAGTAGACTGATGCATATAGCAGGCCATGGAAGAGGAATGGCCAACCAAGAAGTAACAATTACAAATTCATCATATTCTTCTTTACCACTCATATAAATTGTTTGTTTTATTCTTCTTTATAATGTAATATTATTCTCTATGGTTATTTTAATGGGTTTCATATACTCCATGTGCCAATATGGGTCGGTTCTCTCTTAAAGGTCTACCGCTCACATGTTTTGACTACGGATTATTCCCGGTACATTCATTTATTTTCTCAGAACTGCTTTGTTTTTTGTAATTATAATTTTATGGCTGACACATCATGTTCATGGTTGTGCAAGCACCAAAATTGTTCCGTGCAAGGGAATACAAAGAGGATATGTATATATCACTAACTGTTTAGAAAGAAATACAAATTGCAAGAATTTCAACTTGGGATATATTTCACGATTTGGAGGTAAGTTACTTTTTTATTTATTTGTTCTTAATTAACTTTCTTTGTCATCATCAATTGACGGGAATGGAAAAAAGCGCGGCAATGGAAAAACATATAAGTAGACTGATGCATATAGCATGCCATGGAAGAGGAATGGCCAACCAAGAAGTAACAATTACAAATTCATCATATTCTTCTTTACCACTCATATAAATTGTTTGTTTTATTCTTCTTTATAATGTAATATTATTCTCTATGGTTATTTTAATGGGTTTCATATACTCCATGTGCCAATATGGGTCGGTTCTCTCTTAAAGGTCTACCGCTCACATGTTTTGACTACGGATTATTCCCGGTACATTCATTTATTTTCTCAGAACTGCTTTGTTTTTTGTAATTATAATTTTATGGCTGACACATCATGTTCATGGTTGTGCAAGCACCAAAATTGTTCCGTGCAAGGGAATACAAAGAGGATATGTATATATCACTAACTGTTTAGAAAGAAATACAAATTGCAAGAATTTCAACTTGGGATATATTTCACGATTTGGAGGTAAGTTACTTTTTTATTTATTTGTTCTTAATTAACTTTCTTTGTCATCATCAATTGACGGGAATGGAAAAAAGCGCGGCAATGGAAAAACATATAAGTAGACTGATGCATATAGCATGCCATGGAAGAGGAATGGCCAACCAAGAAGTAACAATTACAAATTCATCATATTCTTCTTTACCACTCATATAAATTGTTTGTTTTATTCTTCTTTATAATGTAATATTATTCTCTATGGTTATTTTAATGGGTTTCATATACTCCATGTGCCAATATGGGTCGGTTCTCTCTTAAAGGTCTACCGCTCACATGTTTTGACTACGGATTATTCCCAGTACATTCATCTTATTTTCTCAGAACTGCTTTGTTTTTTGTAATTATAATTTTATGGCTGACACGTCATGTTCATGGTTGTGCAAGCACCAAAATTGTTCCGTGCAAGGGAATACAAAGAGGATATGTATATATCACTAACTGTTTAGAAAGAAATACAAACTGCAAGAGTTTCAACTTGGGATATATTTCACGATTTGGAGGTAAATAACTTTCTTTGTCATCATCAATTGACGGGAATGGAAAAAAGCGTGGCAATGGAAAAACTTATAAGTAGACTGATGCATATAGCATGCCATGGAAGAGGAATGGCCAACCAAGAAGTAACAATTACAAATTCATCATATTCTTCTTTACCACTCATATAAATTGTTTGTTTTATTCTTCTTTATAATGTAATATTATTCTCTATGGTTATTTTAATGGGTTTCATATACTCCATGTGCCAATATGGGTCAGTTCTCTCTTAAAGGTCTACCGCTCACATGTTTTGACTACGGATTATTCCCGGTAGATTCATCTTATTTTCTCATAACTGCTTTGTTTTTTGTAATTATAATTTTATGGCTGACACGTCATGTTCATGGTTGTGCAAGCACCAAAATTGTTCCGTGCAAGGGAATACAAAGAGGATATGTATATATTACTAACTGTTTAGAAAGAAATACAAACTGCAAGAGTTTCAACTTGGGATATATTTCACGATTTGGAGGTAAATTTCTTTTTTATTTATTTGTTCTTAATCAACTTTCTTTGTCATCATCAATTGACGGGAATGGAAAAAAGCGCGGCAATGGAAAAGCTTATAAGTAGATTGATGCATATAGCAGGCCATGGAAGAGGAATGGCCAACCAAGAAGTAACAATTACAAATTCATCATATTCTTCTTTACCACTCATATAAATTGTTTGTTTTATTCTTCTTTATAATGTAATATTATTCTCTATGGTTATTCTAATGGGTTTCATATACTCCATGTGCCAATATGGGTCGGTTCTCTCTTAAAGGTCTACCGCTCACATGTTTTGACTACGGATTATTCCCGGTACATTCATCTTATTTTCTCAGAACTGCTTTGTTTTTTGTAATTATAATTTTACACAATTATCTTGAACACGTTATTATGTAGTTTTGTTGTGCGGGAAATCTGAAAGGAAGAGGCAATGGGAGAATTATCTTGCGTTACATTTTCGAGGTTGAGATGAGAAGGGAAGCCACTATAGTTTCAAGTTTTGAACGCAAAGTAAATGCTAAAGAACCACTGGAATGTGAAATGATTGGTTCATCAGAGTGTAGCCAAATTTTGTTAACTCTTTTATGTATGGTCTATGTCTACCATCATTTAGTTTTTAACTACAGTTTGCAAATATTTAGATATTTGGTCAAATTTGCTTACGGATTTTACTCTTTTCTTGCCTTTTGTTGTGATTTAAATTTCTTTATTTATTTCAATTTGTTTTGATGTCAATCAGTTTGCATTGATAATTCTTTAATCAGTTATTTATGGCAACTTCTTTAGACATGGTTCAAAGAAGAAGACTATGTATTATTTTACCTTGGTCTTCTTTTGTTATTCTTTTCCTTCCCTATTTTGTCTTTTGTCTTTTTTTTTTTTTTTTTTTTTTTTTTTTTTCCTGTTTGTTATGTTGCACTTTGGTAATCATCTTCCATCAATTTTTTAAGACAATTTTAGGAGAATTTATAGTGGAAATTATATTGCAACCCTTGAGAGCACGTAAGGATATTTTTTCTTCCTACTTAAGATAATTGAAATTTGGGATCTCATATAAAAATTTTAATTTTTTGATATGTTAGTGGCCACCTAAACATATTTTTAAAAGAGATTTTTGTCCTTATTTTTTCACTTACAAGACTTTCACATTGACTTTAATGTCTCTATGTCATTTAATTTTTTAATTTTCAAAAGCTAACTATTCATTAAAAAATAAGAGATGTATGAAAAACACCCTTATAATTTTAGTATATATTGTTATTGCATCAATTAATGTACCAAATTTATTTTTGATTTTAACACAAATAGCAACTTTACATACCAAACAATTTATGGTATTAACTACTTTTTTAGGATATTGAATTATGCATTTCTCTTTTCTTTTTTTTTTTTTTCTTTTTTTTTTTAAATTCGGATGTTTGTTGTATGAAATATGAATGAATGAAATATGTGGTCACTTTAAATAAAAATAGATGTATGAAAATTTTAGAATAACCTTTAACATAAATAATTACCATAATAGAAAATAGATGTATAAATTAGCATCATACCAATTCATAATGTAGCTAGGATCGATTCACATCTCGAATCAAATATCTATCCATTTTTTTGGAATAAATTTATCTTTTTCTTTAGTCCTCATTTTTTCATTTAATATGTTTTTAAATTGAGTACTACGTCTCTATGTTCCTTAATTTATTGTTTTTCATATCCCAACTATTCATTAAAAAAAATGTGATAAATTTAAAATATAATCTTTTATCCAACTTAATAGAATAAAAAACGCAAATCACATAAACAAACACATACAATAACAAAACTAAACGGTTTCTTTCTCCATTCTAATCAATGGGAATCCTACCACAAGCTTTTTGCCTCAAAGGGGCCTCATACAGGGAGATCCTCTCTCTCCATACCTGTTTATTTTATGTGCTGATGTTTTTTCTGCCCTTATTTCTAAAGCTCAGGCTCTCAATCTCATTCATGGAATTAAAATAGCTCCTAGAGCTCCTGAGATTACTCACCTGCTGTTTGCTGATGATAGCTTACTTTTTTGTAGGGCAAATGAGGAAGAAGCTAATCAAATCAAGTCTATTATCACCATATATCAACAGGCCTCTGGCGAACTTGTGAATTACAACAAATCTGAGATTCTTTTTAGCAAAAAAGTGCAACAGGACTCAAAGGATGTTATCACTAACATATTACCTATGCCTATAGTGGATCACTTCAACAAATACCTTGGTCAACCCACCCATATTGGCAGATCAAAAACTCAGGTGTTCAACTATATCCAAGATAAGGTTTGAAAGAAGCTCAAAGGGTGGAAGGAGAAGAATCTTTCTTTTGCTGGAAGGGGCACCCTCATCAAAGCTGTTGCACAGGCAATACCTACTTATCTAATGAGTTGTTTCCTCCTCCCAAAGGGTCTGTGCAACCAGCTGGATAGCATGATTAGTAAATTTTTGTGGGGAAGCAATACTGACAGGAGGAAAATTCACTGGGTCAATTGGAAAAAGACTTGTAAATAGAAGAAAATGGGAGGAATGGGATTCAGAGATTTAGGGGTTTTTAATGAAGCTTTATTAGCCAAACAAGGCTGGAGAATCATGACTGAACCAACCTCCCTTATGGCTACTATCCTTAAATCCAAATACTTCCCCAATGAGCATTTCCTTAAAGCTAAAAAGGACTTCAGACCTAGCTATGTTTGTCAGAGTATCTCTAGAGCCAGCTGGGTCCTTAAAAAAGGGTGCATATGGCTGGTAGGTAATGGCAACAACATAAACATTTGGGAAGATAGATGGCTACACCAACAGGTGGGCACTAAAATCTGGACCCCCAAACCTCACAGCACCAACCTTAATCTTGTTAAAGATCTTATCAATTCTCATAATAAGGAGTGGAATGAGAATATTATTAAGCAAATTTTTTTCCCTATAGAAGCTGAGCTTATTTGCCAAATCCCCACTGTTAACTCTAATGAGGAAGACCTCGTTAGTTGGCAAGGCACTAAGGAAGGAAATTACACAGTCAGATCTGGCTATAATGCTATTATGGAGTGGCACCATGCTGATAGTAGCAAAGCCCAACACACCAGCTCTAGGACTGATCCTATTAACTGGAATAATATTTGGAAAGTTGCCAACCCTCCTAAGCAAATTCACCTATTGTGGAGAATCCTTAACAATGCCCTTCCTGTCAAAAGTAACCTCATTTCTAGGGGCATGGTGTGTGATTCCCTCTGCCCCAGATGTCATAAAGGGCCTGAAACCATTGATCATGTGTTTCTAAGCTGCGATCAAGCTAGACAGGTGTGGTTCAGTTCCCCCCTAACTATTACTACGACTAGCAGCACTTTCCGATCATACATGGACTGGTTTAACTACATGCTAACAAACTCTAATAAAGAATGCATGCAAGTCATCATTACAATTACTTATAGTCTATGGTTGGCCAGAAATAACAAGATTTTTCAAAATAGGGATACTCAAGGAATCGCTGGTATAGAAATTGATCAACAAGGAATCGTTGTCAATGTTGTACCAATCAGCATGGTTCCTCTAACTGAAAGGGAAACTCAAGAAGAAGCAATTGAATGCTGCTAGTGAGTCAGGAGAAGATGTCGAACCAGATGTCCAAGACATCACGACCTTTGGAAAGAAAAGGGTGGGAGGAAGAAGAGTTCCTACAATCATGAATCAAGAAGCTACAATGAGCGAGAATGATCAATTCGTGATTGGAAGAAACAATCAGGTCAAGCACAATAAGAAAAATCAATGTGGATAATCTAATCCAAAGGATGACCAAGGAGAAAGGGGGAAAACCACCGAAGCCTTGATCTCTCTGATTGAATGCTTCCGCTAATACAAGGCTATGGTTTGCAAGAAGAAACTGGGATTGAAGAAACTAACCCAGAAACTTGAAGAAGAACATGGCACGACCAACTTTGCCTATGTGGTCTACCAAATGTCCTAGACATTGGAGACTTTGACATCCGGCACTTAAAAAATAAAATAATATATATATATATATATATATATATATATATATATATATATATATATATATATATATATATATATATATATATATATATATATATATAGTGCACTTTTGTAAGCTGTATTGTTCTGCTATCAATCAATGATATATTTTCCTTTCAACCTTTGGCAAATTATGGTAAAAAGGGGGAGAAATAATTGATGATAGAACAGCTCTTTGGCAAGTAGAATCATTCTCTTGCTTTACAGATGAAAATAGCAAGCTTTAAAAAATTAAAAACTAAAAAGCTATGCTAAAATAAGTGTGTCCAGAGCATAATTAATATGCTAAAATTGAACCTCTAAGAAGTCTAGTGAGTCTTGATCACTCTGATTAAGTACTTTCCGCTGCAACTCAAGACTTTGGTTCACTAAGTCACTAGGTATCTCATCCCTGGACTTAGAATTTCAGTAATGAATCATATGAAGATAAGACTAAGACTGTCTCATACTAGAAAAGGTTCATCACACATTCAAGATTGAAGAAGTCTTGAAAATTGGAGACACACAAGATTCTGAAGATCAAAGACCTTGAAGACCTGAAGATTTCAGAATAGAAGATTGCATCAACAGAGATCAGTTTGAAGATTGAAGAATTTGAAGATTGAAGACTGAAGAGTGCACATTCAACAAAGTGGTTTGTGGTTGTTTTAGCCATAATTTGCCAAAGGGGGAGATTGTAGTTCTTCTGAGATTGGCTGCATCATGAGGCTAAAACAACTTGGTCAGAGTGACTTAACTGAAGCACAAATGGTAAAGTAATTAAGTCTAAACCACTTGTGCATATTGAAGATGTGCAGATGCAACATGTTGAACAAGATGTCCTAGACATCTTGTCATTGGGTTCAGAGCATGTTAAGGCAACATGTCGAACAAGATGTCCTAAGACATGCGGGTAGGACATCTTGACCCAGTTACAGCTTTGAAGATAGTGTTTATCCATTAGCGCGCGTATCTTTCAAATATGCATAAAGACGCGAATCTTCAAGTACTAGCTGTGATTAGGATTGAAAACAAAGTTTGTTATTAATCCTATGTGATAGATATGATTGGAGATCATAACTAACTCTTGAAGATTTAAAAACAACTTATGTCTTCTAGTTGAGTTGGTTGAGATTTGTTTGGAATAATTAGATAAGATCAAATCTAATTATATGGTTAAAAACAAATCATATCTATGAGTAGAGTTAGTCGAAATTTGTTTGGAAGATTTAAAACAAATCTTATTATAACTAACTCTTAAAGGATTTAATTTAAACTTTATCCTATCATGATGCAACTAAAGCTCAAGCATATCTCAGGAGCTGCATCCCTATATAAGAAGACTCAAGACTACGTTTTCAAGTACGAGAGCAAGGATTGAAGATCACATATAAACTTAGGGTTTTGCTCGAGTCATTCTTTTGTGCCACCCTATGTTAATTAACACATAGTGGTTGGTTTGAGTCAGTTGAATTTGCATTCAACCTTGTAAAGGATTGGAGTTGTTTTCCAACCTTGATTACTTGTGTATTTGCACAAGTTTGTTCTTTTTTTAAGTCTTAGGTGTTAAGGTTTAGAGTAAGGTATAATTGTTGAATTTGTATTCAACAATATTGTTAAACGACAAAGAAGAAGGATCTCAATTAGAGGGAGGTGAGTGGGTTCTCATATCTAGGGGGAGTAGCCTCTTAGGTAGAAAGTCATCGGATAGTTTTAGTAGTAGGCTTTGAATAAAGGTGTTATTCAAATAAGACCAGGAAACTAAGAACTATTGTTAGTGAATTTCCTTTCCTGGATTGGTATCCCCTAGAGTAGGTGCTTTTACATCGAACTGGGTTAACAAACACTTGTGTCGTTTACTACATTCCTTTACGATTCTGCAAAGTTATATATTGATCCTCATAACCAGTTGTCTAGGACATCTGGATTGCAGACACATTGTCCTAGACATTGTGTACGACATCTGTCCTGCCAGAGAACAGAATTTCAGTTTGTCAATATTTCTATCATATTTTCGTCACTAAAGGGATTTATATATGTTTTCAATGACACAATATAAGTATTATATATGTGACTTAATTTGTTATTTTTCAAAAGTCAACTATTCATAAAAAAAAATATATGAAAAATTTAGAATAATCTTCAAGATAAGCTAACATAATACAAAGTTGAAAATATTTTTTATTATGGAAGTGGAGAAAAAAAGTTCAATTCATAAAATTATGAGTAATAATATGTTCGGTTGTTGTATAATTGTATATATTCAAAAAAGGTGTAAAGAATATATGTGGTGGAGACACAACCTCTTTCCTTCTCTTTGTCACTATTTTCTTCCTTTGATTCTTTACTATGTTTTTATTTTGCCCTGTAGTTATTTAAACCGTTCATAATTCAAATTGAGAGAGTTGGATGATACATAAAAGTATTATAAGTTCCTTTTGGTACCGCAAGAAAAATAATTTGTTCTTTTGGTTTTATTTCTATTCGCAAATTTACATAATTCATGTTGCTATAATTTATTTTTTAAGTAAAAAAAAAATGTTGCTATAATTTATTTATTTTTTAAAGTGTTATTTTACCTATATTGTAGACCGATGCACGTAAATTACAATTTTTATTTTGAAAAAAACTAAAAATACATAAATTAGTTTAACAAAAAATGCGAATCACACAAACAAATACAAACAATAACAAAATAAAAAAACCATTTTGGTGTAGCCTTTTTTTGGAATTCCAATAATATCTTTAACTTCCCAAAACCAACATGTTTCTAAAAAACTTCCAAAACCAACTTTTTAAAAAAATAAAAAATAATTTATATATGTAACTACAAGTATGTGTTTAACTTCCAAAACCATAAACACTACAAGTTTCTATTCATTTTTTTCATTTTTAGTTTGTACTTCTTCAACAATATTCATATCAATTTCTATTTTCTTATCTCAATTTTTTTCCTTAAATCTAACATTTCAACATGGAATGAGATATACCACTTACATTAATTCATAACTATATTATTCTAATTTTGTGTACATATTTCGTTTTTTTATTTTCATTGTTTACTTTTAATTTCTTTTTAATTTGCATAGTTTGATCCACATCGAAACACCATCAACATAAGTGGAAGCGTAAGCATAGTTTCTTGACTAAACGAGACTCAAATAAACATGTATCTATTTTAAATTGCTATATATTGCTATTTAATTTATAACCATGGTTATTTTTGTAACCATGTTTTAGTTTTTTTTATTCTCTTTAATAT